>CM057347.1:109309074-110052057 GCA_030015575.1 Agapanthus africanus | reverse complement strand
ACCTCCTTAATCCTTGTGATCGCTTTATCATATTTTCTTCCTTGATTCTGGGTGGCGGCTTGCTTCAGCATGTTCATCATTCGCATGTTGCCAATTTTTTTAAAGCTTGAAGCAAAGTGTTGTACACAATAATGGTGATAAGCAAATGGTTCGTTCCAACCATACATCGGCTCCCTCATAGTATTAAGAATACCGGCATGACGATGATGTCTCTGAGTTAATACACTCGTATTTTGTACATAAACCAACCTCAGCTATTTGTGCTTTCCGATTCGTCTATAGCAAATACAAGGGGAAATAACCGATTATTAGCATATGGAGCAACTGCTATTAAAAGTGCGCCTTTGTATTTTCCATACAGAAAAGTCCCATCAATGCTGATAACCGGCCGACAGTATTTGAAACCTTCGATTGACGGGCCGAATGCCTAGAATACCCTTTGGAACAATTCCTTTCATGGTTCAATAGTTGCAGTTTGAAACTGAACAATAGTTTGCAGGTTAGCAGCCTGCAATGCCATCATGAACTTAGGCAGCTCAGCATATGACGTTGTGAAGTCTCCGAACAATATTTCCAACGCTCTACATTTTACCCATCAAGCCTTCTTATAGCTTATAACATAACCGAACATAACTTTTATGGTCTGAACAATGACTTGAGGCGTGGTATTCAAATTCACTTTCACAATATCAACAATTATTTTTTGCCACAAAACGTGAGCCAATTTGAAAGTGATCCTGATTTACAATTGGATTGATATAGGTGTGAGGCTCTTTAAGTGTTTTGATCGTGAATGGCTCGTCAATATTGTGTCTAGACACGTGGAGAGCTCATGGACAACTTTCATCGATCTTGCACACGACCCGCCACGTCAATGTGCTTGACTTTGCAACTGAGTATTGCCGATGATTTTTAACGGAATACATCGCAACTACATGTTTAAAATCCTCCTACTTTGAAACTGTTGTCCTCTGTACAACTCTGAACCGCTTCCTTTGGCAACAATCGACTCGTCAAAATTGTTGACTATCATATTTCCAATCCAATCTATAGAGATAAACTTAAGAGGCCGCCGCATTTTGATATGTCAATTGACCTATATTCTGCCCGGCTGGATCGTCATCATCATCATCATCCCCTATATCGCCCACATCCTCATCCTCATTCTCTAATCAATTCGTTGTACACCCGGGCATATGAAAATAATTGAGTAGGATCTTCATTCAAAAGAAAATTAGAAATACGCCACAAGTAGCATGCTCACCAAGCGAGACTTCATTAGGTGGAAGTGCTTCATACTATGATGTGAAATAAGGCTCACTTTATGAAGCGTCAACTGTTATCGCGACTTCACTTTGTGACACGAAATCAGACTCAGTTATCTGCATTCCACCTGTCGGTGGGACTTCATTATGCGAAGGGAAGACAAACGACGACTGTTGGGGTCAAAAATTACACCTCGGTCGAGCAAGTTAAAGTCAAGTCAACCCCAAGTCAAGTGGGCCCGAGCCCAAGCAAGCGGGTCAAAGCCCAAGCCAAGTGGGCCCAAGTCCAAGTCAAGACCAAGCATGGAAGGGGCCGACTCCATGCCAAAAAGGAGGCAATGAATTAGTTTAATGTAATTTTTTAAATAAATGTATGAAAATTTGGCAAAAAGCCAAAATTTTGTAAAACCCATGGCTTACAAAAAGAAATAAGCACATGAGGCATGGGGAAGCATAAGTGCCATTTAGAAAAGCCCAAGGGCTATATGTAAAGTGTGTTGCCTATAAAGGCAAACATGATGAGAAAATAAAGAAGAACTTTCATTCTCTCAAAAATTCTAGAGCTATGTGCCTCCTTCTCCATCCTCAAGGTTTTAAACCTTCTTCTTTCTTTTTTTGAATTAAATCAAGAGTTTAACTCTTCTTTTCCTAAAAAGAAATAGTTTTTCATCATAAAACCCTCGAAGAAGAGCTCAAATCTCCATCAAATCTCTAAAAGGGAGACTTTAATCTCAACGCCCATTTTCCCCAAGACCCAACAAAAAGAGAGGAGGAATAAAGAACGCACCTTAGAAGAACCCATTTTAGGGAAGTCCGAGGCTCGAAGAGGACGAAAAGGGGCCTCCTTTCAACTCCAAGATCCAAATCCTCAAAAGAGTTTAACTCTAAAATCCAGTTCTTTTAAGAGTTTAACTCTAATAAAAATCCTTTTTCTTCTAGGAGTTTAACTCCAAAGCCCCTCAGGAGTTCAACTCCTAGCCCAGGGGCTAAGCTCTTTCTTCCACTGGTGTTTCCAGCGTTCGCGTGCCGCGCACGTGACCCGCTGGCACCCAGTGGCCATTTGTTACACACGCATTCTGTTGGTGCCCAGCTGCCACGTACCGCTCACATGACCCGCTGGCGCCCGGCGCCCATGCGCTGCTTACGTGACCCGCTGGCGCCCAGCGGGTCTCATGCGCGCCAGCTGGTCTCATGCATCCTTAGGACACTCCCCACCTCTCTTTTACTCACACGCTCCACACTCAAAGCACATCTCCCGCTAGAAATTTTTTTCTAACAGGGTGTTGCCCCGTATCTTGCAAGGGGGCTGCTGCCTTCTTGACTCCTAGCTCGCTATCCGGATAGCAGGACCCCCGTAAATTCTGCGAGGCCCCCGATACATCCAAGACCCCTTCAAACCACAACACATGCACTCTGCACATTGAGTTCACATGACTAGTTTTATCCATCAATCGGAGGTTCTCTCGCTCCAAAACTGAGGGGTAATTAATGGCAGCTTAGTCGACGGCTACCGGAGATTAGGATCCCCATAATCAACTGTAACATTTCAGAAAATATAAAATATTATTTTTGGAAGTTTAATATTAAAATAATATATTTCGCGAAAATTATTCGATTTGCGAATAGGGATTTTTCGTAAAATGGTATAAGTATATACCAATATTTGGAAATTAATCGGAAATTAAAAGGATTTATTTATTTTAATGATATTTATCGGATTTTTGGCCAAATCCGTATTTTTACATTTTTCATGACTTATGCATATTGTTATTTTGTGTTTGTGACTTGTGCATGTGTGTTTATGAGTTATAAGACAGAGAATGAGCTAAGAAAAGAAAAGAAAAGAAACAAAGGAAAAGAAAGGCAAAAGAAAAAAAAAGGGTTTGAGTGTGAAAGGAATATGAGAAAGAAACAAAAATGATAATTGTGAGAGAGTGGGTGTAGAGGGAGATATTTGTGAAAGAGAGTGAGGCTAAGAGAGAGAGAGGGGGTTACTTGGCTGCCCATTCCTCATTCCCCATTGCTTCTTCACCATTTCTTCATCTCCATTCCTTCATCTCACTACTCCATGCATCATCTTCATTCCTTTGCCATAACCTCATGCCCCCTTCATTAAAAACATGCACAAGCCTATCCCAAACCTTTTGAACCTTTTAACTTTGGATTTTGAAACTTTGGGCAACTCAAGAAATTTCTTTAGTTGCAAATGAGGTAATCCATACACTTTAGTTATGTATTTGTGTTATATATCGTATTTTAGTTTAGAAATTGAGTTAATCAGGTTTATGATCTTGGAAAATTACAAGTTGCTGTTAAGTGGCTAATTGAGGTGTAGAGAGTGTTTTCAAGACTTTAGAGATGATTTCCTGGCCAATAACAGAGAATAGAAACCAAAAACACGAACTTTAAAATTGGCCGATATCGTATTTTGTGGATTTTGTGAGGGGATACTGAGATCTGCTATAACCCGGAGACCTTAAAAATTATTTAGCGAACACAGAGAGACGTGCAGGCAACCAGGAACCTACTCTAGAAACCCGAGCCCATTTCCTTCTATTCTGGCCGCAAATATATTGCCTTGTGCCGCAAATTTCGGCTACTTTATGGTGGAATCATGTGATTTTTGTTCTGTGGGTTCCTTATCCTATATCTAGAGCAACCCTATATGCAAAATTGGCTAATTTTACCTGAGACAAAATCTGGGATAGAATTCCTTAGTTGCTGATTTCGTGTTATGCGATTTGTGAAACTTGGTTTTTATATTTGATTTAGATTCCGTCATTTGGCGTTTGTACGTCAACGGATGAGGGTTATTTGGTTGATTTTGCATGCGAAACTATAGGTTCTAACCTATGAGCGAACCGTGTGCCGTATCGGTTTTTCGGATTAGTTTTAATTGCTTTCCGATGTATATTGATTATAGGTACTTCGCGTGGACTTCCGAGAAGACGAAGCAATCGACTTCGGCTAAGAAAGGAGTTTAGCAGGTGAGTAGATTTCTATTTACAGGGGAAGTCGGGTGGATGGCGTATAAAACCCCCCGCAACCATTGATATGGGTGATTGTGTTATAACTTATAATTCAAATAAAGGATATGCTACATACATGATTTTAGGATTTAGTAAAAGATAATATGATAGAAGTTGACACTAATGGATATTAATAATATAATATAGGTATAATAGCTAACATGATATAGATATAGATAACTCAGATCGATATATGAAAATATGAAATGAGAAGTGAATCATGATAAGTATGAATTGAAAGATGACAAGTATGGGTTGAAAATGATAGGATATGAGATCGAGATCGATAAACATGACACGAGATTGAGATAGAGGTGTGGTGGATTTGATAAGATATGACGTTTATACAAATGTGTATATAGATATATATATGTGTGTATATTTATGAGTAATAGGCCGTACGAGACTTTAGATCCGTACCCTCATTATTGTATAGGTCGATAGATTCCCTATTCTGTTTGATGACCCCGTACGATAGATTACCATACGCGATGAGATGTACTGGATGATTGATCCGCGCTAGTGATTTGAGAATGATGATCGATAATTATTGTCATATCGGATGTTATGAGGCGGGATCGCCGATATAAATATTGCCACCTGAACCATACCTATTTTCAAAATGACGATGTGTATCGTCTAAAAGTAACCGTATGATTCTTGTGTAGATAGGTATACCCATTTATTGTTCATGTTGTGTAGGATATTACCTCTCGTGATGTACATACCACGTGCCAGCCGGTATTTAATTCTATATGATATCAATTGCTAGTACACCTGCACCATTACCGTTGATGCGCATGTTACACATACACAGATTTGCCGGCTCACACACATTCTTCATCGTAATTTCCATGCCACTTATACAGTAGAATTGCCATGTCACTTATACAGAAGAATTGTCGTGCCATTTACACAGGAGAACTGCCTTATCATGATATTAATCTTAAAAGTAAAAGTACATTCATTGTTCAGTACTATCACTTGACATGCTTGCATGATATACCAAGATGCTCATATTACTACTCTATGTTGCATACATCGTTCCTTATGGTTATATGCTTGCATGATATACTGAGATGCTCATATTACTACTCTATGTTGCATACATCATACTTTATGGTTATTTGCTTGAGATGTTGTTTTCATGAGATATCTGGATTTGAGAACCGTGGTTATATTTCAAAGGAAATTGCATATTATTTTAAAAACACGGTTTCTCTTGATATGATATTTCGATACGTCCACCATGAGTTTTCTCAGTTCTAAGCTTGTTTTCGAGACCCGATTCGAGGAGTTGGCAGATGCCGTTTGTGGGTACATGGTGGACTCGGTATGGTACCCGGGGCAAGAAATGGTATTTGTGGTGTAGACGATGAGCCTGACAGAGGGACCACTACCTACCGGTGATTGTATAGAGCTCGGCGGATATCCGGAAGATACCGTTTTGGAGTTATGATATGAGATGGATATGAGGACCGATCTGAGGATGCGGCGCCTAAGATATGAGGATTTATGTGTCGATGCTGGATACGGGTTTCATGATGTTTCGAGCGTCGGTGTTGGACACTCAAGTTCCATGATTTTGATGCATCATTGATGGACACACGTGGTTTATATCCTCATATATATATATATATACATGCTTATGTTTTCATGATGTTCGAGTGTCGGTGTGGGACACTCATGTTCTATGATATTGTTTTTGTGTCGTTGATGGACACGTGGATGATATCCACAGGCGTATAGGTATACGATGTCAGATGTTTATTTATATATGTCATTGCATTGATAGATTGTTGACATATATGCATACTTGGTCACCCTAGATATCATAGTATTACCTTCAGGATATAGTGACCTAGGAAATCGTTGTTTTATTCGATTTCTACTTGCTGATGTTTTCTACCCACGAGTTGGCAACTCACCCCCATTGTGTCACAGTTCTTGCAGGTTTGACCGCTTGGGATCAGTTGCGGTATCGCTGGCACACAGCTTCTTCCAGGGTGATTTGCTTTGGTAGGTGGGACACATGCTAGATCGTGCCCACTCTCGTACTGTTTCTATTGTATCTGCATAAACTCCATCATATCAGATCAGAGACTAGAATTTGTATATTGGTAGACCTAGTCAGATTTGGGTTTTGTGCGAGACTTAGAGCAATGGGTTTATGATCGCTTTTGATTTCCTTTTGATGTCTTGCCTTCTTATTTGTTCTTTCTGGGTTGTTTCTTCGCCGTTGGGCGTCGTATATATGTTATTGCGTGGTTGTGATTCCGCCAGTTGGCGAAGAGCTAGCTCCTGCTTGGGGATGCCTATATATTGTTGTAGATATGTTTTTGGATCAAAATATACAAGGGAGGTACTGTCTAAATTTTTAAAAGACAAAACTTGACTTCATTATACCTTATTTTAAAACTGCACCCCCACTATTTTCCGCAAAAAGGTTTAGATTTTCTGGGTTTCGTCTAACTTGATTTACGTCACGCCTTTAGATGTTGCATAATTTAAGTGCCGGTCATGTGCTAAATTATGGGTCGTGACATCAACAAACCCCGGTCTACCCTAGGCAGGGGGAATCTGTAATACGCCTGACAAGTGAAGCGTATTCCTATCTCAATAGAGTGACGAAAAACATTCTACAGATTCTGGCATGCCCGGTGGGATCCTTTCTCTCCTCCCATATTTCGGTTTAAACGTTCATGCGAACTCAATCAACATATATCGATTGGCTGTACTGAAATCATATTTCTTTGTGCACGATAACAGCTTTTAAACTGCAATTTGCAAACTCAGCAACCATGTCTCCCAAGACGAGCTTCGTTTATAACGCGACTCCGATTCCCTATGTAGTCAAGATCAATGCCCGCGTGGTTCTCCCTGCAAGTCTTAGCCGGTAATGGAAGGAACCGCCCCGTTAATTTGGTTCCGTCATCATCTAACATGCTGGAAGCGCACATTTAGCGGAAGCCCCGGCAAACTAAGTGGATAAACCGACCTCAAGGGGCAAGAGGCCAAACGTTGTGATCGCCAAGGCACCATAACGCAAACGTAATACGGTGTCTGAACGACTCTCTAGTGCTCCAGCTGGGGGCAAAACTTCCAGAACAAAAGGCATCATCAAATATCATGGACAAGCTCAGGCGACGCCGTCGACAAGTGCACAATTAGGCGTATTTCCAAAGCTCTCCATCGCTCGGCCTACGGTGGCTTCCCGAAGTGTCGAAGCCTGCCAAGTGCTCAAAATAGAAAGGTTGAGACAGAAGCAGCTCAGGTATAGAGCCAACAAGAGGGCCAGGACTCTGGCCAAGTGCAATTTTATGAGGTTCCAAGAATAGGGTTACCCCGCGACGACAGCTGTGTCGGCCGTAAAAGTCAGCAATTCCTTTGAATCTCTGAAGTGGGTTCAGAAAAATGTCATGACCGCTAGAATCAAGAAGACAGTGTAAGTCTACAGTAGCGTCCCGGCCGTCAATTCGAGGCCAAATGCGGAACAAAAACTTTTTACGAAACCGGCGCTATCGTAGTCTTTCACCCGGATCGAACCATTAACACAAACTAGCTAACTAGAAAGAAGATAGAATGGCTATACCGATCGATCCGTATTCTTCGGTCTTTAGCCACCATCTCTAGCTCCTCGCGGCATCTCCGATCTCGCTCGATCTCTGGTCTCCTCGTCAAAAAGGGCACCACATCAAGAAGTCTTTTTACGGGCTCCCGCTTCAAACCGAAGCAGCTCGGACATGAAGTTTGCTAGCCGACATGTCCAAGGTGAAGTAGAGAATGTGTGTGTTAATTTTGTCTCTAAAGATCCATTGATTCTCAACACATGAGATTGTATGGATGGAGGTTGAAGATGAAGCCATTAATGAATATTGTGAGCTCAAGAAGAAAGAGGAAGAAGAAGAGCTTTCTTTTGTTATTGTGTTGGAATGAAAAATGAGAGTGCTAGAATAAAATCTCAAGACCAACCCCAAAACTCATGGCTGCCCCCTCTCTCTCCTCATATCATTTCAACACAATAATCAATCAAAAAGATGACATTTGCACAAATAAAAAGACCATGAGTCATCACCCATGCGCATGCCACAATTAATGCTCCTCATGATGACTTGAGCTCATAATTACCACCAATAAACATTAATCCAAATGTTTAATCCAAAAAGAGAATGGCAACATCTAAAGTAAGCTCGTGACAGATCACAAGGATACCCCTCACCTGTATATACATACCTGCATCCGCATCCCAACTGAATATGAATGCAATGAGACTATAGTAATCCAACAGATCTGATACTAGGATCCAGCTTAAACCAAAGCCCACTAGTATGATCCGTTCGATCATGATCCGTGCATAAGTGCACGTATATGATCGAACCCTGCCATAATACCATACGATCTCTACAACGTTTCGCCCGAAACTTGGGAAACTTTTTGTGGGGAACTCTAAAGACTCGTCAATACGCTGGCAGTGGGTTCAACCACAAGTACGTCAGTGGTACTAGCTGTACGTAACGGCTACCAAGGTATTGATCAAAGGGAGGCTGATGAGCGAACTCATCCTGAAACCTTACTGAGCCTGTCAGTGACAATATCCGTACAGTCCGGTCCGTTCGTCTATGAGTATCGCATATCGGGCCTAGGGGGCAGGTAAACGTCAGACCCCCAAAAGCGGTATAAGTCGTGTCAGAGTGTAGCCCAGAACACCCTGAGATACTATTGGAATACCTACCAGTAAATCTCATTTGCCTTGGCCAAGGACTTTGTGTAATGGCTCTCCTAGACACAGCGCGATCTCACCCCCAATACCGGGAGAGACGAATCCCTTGCCGATCCGCTCACTGCCTCCATGCGGCTCGGGACTGGACCCAACTAAAACCTGTTTGCATGACTCCTTTGAGCCGTGGTAGGGTAGTAATCAAAGCACAGTGGGAACTTACACGAGACAAATGACGATCTCAGGTCGATGGACTAACCTGTACACATGTCACCAGGGAACTGCTATCTGACGACATGTATAATACCAACTAGCATGTTCCCGGCGAGTCCTGTCCGGTGTATTCATAACCCAATGAGCATCTGTATACGTTTTAGGTGAACTAACTGACACCAATGGTTTGTGAGACCGGCCATCGTCCTTCGCCAGGGTCTCGATCGTATACATTAGTCTACTCATGGAGTATCGATGCCCAGTCTCGAAACTCCCACGACTAGGGACACTTTAAGGATGTGCTTATAGACTACCCAACTCTCACGTATATGATCGCCATCATACTACTGGTAGTCAAGCAAGAATTCTAAGGGCTCTATCAACGTGTAATAATGATCTGTAATATCACCTAAACCATGTACACGATGATAAAGACAGACCAGATAGTATACTATCATCTCGAGTAAGACTGTCCTACCGGCATAGGTCCTCCTTCAATCATTGCAATCACATGCCTGCGATCCAATAATTGACTTTGAGGGCACTATTGTTGGAGATAGTGCCCTCAGAGTCAATTATTGGATCGCAGGCACATGATTGCATTGATTGAGGGAGGACCTATACGGGTAGGACAGTTTTACTCAAGATGATAGTATGCTATCTGGTTTATCTTTATCATCGTGTGCTGCTTTAGGTGACCTTACATGTTACTATTGCACGTTGATAGAGCCCCTAGGATTCTTGCTTGACTACCAGCAGTATGAGGGCGATCATATACGTGGGAGCTGGGGTCTATAAGCACATCCTTAAAAGGTCCCTAGTCGTGGGAGTTTCGAGACAGGGCATCGATACTCCAGAGTAGACTAGTGTATACAGTCGAGACCCCGACGAGGGGCGGTGGCCGGTCTCACAAGCCACTGGTGTCAGTTGGTTCACCTAAGATGTATACAGGTGCTCATTGGGTTATGAGTACACCGGACAGGACTCGCCGGGAACCTGCTAGTTGGGATTATACCAGACGTCAGATACCAGTTCCCTGGTGATATGTGTACAGGTTAGTTCATCGACCTGAGATCGTCATTTGTCTCGTGTGAGTTCCCACTGTGCTTTGATTACTACCCTACCACGCTCAAAGGAGACGTGCAAACAGGTTTTAGTTGGGTACAGTCCTGAGCCACATGGAGGCAGTGAGCGGATCTACAGGGGTTCGTCTCTCCCGGTATTGGGGGTGAGGTCGCGCTGTGTCTAGGAGAGCCAGTACATGACAGTCCTTGGCCAAGGCAGGAGATTTGCTGGTAGGTATTCCAGTAGTATCTCAGGGTGTTCTGGGCTACACTCCGACACGACTTGTACTGCTTTTGGGGGTCTGACTTTTACCAACCCCCTAGGCCCGCCATGCGATGCTCATAGATGAACGGACTGGACTGTACGGATATTGTTACTGACAGGCTCAGTAGGGTGTCAGGATGAGTTCGCTCATCGACATCCCTTTTGGTTAATACCTGGTGGCCCGTTACGTATGGCTAATACCTCCGATGTGTTAGTGGTTAAATCCACAGCCAAAGTATTGACGAGTCTTCAGAGTCCCCCACAGACGGTTTCTCAAGTTTCGGGCGAAACGTTGTAGAGGCCGTATGGAGATATGGCAGGGTTCGATCTTATACGTGCGGTATTGCACGGATCATGATCGGACGGATCATACTAGTGGGCTTTGGTTTAAGCCGGATCCTAGTATTAGATTTGTTGGTTTACTTTAGTCTCATCGCATTCGCATTCAGTCGGAATGCGGATGCAGGTATGTATATACAGGTGAGGGGTATCCTTGTGATCCGTCACGAGTTTACTTTAGATGTTGCCGTATCTTTTTGTTGTTGCAAACATTTGGATTAATGTTTGCATATGGATATTGTGAGCTAGAAACCATCATTTTGTGTATTAAATGATACATGTACTTCATGCATGAGTCATGGTATCATTTCTTGTGCAAACATCATATTAAGTGATTGATTAGTGAGTTGAAATGATAAGAGGAGAGAGAGGGGCAGCCAAGGTAGTAGTGGAGCTCTTGTATTTCCTTTTCTAGCTCTCTCTCATTTTATTATTTCCAACACAACAAAAGAAAACAAAAGGAAAAAGCCTTCTCTTCTTCTTCTTTTTCCTCTAGCTCATAGCCTCCATCAATGGCAACATCTTCTACCTCCATCCAAAGCCATGGATGCAAGAGACAAAGTGATCACAACATTCTCTACAACACCTTGGACGCGTCGGCTAGCACATTTCGCGCCCGAGTTGCTACGGACGAAGCGGGAGCCCGTAAAAAGACTTCTCGATGTGGTGCCCTTTCCGACGAGGAGATGAAGATCGGAGATTCCGCGAGGAGATCGGAGTGGAGGCCGAAGACCGAAGGACACGGATCGCTCGGTATAGCTTTCTTCCCATCTTCTAGTTTGTTAGGGTTAGGTTAATGGCCCGATCCGGGATTTTAGTGCGCGGTGGAGCCGGTTTCTAGTTTTTAGAAAAGTTTCGTTTCCGCATTCCGGCGTCGGTTTGACGGCCGAGGCGCCGCCGTGAACTTACATTGGTATCAGAGCCATGCCATTAACCTAGTATAGCTTGCTCTAATGTGTTTACAAGTTCGATCGAATGAATTTTCAGAAACCTCGTTTCCATTTGCATAAGTTTCTATCGAATTTTTTTTAGCTCGAAATTTTTTTCAGGTTGTTGCAGAAACATATGCAGGAAATTATAAGCATTCTGTAAAAATTTGGTCGCGTGACGTCATCATTGCACCGCGGAACCGCGGCTAAACCCACGCATTGGCCGCGGTTCCACCGCCACTTTGACTGTTCACCGTACCAAATTTTTTCAGTGGGCTTTTGACTTGGAAATGGGGTTTTTGGAATATTCTTTTTGGGCCCAGATTTTCTTTGAGTGCTACAGTAGTGCTTGGGGCCTACTTCGGTAAATTTGATCGATCGAAAATTTTAAACATGTTAGTTCACAGTATTTACATTATATCTGCGACCGTGAATGTCATTTGATCGGTAAATCCAGTCTATCTGCTATAGCCCTTTTAGACGGATTTGCGAACGTGACATTCACGTTGATGTTCTGTGTTGTGCTATGATGTTGCGGATTGGTCGTGGGGGATAGCCTGGATGCAATGTTAGTACTGTTTGGTTTATTATGTACATTTGATATTGCGGGGCGAGCGTCCGACACGTGGACTGCCGTTACTGCCTGTTTGTATATTATTCTTTTGGGGCACGACCGGGTTGAGGTCGATGTACCCGTTGTATATTTTACTTTCTGTACTAGGATTACCCCAAGGTGGGGTGCACGGATAGCCGGGTTCTAGAGGGAAACGAGCCCGCATCTCATGGCTTTGAGACGGAGGGGGCTTCACTCTAGAATTGGCGGGCTATTCGCCGCACTCGTAGGGGGTACAGGTTGACCCAAGGAGGGGTGCACAAGTTACCGGATTCCGTGAAGTGCTGGGTGGTCCATTCACGTTGCTGAAGGGGGCTACCTCGCTTCAAGTTTTGGCGGGTAACTTGCCGCGCCCGTAGGGGTCTAAGATTTCATTGCACAGGCTATCCACACGACCAGGGGAACGTCAGGTTTCAGTAGCAGCTCTATGAAACCCGGGGATCCCAGATATCTGTATTGTTCTGTGATGCTTATTACATTTCTGTGATGTTGCATTTTATCACGCCTTGAGCGAATATTATATATTGATATATATACTAGTAGATGTTGTATATGTTTTGCACCCACGCTAGTCCAGTCCCCGCTCTGTCATTAGTTAAGTAACCTAACGGGTAATGACGGGACCTAGTGGCGAATGCGGATGGCATATACGTACATCATTATTTTCGTTCTTTATTGGTGTGATCAATTGATGGGACTGCGTTGATTCGGATCAATGCAAGCTAAACAAACCTATTCTGATATTGTTGGAACACTTTTCAAAAAGCTGTTATTGTAAGGACGTTCTCTTTTGTTTTGCACAGTGGTATTCGGTTATGAATATCCAGCTCCTCAGTCGACGAGGCCAGGGCCGAGATCCCTTCACCGGGAGTGACCCCTTGGACAGAAGTTTGCGTCAGGGCAATAACTTCACTATAGCCGATTGCCTTTTGCTTTGCATCGTGGTATTCAGTTGGAATATCCTGCACCTCATTCTATGGGGAAAGTGCCGAGATCCCTTCACCGGGAGTGACCTCTTTAGCAAAGGTTTTCGTCGCTATATTTTTAAAAAGCTATCCGGTTCCTTCAACGATATCAAGTTCATTACGTTAAAGGTTTTCGCCAGAAACGATTCGTAGCCCTCCGTCGTTTCATATGGATAGTCAATAAGTATTCAAGCTGTGTTTGTTGGCCAAAGTCAAGGCACAGTGATTGGTAGCTATTGGGTATTCATATGCAGTATAGATAGATGCGTTGGTTTGGGACAGTCGTATAGCCTTGTTGGCCAAAGTCAAGGGCTTGTACGGGTAGGTTCAAATTAACCTGGAAAATGACGGGTAGAACTTGACATGTGACTTATGATTTGTTGGCTAAAGTCAAGGTCATAAGAGCATGGGGTAAAAATCACATCGGGAGTTTCTAAAGAAACTGAAACTTGCCAGATATGCGCATACCTTCTGGAGTGTGATAACGTGAGCGGATCCCGTCACGTTATCATGCGATGATAGTTGGATCCCGATTCCCACTGATGAGTTGGTTTACTCCTCGGGTGATCCCGACTAATTCTTCTTTCAGGTTTGGGGAAGAATTTGACGTTACAATAGGAGGTTTCCTGATTAGATAAATTGATAACCATTCTGATCTAGGTTAGAGTGCACGCTGAGTGTTTCTTTTCTCTCTCTCTTTAGCAGCGACCATGACCCGACCCTAGACTATGACTCAGTGACCAAAATTAACCGAACCTTCTTAAACACTGGCTTTTGGATTGTCAGAGTTGCATACCTCATTACCACTCCTACTTTTACCCTTTTCTCCAGGACACCCCGTATTACTACGAACGTCCACTTCCATTAGACAAAACCATCGTATGGTTATATACGAACTCGAAGGAATTTATTTGAGGATGGTTTTCGGTTCTGGAGAAAACGAATAGGACTATTCAGTTGTCTTTTCCTTTTACCTTCTCTCAGGTTGCGAGTACTCCTTGGTTTAGGAGATAGTACACCTATTACGCAAATTGGATAGTCTTCTTCCAAACTTTAGGCTAGTGCTGAACGGTGGGGAATGAAGAAAACCAATTAGCATAACGATGGTGTGCAGAAGGTATTAAGTTAAGACAAATAAAGGGATTAGTAGGAGGGCAAAGTAAATTGCGACTGCTATTCACGACCAAACCAAGTATTTCATTACCACTCCCACTTCACTTTTGTATTTCTCCAGGACACTCCGTGTCACTACGAAGATCCACAGTTTATTGGATACTCCATCGTATGGTTATATACGAACTCGAAAGGAACTTGTTCCAGTTCGGAGATGGATTCTGGTTCAGGAGAAATTGGAATAAGGTTTATTCGGTTGTTTTTTATCTTCGCCTTCTCTCGCATTGCGAGTGTTCCTAGGATTAGGACAGTACACCCATTATACTTATTGGATAGTCTTCTTCCAAACCATAGGCTGGTGCCGAACGGTAGGGAAGGAAGAAAACCATTTGGCCTAAAGGGGTGTGCAGAAGGTAACGACTAAAGACATATAAAGGGATTTGGAGAGATGGCAAAGAATTATACGGTTACAGTTGTGAATTTGATAATGGAAGAGGCATTACTAGGAATACCCGAATACCCATCGAAACATTTATATGTTTCAGTTTCACTGTTTATTGTTAAAAGAAAACTGATTTCCCAATTAGTCCTTACTCCAGGGTATGTATTTACCAGGTATGATTCTCACATCTGTATGGTTTTACAGATGATGAGTTGGAGTAAGTTATTGGGAATTAGGTGATCATCCTCATTATATCGGAATTCGTTGTAATCGGTGATATTTGAGGAAATCGCCTAGGTTGTTTGCCGGACGACAAATATTTGGTTTTGAATATCCGCTGTTATGCACCAATTTCAAATTGATATATCTGTACGTCTATTTTTATAGAGTGAGATATACCTTTTTGAAATTATGTCCATGACATTTACTATATCAGTGGATGGTTAGGTAAGGAGCATTAAACAGCGGTGTAATTTTTCATAACCATAGTACAGTTTTCAACCTACGACATACAGGGAATGAGTTATTAGACTCAAGGGACTTATACAGAGTATTGTACATTGTCCAGTGTCCATGAGGACAGAGGGGTTGGTACTCGTACTATATTCGGTTTACTTATGACTTCTCTATTTCTTAGACAAGTGTTTCGTAGGAACACAAGGTCTGAGTTTTGAGAAGTTATAGGTATAAGAGTAAAGTAGAGAACCAGGTGTTGCAAGTATCGGGATTCTTTAAGGTGATCGAAGATGTAGATACTTGTGTGTGGTATTCAGTTGATAGTAATGATTAAGAGAACTTGCTTCTCTTTCAGGTTACTCATAATTGGAAGTATTCCTAAGTTGAGTAACGCTGATAGGCCTCCTTCCATTTAGTTGACATGCACTGGAGACAGCTGCATGATTTGAATCTGGTTCAATTAAATCAGTGCCTCTGTTTCTATATTGGATATAGAACAGTTCATATCTTGACATTGTTAAGGTACGGGGAGTTGTCCAGCTTATGCTTAAAACCAGACTCTGGATAACTTAAGGCACATTTCTGTAATGGCTGTTTGTGGGTTAACCCGGGCTATGACGAGGGTTGACTTTCTACCATCTGGAAGATCAATAGTGATATTGTTCTAGACTCGCCACAGTTTTAATAAAAATGGATTTTTTCAGAAAACAGTAGTGGGAGTATGGTAGAACTGGAAGTGATTCCAGAACCGTAAACGATTACTGAAAATTTGATAAGAACCTAAAGATTCAATCTGGTTTGACATTCCATTAGCCACTCCGCAGACATGATGGGTAACCTCAGGCACCCGAGAGGTACTCCGGTAGCCTCAAGGACGGTGACAGGGAGGTTCTTGTTTACCCAGACTTGCCATTGCTGTTGTTCCAGACTGTGAGACCCGGCAGGAGGATAAGTATAGCGTCATTCTGAACTGGCTTCAGAAGTGTACGTATATATGACTCTGCCAGAGGGTTGTCGTAGTCAGTGTGAGCAGCGGAAACATAGTGGACAGATAGCTTATGTCTATTTATAGACTAAAGCAGATATAGCGGAGATAGATCATCTATTTCTGATGTGACAATCATAGGTTTGACTTCATCAGAATAGGGGATGGATCTGTTAAGAAGGTAGTAGGGTGTGATGTCCTGGTATTTGGATGACATACACTGAGTAGGAAGTGAAATTCCTATACTACGATCGGATATACCTTGGTTTTCACACAGTAGTTTCTCCACATAGGAATTGGATTTTATATCAGACATTCTGGTTACTAGATCTATGGTTTTAGATCTAGATTTGGGAAGTGTCCCAATCTGGGTACTTAGACAGCATTCTAAAGGTGTTTTAGAATGGACGACTCCTGGCACGGTAGTATACCTGCAGGTGATGGAGTCACCCTCTCTAAAGGTGTCTTACAGACTAAAGGGGAGAGGGATGTGCATGATTGGCAGATCACTTGGTTAGGCAATTGAGTCAATCATGAGATGTCAAGTGCCACACCAGATGTTGTTTTTGCAGTAGGTGCAATAACATGATATTGATCTAATCCTGGAGAAACATTCGGAAGTAGTTTTAGAACATAAGTGAATGTTCTAGGGATATGATAACGGCATCCTCCTTCGGGAGACAGTTATCATTCCAGGCTTCTAAGGTGACCCGGACGGCAGAGTGGCTATCAGAGTTATAGTTTTCCCTCTGACGAGGGGCAGTAGTTTGGACAGGAGGTCCAAGCGGATACTGAGGGAGGCATGGCGCAGGACACTGATTAAGTTCAGTTGACGATACAGTCTAAGAAGTTTGGATTTGGAGTTCATTTATGAACTAGGTCCCATCAGATATCCAGACATACTCTAAGACAGGTATTGCTCATTTCGGGAGATGGGTTTCTCCACGAACTTAAGATAAAGAGAGACATAGAAAGAAACATCACAGCGGATCCACTCACTGAGGCTAATCCTCGAACGCAATAGTTTCGCAAACGAGCTTTGTGAGACTGACTAGTAGAGGAGTTGGGTGTTCGGTATCACACGGGCTGTGAGTATGCGACATCGCAATAATTAGCCTTGAGTGCAAGTGGGAGATTGTTGGAGATAGTGCCCTCAGAGTCAATTATTGGATCACAGGCACGTGAAATGATTGAGGGAGGACCTATACCGGTAAGACAGTCTTACTCAAGATGATAATATGCTATTTGGTTTATCTTTATCATCGTGTGCTGCTTTAGGTGACCTTACAGGTCACTATTGCACGTTGATAGAGCCCCTAGGATTCTTGCTTGACTACCAGCAGTATGAGGGCGATCATATACGTGGGAGCTGGGGTCTATAAGCACATCCTTAAAAGGCCCTAGTCGTGGGAGTTTCGAGACAGGGCATCGATACTCCAGAGTAGACTAGTGTATACAGTCGAGACCCCGACGAGGGGCAGTGGCCGGTCTCACAAGCCACTGGTGTCAGTTGGTTCACCTAAGATGTATACAGGTGCTCATTGGGTTATGAGTACACCGGACAGGACTCGCCGGGAACCTGCTAGTTGGGAGTATACCAGACGTCAGATACCAGTTTCCTGGTGACATGTGTACAGGTTAGTTCATCGACCTGAGATCGTCATTTGTCTCGTGTGAGTTCCCACTGTGCTTTGATTACTACCCTACCACGCTCAAAGGAGACGTGCAAACAGGTTTAAGTTGGGTACAGTCCCGAGCCACATGGAGGCAGTGAGCGGATCTGCAGGGGTTCATCTCTCCCGGTATTGGGGGTGAGGTCGCGCTGTGTCTAGGAGAGCCAGTACATGACAGTCCTTGGCCAAGGCAGGAGATTTGCTGGTAGGTATTCCAGTAGTATCTCAGGGTGTTCTGGGCTACACTCCGACACGACTTGTACCGCTTTTGGGGGTCTGACTTTTACCAACCCCCTAGGCCCGCCATGCGATGCTCATAGACGAACGGACCGGACTGTACGGATATTGTTACTGACAGGCTCAGTAGGGTGTCAGGATGAGTTCGCTCATCGACGTCCCTTTTGGTCAATACCTGGTGGCCCGTTACGTATGGCTAATACCTCTGACGTGCTAGTGGTTAAATCCACAGCCAAAGTATTGATGAGTCTTTATAGTCCCCCACAGACAGTTTCTCAAGTTTCGGACGAAACATTGTAGAGGCCGTATGGAGATATGGCAGGGTTCGATCTTATACGTGCGGTATTGCACGGATCATGATCGGATGGATCATACTAGTGGGCTTTGGTTTAAGCCGGATCCTAGTATTAGATTTGTTGGTTTACTTTAGTCTCATCGCATTCGCATTCAGTCGGAATGCGGATGCAGGTATGTATATACAGGTGAGGGGTATCCTTGTGATCCGTCACGAGTTTACTTTAGATGTTGCCGTATCTTTTTGTTGTTGCAAACATTTGGATTAATGTTTGCATATGGATATTGTGAGCTAGAAACCATCATTTTGTGCATTAAATGATACATGTACTTCATGCATGAGTCATGGTATCATTTCTTGTGCAAACATCACATTAAGTGATTGATCAGTGAGTTGAAATGATAAGAGGAGAGAGAGGGGCAGCCAAGGTAGTGGTGGAGCTCTTGTATTTCCTTTTCTAGCTCTCTCTCATTTTATTATTTCCAACACAACAAAAGAAAACAAAAAGAAAAAGCCTTCTCTTCTTCTTGTTTTTCCTCTAGCTCATAGCCTCCATCAATGGCAACATCTTCTACCTCCATCCAAAGACATGGATGCAAGAGACAAAGTGATCACAACATTCTCTACAACACCTTAGACGCATCGGCTAGCACACTTCGCGCCCGAGTTGCTTCGGACGAAGCGGGAGCCCGTAAAAAGACTTCTCGATGTGGTGCCCTTTCCGACGAGGAGATGAAGACCGGAGATTCCGCGAGGAGATCGGAGTGGAGGCCGAAGACCGACACGGATCGCTCGGTATAGCTTTCTTCCCATCTTCTAGTTTGCTAGGGTTAGGTTAATGGCCCGATCCGGGATTTTAGTGCACGGTGGTGCCGGTTTCTAGTTTTTAGAAAAGTTTCGTTTCCGCATTCCGGCGTTGGTTTGACGGCCGGGGCGCCGCCGTGAACTTACAACTATGGCCAACAATCTCCCACTTGCACTTCAGGCTAATTATTGCGATGTCGCATACTCACAGCCCGTGTGATACCGAACACCCAACTCCTCTACTAATCAGTTTCACAAAACTCGTTTTTAAAACTATTGCGTTCGAGAAATAGCCTCAATGAGTGGATCCACTCTGATGTTTCTTTCTATGTCTCTCTTTATCTTAAGTTCGCGGAGAAAGCCATATCCCAAAATGAGCAATACCCGTCTTAGAATATATCTGGATGTCTGATGGGACCTAATTCACAAATGAACTCCAAATACAGTAAACTTCTTAGACTGTATCGTCAACTGAATTTAATCAGTCTCCTGCGCCATGCCTCCCTCAGTATCTGCTTGGACCATCGTCCAAACTACTGCCCCTCACAGAGGAAAGTCTATAACACTGACAGTCACTCTGTCAACCAGGTCACCTTGAAAGCCTGGAATGATAACCGTCTCCCGAAGGAGGCTGTCATTATCAAATCCCTAGAACATCAACTTATGTTCTAAAACTGCTTCCGAACGTTTCTCCAGGATTGGATTAATATGTACTTATTGCATTTAATGCAAAAACAACATCTGGTGTGGTACTTGACATCTCATGATCGACTCAATTGCCTAAGCAAGTGATATACCACTCATGTATATCCTTCTCCCTTTTAGTCTGTAAGACACCTTTAGAGAGGGTAACTCCATTACCTGCAGGTACACTACTATGCCAGGAGTCGTCTATTCTAAAACACCTTTAGAATACTGTCTAGGTACCCAGATTGGGAAACTACCTAAATCTAGATCTAAAACCATAGATCTAGTAATCAGAATGTCTGATATTATATCCATATCCTATGTGGAGAAAGCACTGTGTGACAACCACAGTATAACCGATTGTAGGATAGGAATTTTACTTCCTATAAAGTGCATGTCATCCAAATACCAGGACATCACACCCTACTACCTTTTTACCAGATCCACCCCCTATTCTGATGAAGTCAAAGCCCATGACTGTCACATCAAAAATAGATGATCTATCTCCGCTATATCTGCTTTAGTCTATAAGTTTACACAAGCTACTTGTCCACTATGCTTCCGCTGCTCCCACTGATTACGACAACCCTCTGGCAGAGTCATATACACGTGCACTTCTAAAGATAGTTTAGAACGACGCTATGTTCATCCTCCTGCCGGGTCTCATAGTCTGGAACAACAGTAGTGTCAAATTTGGGTAAATAAGAACCTCCCTGTTACCGTCCTTAAGGATACCGGAGTACCTCTCGGGTGCCTGAAGTTACCCACCATATCTGCGGAGTGGCTAATGGAATATCAAACCTGATTGAATCTTTAGGTTCTATTAAATTTTCAGTAATCGTCTGTGGTTCTGGAATCACTTCCAGTTCTACCATACTCCCACTACTGTTTTATGAAAAAGTCCATTTTACTTAAACTGTGGCGAGTCAAGAATAATATCACTATTGATCTGCCAGATGGTAGAAAGTCAACCCTCAACATAGCTTGGGAAAACTCACAAACTGCCATTAATGAAACGTGCCTTGAGTTATCCAGAGTCTGGTTTTAAGCATAAGCCGGACAACTCCATATACCTTAACGTCGTTAAGATATGAGCCACTCTATATACAATATAGAAACAGAGGCACTGATTTAATTGGAACCAGATTCAGATCATGCAGCTGTCTCCAGTGCATGTCAACTGAATGGTGAGAGGCCGATCAGTATTACTCAACTTAGGAGTGCATCCAGATATGAGTAATCCGAAAGAGAAACAAGTTTCTCAAAACCATTACTATCAACTGAATACCAAACACAAGTATCTTTATCTTCGACCACCTTGAAGAATCTTGATACTTGCATCACGTGGTTCTCTACTTTATTCTTGTATCTATAACTTCTCAAAACTTAGACCTTGTATTTCTACGAAACACTTGTCTAAAAACTAGAGAAGTCATAAGTAAACAGAATATAGTACGAGGACCAACCCTTTTGTCCTAATGGACACTGGACAACATACAATATTTTGTATAAGTCCCCTGAGTTGAATAACTCAAACCCTGTGCGTCGTAGGTTGAAAACTGTACTTATGGTTAAGAAGAATTACACCGCTGTTTAATGCTCCTTACCTAACCATTAACTGATATAGGTAAATGTCATGGACATAATTTTAAAAAGTTATATCTCACTTTATAAAATAAACGTACAGATATATCAGTTTGAAATTGGTGCATAACAACGGATATTCAAAACCAAATATTTGTCGTCCGGTAAAACCTAGGTGATTTCCTCAAATATCACCAATTATAACGAATCCCGATATAATGAGGATGATCACCTAATTCCCAATAACTTACTCCCACTCATCATCTGTAAAACTATACAGATGTGAGATCATACCTGGTAAATACATACCCTGGAGTAAAGATCTAATTAGGAAATCAGTTTTCTATTAACAACGCATAATGAAACTGAAACATGAATATGTTTCGAAGGGTTATTCGGGTATTCCTAGTAATGTCTCTTCCATTATCAGATTCATGACTGTAACCGTATATTTGTTTGCCATCTTTCTAAATCCTTTTATTTGTCTTTACTCATTACCTTCTGTACACCATCGTTAGGCTAAATGGTTTTCTTCCTTCCCTACCGTTCGGCACCAGCCTATGGTTTGGAAGAAGACTATCCAATAAGCGTAATAGGTGTACTGTCCTAATCCTAGGAGCACTCACAACCTGAGAGAAGGTAAAGATAAAGGACAATTGAATAAACCTTATTTCTATTTCTCCTGAACCAGAATCCATTCTCGGACTGGAACAAGTTCCTTCGAGTTCGTATATAACCATACGATGGATTTATCTAATGGAATTGGATGTTCGTAGTGATACGGGGTGTTCTGGAGAAATACAAAGGTGAAATAGGGGTGGCGATGAGATACTCGGTTTGGTCGTGAATGATAGCAGTCACAGTTTACTTTGCCCTCTTTCTTAACCCTTTTATTTGTCTTTACTTATTACCTTCTGTACACCATGCTTAGGCTAATTGGTTTTCTTCATTCCTTACCTTTCGGCACATGCCTATGGTTTGGAAGAAGACTATCCAATAAGCGCAATAGGTGTACCCTCTCCTAATCCTAGGAGCCCTCATAACCTGAGAGAAGGTAAAAGGAAAAGACAACTGAATAGTCCTATTCAATCTCTCCAGAACCAGAATCTATCCTCGAATCTGGAACAAGTTCCTTCGAGTTCGTATATAACCATACGATGGATTTATCCAATGGAATTGGATGTTCGTAGTCATACGGGGTGTTTTGGAGAAACGCAAAGGGTAAAAGAAGGAGTGGCAATGATGTAAGCAACTCAGACAATCCAAAAGCCAGTGTTTTAAGAAAGTTCGGTTAACTTGGTCACTGAGTCATAGTCTAGGGTCGGTCATGGTGGCTGCCAAAGAGAGAAAGAAAAGAAACACTCTGCGTGCACTCTAACCTAGATCAGAATGGTTATCAATTTATCTAATCAGAATGTCTCCTACTGTATCATCAAATTCTCCTCCAAACCTGAAAGAAGAATTAGTCGGGATCACCCGAGGAGTAAACCAACTCATCAGTGGGAACGGGATCTAACTATCATCGCATGACAACCTGATAGAATCTACTTAAGATATCACACTCCAGAAGGTATACGCATGCCTGGCAAGTTTCAGTTTCTTTAGAAACTCACGATGTGATTTCTACCCCATGCTCTTATGACCTTGACGAAGGCTAACATATCATAAGTCACATGTCAAGTTCTACCCATCATAATCCAATATAATTTGAACCCATCCGTACATACCCTTGACGAAGGCCAAAATAGTAGTATGACTGTCCCAAACCAACGCATCTATCTATGCAACAGAATAGTAACAAATAGCTACCATACACTATGCCTTGACGAAGGCCAACATACATAGCATGAATACTAAGTGCTACCTTTCTGAAATGACGGAGGGCTATGAATGGTTTTTGGCGAAAAATCTTTAACGTAATGAACTTGATATCGTTGAAGGAACCGGATAGTTTTTTACAAAAATATAGTGGCGAAAACCTTTGCTAAAGAGATCACTCCCGGTGAATGGATCTCGGCTCTTTCCCCGTAGAATGAGGTGCAGGATATTCCAACTGAATACCACGATGCAAAGCAAAAAGCAATCGAGTATAGTGAAGTCATTACCCTGACGCAAACCTCTGTCCAAGGGGCCACTCCCGATGAAGGGATCTCGGCCCTTGCCTCGTAGAATGAGGTGCAGGATATTCTAACTGAATACCACTATGCAAAACAAAGAGAGCGTCCTTGTAATAATAGCTTTTTGAAAAAAGTTCCAACAACATCAAATAGGTTTGTTTTCCTTGCATTGATTCGAATCAACGCAGTCCTATCAATTAATCACACCAATAAAGAACGAAAATATGATGTACGTATATGCCATCCGCATTCACCACTGGGTCCCGTCATCATCCGTTAGGTTACTTAACTAACGACAGAGCGGGGACTGGACTAGCGCGGGTGTAAAACATATACAACATCTACTAGTATATATATCAATATACAATAGTCGCTCCAGGCATGATAAATGCAACATCATAGAAAAAGTAATAAGGATCACAGAACAATACAGATAATCTGGGAGCCCCGAGTTTCTTTTGAGCCGCAAGTGAAACCCGACGTTCCCTTGGTCGTATGGATAACTTGTGCAATGAAAACCTAGACCTCTACAAGTGCGACAAGTTACCTGCCAAAACCTGAAGCGAGGCAGCCCCCTTCAGCAAAGTGAATGGACCATCCAGCACTTCACGAAATCCGGTAACTTGAGCACCCCACCTTGGGTCAACCTGTACCCCCTACGAGTGCGGCGAATAGCCCGCCAATTCTAGAGTGAAGCCCCCTCCATCTCAAAGCCATGAGATGCGGGTCCGTTGCCCTCTAGAACCCGGCTATCCATGCACTCCACCGCGGGGTAATACTAGTACAGAAAATAAAATATGTACAACGGGTACATCGACCTCAACCCTGTCGTGCCCCAAAAGAATAATATACAAACAGGTAGTGACGGCAGTCCACATTTCGGATGCTCGCCCCACGATATCAAATGTACAAATAAAACCGAACTGTTCTAATATTGCACCCAAGCTATCCACTGACAAATTCGCAACAACACAGCACAGCACAGAACATCAACGTGAATGTCACGTTCGCAAATCCGTCTAAAAGAGCTGTAGCAATTAGATAAGATTTATTGCTCGAGTGACATTCACGGTCGCAGATAGTAATGTAAGTACTATGAACTAACATATTTAAAATTTCGATCGACAAAATTTCCCGAAGCAGGCCCCAAGTACAAATCCAGCACTCAAAATAATCTGGGCCAAAAATAAATATTCCAGAAACCACAATTCCACATGAAAGACACCCAGAAGAAAAATGGTACACTGTTGCTCCAAAATGACGGCAGAACCGCGGCCAACACAGGGGTTCTGCGGCGGTTCCACGGCAGTCTTGTGGGTTCAGTCGACCAAATTTCTTCAGTAGTCTTAAAAAAGCCTGCTCGATTTCCTGACATACCCAAAATAATTTTTAGACGACAAAAAAATTTCGACAGAAACTTTAAAATTTGAATTGCGGTTTTGGAAATTTCATTCGATCGATATTTTAAACATGTTAGAACAAGCTAGTAAAGGTTAATGGCGTGGTTCTGATACCATGTAAGTCTACGGTAGCGTCCCGGCTGTCAATTCGAGGCCAAATGCGGAACAAAAACTTTTTACGAAACCGGCGCTATCATAGTCTTTAACTAGAAAGAAGATAGAATGGCTATACCGATCGATCCGTGTCCTTCAGTCTTTAGCCACCATCTCTAGCTCCTCGTGGCATCTCCGATCTCGCTCGATCTCCGGTCTCTTCGTCGAAAAGGGCACCATATCAAGAAGTCTTTTTACGGGCTCCCGCTTCAAACTGAACATGAAGTTTGCTAGCCGATATGTCCAAGGTGAAGTAGAGAATGTGTGTGTTAACTTTGTCGCTAAACATCCATTGATTCTCAACACATGAGATTGTATGGATGGAGGTTGAAGATGAAGCCATTAATGGACATTGTGAGCTCAAGAAGAAAGAGGAAGAAGAAGAGCTTTCTTTTGTTATTGTGTTAGAATGAAAAATGAGAGTGCTAGAATAAAATCTCAAGACCAACCCCAAAACTCATGGCTGCCCTCTCTCTCTCTCCTCATACCATTTCAACACAATAATCAATCAAAAAGATGACATTTGCACAAATAAAAAGACCATGAGTCATCACCCATGCACTGTAGGGTTAGCTTAGCACCTTAGCAAGGTTTTGGCAAGCATCAATCATGCTACTTTGAAATTTTTGGGGTGCTAAACAAACCCTAACCAAGATCTAAACTAGAGACTTAGGGTTAAACAAGATATGTAAACACTTTACATCTAAGTGAACAAGGAATACAACCTTTGTAGACCGGTCCTTCACTTCAATAGCTCCGTGTAGTAGCCCCTTCGCTGCGATCACGAACTTCCGGACTCTAGAGAGGCTCCCATGAAGAAATGAACAAGCTTGCTTCGAAGTCTTCGAGGCCGAAGATGATCTACGTCGGGGAGACACTAGCTCATGTTATCTCTTCACTAATTGTGTAGATTAGTGAAGCAAACACACTCTACTAAATGGCAAGTAGTAGAGGATGATGAAGTAGGAAGTTTGCTCACTTTAGAAATCATTTTCTCACATTTTATCTCATACCTCCATTGAAGCTAGAAAGCTTTTCATGGAGCTTGATGAAAAAGAAGAAGAACTCATGAATAATTCATCCAAATGAATTATTGCACCCATGGTTGAGTTAAAGCTATTATGCTTAACTCATGTAGAGAATTAACTTATGGCTATGGTTAAGGGTTGGGTCAAGTAAAATATCCTAAGGAATGACAAAAGCGTGGACTTTGTCAAAGTTCTACAAGCTTCTCCAAGCTTAAAACTTTGACCAAGTCTTTTGCTCTTTTGTAATAACTTAAGAAATAATCAAAACCCTAATTTAGCCCTAGCATGGTATAAGTCTCATACACCAATCTTGTATGTATCATCAAACATGACACAATACATGTACACAAATATACATATCACATATATATACAATGTGCACATCAAGTGAGAAAAGAAATCATTAGTGAGCTAAATATTAATTAATGTAATATAATATATCAAATATATAATTATACATTAAATTATTAAATCAACTCTTGATTTAATAATCCGGCTATAATACATATAACCAACCGATATCACAAATCGCGAGATTAGAATGTGGTATCACACACTCGCATTAATCTCGGTCCCGCACATATCACATATGCGCTCCTACTCCATTTCGCATGAACCAGGAAACCTTTATGTAGGACTCTAAAGACTCGTCAATACGCCGGCAGTAGGTGATGATCATATCAAACACGCACAAGCCGCAAGCGGTCTGCTAAACGTAACGGCCACCCGGGTATTGAGCGATCAGAAGATCAACAAGCAAGCCTGCTATAACTCCTGCGAATCCAATCAGTAACACCACTGTACAGTCCGGTCTCTTTGTCTGATATGTCGCATATCATAGCCTGGGGGGTGGTTTAACGTCAGACCCCAATAGCCCGATAAGTCATGCCGATGCAAGGTCCATAACGGTTCAAGAAACTACTGGTAACACTTACCAATAAATCTCAGCAACCCTGAACATGGATTTCCTATTATGGCCAATCGAGCACTGCGCAACATCAACTCCCAATACCGGGAGAGACGAAACCGCTCCTATCGCTCATTGCCTCCATGTGATTCGGGACTGTACCGAAAAGCCACCGTTTTGCAAGATCTCTTGACCATGGTATGGTGGAAATCAAAGCACAGTGGGAATCACGCAAGACTTTATGACGATCTCGGGTCTATAGACTAACCTGTACCAGTATCACCAGAGAACTGCTATCCGACGATAGGTATAATACCATCTAGGAGTTCTCGGCGAGTCCGTCCAGTGTACCCAGTCTCCACTGAGCACCCATATACCTTCTCTGATGTCAAACACCAATGGATATGGGATCATCCATCGCCCATCATATGGGTCAAGAAGCGCATACGCTAGTCTACTCTGGAGTACCGATGCCCTGTCTCGATACTCCCACGACTAGGAACATTTGAAGGATGTACTTATCGACTACCCAGTCCCTACTAGTATGATCTACATCATAGTCATGGCAGTCAAGTACTCATCCTAAGGACTTTATCAACATGTGATCACAAAACAGTATTTGTTTACATGTTAAGATAAAGTGCAACCAGATAGCATACTATCATGTTGAGCAAGAATGTCCTTCCTATATATGTCCAAGCATCCACTACAATATACATCACATGTACAGTAATGGCCTCTAGGGCATACATATAACTAACATGCACATGCCACAATTAATGCTCCTCATGATGACTTGTGCTCATAATTACCACTAATAAACATTAATCCAAAAAGAGAATGGCAACATCTAAAGTAAGCTCGTGACGGATCACAAGCATACCCCTCACCTATATATACATATCTGCATCCGCATCCCAACTGAATACGAATGCAATGAGAATAAAGTAATCCAACAGATCTAATACTAGGATCCGGCTTAAACCAAAGCCCACTAGTATGATCCGTCCGATCATGTGCACGTATATGATCGAACCCTGCCATAATACCATACGGCCTCTACAACGTTTCGTCCGAAACTTGGGAAACTTTCTGTGGGAAACTCTAAAGACTCGTCAATACGCTGGCAGCGGGTTTAACCACAAGCACGTCAGTGGTACTAGCTGTACATAACGACTACCAAGGTATTGATCAAAGGGAAGCTGATGAGCGAACTCATCTTGAAACCCTACTGAGCCTGTCAATGACAATATCCGTACAGTCCGGTCCGTTCGTCTATGAGTATTGCATATCGGGCCTAGGGGGCTGGTAAACGTCAGACCCCCAAAAGCGGTATAAGTCGTGTCAAAGTGTAGCCCAGAACATCCTGAGATACTACTGGAATACCTACTAGTAAATCTCATTTGCCTTGGCCAAGGACATCGTGTAATGGCTCTCCTAGACATAGCGCGATCTCACCCCCAATACCGGGAGAGACAAATCCCTTGCCGATCCGCTCACTGCTTCCATGTGGCTCGGGATTGTACCCAACTAAAACCTGTTTGCACGACTCCTTTGAGCCATGGTAGGGTAGTAATCAAAGCACAGTAGGAACTCACACGAGACAAATGACGATCTCAGGTCGATGGACTAACCTATACACATGTCTCCAGGGAACTGCTATCTGACGATAGGTATAATACCAACTAGCATGTTCCCGGCGAGTCCTGTCCGGTGTACTCATAACCCAATGAGCACCTGTAAACGTCTTAGGTGAACCAACTGGCACCAATGGCTTGTGAGACCGGCCATCGCCCCTCGTCGGGGTCTCGATCGTATACACTAGTCTACTCATGGAGTATCGATGCCCAGTCTCGAAACTCCCACGACTAGGGACACTTTAAGGATGTGCTTATAGACTACCCAACTCTCACGTATATGATCACCATCATACTGCTGGTAGTCAAGCAAGAATCCTAAGGGCTCTATCAACGTGTAATAGTGATCTGTAATATCACCTAAAGCATGTACACGATGATAAATACAAACCAGATAGCATACTATCATCTCGAGTAAGACCGTCCTACCGGCATAGGTCCTCCCTCAATCATTGCAATCACGTGCCTGCGATCCAATAATTGACTTTGAGGGAACTATAGCTAACAGACAGCAGTCTGAACGATGCTACAAAGAGACGTGTCTCGGCCCCAATATAGAAAGCATGACACCGTCTCTTCAAGAGTCTATTAGGTGATCTGTGCGGCATGAATATAGCAGGGCAAAGCCAGAAAAGAAACGCCAACACCACTCAAGAACCTGGTCAGGTCAGCCATCTTTAATCGATTGTCCGTTACTGAAACAGAAAGGCCACGACAATGGTCCATGAAATCAGCTGCCAATAATGAAAAGACGGCCGTATATGTTATCTACACGGTTTACATGGCAGGCACGCGTCCCAGCGACAACCTTTGCAGCAAAAGGAAGGATGAAGCCACCATATCCTAAGCCCAATCTGGTTTGAATGTGGTTGCCGCTTCCCAAGATCAGCCGCCTCCGCTGGACGATGAAAACCCTCTTGATGAGGCCGATAGGCAGAAAGGCCCCTCAGTCCACGTAAAGTCAAGCTCGGACAGTGAATAAGATCCGACTTTCCTCCTCAGGACCGCAGAGAGGAGCTGCTTCAAGAACTTCGAAAACAGGTTAGGAGCAAAGATAAAGAGATAGCCAAGCTTTACTAAAAAATTGATGACCTGATGAATGTCGTGATGCAGCTCACAGCTTAAGTTGCTCGGGCGCCCTCCAATCAAGCGCAAATCTCTACTCATGAGCTGGGTGATAACAACCCAAAGCAACCGATTCCTGTCCCCTTGGGTCTAAGTTTGGGCGAGCCGCACGATAGTCGACCACATTCGGCTTCTGGGGATGCCTTGGCCCTAGATGGCACCATCCCGCTAACACAAGATCGGATAATGGATTTGGTCACCAGAAAAGTCAAAACATTGGTGGCTAAAGCCGAGGCCCAGAAGGACGTTGGTAGCAGTAGGAGGTCGTACCCCGCACAGCACGATCTGATCGAATTCCCCAGCGGCTACGTCATTCCTAAGTTCGGAAGATTTGAAAGGACAGGGAACGCAAATCATCACGTCGTCCACTTTAAAGCGTCGTGTGGAAATACAAGGGGCAATGATGCACTCTTTCTTCGTTAGTTTGTCAACAGCCTGACCGGTGTCGCTTTCGACTGGTACGCAAGCATACCAGATGGTTCCGTCACTACTTTCGCCAAAATGGAGTCTCTGTTTCGGCGAAGGTTCATGAGTGTCAGTGATAAAATCTCTATTGCTGACCTTGTGAGGACCAAGCCGGGGAAGAACGAAAGCAATACAGACTTTATCGCCCGATAACGTAATCTCACGGTCAAGTGTGAACCGCCGCTGGAGCAGGACCAGTCCATCGGCCTTCTCATTGGGAACCTCAGCATTTGGATGGTCCCATTTCTATGTACTGCGGGCCTCAAAACGTTTCAGGAGCTGACCAAAAGAGTACAAATGTTGGAACGCTCAAAGAAAGAGTCTATCCTGGACTCTCAGGGTGATAAGCCTTGGAAAAGCCGAAAGGATGACAACTGTAATGGCGGGAGCTCCAACATTACCAACGCCTTCAATGTGTCTGACAATGAAGACAAGCAAAAGGCAAGCGGATCAAAAACAGGCTGGTCTCGAAAACCAGTGCTAGGAGGAGAAGGGCCTTCACTAGAGGAGAAAAAGAATAAAGTCTACTCTTTCAGAAGGGATAATGTCCGCAAGATATTTAAAGATGCCTATGAAAGTATGTCTTAGTACCCCTACTATGTTTCTGTGAGTATTAAGTATGCAATTTTAAGTTTTTAGAGGTCTAAGTATACTAAACAAGAATCGAACTAGAGATTTAGGGTTTTAAAGTTAAGCAAAAAATTTCTAATCCAAGTGAAAAGTGTCTACAACCTTTGTAGTCTAGTCCTTCACTTCTAAAACTCCAAGTAGTAGTCCCTAGAACTCTTCTTTGACTCCACTTGAAGAATGGAACGAGCTTTCTTGTTGCCTTCTTCGTCGAAGATAATCCACCTTGAGGCAACTCTCACTCAAGCTTACACTTCACTAATCAATGTATTAGTGAAGATAACAATCTATACTAATGTGCTAGAGTAGTGTAGGTTGATGAAGTAGGAATTTTGCTCATTAGAAATATTTCTTTCTCTTTTTCTTTTTCTCACCCTAGAAAACTAGTGAGGAGATAAAGAAGGAGATGAACTTGGATGCGTGTGAACCATGAGCTTAAGAGATAAGATGAGATTGGGAGAAACATAAATATTTATGAATAAAACAATATTAGAAGGTGAGTCATGGCTTCTCCATGCTTTTCCAAGCATCCAAACCATGACTCATTCTTCTTTATCTTTAATTCATAAATATAAATCTTTATCTACTCATCTTTTTCTTTTGTGTGATTCTCATACATCCATGTTCAATGTATCATCAACCATGATACAAATATACATACACTCATACATACATACATACATATATCATATATATATAAATATATATATAGAGAGAAGAAAATATTAAGTGAGCTTAATATTAGTTAATATATATATATATATATATATATCAAATATATAAATATATATCAAATTATTAAATCAACACTTGATTCAATAATCCAGTTATATCATATTTAACTGGCTAATATCAAATATATATATGTATATCAAATTATTAAATCAACACTTGATTCAATAATCCGGTTATATCATATATAACCGGCTAATATTCAATATTAGTTAATATATTAATATATATATATATATATATATCAAATTATTAAATCAACACCTGATTCAATAATCCGATTATATCATATATAACCAGCTAATATTCAATATTAGTTAACATATATATAAATCAAATTATTGAATAACACTTGATTCAATAATTCGGTTATATCACATATAACCCGGCTGATATCAAATATCGCTAGATTAGAATATGGTATCATATACTCGTATTTAATCAAGCTCCCGCACATATCTCTATACGTGCTCTACTTCGTTTCGCTTGAGCTAGAAAACCTCTATGTGGGACTCTAAACACTTATCAATACTCCAGCAATAGGTAATGATCACATTAGATACCCACAAACCGTCAGCGGTACTACCTGGACGTAACGGCTACCCAGGTATTGAATGAATAGAAGATCAACAAGCAAACTTGTCCAAACTCCAGTAGAGCCTATAAGTAACACTTACCGTATAGTCCAGTCTCTTCGTCTGATATGTCGCATATCGAGTCTAGGGGGTAGAATCGTAAGACCCCAGTAACTTGATAAGTCATGTTGACGTGTGGCCTATAGCCTTTCGAGAAACTATTGGTAACACTTATCAGTAAATCTCATCAGCCCTGGCCAGGGACTTGCTGTTATAACCAATTGAGCATAGCACAACTTCAACTCCTAATACCGGGAGAGACGAAATCCCTCCTATCGCTCACTGCCTCCATGTGACTCAAGACTGTACCTAAAATCCACCTGTTCGCACGAATCTTTTAAGCCGTGGTAGGGAGGAAATCAAAGCACAGTGGGAACCACACAAGACACTATGATGATCTCGGGTCTACAAACTAACCTGTACAAGTGTTACCAGAGAACTGCTATCTGACGATAGGTATGGTACCATCTAGGAGCTCTCGGTGAGTACTGTTCGGTGCACCCATTCTCTAATGAGCACCTGTGTACAATTTTTGATGTCAAACACCAATGGTTATGGGATCAACTATCGCCCCATACAGGGTCAAGAAATGTACACACTAGTCTACTCTGGAATATCGATGCCCTGTCTCGATACTCTCTCGACTAGGAACTATTAAAGGATGTGCTTATAGACTACATAAGCCCCACCAGTATAATCTGCATCATAGTCTTGGTAGTCAAGCCAACATCCTAAGGGCTTTATCAACATGTATCAAAAGACAGTAAACTAAAACAAGTGTACATGTTAAGATAAAGAGCAACCAGATAGCATACTATCATGTCGAGTAAGAAAGTCCTCTCTATATATGTCTAAGCATTCACTATAATATACAATAATGGCCTATAAGGCATACATATTCCTAACATGAACAACGGTTTACAATTTCCGGAGTCGAAAAGACTTCACGAAGCAAAAATGACCAACAATCCTCTGTATTGCCCGTACCACCGAGCAGTGAGCCATGCGATCAAGAATTGCTATATTTTCAAAGACTGGGTTAAGAAGCAATACAAAACTGGAGAGATCGAGTTGTCTAAGAGCGTGTTGGTGAACAATTAAGCTACAACCACCAACTTTATACAGACACAACCTGAAACCTTCTGCGAGCAGACAGCTGAACTTGCTGCCTGAGAAATGAAACTGACTCGCCGCAGCCTTCTTGGAGCATGCACACATCTAAAAAGATGAGAAAGATGCTAAAGCTAATTTAGATAGAGCCCAGAACAGAATGGGAGGGGTAGAAGGAGCCCACCGTTCCAGTTACCAATTCGGCTCAATCAGGCTCATAATCCGAAAAGAGAAAGAAAAAGAAAGGTGCAGCTGGAAATGAAAAGGAATCAGTGGGGAAATTGACCATTCAAAGGCATATCGATTCCTTCGAAGACTACGAGCAAAAGGAAAGGACTCTAATTCTATTGAAGGAATTCATCCCTGTAGAAGCGGCTGAGATTCTAGAAGAACTAAAAGAAGACTCCGTCGACGAGATCGCTATTGTGACCTGCTACATCGTCCACCTTGGTAGTTACTCTGAGGAAGAGCTTTAGATGACGAAGATGACGAAGAGCTCGCCACAAAGGCCAACTAAATCCAGCTCAGAAATGGCAAGGCTTTATCGCCGAAGCAAGGCAACGCCTCGAAAGAGAAGGAAAAATAATTCGCTAATGAAGAAAACGGCGTAGAGCCAACTTATGAAGATTCGAATTCTTCTCTGGTGGATTACAATATCTTGGCTCACCTCCGAAAGCTTCCGTCTCTCTTAAGCATTTATGATGCTCTGGTCCTATCCAAGGAGCTCAAAGATGTTCTCATTCATGCCCTCTAAAACCCCGAGTGATATCAGGCTTGTTTCGCGGAAATTAATATGAAAGAGGCCCAGTACCCTCTGCATACAGCCACGGTCACATTAAAGGATGAAGACCTGCTATTGGAAACGGCTGAGCACAACCGACCGCTTTACGTGACAGGGTACAGCGACGGAGATCAGATTAATCATATATTGATCGATCCGGGGTTCTCAGTGAACATCATTAAGTTGCGTCTCAGTGAACATCATTAAGTTGCGGACTCTGAAGAGTTTATCAATGGACGCCCGACACCTGTCAAGGGAAATGATAGTCATTCAAGGCTTCAATCAAAACTGCCAGCAGGTTCTGGGGTCCATAGCTCTGCTGATCAAATTTAGGGATCTACAAACCGAAACTAAGATATACGTGATCAATGCCGACATGTCCTATAAGATTCTCCTGGGACGGCCGTGGCTCCACGATTATGGCATCGTTCCGTTAACTCTCCATCAGTGTATAAACTATACAAAAAATGGTGAAGAAAGACACATTGACGGAGACATCCAGCCGTTCGGTGTGCATGAAGTCCGATATGAAAGTTCCCAGTACTTTGTGAACCCCCAAAATGCTGAGCTACAACTGACTGGGAACAGAACAACCCCGAAACTCAAAAGAAAATCTTAGCCAGTTGTCATTTTTAAAAGCAAATATCACCAAGTGTGTCTGCGTTTCGGCAGTGACACTGATGAGTCCAACGCTGGAAGTCCATCCTTCCATAAAACTCGTCCTAATTTCGGTAGCGATACGGACGAGTCTGATATTGAAGGCCCATATGGCAGCAAAATCTGTCCTTGTTTAGGCATCGACAGTGAAGAATCAGAAGAAGAGGACCCGTCTTGCAACAGCTGTGCAAATTGGGCTCTCGTGCAAAAACCGAAGCTAAGAGAGACCTTCGAAGTTACAGAAGGGTCTCTAGCCATCACAAGGGTGTCGGAGCAGATGTGCAAAGATCTTGATGCATTGTCAGTCTCCACTGTGGACCAGCTGAAAACCTTCTACGATCCTGGAAGGAAAAGTGGACAGAAGGGCATCATATTTTATGGGTCACATCCTGTCGGGCATCCAGACGATTTGTCTGTCACGTGCCTTCCCTATGAGAGAGGTATAAGAGACGTCTTCAATCCCAGATATTATGCGCCCGAGATGTGGGAATATTTTAAAAAGTGTGGATGTCGGTTATATCAAACGGAATCCGAAGCAAAGTTTTATGAGGGGCTGTGGCATCCGCCTCAGGTCCGAGCACTCATCGATGGACGTATCCCAGATAGACGGGGTATATGTTTCATTCAACCTGACGTCAAAACACGCTACATGATTCATGTTGGTGAAGCCAGTGGGAAATCAAATGATTACGATGAGCTAGCCGAGCCAGAAGAAGCCCCTCGAGAGCTCGAAGATGGTGGACAAGCAACCTTCGACGAGCTAACCGAGATTGATTTAGGAACGCTCGATAATCCAAGGCTGACCTACATCAGCTCACTCTTGCCAGAGGAAATGAAAGAGTAGATAATTGCCCTGCTACATGAGTTCATCGACTTCTTCGCGTGGACGTAAAAAGAAATGCCCGGCCTCTCCTGAAGTGGTCGTGCATAAGCTGGCTATCTCTCCTGAGGCCAAGCCAATCAAACAAGATCCTCGAAGAATGAGAAAGGAGTTGGAAGAAAAGGTCATTGAGGAAACTAAGAAACTCATCGAGGCTGGCTTCATCAGAGAAGAGAAATACGCGGACTGGATCGCATGCATCGTTCCAGTAAAGAAGAAAAATGGGCAGATCCGGGTTTGTGTCGATTCAGGGACCTGAACAAAGCATGCCCTAAAGACGATTTTCCGCTCCCGGTCATGGAAATGATGGTCGACGACACCTCAAATTACGAGCTGTTCACTTTCATGGATGCTTCATCTGGGTACAATCAGATAAAAATGTCGCATGAGGATGAGAAGCATACAACATTTCGAACCCCGATAGGTATATATTGTTACAAAGTGATGCCGTTTGGACTGAAGAACGCATGCGCCACATATCAATGGGCAATGACCAAGATCTTTGATTACTTAATCCATAAAGTCGTTGAATGTTATGTTGATGATTTGGTCATTAAGACTAAAGCCAAGGTCGATCACATCCAAAACTTCAGAACTGTTTTCACCAAACTAAGGGAACACGATCTAAAGATAAATCCTCTAAAGCGCGCTTTTAGCGTGTCATCGAGAAAATTCTCGGGCTTCATAGTCCGACATCGGGGGATCAAAATCGACCCATCAATGATAAACGCCATCATGGAGATGTCTCCTCTAAAGAATCTGATGCAGCTAAGATCCTTTCAAGGCAAGCTCGCTTATATACGAAGGTTCATCTTGAACTTATCGGGGAGATATCGGCCTTTCTCAAATCTCATGAAGAAGGGAGCTCCTTTTGTCTGGGATGCCGAATATCAAGAAGCATTCGAAAGCATCAAACAATACCTGTTGCACCCTCCAGTGCTTGCTGCTCCCATTCCGAAAAAACCGCTGATCCTCTACACTGCTGCACTAGACGGATCACTCGGCATGCTTCTCGCCCAGAATAACGAGGAGGGAAAAGAAAATGCCCTCTACTACCTCAGTCAAACATTAACTGGGGCAAAACATAACTATTCCCCGATCGAAATGCAGTGTCTGGTCTGTTCTCCGCTGAACACAGAGACGCGACAGCGTAGGTCTGTCTTGCCTGAATTTCGAGGGCAGATGATATTTGGGGCTATTCGTCTACCTCTCCGAAGATGCCAAGTTGATTTATGACACCATATCAAAGGTTTAAACGGATGCGACCGATGTAGCAGACTTCGTCAGATTCCCCCTCATTTGAGGGGTTTTTGATTATGGGGACGCTCTTCCCTGCAGGCGCAAGCCCCTATAGTTAATTACGCTACCGCATCGCGGTACCCAATTTCTCCTTCTCCAGATGGTCACTTAGTGTCGTGTTTGTTTGTTTTGTTTTTGGTTGCCTGTGGATTGTATACGGAGACTAATTTGTGTGGTCGCCCGTAGGGCATGGATTAGTCCAAATCCATATTTTCTTAGATTTGGGTTTGGGGTTGGGTTTAAGGATACATTAGTCTCATTTGAGACTAAGATAACCTTAAACGTATGTTAAGGATACGTTAGTCCAATTTCAGACTAAGATCAACTTAACGAGATCGTTTAGATCCAACAAAAGAGCATTCGGGCTCTATTGTTTAGTTTAGGGACATTGCGGTCGATTACCAGTTTAAGGACATAGTGGTCCAAGGTTAAGGACATCATAGTCCATGGGTTTAAGGACCCCACAGTCCGAGGTTGAGGACATCATAGTCCAAGGTTAAGGACATCATAGTCCATGGGCTTAAGGACCCCACAGTCCGAGGTTAAGAACATCATAGTCCATGGGTTTGAGGACCCCACAGTCCAAGGTTAAGGAAATCATAGTCCATTGGTTTAAGGACCCCACTGTTCACAGTTTAAAGACGTCATAGTCTATAAAGTTTAAGGATAACATAGTCCATGAGCTTAAGGACCCTACAGTCCATAGGATGATTGGTTATCGGGACCCGTCACCTTTCTGAAGACGTTGAAGGATTACAAAGACAAATATCAAAGGAGTGAAGAGATGTACCCTTGAACTAATGTTGATTGGGAAATCTGTAGTCCAATTTGGAACTAAGATCAATTAATTAGATTATGAACACATGGGCTCAATTAAATCTGAATTGAGCACTTATGGCTAACTTGGGCTAAGTCTAATTAGGTTTAAAATGCTAGACTTTTGTTGGGACTGTTGAACATTTTTCTGGGCTCAGTTCCCCATTATTTAGCAATGCTAAGCATGGGTTTGGGTTCTGACCATATTTTTATCTTTTATTGAGTGCTGAACACTCATATGCCATATAGGATGATCAATCTTGGAAGGCAAGGATGTATTTGAGGTTCAATCAAGGGGAGTCTTGCCTTTGGAAGACTTAGCCGATTTGGGATAAGACTATTTTGCATATAGTGTTAAACACTAGCACATATCTGGCGGTCACGTGTTCCCACGTGATGCATAGTGTTAAACACTAGGGATGAAATGCTTAAAATACTGTTAAACACTAAAAGTGAAGCGCTCACGTGGGGTCACGTGAGGCGCCCTAGGATTGGGTCAAGCCTCCCTTATTTTATTCTCAGAATAAGTGTTAAACACTTTTAGTCTTCAAGGCCATCACGTGTGAGCACGTGATGGGCATCCATGCACTGGATATTAAAAGTATTTGCTAGGGGTCACGTAGGGACATGTGAGGACGCTCATTCATTGGATTTTAATCCTTCAGTGCTTTCCATCTTCTCTTTTTTAAAGAGGTGTTTGTCAGGGGTCACGTGGGGACACGTGAGGGCGCCCAAAGTCTATTCTGCCTTTACTTTTGAGAAGTTTGTTCAAGGGTCACGTGGGAGCGCATGACCCGATCTCATTCATTCTTTTTGACCATTGAGGGGAGGGTCACGTGTTGCCACGTGATCAGGGTGGGTACTTGATCTTTTTACGTGCATGAAAAGTCCCTTGTTTTAAGAATTAAATTCTTTTATAGGGTTAAACCCTAATTTTATTTAGAGGAATTAAATTCCTATATATTTGGAAGAATTAAATTTTTTTATTGGGTTAAACCTTAATTTCGTTCGAGGAATTAAATTCCTATGTGCTTTGTGGGAGAATATAATTCTCTGAACTAAGGTCTTCTTTTAGGTTTTAGATCTGTATGGCAGAATCTCCCTGATGAGAATTAAATTCTCAACTTGTGGGAAGATCTGCTTCTGCAGACCTTCAACCAAAGGAAGAACTAAGTTCTTATTCCGAAGAGTTAAACTCTTAGTTTGAGAATTAAATTCTCTTTTTTCTTTTGTGGGAGCTTATAGGATGATCTCTCACCTAGGATTTCTTTCTTTTTTGAAGAAATCTTCTTTTCTCTCTGGAGAATTAAATTCTCTTTTTTTGTATTCTCTCTCTGTTGTTGTATCTCTTTTTTCTCTTTTTCTCTCTATTGTTGTTGTATCTTTTTTTTTTCTCTTCTTCGGCTCCTATTTATAGAAGAAAGAAAAGAACCAGTTTGTTTAGTCAATCTTTCATTGAAAGATTTTAATTGAACCAACATGATCTTTTAAATCACTCAGTGAATTTTATTCACCATTGGATTTTTAATCCAAAAGATATTTTATCTGTTATTCCTGGCAAATTTCTGAGAAATCTTTCCTTGTATAGAATCTTTCTATAAATTGGTGATTTTTAATCACCATTGGATTTTTAATCCAACGGTGCTCCGCTTTACAGAGCGCAATCTTTTTGTTTGGAAAGATCTAGGGAAATATTTTTCCAACTAGGGTTTTTGATTTCCCTTAATTAGAATTTAAATCTATTAGTTCAGAAGGTTTAAGAGCCTATCACGTGTTAGAACGTGACCCCACTGATTGACCATTCTATTAGTTCAGAGATCTTTAGGAACCCATCACGTGTTGGCATATGACCCCCTGTCACGTGTGGACACGTGATGCCCCATTTAGGGTTTTCTTTCCTTTGTCTCAGAGAGTTTTTAAGACCCCATCACGTGGTGGCACGTGACCCATGGATTAAGCATTTAACCAGAATTTAATTCTGTTATGTTAAAGAACTCAGGAATTATCACATGTCAGCACGTGACCCTTGGTCACGTGTGGGCACGTGATGCCCCATTGGGGTTTTTCCTTGTTGTTTTATTATACCTTTAATTCTTTTCAGTGGGTTTAAAAGCCCATCACGTGTAGACACGTGACCCATTTGATTAAGATTCAATTCTTATCATTTCAGAGCCCTCAGGAATCCATCACGTGTCGGCACGTGACCCCCGATCACGTGTGCGCACGTGATGCCCCATTAGGGGTTTTTCCTTGTATTTTATGAGGGAACAAATGCCCCCACAGCGTTGTTCTCACGTGTTTGCACGTAAGTGCAACGCTATAACTTTTGTGGCCGTTGGATCTGCTTAGGGAAGGGGGTAGATGAACCATTTCCCATCACATCCTATAAATGCAGGGGTCTCTTCAGAAGCGCCTCTACTCTTTCATCTTCTTCGTTGTTCTTGCCTTGAGAATTTAATTCTCTTCCTCAGAACTCAGTTCTGTGTCATGCATGTGCAGTGCCGCTTTATCTTCCAATCAAGGCTTGTGCTCACGTGTTGCACACGTGGGGCTCTGCTTGACGGGGATGTTTCATTTCCTTGATCTGATTTCAATGCGTCATTGCTTTTCATTTCCAACGCTCTCCTCTTTTTTCCGGGTTTTGAGAATAGTTCCACCATGCACAACATTTTTTGTGCATAGCATTAAATGCTCCCCTTTATAACCTGAAACCACGCCTTTCTTCCTTTCCTCACAGAGAAACCCATTTATACCTTAAGGTGATCATCTTTGAGAAACCGATCAATTGCTATGGCTTGCAATCTCCCCCACGCTCGTCGGCAACCTTGGGAGGTGCCCATTGAGGAGATAATCCTTCGCTTCGCTGCGCGGCTGGCGGATCCCCTCCTCACCGACGCTCAATGTGACGCGGTGATGTATGAGCTTCTGACTCGTCGGGGCTCTCCTCTTCCCATGGGCTCCATTTGGGTCCGGATGATCTTTCTGTCTGTGCTTGCCGATATACCCCCTCATCCGGCGGAGATGACTTCGGCGATCCTTGACGCGGCGGAAGACAAGCTCGAGTGCTTTCATGAGGCTTGTCTAATCACTCAAGCTCTGAAGGATCATTCAGTTCATATACTGAGTCAGATAAGGGCCCGATGGGCCGTCATGTCCGCTTTCGCTGATGAGCACGGCGCCAACCGATAGGGAGTGACTCCCTGTGAGAATCGTCGTTTTGACGTGCTGGAGAAGGCGGAGAGGGAGCTGGAAAATTTTGTGTTTTGCTTTGTTAACCCTTGTATTTCCGATCCCTTGTTTGGTGATCTCTTTCCTTTAGCGTAATATCAATGTATTTTCTCTTATCATTAATCGTTGAATGTTCTCTGTTGGCTTTTTCTTCTTGATGTGTATTCATACGTGCATCCCACCTGTGTACACGAGCTTCATACTTGACCCCTGGAAATTTTCTTTAAGTACGAACACGAAAACTTTCCTTGTTGCCAGAAAGATAAAATAGATTGTGCGTGTTTTAGATTGAGGATTGGCGTCGAATGGAGGTCTGTTTACATGATCTCAAGTGCACACGCCTTCCCTCTGAGATCGTGGCTGCAAAGACGAGCTTGCAGGGGCTGATTGAACGGTGCGCCGCAAATATGCTGTCATGCGAGAAGAGGCTCAACCGAAAGTTTTCGGAGAGGGAGCTGGCTTCCAAAGCGCTGGGGGAACTTCAAGCTGAACTTACAGCCAAGACCACTCGTGCGTATGAACTTTGGCGAGTGCTTCAAGAAGCTATCAGGGAGGTGGTAGCTATTGATTAAGCCGTCGTTTTCACTCGCGAGATGGTTGAAGTTCACAAAGTTACCGAAAAGGAGCTTGAAAGTCGGCTTTCCTCGTACCAGGCCCAACAGTCTCAAGTGGAGGCCCGTCTCTTAGCGATAATGAATCATGAAGCCGAGGCCCAGCGGAAAAAGGATAAACTGGTAAATCTATTAAATCGTCCGCCGACTTGAAGAATCGTATATTTTTCTTTTATTCTTCTTTTGTACATACTCCTGAATGAGAGTATTTTTTGATTCTTTCATAAATTGTACTTTGTATTCATTTTGATTCATGAATAAAAGACATATTTTGTTTCATGGTGGTGTGTCCCTTTTAGTAAATGCATTTAGTGGATAATCTATTTTGATCTCCTTATAGGACAACGATGGTTTAGGAGTCAGGTTCATATTGGTTAGTGCTGCATGCTCCCACAACTCTTATGGCGCGGCGGAAGCGGTGAACGAAAATTTTCTTTGCATACAACACACACTTAACCGAAGATCTTGTCTAAACCACAACTAGTAAACCCTAACTAGAGATCTTATCTACTATGTTAGGGATTATACCTTGATGATACGGTCCTTCGGGTCTTCTCTTGGATGCAACTCCTTTGCTCCTTTCTCCTCTTTTGGTGGACTCCTTGGCTCGTTAAGATGTTGCCGATGTTTTCGATCTCCGGCCACCGAAGACCTAGATGATCCACCCGAGAGTTTTCGTGCAAGCTAGAAACCCTTCTCAAGAGTTTAACCTAGAGACCAAATTTGCTAGAAGAGGTCACTAGGATAATGTAGAGATAAGTGTATTGGATTAACTTGAAATCCTAAGCTTTGGATTCACATCTCATGTGAAGGTTAAAGCTAGGAAGAAGAATGATAATCTTCATCAATATAGGAATAGTGCAGAAAAGTGAGTCAACTCGGCCATAACTTGGCGGCGGATCCTGGGATGTGTAGAATTGTACAAAGGTGTTTGTACAGGAACATGTCAAGTGTTGGCATTGTTTTAAAATTTATCGATCGAAATTCTAATAGTGTTTGGCTAATCGGGTTTTCATTTTTTGTTATATGTGTTTGAAACGTCCGCTAATTGCTATATGACGATTAGTGGGGGTTGCACATATGGATATCATGAGATGGTATGTGTATATGAATGTGTTGGATCGTTGTGATGAATGGCCGGGGTGTGTGAGAAGAGCGTTTTTCCTTTTCTTTCATTCCATATAATTTGTAAAAAGCAATGTTATATTGTATAATTTCTTTTTACTGTTTTTGCTCCTAGGATAGACCCAAGGTGGGGTGCACAAACTACCGGGTTCTCCAAGTGCCGAGTGGCCTACTCAAGGTGTTGAGGGAGGTTGCTACACTTCGGGAATTTGGCGGGTAGTTTTCCGCACCCGTAGGGGTCTAGGGGGGTTTTGGCTATTCATCACAACCGTGGAACCCGTCTTTCATTAAGGGCTTAAATGAAACACGGAATTCCTAGTATATCCAATGCATTCATCTGTGATCTAAAATGGTTATAATTATATATGAGATATATAATAAACGTTGCTTATGTTTTGCACCCGCGCTAGTACAACCCCCGCTCTGCCGTTAGTTAAGTAACCTAACGGTGCATGACGGGGCCCAGTGGCAAATGCGGATGGCATAAGCGTACGTTCTATTTGCGTTTCTTTCTGTGATGTTTAGGAAACGTAAATGATGAGACAACATTAATGTGATTAATGTTAAGAGAAAGAAACCTAAAGATGTTGTAGAATCAAACTTTTTAAAGGGTAACTCTAGCTTTTGTTTTGCATAGTGGTATTCTTGAATATCCTGCACCTCATTCGATGAGGAAATGGCCGAGATCCCTTCACCGGGAGTGACCCGTTTAGCGAAACTGGAAAATGTTACAAAGAACTTGATTTGATTTTATAGTTGATCTAACTTTGCTTTGCATCGTGGTATTTACATATCTAGCACCTTATTCGATAAGGAAAGAGCCGAGATCCCTTCACCGGGAGTGACCTCTTTAGCAAAATTAGAAAGATACTACAAAACCATTCGATTTTTTAAAACTGGAGCTTAAACCACTCCTTCCCACTCGATTCTACAACGATATCAAGTTCAAAACGTTAAAGGTTTTCATAAAAAACCATCCGTTGCCCTCCGTCATTTTAGGAAGCAGAGTACTTAGTATTCGTGCTACGTATGTCGACCATAGCCGAGGCGTAGTGTACGGTAGCTAAGTGATGTCTTCCTACAAAGCATATGATGCGATTAATTAGGACATTTATGTGATTATGTTGATCATAGTCAAGGGTCATATGGGTGGGTCTGGTTAATCACGAAATGACGGGTAGAACTTGACTAGTACTTATGATATGTTGACCATAGCCAAGGTCATAAGTGACTAGGGGTAAAAACCATATCGGGAATTTCAAGAGCTGAAATTTGCAATGAGATTGCATACCTCCTATGAGATAGTTGGATCCCGATACCTGCTGCGAGTAAGAGTTACTCCTGGGAAAATTTTACACAAGACAATTTGGCGAAATATAAGGTGTAATTATTCCCGGCTAATCTTACCTTTTAGGGTTTGAAGGAAGATTTGATAAAAACAGTGGGAGACATCCTGATTAGATAAGATAATAACCAATCTAATCTTGTAAGAGCATACGCTAAAGTGTTTTCTTCACTCTCTCTCCAGATAGCGACCATATCACGCCTTAATCAAGATAATAAATACGGATATATTGACTGAACCCGCTTGTTATACTGAGCTGGGGAACGTTGGTCCCGCTCCAACTTATAATTGTTATAAGACAGAGCAGGAAATTAGGGATTACCAGAATCCCATGCTACCCAAACGAAGATAGTACATGTTGATGCATGATCTTCGGGTGTGTCTATTACAAAGAACTGTTTCTCAGTATCTTTTACGTCCTGGGTATAATGATACCGGATCAGGATCCCACAAATGTAATCTGTTACATAGGCTACAGAAAGGTAGAGGACTGAGAACGGGTGATAAGTTTCAAGAGTTGGAAATGGTGCAATTGTTGCAAGCCAAGAAGTTGGCAGTTATCACCCTGTATTAATAAACATATTGATTCTGAACGAATGTTATTAGATACCGAACCTGATATACAATATCATATCAGTCTCTTTATTAGTAAAGAAGGATATAATTTTGTATTGATGGATAATGTTTTGAACATTTCCTATATCAAGTGTTGATCGGTTCAGGCACGTTATCTAAAAGCATAGACGTTCTAAATCAAACTACAGTTCTCAGTATACAGAACACACACAAGAGGATAAGTTCAGAAATGAACGAATCCTTCTTGAGGCATTGTAGACTAGGTCATATCAATGTGACCCGACTAGCTGAAGTTACATCTAGATGCATGTTTAAATTAGTTTGAATTTACATCTTATGAAACTTGCCGGTCATGTCACAGAGATAAGATGACCATAGCTCTGTTTATTGGAAACAGAGAAAGAGTTAGTGAACTCTTGGGATTGATACATGATGATGTATGTAAAGTCCCCTGTCTACATATGCCAGGACCGGTTCTTTATACTTCATTACTTTCTCTGATGATCTCTCAAGATTCAGACATATGTTCCTGTTGAAACACAAGTCCGAAGCTTTTGAGATATTCACAGAATATAAGTTAGAAGTAGAGAACCAAAAACGGGTATAAGTATTATGTCCTTTGATGAGATCAAGGAGGAGAATACTTGAGCATGGAAATCCTGGACTATTCTAAAGGAGAATGAGATTCTCTCTCAGCATTACTCCTCCGTATACACCATAGCACGATGGTATATCGGGGCGGAGCAATTGCACCCTATGTGATATGGTGTGCTCCATGATGAGTACTACTGAGTTTCCTATTTTCCTTTTGGGAGTTATGCACTTACGAAGCTGCATACCTATTGAATATGGTTCCAATCAAATCAGGTGCCTACTACTCCATATGTGATATGGTATGGGAAGAGCCCATCTCTTAAAGATGTTAAGATTTGGGGTTGTCCGGCCTATGTCTAAAAACTAAAATCCGGACAAGCTCGAGGCAAAGTCAAAACTGTGGAAGTTTGTTGGATATCCCAAGCATTAGCAAGAGAATATCTTCTACCTAACCGAGAAACAAAAGTTGTTTTATTTCTCAGCATGCCACCTTTGTGAAAGGGAATTTCTTGTGAAGAAATTAGTGGTCATAAGGTAGAACTGGAAGGAGTTCCAGCTATACAAACTACAACAGATGACCCAACCGAGGAACAAAAGTTGTTTTGTTTCTCAGCATGCCACCTTTGTAAAAGAGAATTTCTTGTGAAGAAATTAGTGGTCATGAGGTAGAACTGGAAGGAGTTCCAGCTACAGCAGATGATTTGGTAGAACCAAAGGATTCAATAGACTCTAACGAACCTCAGCCTCTCCGCCGAACTAGTAGGGTTCCTCACCCACCTAAGAGATACTTCGTTTTCTCTATGACAGTGGGAGCGAGGATTTCATCTTAACCCCAGCGTGTCCCGTGACCGGAAGGTGTTCCGGCGGGTTGTAGTCCTTGCGAAGGGGACTGCGTAGAAAGTAGCTGCTGAGGGATCCGTTTGTGCCACGGTTACCCCATGGGATGGGGTGGCTAACTGACTTACAGTGGCATGACCTAACTAGTTTCGAGCAGTCCATCAGGAGTGGGACTCTGTGAGAATGGCTAGATGCTTAGCGATCTGAGATGGAATCCTTATACACCAACAAAGTATGGACTTTGGTTGCTTTGTCTGAAGGGTTAAATCCCCATCAAGAGCAAGTATATCTTGAGAAGATTACTTGGTGTACATGGAAAAGTTGAGACTTTCAAAGCTATGCTTAAGTCCATCCAGATCCTACTTGCCATTGCTACATACCTTGACTACGATATCTGGTGGTTGAGTGTCATGACTGCTTTTCTAAATGAAGTTTAGAAAGAGAGCGTCTATAAGTACACAGCCAGAGGGCTTCGTAGACAGTGGGAGTAGCGGAAAAGTGTGCAAGATGTTTTATGCGATAAAACAGGCATCGCGGAGTTGGAACATCTATTTTGATGTGGTAGTCAAAGAGTTTGACTTCATCAAAATAATATATGAACCTTGTATATACAAAAAGGGTGGTAGGGAGTATGGTGGTGATCCTCGTAGAGTACGTGGATGACATACTCTTGATAGGGAACGAGTTTCCTATGCTACGCTCAGTCAATCTCCTCTTATCACAAAGATTCTTCATATTGGATCGAAGGTGATACCTCCTAAATCCTGGGTTTTTTGATCTATGAGATAGATCTAAATGGATGTTAGGATACTTACTAGTTGTAGTGAGATAGTATCAATCGATCCTGGGGAGAGTCACAGCGGAGTTGGAACATTTGTTTTGATGTGGTAGTCAAAGAGTTTGACTTCATCAAAATGATAGATGAACCTCGTGGTATGGAGTATGGTGGTGATCCTCGTAGAGTATGTGGGTGACATACTCTTGATAGGGAAGGAGTTTCCTATGATACACTCGGTCAATCTCCGCTTATCACAAGGATTCTCCATATAAGATCAAGGTGATACCTCCTAAATCCTGGGTTTTGGATCTATAAGATAGATCTAAATGGATGTTAGGATACTCACTAGTTGTAGTGAGATGGTATCAATCGATCCTGGGGAGAATCACTGGAAAGGTTCCAGGGTGATAAGGACGACTGAATGTCAGTCGCAGGCTTTGTCTTTACCCTTAGTAGAGGGACGGTATGTTGGAAGAGTTCCAAGCTAGATACCGTGACATACTAGAAGATTAAAGGCAAGATACGTCGTTACCAAGGATGCTACCAAAGAGGCAGTCTGGATATATATAAGTTCATGAGATGAAATTCGTTCCTACCATTGTGTGACAATGGAGTTGTGGCTTTAGCCAAGGAACTACCGTCCCATCAGAAATCCAGATATAATTCTTAGACAGCATCACCTGATCAAAGAGATGGTTGATCTCCAGGAAGATCGAGATTAGGAGAGTAGATACAGAGGACAACAGAGCGGATCCACTCACTAAGGCTTTTTCCCAGTAGAGACTTTTATGGGATGGTTGAGTATGCGATACTTCAACCACAGCTAATTGTAGGGTATGCGATACCACAACAAATGGCCCTAGTGCAAGTGGGAGATTGTTAGTTATATGTGTGCCCTAGAGGCCATTACTGTACATACGATGTATATTGTAGTGGATGCTTGGACATATATATAGGGAGGACTTTCTTGCTCGACATGATAGTACGCTATCTGGTTATACTTTATCTTAACATGTACTCTGATTGTCTCTTTTGTTACATGTTGATAAAGCCCTTAGGATTTGTACTCGACTACTGGGACTATGATGAGATCATACTAGTGGGGCCACGGTAGTCTATGAGTACATCCTATAACTGTTCCTACTCGAGGGTGTGTCGAGACAGGGCATCGATACACCAGAGTAGACTAGCGTATACGCATCTTGACCCATATGATGGGCGATGGATGATCCCATATCCATCGGTGTTTGACATCAAGGATGGTGTACAGGTGCTCAGTGGAGACTGGGTACACTGAACGGACTCGCCGAGAACTCCTAGATGGTATATTTACCTATTGTCAGATAGCAGTTCTCTGGTGACACTTGTACAGGTTAGTCTGTAGACCCGAGATCGTCATAGAGTCTTGTGTGATTCCCACTGTATTTTGATTTCCTTCCTACCACGGCTCTATTGAGTCGTGCAAACAGGTGAATTTTGGGTTGAGTCTCGAATCATATGGAGACAGTGAGCGATAAGAGGGGTTTCGTCTCTCCCGGTATAGAGAGTTGATGTCGCGCTATGTTTGATCGGCTATAACACCTAAATCCCTGGCCAGGGTTCTCGAGGTTTTCTGATAAGTGTTATCAGTAGTTCCTCGACCTGTTATGAGCCGTAAATCAACATGACTTATAAAGTTACTGGGGTCTGATATTTACCACCCCTAGACTTCATATGCGACGTATCAGACGAAGAGACCGGACTGTACGGTAAGTGTTGCTTACAGGCTCGTAAGGGTTGTGATGAGTTCGCTCGTCGGCCACCTTTTTCGTCATGTACCTGGGTAGCCATTACGTACAGCTAGTGCCGCTGACATGCTTATGGTTAAACCCATTGCCAGCGTACTGACGAGTCTTTAGAGTCCCACACAGAGGGTTATCTCGTTCAGGCGAAAGATGTAGAGACCGTAAGTTGTTACGGCAGCCGTAAGGAGTTGCGGCAGGTTTTCGATTATGTTCGTGTAATTGTTACAGGAATAATAATCGGAAGAATAATACTGGCCGGATACCGGTATTATGTTATTGGATTAATGGTATTCGTATTTTTCGGAATTCGGATGCGTGTATACAGTATACGGTATACGGTATACGGAGGAGGGGTATTTTCGTAATTGTTACAAGAATACCTTCTAGAAGGTGCCACCTCATAATGACATAATAATGACATCATTTATTTTGTGAAAATAAATTAGTGAGGTGTAAATTAAAAGGTATAAGCATGATAATGAGGTTGTTGTATTGGATGTACTATTAAAGCATGGTACTTCTTTCATAATACATGCTTTAGTTAGTGCTATATTCTTTTTCATCATGCTTAAACTTTTTAATTATGAATGCACTTATTCTCTCCTCCTCCTAAAGAAGAAAGGAGGAGGAGAGAATAAGTGCATTCATAATTAAAAAGTTTAAGCATGATGAAAAAGAATATAGCACTAACTAAAGCATGTATTATGAAAGAAGTATCATGCTTTAATAGTACCACCACTACAACAACCTCATTATCATGCTTATACCTTTTAATTTACACCTCACTAATTTATTTTCACAAAATAAATGATGTCATTATTATGTCATTATGAGGTGGCACCTTCTAGAAGGTATTCTTGTAACAATTACGAAAATACCCCTCCTCCGTATACCATATACCGTATACTGTATACACGCATCCGAATTCCAAAAAATACGAATACCATTAATCCAATAACATAATACCGGTATCCGGCCAGTATTATTCTTCCGATTATTATTCCTGTAACAATTACACGAACATAATCGAAAACCTGCCGCAACTCCTTACGGCTGCCGTAACAACTTACGGTCTCTACATCTTTCGCCTGAACGAGAGAACCCTCTGTGTGAGACTCTAAAGACTCGTCAGTACACTGGCAATGGGTTTAACCACAAGCACGTCAGCGGCACTAGCTGTACGTAACGGCTACCCAGGTACATGACGAAAAAGGTGTCCGCCGAGCGAACTCATCACAAACCTTACGAGCCTGTAAGCAACGCTTACCGTACAGTCCGGTCTCTTCGTCTGATATGTCGCATATGAAGTCTAGTGTTGTAAATGTCAGACCCCAGTAACTTTATAAGTCATGTTGATTTACGGCTCATAACAGGTCGAGGAACTACTGATAACACTTATCAGAAAACCTCGAGAACCCTGGCCAGGGATTTAGGTGTTATAGCCGATCAAACATAGCGCGACATCAACTCCCTATACCGGGAGAGACGAAACCCCTCCTATCGCTCACTGTCTCCATATGATTCGGGACTGTACCCAAAATCCACCTGTTTGCACGACTCAATAGAGCCGTGGTAGGGAGGAAATCAAAGTACAGTAGGAATCACACAAGACTCTATGATGATCTCGAGTCTACAGACTAACCTGTACAAGTGTCACCAGAGAACTGCTATCTGACAATAGGTAAATATACCATCTAGGAGTTCTCGGCGAGTCCGTTCAGTGTACCCAGTCTCCACTGAGCACCCGTACACTATCCTTGATGTCAAACACCGATGGATATGGGATCATCCATCGCCCATCATATGGGTCAAGATGCGTATACGCTAGTCTACTCTGGTGTATCGATACCCTGTCTCGACACACTCTCGACTAGGAACAGCTATAGGATGTACTCATAGACTACCGTGGCCCCACTAGTATGATCTCATCATAGTCCCAGTAGTCGAGTACAAATCCTAAGGGCTTTATCAACATGTAACAAAAGAGACAATCAGAGTACATGTTAAGATAAAGTATAACCAGATAGCGTACTATCATGTCGAGCAAGAAAGTCCTCCCTATATATATGTCCAAGCATCCACTACAATATACATCGTATATACAGTAATGGCATCTAGGGCACACATATAACTAATAGTTCATATCTGCTTCCTAAGGCTTTCCAACTTTATGAGCCGTGAGGGTCTCATAAAGGTATTTCTTCTTATGAGTTATGAGGATCTCGTAAGTGTAATTTCTCCTTAAGAATCGTGAGGATTCCTAAGTGTATTTTCTCTTGAGAGTTGTAAGAATCTCACAAGAGAGTTTTTCTTGCTTACGAGTCGAGAGGACTCGTAAGTGATTGTTTCCTTTCTTGTCGGAGTGGATCTACGAAACAACGATGGCTTGGGAGACAGAGTTAGGATTTGCCACCTAAGACTTTTCAACTTTATGAGCCGTGAAGGTCTCATAAAGAATTTTCTCCTTACAGGTCGAGAGGACCCCGTAGGTGTATTTTCTCCTTAGGAATCGTGAGGATTCCTAAGTGCGTTTTCTCTTGAGAGTCGTAAGGATCTCAGAAGAGAATTTTCTTCATTACAAGTCGAGAGGACCCGTAAGTGATTGATGAGTTGACTTGCTCCCGAATCAAAGAATTGCCTTGACGGGGAAGTCGAGGGTTGACTTTATCCGCATTTCACGGAGTCAGGAGTTGACCTTATCCGCATTTCACGGAATCAGGGGTTGACCTTATCCACATTTTACGGGGTCAGGGGTTGACCTTATCCGCATTTTACGGGGTCAGAGGTTGACTTTATCCACATTTCACGGAGTCAGGGGTTGACCTTATCCGCATTTCACGGGGTCAGGGGGTTGACTTTATCCGCATTTCACGGAGTCAGGGGTTGACTTTATCCGCATTTCACGGGGTCAGGGGTTGACCTTATCCGCATTTCACGGGGTCAGGGGGTTGACCTTATCCGCATTTCACGGAGTCAAGGGTTAACTTTATCCGCATTTCACAGAGTCAGGGGTTGACCTTATCCGCATTTCACGGGGTCAGGGGGTTGACTTTATCCGCATTTCACGGCGTCAGGGGTTGACTTTATCCGCATTTCACGGAGTCAGGATTTGCTCTGGGAATTTCCCACGGGGTCAGGATTGAAATTAGCCGTGTTCTACGGGACCAGGATTTGCTCTGGGCGTTTCCCACGGGGTCAGGATTAACATTAGCCGTGTTCTACGGGACCAGGATTTGCTCTGGGCGTTTCCCACGGGATCATGATTGACATTAGCCGTGTTCTACAGGACCAGGAGGTGCTCTGGGCGTTTCCCACATGGTCAGGATTGACATTAGCCGTGTTCTATGGGACCAGGAGGTGGTCTGGGCATTTCCCACGGGTCAGGATTGACATTAGCCATGTTCTACAGGACCAGGAGGTGCTCTGTGCGTTTCCCACGGGGTCAGGATTGACATTAGCCGTGTTCTACGGGACCAGGAGGTGCTCTGGGCATTTCTCACAGGGTCAGGATTGATATTAGCCGTGTTCTACGGGACCAGGAGGGGTTGACTCTCGGTTGTCTGTGCACCGTCGAGTCATGGAACTGGGAACTTTTCCGCGGCTCCGATTTGATAATGTTGCGTCTATTGTAATGGGACGAGTGTTGAGATGATCTCCAGGCTGTCTGTGAACCATCAAGATTTGGCTTCTTTTTTCTGATGGAGCCTGGTGGGAAGGTATGGTTCCCTCTTTGTTTGTGCCCCTGGATTGTATACATGGATCGATGTGATCTCACCTGTAGGGCAAAAAGTTTCATTTTATATATTTTTCTTTCTGCGATGCTCTACCATTTCAGCTTTTATATCACGAAAGTCGCGATTGCCCAATCATTTCCGCTATTTTTCGTGGTGCCCAATCATTTTGGCTATTTGTTTTATTTACTCGCTGCTTTTTATTGCGTGCTGCCCAACCATTTCGGCTATTTTGTATGCATACATTTTTACTTGCTAATTTTGTTACAAGTTGCCCCATCATTTCGGCTATTTCATATGCATTTGTGGCTCGCCGACTTTTCGCTGCGAGATTGGGATTTGATACCGATTTAGGCATCAGCATCGCTACAACTGGGATATTGTCAGGAGCGAATCATCATTTGCCTCTGTTGATGTCGAACAAAGGTGGCTTAGCAAACAGGGTTAGGATCCTGTCGACTAAGGCTTTTAACTTCATGAGCCGTAAGGGTCTCATAAAGGTATTTCTCCCTACGAGTCGTGAGGATCTCGTAAGCGCATTTTCTCCTTAGGGATCGCGAGGATTCCTAAGTGTATGGTCTCTTATGAGTCGTAAGGATCTTACAAGAATGTTTTCTCCTTATAAGTCGAGAGGGCTTACAAGGGTCGTTCTCCATATGAGCATATCCCCGGTCTCTGGTGGGACGTTGTTAAGGAAATTTTTATTTGTGCCCGTGGATTGTATACAAGGGCCAATACTGAACCACTTATAGGGCAGCATTGGAGGTTGTGATGGCTTAAGAACAGGTTCTGATCCCTGTAACTTAAGGCTTTTGAACCTTATGAGCCATGAGGGTCTCATAAGAGGGTTCTCCTTACGAGTCGTGAGGATTTCGCAAGTATAATTTCTCCTTAGGAATCGTGGGGATTGTTTCCCCAATCTGAGCAAAACTCTGTTCAACTTTCAAGGCTGGAAATGAAGCAACGCTTCTGTTTCCCCCAATCAGAGCAAAGCTCTGTTTGAATTTCAAAATTCAAAAATTTAAGCAATGCTTCAGATTCCTTGCACCGCGCGCTGCGCGCCATGTGTCAAAAGCATACATGCCAGCGCCAGGAGCGCTGCGCCAAAGGCAGCGCACCCCCAATCAGAGAAAAGCTCTATTTCAAAATTCAAATTTTAAAAATGAAGCAACGCTTCAGATCTCTTGCGCTCTGTGCTGCGCGCCACGTGTCAAACACAGGCGCGCTAGCGCAGTTGCGCTGCGCTCTGCGCTGCGCGCCACGTGTCAAACGCAGGCGCGCTAGCGCCAGTTGCGCCAGCACTGGGATTTAAATAAAAAAATTATTAATTAATCAGAATTAAAATTCTGTTCTAGAAAGTTCTTTCCAATTTTATTAAAATATGAAGATTATCTTCTGTAAAACAGAAGCCCTAGGATCAAAGTTCCAACGGTAGGAAATATTCCCAAATCAATCAGAGAAAGATCTCTTCAACTAACTTAACAAATCAATTGGCCCTATATAAAGTCCCCTAGACTTCAAGTCTCAGAGATAGAGAAAGAATAGAAAAAACTCTCTGCAAACTTTGAGAAAACTCAAAGATAAAGAAAGGCAAGCCTTTGAATAAAGAAGATCATTTTTTCTTCATCTTTAAAGGTAAAGAATTGTGTTCTTGAACAGAGGAGATGAAAACATCTCATAAAAAGAAGAACAATCTTCTAAAAAGATCAAAGATTTAAGAACAAGATCAAGGTCTTCAATAAAAAAAGAAAAAAGGTCAAAAGATCTAATTATAAAAGATTTAAAGAAGTAATTTACTTCATTCACAGATCTTTTGATCTATAAAGGCATAGCCTTTCGATGAGAACAAGAACTTTGGTTCTTGAATCTTGAGGCAAAGCCTCTTTTAAGAGAACAAAAAAACTTGTTCTTTGATCTTAAATCGATCAAAATGCGTTCTGCGCTATTGGACAGTGCCTTGCACTCTTGATTTGCGCCTCTGCGCTTATTGGACTGGCGCACAGCGCCGGAACGCGCCACGTGTCAATCACAGAACAGTTTGCGCTTTGCGCTTCTAAATATAGCGCACTGCGCTCTTGGACTGGCGCACAGCGCCAGAGCACGCCACGTGTCATTCACTGGCGCACTCACTTATAAAGCATGGTGCGTTGACAGACTTGCGCTTAGCGCTGAGCGTGACACGTGTCACCTTCGCATGCATTAGCGCAATGCGCTCTTTGATTGGCGCAAAGCGCCTGACAAGCCATGTGGCGCACTATCATACCACTATTTTGCTCCTGATAAATGCTATGCATTTAATTACATCCAATGTCAGAGCCCAATGCTATGCATTATTAAAAAGGGCAGAGCCCAAACAAAGGCCTAATAGGCAGAACAAAAATAAAATGTTCTTTAACTGGACTTAGCCCAATTCTGGCCATAAGTCCTCAATTTAAATTGGACTGAGCACAAACTGCTCTTCTAATCAATTTACACCCGTTTCGAGGGTACATCTTTTTACTCCTCTGATATCCGTCTGTAATCCTTCAACGTCTTCAGAAAGGTGATGGGTCCCGACGGCCATACATTCCACGGATTATGATGGACCACCATGTCCTTAAACTGTTAATCGACCGCAATGTCCTTAAACTAAACATCAGAGTACAAATGCTCTTTTGTCAGATCTAAACGATCCCGTTAAGTTGATCTTAGTCTAGAAATTAGACTAATGTATTCTTAACAAACGTTTAAGTTGATCTTAGTCCCAAATGAGGCTAACGTATCCTTAAACTCAACCTCCAAAAACCCAAATCTAAGAAAATATGGATTTGGACTAATCCACGTCCTACGGGCGACAACATAAATTAGTCTCCGTATACAATCCACGGGAAACCAAAAACAAAGTAAACACCTACGACGCGAAGTGACCATTTGGAGAAGGAGAAAGTTGTTACCGCGACGCAGTAGCGTAATTAACTGAAGGTGCTTGCGCCTGCAGGGAAGAGCGTCCCCACAATCAAAAACCCCTCAGACGAGGGGGAATCTGACGAAGTCTGCTACATCGGCCGCATCTGTTTAAACTTTCGATACATGGTGCCATAAATCAACTTAGCATCTTCGGAGAGGTGGACGGATAGCACCAGTTAGCATCTGCCCCCGAATTCAGGCTAGACAGTCCAGTCTTCCCGGTTCCAGAATCTGTTTACCGCCGGAAACTGGGAAGACTGGACGTCTTGCCTGAATTCGGGGGCAGATGCTAATTGGTGCTATCCGTCCACCTCTCCGAAGATGCCAAGTTGATTTATGGAACCATGTATCGAAGGTTTAAACAGATGCGGCCGATATAGTAGACTTCGTCAGATTCCCTCTCGTCTGAGGGGTTTTTGATTGTGGGGACGCTCTTCCCTGCAGGCGCAAGCCTCTGCAGTTAATTACGCTACCGCGTCGCGGTAACAACTTTCTCCTTCTCCAGATGGTCACTTCGTGTCGTGGGTGTTTGTTTTGTTTTTGGTTGCCCGTGGATTGTATACGGAGACTAATTTATGTTGTCGCCCGTAGGACGTGGATTAGTCCAAATCCGTATTTTCTTAGATTTGGGTTTTTGGGGGTTGAGTTTAAGGATACGTTAGCCTCATTTGGGACTAAGATCAACTTAAACGTTTGTTAAGGATACATTAGTCCAATTTCTAGACTAAGATCAACTTAACGGGATCGTTTAGATCCAACAAAAGAGCATTTGTACTCTGATGTTTAGTTTAGGGACATTGCGGCCGATTACCGGTTTAAGGACATGGTGGTCCATCATAATCCGTGGAATGTATGGCTGTCGGGACCCGTCACCTCTCTGAAGACGTTGAAGGATTACAACGACGGATATCAGAGGAGTAAAGAGATGTACCCTCGAACCGGGTGTAAATTGATTGGAAGAGCAGTTTGTGCTCAGTCCAATTTAAATTGAGGACTTATGGCCAGAATTGGGCTAAGTCCAGTTAAAGAACATTTTATTTTTGTTGTGCCTGTTAGGCCTTTGTTTGGGCTCTGCCCTTTTTAATAATTCATAGCATTGGGCTCTGACATTGGATGTAATTAAATGCATAGCATTTATCAGGAGAAAAATAGTGGTTTGATAGTGCGCCATGTGGCTTGTCAGGCGCTTTGCGCCAATCAAAGAGCGCATTGCGCTAGTGCATGCGAAGGTGACACGTGTCACGCTCAGCGCTAAGCGCAAGTCTGTCAACGCACTGTGCTTTATAAGTGAGTGCGCCAGTGAATGACACGTGGCGTGCTCTGGCGCTGTGCGCTAGTCCAAGAGCGCAGTGCGCTATATTTAGAAGCGCAAAGCGCAAACTGTTCTGTGATTAACACGTGGCGCGTTCCGGCGCTGTGCGCCAGTCCAATAAGTGCAGAGGCGCAAATTAAGAGTGCAAGGCACTGTCCAATAGCGCAGAGCGCATTTTGATCGATTTAAGATCAAAGAACAAGTTTTTTTGTTCTCTTAAAAGAGGCTTTGCCTCAAGATTCAAGAACCAAAGTTCTTGTTCTCATCGAAAGGCTATGCCTTTATAGATCAAAAGATCTGTGAATGAAGTAAATTACTTCTTTAAATCTTTTATAATTAGATCTTTTGATCTTTTTTCTTTTTTTATTGAAGATCTTGATCTTGTTCTTAGATCTTTAATCTTTTTAGAAGACGGTTCTTTTTATGAGATGTTTTCATCTCCTCTGTTCAAGAACACAATTCTTTACCTTTAAAGATGAAGAAAAAATGATCTTCTTTCTTTAAAAGCTTGCCTTTCTTTATCTTTGAGTTTTCTCAAAGTTTGCAGAGAGTTTTTTTCTATTCTTTCTCTATCTCTGAGACTTGAAGTCTAGGGGCCTTTATATAGGACCAATTGATTTGTTAAGTTAGTTGAAGAGATCTTTCTCTGATTGATTTGGGAATATTTCCCACCGTTGGATCTTTGATCCTAGGGCTTCTGTTTTACAGAAGATAATCTTCTTATTTTAATAAGATTGGAAAGATCTTTCTAGAACAGAATTTTAATTCTGATTAATTAATAATTTTTTTTATTTAAATCCCAGTACTGGCGCAACTGGCGTTAGCGCATCTGCGTTTGACACGTGGCACGCAGCGCAACTGCTCTAGCGCGCCTGTGTTTGACACGTGGCGCACAGCGCAGAGCGCAAGGGATCTGAAGCGTTGCTTCATTTTTAAAATTTGAATTTTGAAATAGAGCTTTGCTCTGATTGGGGGTGCGCTGCCTTGGACGCAGCGCTCCTGGCGCTTGCGTGTCTGCTTTTGACGCGCAGCGCAAGGAATCTGAAGCGTTGCTTCAATTTTTGAATTTTGAAATTCAAACAGAGCTTTGCTCTGATTGGGGGAAACAGAAGCGTTGCTTCATTTCCAGCCTTAGAAGTTGAACAGAGCTTTGCTCTGATTGGGGAAACAAATGCCCCCCCACCGTTGCGCTTACGTGGCCCCAAACGTGAGTGCGGCGGTGGTAGCATTTCAGTTGTTGGATCTACTTTTGGGGAGTTGAAATGGCTCTCAATGCCTATAAATAGAACCTTTGGTCCCTTAGATGATTTTCATCCTCTTTCTTGAGAATTTTCTCTTATTCAGAGCATTGTTCTTCAGTTTTAAGAACTTTTCAAGAGTAAAACTCTTCCAAAACTTAGGTATAGTTTAAAACTTTTAATAAACCAGGGGTTTACCCATTTAACAGAGCTTTGCTCTTTATAGATCTTTGATCTAAAGAAAACCCATTTAGGGTTCCATTAATAGAGCTTTGCCCTATAAAAGGTTTTTATTTATGATTTCTTAATTCATTAATTGAGCTTTGCTCCTTTCAAATCATAGAGAAGAACTCTTAAGAGTTTTTCATGGATCTTGAAGATTAAAAATGGAATTTTATTTTTGATGAATTATATTATCTTTTCAGAGCAAGGCTCTTAATGTTCTTGGGGAATTTCTTTTAAATTACCCTAATAATTGCTTTTTACAGGTGTCACTCCTGTCTGCAGAGCATTTCTCTCGAGGAGTTTAACTCCATGTTCCTATTTTGAATAAGAAATTACTTATTCCGTCTGTCTGCTGATCTTTGCTTATTTTCTTTTACAGGAGTGATGGACGCTCACATGTATGATCTCGAAGAGATTATCTCTTACGGAGACATCCGCCGACTCGGCCGTTCTCAGAATCGAGAATTCACAAACGCCGAGTGTGCCGAAATTATGAGTCGATTTGACGCATATAAAGGTCAACTGCTTTCTCGGCGTTCCCCTCTTCTGAAGCTTATTGTGGGAGCGATCTGGGAAGCGCTCCCTCTATTCTCTACCGACGTGCCACTTAGAGCATTGTATGCCACTGAAGATAAGGTGCACTCGGTGTATCTGATGAACCTAATCTCGAAGAGACGGTGAGACAATCTTGTCGATCTCCTGCACCAAGCTTTTCAACAGTCTGCCATACTTGCTGCCTATCGGAGGGTGGAGGACATCCGTGGGGATCCCGACGCTTGTGATCGCGAAAGAAAGCACACTAGGATGGTTCGCCAGGCTTGGAAAATCCTGAACAAGATCACTTTTGAATTCCTCAATCCATGTCCTGGATTTGAGGTTTTGCCATTGTAAACATTTCCCTAGTGCTACTTTTGTTTATTGTCTTTATTGATGTAAGAATTTTCCGAGTATGAATGACGAATCTTTTGCCTCCTTCCTTCTATTTTTTGCTTTGTTATTGGCATATTCCGTAAGTAAGCGTAGCCTGTAGGTGACATAGAACATTCCGTCTTGAATACTTCGAGGAGTAGTGATGGCTTAGGAAGCAGTTTCAGATCTGCTACCTAAGGCTTTTCAACTTTATGAGCCATGAGGGTCTCATAAAAACTTTTCTCCCTACGAGTCGAGAGGATCTCGTAGGTGTATTTTCTCCTTAGGGGTCATGAGGACTCCTAAGTGCGTTTTCTCTTGAGAGTCGTAAGGATCTCACAAGAGAATTCTCTCCCTTACAAGTCGAGAGGACTCAAAAGTGATTGTTTCCCTCTTTGTCGATGTTCGACTTCGGAGAGTGGGGCCTGCAGATGGTCCATCTTGACCTCCTTGTAGGGCACCGATGGCTTAGGAAACAGGGTTAGGATCTGCCACCTAAGACTTTTCAAATTTATGAGCCGCGAGGGTCTCATAAAGACTTTTCTCCCTACGAGTCGAGAGGATCCCGTAGGTGTATTTTCTCCTTAGGGGTCGTGAGGACTCCTAAGTGTGTTTTCTCTTGAGAGTCATAAGGATCTCACTAGAGAATTTTCCTTCTTACAAGTCGAGAGGACTCGTAAGTGGTTGTTTCCCTCCTAGTCGAGATTCGACTTTGGAGAGTGTGGTCCATGAATAGTATGCAAGAGTCCATTTTGGACCGACTTGCAGGGCCCCAGTGCTTAGGAAACAGGTTTTTTAATCCCCGCTGCCTAAGGCTTTTCCTCACGAGTCGAGACAAATTGAGCATTTCTCGCAAAAATATCCTAACGTCACAGTTAATCTCTGCTCTTTACGACAGAGGTCCGTTAGGGTCTGTGGTACTAGAGTCTTGTCCGTCGTACCGTCGCGTTGGCTGATATATTCCTCGATAGGCAACCTTGCTTGTTCGAGTAGCCTTGCGACTGTCGTGTCTCTGATCCTTTCGGGAGCTGGACAAGACGTCTTCAAGCAATCCTCCTAGGCAGTTTGATTGTCGGAAGAGCAAGCGTTAGGAATTTTGCCATGCCGCTTTTTACTTGAGGTTAGGCCCATTTTGGAGAGCCTTGATGAGTCATAACCACTCCGCGCTAGCGTGGGATGATCTCCGATTGTCTTTCAGGTTTTATATGAGTTGCCGTCAAGACCCTGAAGCTAGGAATTTGGCCTTCGCTTTGTTTGTTGGCATTGCGTCTGCTGTATCGAGACGAATGTCGTGGTTGTCTCTAGGTTGTTGGTGAACCGTCGAGGTTTGGAACTAAGGATTTTGCCGTGGCTCCGTTGTTTGATTGTCGCGTCTGAATCCTGCTGGAGGAAGAACGTTGTGGTGACATCTCGTCTGCTGTATCGAGAGGAATGTCGAGGTGGTGACCACTCTGCGCTGGTGTGAGATGATCTCCGATAGTCTTTCAGGTTTTATATGAGTTACCGTCAAGACCCTGAAGCTAGGAATTTGGCCTTCACTTCGTTCGCTTTGGCTTATCCGGATCCTATTGGAGGAAGGACGCTGTGGTGACATCTCGTCTGCTGTATCGAGGCGAACGTCGAGATGGTGATCACTCCGTGCTGGTGTGAGATGATCTCCGATAGTCTTTCAGGTTTTATATGAGTTACCGTCAAGACCCTGAAGCTAGGAATTTGGCCTTCGCTTCGTTCGCTTTGGCTTATCCGGATCCTGTTGGAGGAAGGACGCTGTGGTGACATCTCGTCTGCTGTATCGAGGCGAACATCGAGATGGTGATCACTCCATGCTGGCGTGGGATGATCTCTGACTGTCTTTCAAGCTTTATATGAGTTGCTGTCAGGACCCTGAAGCTAGGAATTTGGCCTTTGCTTCATTTGCTGGCATTGTGTCTGCTGTATCAAGACGAATGCTGCGGTGGAGGTGGGATTTTGTCGTCACTCTGCTTTGTTTTGACCGTGAGGTCTTTTGTTGACGTTGTGTCCCCATCCTGCTGGACTGCGAAGGAACGTCGTTGTTAGCATTGCGTCTGCTGTAACGAGACGAATGCTAAGGTGGAGGTGGGATTTTGCCGTCACTCCGCTTTGTTTTGACCATGAGGTCTTTTGTTGACGTTGCATCTGCATCCTGCTGGACTGTGAAGGAACGCCGTTGTTGACATTTCATCTACTGCATCGAGACGAATGCTGAGGTGGAGCTGGGATCTTGCCGTCGCTCCGCTTTGTTTCGACCGTGAGGTCTTTTGTTGACGTTGCATCTGCATCCTGCTGGACTGCGAAGGAACACCGTTGTTGACATTGCGTCTGCTGTATCGAGACGAATGCTGAGGTGGAGCTGGGATTTTGCCGTCGCTCCGCTTTGTTTCGACCGTGAGGTCTTTTGTTGACGTTGTGTCTGCATTCTGCTGGACTGCGGAGGAACGCCGTTGTGGGTCTCCAGGCTGTAGATGTGGCCGTCGAGACTTGGCTCTTTTCTGATGAAGCCTGGTGGGAAGGTATGGTTCCCTCTTTGTTTGTGCCCCTGGATTGTATACAGGGATCGACATGATCTCACCTGTAGGGCAAAAAGTTTCATTTTATATATTTTTCTTTCCGCGATGCTCTATCATTTCAGCTTTTATATCGCGAAAGTCGCGATTGCCCAATCATTTCGGCTATTTTTCGCGGTGCCCAATCACTTCGGCTATTTGTTTTATTTACTCGCTGCCTTTTATTGCGAGTCGCCCAATCATTTCGGTTGTTTTTGTATGCATACATTTTTACTTGCTGATTTCATTGCAAGTTGCCCCATCATTTCGGCTATTTCATATGCATTTTTAGCTCGCTGGTTTTTTTTATCGTGAGTGTGGAGCTTGGAGTCTGGCGCCAATCTCAGCATCAGCATCGCTACGACTGGAATATTGCCAGGAGCGAATCATCATTTGCCATAAAAGGACTTGGAATTTGATACCGATTAGGCATCAGTATCGCTACAACTGGGATATTGCTAGGAGCGAATCATCATTTGCCTCTGTCGATGTTGAACAAAGGTGGCTTAGTAAACGGGGTTAAGATCCTGTCGACTAAGGCTTTTGACTTCATGAGCTATAAGGGTTTCATGAAGGTATTTCTCCCTACAAGTCGTGAGGATCTCGTAGGTGCGTTTTCTCCTTAGGAATCGTGAGGATTCCTAAGTGCATGTTCTTCTATAAGTCGTAAGGATCTTATAAGAGTGCTTTCTCCTTATAAGTCGAGAGGACTTACAAGGGCTATTCACCGTGTAGACATATCCTTAGTCACGGATGGGACTTTGTTAGGGAAATGTTTATTCGCGCCCGTGGATTGTATACAAGGGTCAGCATTGAGCCGCTTGTAGGGTAGTATCAGATATTGTGGGGGTTGCTTAAGAACAGGTTCAGGTCTCTGTAACTTAAGACTTTCAAATCTTATGAACCGTGAGGGTCTCATAAGAGGATTCTTCTTACGAGTTGTGAGGATCTCGCAAGTGTAATTTTTCCTTAGGAATCGTGAGGATTCCTAAGTGTGTTTCTCCTTTGTGAGTTGTAGGGATCTCACGCAGGTGATTTCTCCTCACAAGGTTGAGAGGACCCTGCAAGTGTCTTTTAACGAGGTTGGGCTCTTTCGGGTTTTCACAAACACTCGCCGGTAGCCCTGCTGTTTTTACTCATGGAGCCCTTTCGGGTTTTCATCCGTGCCCCTTTGCTTATGGACATACCGTTTTCCTTTTTTTTTATTCTAACAAGGTTGCGCCCTTTCGGGTTTTTACAAAACTCGCCGGTAACCCTGCTGTTTTTACTCACGGAGCCCTTTCGGGTTTTCATCCGTGCCCATTTTGCTTGTGAACATACCGTTTTTTTTGTATCAGCCTTGGGATGCTGCGTTCTGTAGTAGTTTATCGACGTCTCGGTCAATTGCTAGTTTTAGGACATTGCGGTCCATCGTTAGTTTAACGATGTTTCGGTCTTTATCCATTTTTAGGACATAGTGGTCCATCGTTGCCGTATTTGAGGCGAATCTCTAGTTTACTGACTTTTCGGTCTATGGGGCTTTCCCTATGAATGAGCATGATGCCCCCGGTATATCCATCTTTCTCGGAGTATGTGGTTGTGGCGGGCTCACCTTCCAGTTTTCAGACAGCGCGAACTTGCCTTGTTGGTATTGGTCTTCAACCCAGTTTTTGAAGACGTAGCAGTTTTCGATCGGATGGCCCAATACTTGGTGGTAAGGGCAGTAGTTAGGATTGTTGACATCATTCAGTTGTAACTGGTGTCTCGGCTCCGGTAGACTGATAAGTCTGTTGCGCACTGCTAGTTTGAACAGCCTCCTTGTTTCATCCCGGGGAAATGAGTAAGGACGTTTCAACTTCTCATAGAGAGGTTGCCGCTTGTTACTTTGGCGAACAATTGGGCTAGGGCCACTCGATTGTTGTTGAGCGTTGGCGACAAAGGCCATTTTTCCCTTCCCTTTATCCCTTTTGTTCGATCCCTTGTTTGTGGGTCCGAGATTCTTTCCGGGTAACGTGCGATTGCATGGCTGAATATTCTCGCAACTCCTCAATTCTTTCGTTTCGGAGATGGATTCCTTGAAGAGAGGACCGAGGGCTACTTTTTCGTTCGAGTCGCTCCCGAAGGTGAGAACTCGTGATCCCCCGGGATCAACCCTATGACAATTTCCGGCAGTTCTTTTACGCTCATCTGTCGTATTTTTCCACTGTCTACGAGCTTCACGCTTTGTCCTGTTGAAGTGTTGCCTGTGAGCGACACACCCTTGCCACCAACACTTAAAGGAGTTGCAGTCTTCAGTAGGATGTGCGACCTTCTGATGATATAAGCAGAAGTTAGGATGTACGTCCGCTTCATCAACATGTATACCGCCAGGAGAATTTTCTCTGAAAGAGGGCAGCTTCATCCCCATCGATATGGCTTTGGCGAATCGTTTGCTTGTCTTGATCCTGCTTTCATTTGCGGCGGATGTACTTTGATCTGGTGGGAGTGTTTCGACCTTTTTGTCCAGTCGCCGGCGTTTGCCCTTTTCAAGTATGGCCATCTTACGCTCCCGATCGGCTTTGCTTTTTAGATGAATTTCACTCAGGAAGGTGTCGATCATTTCGTCTGACGGCCATAGAAGTTCCGGTTCAGGACCTCCCCCTGGATTCTCTGCGTCAGGTGCTTCTTCACTGTCTATCGACGAGTGAGAGATCATATGGCAGCTTGCCACATAATCCTCAGGTTCATCCGACGAGTCTTTGTCATCATCTCCGTCCTCAAGGACGTGGCTGAGGAATTCTCGGAGTGTGACTGGGGTCTGCGCCTTCTGATTATATTCTTCCGGCGTGTCAATATGTTCTCGCAGATCCGTGCGCTTGTCATCAAACTGCGCGAGCTTTTTCTTCTTTTTCTTTGAAGACTTTGACGGCTGTGCCTGGGTGTTTTGCCCACTGCTATCAATTCTCGGTGTTGGGCGTGTTTTCAGCATCCCATCAATGACCTCGGGCTCCAGTGGATTTTTCCACCTGATTGCCGGGCATGTGTGAAGATCCTTCAGCATTCTTTTAGTTTCGGCTGAAAGGGCGACCTCCCACAGAATTTCTTCTATAAAAGAGCACGATGCCCCTGGCATGTCCACTTTTTTAGGGGTATGAGGTTGTGGCGGGTTCACCTTCCAGTTTTCGGATAATGCGAACTTGCCCTGTTGGTATTGGTCCTCAATCCAGCCTTTGAAAACGAAACAATTTTCGATTGGATGGCTTACTGCTTGATGGTAAGGGCAGTAATTAGGATTATTGAGATCGCCTGGCCGCAATGGACATTTTGGACTCGGAAAATTGATGAGTCTGTCGCGCACTGCCATCTCGAACAGTCTTCTCGTTTTGTCTTGAGGGAACGAGTAAGGACGTCCTAGCCTCTCCTCGAGGGATGGGCGTAGACGCATATTGTTTTGACGGACAACCGGCTTTAAGTTGCTCGGCTGTTGTTGAGTATTGGCGACGAAAGTTGCTTTTCCTTTTCCCTTTTCATTCCGAGGATCCGTCTTTGAAGGAGATGGTCTATGACCCATCTGATCCATTTGGGTCAACTTGTCAATCAAGGCCTGGAAAGTCGTCGGCTTGAAGAACATCATGAATTGCAAGATGGTCGCTTGAGGGTCGAGGGTGCCCACGAACATGCCTACAGCATGCGCTTCTTCAATGCGTTGTTCGCACTTTGACCATAAGTTCCTCCACTGTATTGTGTATTGAACCCATGTTTCACCTGGCCTTACCCTGGCGTTGATCAATGTAGTGATCGGGGTGTGCTCACTGGCGCTTGCAAATCTTTGTGTAAACAGCAGCTCCATCTCTGCAAATGTTTTGACAGAGTCGTTAGGCAGCTCCGAATACCATTCGAAGGCCGTTTCCGCTAAGCTGCCGACGAATTGACGAAGCAACAGCTTATCGTCGCCTCCGGTGTTGCCGCATAAGGCCCTGAATTGAGCGACATGCTGATGTGGATTCCCCGTCCCTTTATACACATGGAACTTAGGGATCGTATATCCCGGTGGGTAACTTATTTGGTCATACCAGCCCGGATAGGGTCGTCCAGTCTTGACAACTTGGCCAGCCACTTCATTTGCCTGGTGAACTCGTATTTGTCGAGCAATATAATCATCCAGGGCAGCCTTAGAAATGGTTTCCTCTTTGGCTGCTGAAGAGCCGGAGGAGGGTTCGACGTCTCCCCTATGTCATCTTCAATAATGATTGGAGGGTCTTTAGCTGGGGGATCCGGCTGGATCATTATGCCCGCCATATCTTGGAATAGCAGTGCCATTCGCATTATATTGGCCGTTTGCTCTGCAGCCTCTTTGTCCTTCTTCTCAAGCATTCTCTGAAGGAATTCAGCATCAGTTTCTTGATCATGGTGCTGCTCCGTGGATGTTTCCGGGCTTTCTTTTGGCCCGGTGAGTGCGGCCATCACAGTCAGCATCTCCTGAAGCTTATGTTGCTACTGTTCCTGAGCTCTTGTGATGGATCGGGTGGGTGGTCGGTGGCCCGTAGAAGCGCGGCTATCCTCCTTCCCGGTTGCCATGTAAACAGTATGTACCACCATGCCCCCAGATTTAGGGCGTTTGGGCTTAGTGCCTTTGACATTTGCCGCAGGCATGGGGATTTTCTCCGGCCTCCTTTTCTTTTTAGTGGTTGACGTTGAGGGAGCCGTTGCAGTGGGCACCCAGGCAGTTGTCGTCCTTTATGGTTTGCTAGGACGATTCTCTTCCTACCGAACCTTTAGCTTCTTTTGTCGGCGAGGATAGTCTCGATCGACCACCGACTCCCGGACCCGTTGCCAGACTTTGTAAACTTTGGAGGACAGCTGTTGAGGGGGCTGCTCCAGCTTTGTTTCTGTAACATTCTCCACAGGTGGAGGAGATATTTTTAGCACAGCAGTTGGAGAATCCTTACGCACCCTCCTTAGTGGTTCAAAGCTGCTCCCAGTTGGAACAATGGCATCAACTTCCACCATTGGAGCTGGTGGAGTCAGTCCAGAAGGGGAATTGCCCCCAGCTTTCCTCACTCGGCGCCAGTGGCGACGTCGAGCATGTCGTGTGGCCGGGATTACCTCCACTGTTGGATCAGCTTTTCCATGCCCCCTGTTCTGGTAAGGTGTCACCGGTACCAGCCTCTTGAAGACCGACGTCCGTTGAGCAGCAATGTCTAACCTGTCCAAGACAGACCTCTGGGCGGGGGAAGTAACTTTGAGAACTTTGACTGGAGCGGGAGCCGGACTTGGGACGGTCAGTCTTGTAAAGACCGACCCCTTGGCAGGAGAAGCCGCCTTGACGACTTTGGGAGCAGGGTTGGTCACTCTCTTCATAATGACCTTCTCTGGGATTGCAGGCTTCATCATGGGCCCACAGGAACTTCGGCCCAATCTGGCGAAGACCGAGACGCTGGAGCTGGACGACCCGTTGAGAGGGGCCGCAGTAGTAGCAAGCCGACCAAAGACCGACTTCTTGGAAGCTTCTGGTGTTGGTATAGGAGCACTGAAGTTCGTTGGCGGGAGCATAGTCCCGAAAAACAATCCAGTGAAGGCCTGAGTGACCTGTTCCACCGGAATAGCGAAGATGGAGGCCGCTTGGGGCCCGTAAGCCACTCCTCCGGACGGGATGGAGCGAGAGTTGCAGTTACAGTTAGTGTAGTTTGAAGCTAGTGATCTTCTATCTTCTGCACGGAGCAAGGCACCAAATCTAAGTATCTCAAATCCACATGCAACCATATCAAACTGCGATTCGTTCGCGAACACGACACAAGAAGTATGGAGTGGAAAGAGGAAAAGGTCCCACCGGGCGTGCCAGAATCTGTTTACCGCCGGAAACCGGGAAGACTGGACTGTCTAGCCTGAATTTGGGGGCAGATGCTAATTGGTGCTATCCGTCCACCTCTCCGAAGATGCTAAGTTGATTTATGGCACCATGTATCGAAGGTTTAAACAGATGCGGCCGATGTAGCAGACTTCGTCAGATTCCCCCTCGTTTGAGGGGTTTTTGATTGTGGGGACGCTCTTCCATGCAGGTGCAAGCCCCTGCAGTTAATTACGCTATCACATCGCGGTAACAACTTTCTCCTTCTCCAGATGGTCACTTCGTGTCGTGGGTGTTTGCTTAGTTTTTGGTTGCCCGTGGATTGTATACGGAGACTAATTTATGTCGTCGCCTGTAGGACGTGGATTAGTCCAAATCCGTATTTTCTTAGATTTGGGTTTTTGGGGGTTGAGTTTAAGGATACGTTAGCCTCATTTGGGACTAAGATCAATTAAAACGTTTGTTAAGGATACATTAGTCTAATTTCTAGACTAAGATCAACTTAACGAGATCGTTTAGATCCGACAAAAGAGCATTTGTACTCTGATGTTTAGTTTAGGGACATTGCGGTCGATTACCAGTTTAAGGACATGGTGGTCCATCATAATACGTGGAATGTATGGCTGTCGGGACCCATCACCTCTCTGAAGACGTTGAAGGATTACAACGAAAAATATCAGAGGAGTTCAGAGATGTACCTTTGAACCGGGTGTAAATTGATTGGAAGAGCAGTTTGTGCTCAGTTCAATTTAAATTGAGGACTTATGGCCAGAATTGAAGTCCAGTTAAAGAACATTTTGTTTTTGTTCTGTCTGTTAGGCCTTTGTTTGGGCTCTGCCCTTTTCATAATGCATAGCATTGGACTCTGACATTGGATGTAATTAAATGCATAGCATTTATCAGGAGCAAAATAGTGGTTTGATAGTGCGCCACGTGGCTTGTCAGGCGCTTTGCGCCAATCAAAGAGCGCATTGCGCTAGTGCATGCGAAGGTGACACATGTCACGCTCAGCGCTAAGCGCAAGTCTGTCAGCGCACTGCGCTTTATAAGTGAGTGCGCCAGTGAATGACACGTGGCGTGCTCTAGCGTTGTGCGCCAGTCCAAGAGTGCAGTGCTCTATATTTAGAAGCGCAAAGCGCAAACTATTCTGTGATTGACACGTGGCGTGTTCCGGCGCTGTGCGCCAGTCCAATAAGCGCAGAGGCACAAATCAAGAGTGCAAGGCACTGTCCAATAGCGCAGAGCGCATTTTGATCGATTTAAGATCAAAGAACAAGTTTTTTTTGTTCTCTTAAAAGAGGCTTTGAGAACCAAAGTTCTTGTTCTCATCGAAAGGTTATGCCTTTATAGATCAAAAGATCTGTGAATGAAGTAAATTACTTCTTTAAATCTTTTATAATTAGATTTTTTGATCTTTTTTCTTTTTTTTATTGAAGACCTTGATCTTGTTCTTAGATCTTTGATCTTTTTAGAAGATGGTTCTTCTTTTTATGAGATGTTTTCATCTCCTCTGTTCAAGAACACAATTCTTTACCTTTAAAGATGAAGAAAAAATGATCTTCTTTCTTCAAAAGCTTACCTTTCTTTATCTTTGAGTTTACTCAAAGTTTGCAGAGAGTTTTTTCTATTCTTTCTCTATCTCTGAGACTTGAAGTCTAGGGGCCTTTATATAGGGCCAATTGATTTGTTAAGTTAGTTGAAGAGATCTTTCTCTGATTGATTTGGGAATATTTCCCACCGTTGGATCTTTGATCCTAGGGCTTCTGTTTTACAGAAGATAATCTTCTTATTTTAATAAAATTGGAAAGATCTTTCTAGAACAGAATTTTAATTCTGATTAATTAATAATTTTTTATTTAAATCCCAGTGCTGGCGCAACTGGCGCTAGCGCACCTGCGTTTGACACGTGGCGCGCAGTGCAGAGCGCGGCTCAACTGCGCTAGCACGCCTGTGTTTGACACATGGCGCGCAGCGCAACTGCGCTAGCGCACCACTGTTTGACACGTGGCGCGCAGCGCACCACTATTTGACACGTGGCGCGCATCGCAGAGTGCAGCGAGCAGAGAGCGCAAGGGATCTAAAGCGTTGCTTCATTTTTAAAATTTGAATTTTGAAATAGAGTTTTGCTCTGATTGGGGGTGCGCTGCCTTGGGCGCAGCGCTCCTGGCGCTGGCGTGTATGCTTTTGACACGTGGCGCGCAGCGCGCATCGCAAGGAATCTGAAGCGTTGCTTCAATTTTTGAATTTTGAAATTCAAACAGAAATTTGCTCTGATTAGGGGAAACAGAAGCGTTGCTTCATTTCCAGCCTTGGAAGTTGAACAGAGCTTTGCTCTGATTATGGAAACAGGGATCCCTAAGTGTGTTGCTCCCTTGTGAGTCATAAGGATCTCACGCAAGTGGTTTCTCCTCACAAGGTCGAGAGGACCTTGCAAGTGTCTTTTAAAGAGATTGCGCCCTTTCGGGTTTTCACAAAACAATCCGATAGCCCTGCTGTTTTTACTCACGGAGCCCTTTCGGGTTTTCATCCGTGCCCATCTCGCTTATGGACATACCGTTTTTTTTTGCGTCAGCCTTAGGATGCTGCGGTCTGTACTGGTTTATAGACGTCTCGGTCAGTCGCTAGTTTATGGAAGTTTTGGTTCATAGCCAGTTTTAGGACATAGTGGTCCATCATTAGTTTAAGGACGTTTCAGTCCGTCGTTAGTTTAGGGACGTTTCGGTCCGTCGTTAGTTTTAGGACATTTCGGTACGTCGACCGGCTACTACTTATAGAGTTTGGGCTTAGGAAGATAGCGAGCGGACATAGGCGTCGTCATCTATCATTGACCTAGGCCATGACTCGTCAGGCGTAGTATTTTTTCAGGAATTGACCGTTTATTGGCCTGAAAGGTCTTTCGCCATGCATGTCCATGAGTAGATAGGCTCCACCCTAGTAAACTTTGTCTATGATGTACGGGCCTTCATAGTTCGGCTCGAATTTCCCCCGTTTGGCACGATTGGGGATCATAGGTCTTTTGACCACTAGCACGAGTTCGCCTTGGCGGAATGTCCTCGGCCTAGTCAATCTTTCGTATGAGCGCGTCATCTTTGCTTTATAAGCCTCCAGGTTTTGTTGCGCCATGAGCCGTGTTTCATCAAGGGCGTCGAGCTCCTTAAGCCGAAGGTGAGCATTTTCTTCGTCTGTTAGCTCGTAGTGAACCGCCACTCGTAGAGAGGGTAACTCTATCTCGAGGGGGAGTACCGCTTCTGTGCCAAATACCAATGCATACGGCGTTGTGTTTGTAGCCGTTTTGAACGTAATTCGATACGCCCAAAGAGCTTCATGCAATCTCTCGTGCCAGTCCTTCTTATTTCGAGACACCGTCTTTTTCACGATCTTCGTCAAGGTTTTGTTGAAAGCCTCAGCTAAACCGTTAGCTCGTGGATTATAGACTGAAGAGTTTCTCCAGTCTATGTTATGCTGTTATGCAAAGCGGCTGATCTTGTGGCTTCTATTGGCTGGCCCGCTATCGGAGATAATCCGTCACGGAGTGCCGAACCGATAAATGACATGTGTCTTGAAGAAATGGAGGATATTCTTCGTCTTCACTTCTCTTAATGGTACTGCTTCTGCCCAATTGGAGAAGTAATCAGTTGTCGCCAATATGAACTGATGTACTCTGGACGATGCTGGTTTGATGGGTCCGATTTTGTCAGTTCCCCACATTTCAAACGGCCAGCTAGCCACCGTTGGATGTAGCGGATTTGGATGCTGGTGGATAAAGTCCCCATGAATCTGGCATGAGTGGCATTGCTTCGCGTATTCGAGGCAGTCTTGGATCATTGTGGGCCAATAATAGCCCATCCTTTTGATCTTCATCTTCATCTTCGGCCCAGCTTGGTGAGAACCGCAGAGTCCGTCATGAGTTTCTTAGACAACTTTCTTTGCCTCTTCAGGTCCCATGCATCTTAGCCACAGGGAGTCGAACGATCTCTTATACAGAGTATCACTTACAAAGGCGAAGGATAGAGCTCATTTCATAAGCCGATGTCTTGAGGAAGCGTCTTCAGGTGTTCGACGGGATTTGAAGTAGTCTATAAAGACTTCTCTCCAATCCATAGCCTTTTCCTGGTCTTTTACTTGTAGGGTTGCTTGCTCTGTTGTTCCCTTTTCTTCGGACGACTCTGGAGATATTTCTGCCGGTGCAAGAACCCGATGGCTTTGCACAACGATCCTCACGTCATCGAGATTCTCGTCGGCCAGTTCTTTAGTGAGCTTGGCTAATGCATCTGCCTTGCTATTTTCTGCGCGCGGTATGCTTTCCAGGGCATAGGCAGGGATTTGAGTCAGCAATTGTTGTACCCTTTCGTCGTACTTTACCAACTCGGGTTTGCACGTCTGATAGTCGCCGTTTACTTGGCTAACGACCAGTTGGGAGTCTCCGTATATGAGGAGGTTTTCAATTCCCATGTCGACAGCGATCTCAAGATCTTCTATCAAAGCTTCATATTTAGCTTCATTGTTTGTCCTCGGCTCTATTAAGGAGAAGGCAAAGCGCATTATCCCTCTTTGTGGAGTCATGAAGTTGAGGCCTACCCCTGATTTGATTATGGGGGTGCTTTGTTTGCGCTTCTTCATAGAAGATGCTCCATCGAAATAGAGTTCCCACTGGGTATCATTCTCTCTTCTCTCCCCGTCGATCGCATCAAACGTGTGCTCGTCGGGCAATTCGCAGTTCATTGAAGAGTCAGCAGGTATCAGATACTCAGCGAGGAAGTCGGCGATGGCCTGGCCTTTCACTGCCTTGAGGGGATGATAAGTTATCAAGAACTCCATCAAGAGCTGGGCCCATTTAGCGAGACGTTCCGTTAATATGGCTTTTGACATCAAATATTTGAGGGGGTCCACCTTTGATATGAGATGGATCTCGTGTGCCAACGCATATTGTCTGAGCTTCGTTATCGCGAAGATCAATGACAAGCAGTGTTTTTCGATGGGGGAGTAGTTGCTTTTTGCCCCCAGGAGAACTCGACTCAAATAGTAGAGGGATCTCTCCTTCCCTTGGTCGTTCTTTTATGCCCACAGCGCACCTAAAGAACTCTTAAGGGCGGTTGTATTCAAAATGAGAGGCTTTCCCTTGACCGGAGCGGTCAGTACTGGCGGATTCTGCAGATATTGCTTGATTTCGTCCAGTGCGCTCTAGCATTTGCGATCCCAAACGAACGGGGTTCCCTTCTTCAATAAGTGACTGTATGGACGACATTTGCCGGAGAGGTTAGCTATGAACCGTCGAATATATGCGAGCTTCCCTTGGAGAGACCGCAGTTGCTTGAGTGTTCTTGGAGGGGGCATTTCCATGATCGCCTTGATCTTCGACGGGTCTATCTCGATGCCCCGGTGTCGTACAATGAATCCCAGGAACTTGCCCGAGGAAACTTCGAACGCGCATTTGAGAAGGTTCATCTTCAAGTTATATTTCCGAAGGCGCTGAAACACGATCTTCAGATGCTCTAAATGTTCCTCGTACAATTTTCTTTTAACTACGAGGTCGTCAATATAGCATTCGACGATTTCATGTATGAGGTCATCGAAAATCTTCGTCATGGCCCTCTGATAGACGGCACCGGCGTTCTTTATACCGAAAGGCATCACCTTATAGCAGAATATGCTCAAAGGGGTCCGGAAAGCGGTATGCTTTTGGTCCTCGGGATGCATTTTTATTTGATTGCATCCTGATGAGCCGTCCATGAAGGAGAAAACTTCGTGAGTGGACGTATTATCTATCATTAGCTCGATAACTGATACAGGAAAGTCGTCCTTCAGGCAAGCTTTGTTGTGATCCCGAAAGTCAACACATATGCGCACCGTCCCATTTTTCTTCATCACTGGAACGATGTTGGCAATCCAGTCAGGATACTGAACCTCTTGGATGAAGCCGGAGTCGATTAGCTTCTTGACTTCGGCATTGATGCTCATCTCAAGCTCGAGCCGCATTCTTCTCGGTGCTTGTTTGATCGGCTTGACATCCGGAGATATTGCCAATTTGTGGACGGCTATTTCTGGATCCAATCCGGGCATCTCGGAATAGTTCCATGAGAAACTGTCTTTATACTGCATGAGCACGCCTTTGAGCGTAGCCACCTTTTCTTCAGACAACAGTTCACTGACGAACGTCGGTCGCGGGTCGTTTGCCGCTCCCAAGTCGATTTGTCTGAGGTCATCTGCAGTAGTATGTATCCCATCTTCCAGCTCTTTTGGCGCCGGTGGAAATTCTGAGATCAACTAATCTTCATTGTTTTCGAAGTACCAAGAAAGATCATCCATATTCTAGGGTTCTTCTTCTGACAGTGTTATCGCGTGACAGGTACGAGATCATTTCCAAGACCGATGTTGATCTTGTTCTACTCTCGCTATACACGTCGCTTTCGGTTCATGCTTCTGTAGCGGGGTTATCCTCCAACTGTCGGATAGAGCGAATCTGCCGAGTTGATACTGGTCTTCAACCCAGTTCTTGAAGGTGAAGCAGTGTTCGAGAAGATATCCTATTGCTCAGTGATAGGAGCAATAGTCTGGGTGAGAGACCTTGTCTGCTTGCTCGGGGTGCTTGGACTCCGGGAGTGTCATCATCTGATATTTTACGACAAGATCGAATATCTTCTTTGTTTGTCTTGGGAAAAAGAATATGCTCGACCCATCTTCTTTATAAGAGACGGATCCCGGCTGCTCGATTCTTGATCGCATGGTTTCTTAGACTCGCTACGCTGCCGTCGAACGTTTTTTCCGTTCTTTGGTTTATTTTTGCTTCTGCGTCGGGTCTTTTGTATGACAGCTTGGCGACGAAGAGCATTGTCATTCTCCGCGGCCTGCTGAAGGAGGCGCTGCGTCCTGGCTTTCTCGTAAATGGACATTTTGCGGCTATGGTCATCCCGGACCTTCTGACCCGCTTCCCTTATTAGCTTGTCCATATGTTCTTCAAACGACGGAATTGGCATTTTCATGGCAGGACCTCATTTTGGTTCAGGGTTAGTGTCTTTTAAGAGAACATCTCCTTCTTCATCAAAGTTATGTATAACGCAGCAGTTATATAATCGTTCCCGTTTCTAGGATTGAACATATCCAAGCCCGATTGTTTCCATTTTCCCGTTGGGCAATTTTCGCTGAGTTCCGGGGACGCTCCAGACCCTGTTGTAGAACTGGGCTTGTCGCGTGGTTTGCTTAAGGGGTACGCCTTGGTGCCTTAGCAGCCTCTTCAATCCTTCTGTGTAGTATCTGGGCAGTCGGATGGGCTGAAGTCTGTCAAGTGTGGAATCAGCACCATGCCAAATTTCTTTCTCCACTTTGGTTTCCGTGGATTGATAAAAGAGGATAGTCTTTTCATCTATTCGCCTGGGAGGGACGTAGAATATCTGCAGCTCCTGCACATTATGGGTATCAAGTGCGTCAAGCTCTTTATAACGCTCTTGCGGAACCATGGCAATTTGCAAACTCCGATCATCGCCAGCGAGGGCTTGTATTGATGGCCGAACAGAAAATACGGCATTGACCTCATCTTCCGAGTCGCTGCCGAAGATCAACATAGGGGTAGACGGTCTCGGCTTGTTGCATTGGGGCGGCCCTGAATAGACCATCTCTTCTTCCTCCTCGGTATCACTTCCGAAGACCAGAATGGTGGTGATAGCTTTTTGCTTTTCCTCTGGTTTATGGCATCTCTCCGTGTCCTCGAAGTCTTATAAGAAGTACTTTGCATCTTCGTACTTTCGGACTTCGTTAACGGAGAATGGGTTTAGTTCCCCTGTCACAGTATACTCGAGACCATCCTTGAAATACTTCATACACTGATGTTGTGTAGAAGGGATGATGTTGTACTCGTGTAACCAAGACCGGCCGAGCAAAGCGTTGTAGCAGGTCTTGGAGTCAATGACGTGGAATTTGATGTCCGTGACGAGCAGCCCAAAGTATAATGTCAATATCACAGACCCGAGCGTCCGTGATGACTGGGAGTCAAAACTGGAGATGGTGATTTTATCACGAGCGAGGTGCTGAATGCTCATGCAGATTTCCTTCAACACTCTTATAGTGAAGAGATTGACGGAAGACTCATTGTCAACCAGGATCTTGCCTATCTTAATATCATGACAATATCCAGAGACATAAAGGGGACGGTTATGCTCGCACGTCCCGAGGAGGAGATCTTCATCGCCGAAGGTGATATCGGCTGTGAGTACTTCTTCCAGCTCATCCTTCATCTTTTCTTTGGCGAGGAAAGCTTGGAATTGCTCGGGCTCTTGTAGTGCCTTGATCAAAGAATCTCTCGCCTCTTTGGACAGCAGAAGGGCGTCGAGAATGCTTAGTTGTGAGGGTATCTTCCTCAGGTGTGCCAGAACATTGTAATCCACCTTGTTTTTCTTGGGCGGATCCTTGGCTGTCAGCTCTTCGACGGCTTGGTCATCAAGGGTGATATCCTCAGGGACCTTTTCTTTTCCCTTATCCTTTTTGTTTGACCCCTTGTTTACGGGTCCCAGATTCTTTTCAGGTAATGTGCGATTGCGCAACTGAATGTTTTCGCAGCTCTTCGGTTCTTCCTCTTTGCCTGAGATGGATTCTTTGAAGAGAGGGCCAAGAGCCATTTCTTCTTCAGAATCACTCCCGAAGGTGAGAACTTGCGATCCTCTGTTATCAACCATGTGACAGTTGCCAGCAGCTCTTCCACGTTCGTCTGTCACATTTTTCCACTGTCTATGAGCTTCACGCTTCATCCTCTTGAATTGCTGCCTGTGAGTGACATACCCATGCTACCAATTTTTAAAGGCGTTGCATTTTTCAGTAGGGTGCGCAATCCTTCGATGATATAAACAGTAATTAGGATGCACATCCTCTTCATTATGGTGTATTTCATCAGAAGTGTTTCCTTCGGAGGGTGGCAGCTTCATTCCCATCGATATGGCTTTAGCGAATCTTTTCTTCGTTTTAATCCTGCTCTTGTCTGTCGCGGGCATGCCTCGGTCTGGTTGGGGTGCTTCAACCCTTTCATCCAGTCGCCGACGTTTGGATTTTCCAAATATGGCCATTTCGCGCTCTCGATCAGCCTTGCTTTTCAGAAAAGCTTTGTTCAGGAATGCATCAATCATCTCGTCTGACGGTCCTAGGAGCTCTGACTCAGGATCTGCTCCCAGTTTCTCTGTGTCAGGATCTTCTTCACCGTCTATCGACAAGTGAGAGATTACATGGCAGCTTGCCACATAATCCTCAAGTTCATCTGACGAGTCTTCTCCATTGTCATCATCTCAGTCCTCAAGGATGTGGCTGAGAAATTCTTGGAGTGTGACTGGGGTCCGCACCTTCTGGTTATATTCTTCCAGTGAGTCAATATGTTTTTGCAGGTCCGTGTGCTTGTCATCAGGCTTCACGGGTTTTTTGGCATTTTTCTTGTTCTTCGAAGACTTTGACGGCTGGGTGTGGGCGCTTTGACTATCACCACCAATTTTTGGCGTCGGGCGTGGCTTCAGCATTCTCTCGATGACCTCGGGTTCCAGCGGACTTTTCCATTTGATCGCCGGGCATGTTTGGAGATCCTTCAGCATTCTTTTTGTTTTGGCTGAAAGAGCGACCTCCCATGGAGCTTCTTCGACAAAAGAGCACGATGCCCCCGGTGTGTCCCCCCTTTTAAGAGCGTGCGGTTGAGGCGGGCTTACTTTCCAATTCTCGGACATGGCGAATTTGCCCTATTGGTATTGATCTTCAATCTAGCCTTTAAAGAAGAAGCAATCTTCAATTGGATGGCCTGTCGCTTGGTGATAGGGGAAATAATTGGGATTATTAGCCTCACCGGGTTGCAATGGGCGTTTTGGATTCGGCAAATTGATGAACTTGTTGCGCACCGCTAGTTCGAGTAATCTCCTTGTTTTGTCCCGGGGAAACGAATAAGGGCGCTTCATTTTCTCATTAAAGAATCGCCGTTTCTCGTCTTGGCGATCAGTTAGTTTTAGACTACTGGGCTGCTGTTGAGCATTGGCGACGAAGGTCGCTTTCCCTTTCCCTTTTTCATTTCGAGAGTCCTGCTTCAAAGGAGATGGTCTATGACCCATCTGGTCCATTTGGGCCAGTTTGTCAATCAAGGCTTGGAAAGTGGTCGGCTTGAAGAACATCATTAATTGTGAAATAGTCGCATGTGGATCAAGAGTACCCACGAACATGCCCACCGCAGGTGCCTCTTCGATGCGCTGTTCGCACTTCAACCATAGGTTCCGCCATCGTATCGCGTACTGGACCCAAGTTTCGCCTGGCTTCACCCTGGCATTGATCAGTGCTGTGATTGGGGTACGTTCGCTAGCGCTCACAAAACGTTGGGTGAACAACAATTCCATCTCTGTAAAAGTTTTGACGGAGTCGTTGGGCAGCTCCGAATACCACTCAAAGGCCGTTTCCGCCAAGCTGCCGACGAACTGACGAAGTAACAATTTGTCGTCATCTCCGGTATTGCTGCAAAGAGCCATGAACTGAGCGACATGTTGATGGGGATTGCCTGTCCCCTTGTATACGTGAAACTTAGGAATCGTGTATCCTAGCGGATACTTGATCTGATCGTACTATCCTGGATATGGTCACCCAGTTCCGACGACTTGAACAGTTACTTCATTTGCTTGATGAGCCCGTATTTGCTGAGCTATATAATCATCCAGGGCAGCTTTTGAGATGGTCTCCTCTTTGGCTGCTGAACAAGCCGAAAGGGGGTTTGACGTCTCCGCTCGGTTATCTTCGAGGATAATCAGAGGATCTTCAGCTGGAGGGTCCGGCTGGATCATCATGCCCACCATATCCTGGAATAGAAGGGCCATTTGTTTTATATTGGCCGCTTGTTCTGTGGTCTCTTTGTCCTTCTTCTCAAGCATTCTCCGAAGGAATTTGGCATCAGTTTTCTGCTCACGGCGCTGCTCCAAGGATGTTTCTGGGTTTGCTTTCATTTCCGTGAGTGCGGCCCTAGCTGTTAACATCTCATGGAGCTTTTGTTGTTGTTGCTCCTGAGCCTTAGTCACTGATCGCATAAACGGTCGATGACCTGTGGAGATACAGCTATTTTCTTTTCCAAATGCCATATAGATGGTGTGCACCACCATGCTCCCAGACTTGGGGCGTTTAGATTTAGTGTCTTTGCGATTTGCCAAAGACGCAGGGATCTTCTCCGACCTCCTTCTTTTGTGGGCGGTCGAAGCTGAGGGGGCCGTTGCAACGGGCACCCAGGTAGACGACACCTTTTGTGGCTTGACAGGATTGTCCTCTTCTCGCCGAACCTTCATCTTTTTCTATCGGCGGGTATAGTCTTGATCTACCACGGAGTCCTGGACCTGTCGCCAAACTTTATAAATTTTAGAAGACAGCCGCTGAGGGGGCTGCTCCAGCTTCGCTTTTGGGGCATTCTCTATAGGTGGATAAGATCTTTTCAGCATAGCAGTTGGCGAATTCCTGCGCACCCTGTTAAGTAGTTCAAAGCTGTTCCCAGTTGGAACATCAGCATCAACTTCCACCATTGAAGCCGGCGGAGTCAGTCCAGAAGGGGGATTGCCCCCAGCTTTCCTCACCCGGCGCCAGTGGCGACGTCAAGCATGTCGTGTGGCTGGGATCACCTCCGCTGTTGGATCAGCTTTTCCATGCCCCCTGTTCTGATGAGAGTCTGCTGTTGGCGCCAGCCTGTCAAAGACAAATGCTCGCTGAGAGGGAATGGCCAATCTTGAAAAGGCCGATTTTCATGCAGGGGAAATGGCCTTGGTTATTTCACCCGGAGTGGGAGCTGAAACAGCCAGTCTTGTGAAGACTGACCCCTTAGCCGAAGAAGCCGCCTTGGTGATTTCAGTTATAGGAATGGCTATCCACTTCGGGATAACGCCTTCTGGTATTGCGGGCTTCTTTGCCAGCCCATCTGAGCTTCGGCCCAGTCTGCTGAAAACTGAGGCGCTTGGTTTGGGCGTCCCGTTAAGAGAGGCCACAGTAGTGGTAAGCCGATCAAAAACCGACTTCTTCTGAGCTTCTTGTAATGGTACAGGGGCATTGAAGCTCATCGGTGGGAGCATGGTCCCGAAGAATAGCCCAATGGTGGCTTGGGTCACTTGTTCCATCGGCATTGTGAAAAGGGAGGCCGCTTGGGGCCTGTAGGTTACTCCTCCAGATGAGGTGGAACGGGAGTTGCAGCTGGAGCAGTTAGAGGCCATTGATGTTCTCTTTTATGCACGGGAGCAAAACCAAATCTTAGTACCTTGAACCCAAGGGCAACTATATCAAACCGCGATTCGTTAGCGAACACGACACACGAAGTGTGGAGTGGAAAGAGGAAAAGGTCCCACCGGGCGTGCCAGAATCTGTTCTCCACCGAACACAGAGACGCGACCGCGTAGGTCCGTCTTGCCTGAATTTCGAGGGAAGATGCTATTTGGTGCTATCCTTCCATCTCTCCGAAGATGCTAAGTTGATTTATGACACCATGTATTGAAGGTTTAAACGGATGCGGCCGATGTAGCAGACTTCGTTAGATTCCCCCTCATTTGAGGGGGTTTTGATTGTGGGGACATTACTGCATCGCGGTAACCACTTTCTCCTTCTTCAGATGGTCACTTCGTGTCGTGTGTGTTTATTTTGTTTTTGGTTGCCCGTGAATTGTATACGGAAACTAATTTGTGTTGTCGCCCGTAGGGCGTGGATTAGTCCAAATCCGTATTTTCTTAGATTTGGGTCTGGGGTTGGGTTTAAGGATACGTTAGTCTCATTTGAGACTAAGATCAACTTAAACGTATGTTAAGGATACGTTAGTCCAATTTCAGACTAAGATCAACTTAACGGGATCGTTTAGATCCAACAAAAGAGCATTCGGGCTCTATTGTTTAGTTTAGGGACATTGCGGTCGATTACCAGTTTAAGGACATGGTGATCCAAGGTTAAGGACATCATAGTCTATGGGTTTAAGGACTCCACAGTCCGAGGTTGAGGATATCATAGTCCAAGGTTAAGGACATCATAGTCCATGGGCTTAAGGACCCCACAGTCCGAGGTTAAGGACATCATAGTCCATGGGTTTGAGGACCCCACAGTCCAAGGTTAAGGACATCACAGTCCATGGGTTTAAGGACCCTACAGTCCACAGTTTAAAGACTTCATAGTCTATAAAGTTTAAGGACATCATAGTCCATGAGTTTAAGGACCCCACAGTCCATGGGATGATTGGTTATCAGGACTCGTCACATCTCTGAAGACGTTGAAGGATTACAAAGACAAATATCAAAGGAGTGAAGAGATGTACCCTTGAACCAATGTTGATTGGGAAATCTGTAGTCCAATTTGGAACTAAGATCAATTAATTAGATTATGAACACATGGGCTCAATTAAATCTGAATTGAGCACTTATGGTCAACTTGGGCTAAGTCCAATTAGGTTTAAAATGCTAGACTTTTGTTGGGACTGTTGAACATTTTTCTGGGCTCAGTTCCCCATTATTTAGCAATGCTAAGCATGGGTTTGGGTTCTTACTATATTTTTATCTCTTATTGAGTGCTGAGCACTCATATGCCATATAGGATGATCAATCTTAGAAGGCAAGGATGTATTTGAGGTTCAATCAAGGGGAGTCTTGCCTTTGGAAGACTTAGCCAATTTGGGATAAGACTATTTTGCATATAATGTTAAACACTAGCACATATCTGGCGGTCACGTGTTCCCACGTGATGCATAGTGTTAAACACTAGGGATGAAATGTTTAAAATACTGCTAAACACTAAAAGTGAAGCGCTCACGTGGGTCACGTGAGGCGCCCTAGGATTGGGTCAAGCCTCCCTTATTTTATTCTCAGAATAAGTGTTACACACTTTTAGTCTTCAAGGCCATCACGGATGGGCACGTGATGAGCATCCATGCACTGGATATTAAAAGAATTTGCTAGGGGTCACGTGGGGACATGTGAGGGCGCTCATGCATTGGATTTTAATCCTTCAGTGCTTTCCATCTTCTCTTTTTTAAAGAGGTGTTTGTCAGGGGTCATATGGGGACACGTGAGGGCGCCCAAAGTCTATTCTGCCTTTACTTTTGAGAAGTTTGTTCAAGGGTCACGTGGGAGCGCATGACCTGATCACATTTATTCTTTTTGACCATTGAGGGGAGGGTCACGTGTTGCCACGTGATCAGGTTGGGTACTTGATCTTTTTACGTGCATGAATAGTCCCTTGTTTTAAGAATTAAATTCTTTTATAGGGTTAAACCCTAATTTTATTTAGAGGAATTAAATTCCTATATATTTGGAAGAATTAAATTCTTTTATAGGGTTAAATCTTAATTTCGTTGGAGGAATTAAATTCTTATGTGCTTTGTGGGAGAATATAATTCTCTGAACTTAGGTCTTCTTTTAGATTTTAGATCTGCATGGCAGAACCTCCCCGATGAGAATTAAATTCTCAACTTGTGGGGAGATCTGCTTCTGCAGACCTTCAACTAAAGGAAGAACTAAGTTCTTATTCCGAAGAGTTAAACTCTTAGTTTGAGAATTAAATTCTCTTTTTTCTTTTGTGGGAGCTTATAGGATGATCTCTCACCTAGGATTTCATTCTTTTTTGAAGAAATCTTCTTTTCTCTCTGGAGAATTAAATTCTCTTTTTTGTATTCTCTATCTGTTGTTGTATCTCCTTTTTCTTTTGTTCTCTCTATTGTTGTTGTATCTTTTCTCTCTCTTCTTCTTGGCTCCTATTTATAGGAGAAAGAAAAGAATCAGTTTGTTTAGTCAATCTTTCATTGAAAGATTTTAATTGATTTTGTAACCAACATGATCTTTTAAATCACTCAGTGAATTTTATTCATCATTGGATTTTTAATCCAAAAGATATTTTATCTGTTATTCCTGGCAAATTTCAAGGAAATCTTTCCTTGTATAGAATCTTTCTATAAATTGGTGATTTTTAATCACCATTGGATTTTTAATCCAACGGCGCTCCACTTTACAGAGCGCAATCTTTTTGTTTGGAAAGATCTAGGGAAATATTTTTCCAATTAGGGTTTTTTATTTCCCTTAATTAGAATTTAAATCTATTAGTTCAGAAGTTTTTAAGAGCCTATCACGTGACCCAACTGATTGACCATTCTATTAGTTCAGAGATCTTTAGGAACCCATCACGTGTTGGCACGTGATCCCCTGTCACGTGTGGGCACGTGATGCCCCATTTAGGGTTTTCTTTCCCTTATCTCAGAGAGTTTTTAAGACCCCATCACGTGGTGGCATGTGACCCATGGATTAAGCATTTAACCAGAATTTAATTCTGTTATTTTAAAGAACTCAGGAATTATCACGTGTTAGCACATGACCCTTGGTCACGTGTGGGCATGTGATGCCCCATTAGGGTTTTTTCTTGTAGTTTTATTATACCTTTAATTTTTTTTCAGTGGGTTTAAAGGCCCATCACGTGTGGGCACGTGACCCATTTGATTAAGATTCAATTCTTATCATTTCAGAGCCCTCAGGAAGCCATCACGTGTCAGCACGTGACCCCCGATCACGTGTGCGCACGTGATACCTCATTGGGGTTTTTCCTTGCATTTTATGAGGGAACATGGTCCTGATATTCGCCGTGAAGAAGCTAAAGCACTATCTGCTTGCTCATCGGGTCATGCTGATCTCCAAGGTCGACCCGCTCAAACACTTAATGACCAAAGCAAACCTTGCCAGTAGAATGGCAAGATGGGCTGTCATGCTGCTTGAGTTTGATATAGTCTATATTCCACAGAAAGTAGTAAAAGGACAAGCCCTCGCCGACTTCCTCACTACTCATCCTATACCTGAAGGGCCACCGCTCAATTGCGAGTTACTTGACGAACAAGTGCTGCATCTCGAAGATAACGAGCTATGCTGGGAGCTCTATTTCGATAGAGCATCGTCAATGAGGACCTCTAGCAATCAAGCGTCCCGGAGATAAAAGCGGGGATATGATTGGTGTCCATCACGTCATCGGGAGGAACCCTACAACGTTCTTTTGCTCACATCGAGTCTCGTACAAATAATGAGGCTGAGTATGAAGCTCTGATAGCTGGTCTGGAGCTCACCATAGAAATGAAAATCCTTCGAGGAGCAAGGAGTCACCGTCTGCAGGTATATGGTGGACTCGATACGGTACCCCGGGGCAAGAAGATCGTATTGAAAGGCGTTGAGCCTGGCAGGGGAAGACTACCTACCGGTGATAGTACTGGACTCGGCGGATATCTGGAGGATACCGTTCGGAGTGATATGAGATAGATGGTTATGAGGGCCGATCCGATGAGACGGCACTTGAGATATGAGGATTTACGTGTCGATACTGGACACGAGTTTTATGATGATTTCAAGTGTCGATGCTGGGCACTCAGGATTTTATGATGATTTGATGTGTCGTTGATGGACACACGTTGGATGATATATATTCATATATATATATATATATATATATATATATATATATATATGACACAGTTGACATGGTCCCATATATTGCCACAGGCACGACTTTATATATTTTATTATACTTATGTATACACGATCACCTTCGTTACCACACGACATGATATCATTATATTACTGTATGACCTTGGAGATCGTCATAAATTCGATTTCTACTTGCTGATGTCTTCTACTCACGAGTTGACAACTCATCCCCGTTGTGCCACGGTTTTCTTGTAGGATCGACCGCTTGGTTTGACTAGCGGCTTGCTATCACATTACTCCTTTCTGGGTGACTTGCATTGGTAGATGGGTTACAGTTTAGAGCGTAACCACCATTGTTTGCTTTTATATTCATTGTATCTAGTTAAAAGCTCTATCAACCAGGCTATGTATATTTTGTAGACTTAGAAACCAGAGACTTGCATATTCTTTCAGACTTAAAGCGAGATATGTGTATTATTCTTTATTTTGGGTTTGATGATATTTTGGTTTTCTTAACTTTCTTTTCTATGTTTGATCTTCGCCTTGGGCGTCGTATATTCTTATTTGCGTGGTTGATTCCGCCGATTGGCGAAGAGCTAGCTCCTGCTTGGAGATGCCATATTTCTATTGATTATGTACTTGTTTTTATCAAAATTTACAAAGGAGGTGCTGCCCAAATTTCAAATGGCGAAAATATTTTCAAACTTTAGTATATGAATCCCCTTGTATTTTAAATGAACCTTACTTAAATACTTTGAAGTAAAGAACTTGATTTCATTATACCTTTATTTCAAAACTACACCTCTATTATTTTCCTAAAGGGTTTAGATTTCTAGGCTTTCGGCTTACTTGGGTTACGGTGGGGACTTATAGGTTTCACATGATCCAAGTGCTGGTCATGTGCCATTTCCCAGTCATGACAAGCCCGCTATCCGGGTAGCAGGACCCCCGTAAACTCTGCGAGGCCCCCAATACGTCTAAGACCCCTTCAAAACACAACACACGCACTCTGCACATTGAGTTCACATGAGTTGAGATATACCTTTGTTTGCGCTTAGAGGAATAATCCTTCTACCTTCGAATTAAATTCCATAAATTTTTTAAAAGCGATGGGGAGTTGGGTTTTTTTTTGTTACTGGGAAAGTGTCACGACCCGGAATGGCACGTGACTGGCACTTGGATCATGTGAGTTCTATAGGACCCACCTAATTCAAGTAAGCCAAAAGCCCAGAAATCTAAATCATTTAAAAGAAGGAGTGAAGAAATATTTATTTAAAGTTAACATATAAAATCACATTTTAAGTCGTAGTAAACATTTTTAAAAGCATCAAGTTTTTCCCAAAAGTTTCGGCAGAGTTTCCTTTGTAAATACTGGCCCCAAACGGGTACAAACATGCATATACATAAGTAATGAATAAAGGCATCCCCAAGCGGGAGCTAGCTCTTTGCCAATTGGCGGAAACAACCACGCAAGCAATATAATATATAACGCCGAAGGGCGAGGATCAAAACTCAGAAAAAGTAAAGAACTCACATCATCAAGAAGCCAGAAAACTATAATAATATAAGCGCGCGAGACTAAGGTCGAAAGAATAAACAACTGGTTTTCTAAGTCTATCCAAATAATACAAGTCTGGTTGATGGAGTTTACTAGATACAACTGAAATGCATAAGTGTACAACGGTGGTCACGATGCAAGTGAACCCACCCACCAAAGCAATCACCCGGAAGGAAGCAGTGTGCCAGCAAGCCGCAACGACACCTGTACGGCCAAACCTGCAAGAAATTATGGCACAATAGGGGTGAGTTGCCAACTCATGAGTAGAAAACATCACCGAGAAGAAATCGCATGTATGACTCTCTCCTAGGTCATACAATAATATCCTCATAAATATAACCTGAAACATCTATTAATGGCAAAGGTAATCATCTCTACGTAAGTGAAATACCAAGTGCTCGTGTCAGTGCCTCAGGTAGCAACATATCACATATATGATGCACGAATGCAAGAAGAATGAAAACAGAATACATCCTGAATGAGAAAACTGTTTTTTTTATCTCAGTGAGATTTTTTGTATAAAAACCGAAGTATCATCAATGAAATCAACAGAGAATCCGTGTCAAGCATCGACACAAAATATGTATCCCAATATCTCAATATCTCGGGCTCCGGCAATCCGGACTGGCCCATAACATCAAATCTCAATATCTCAGGCTCCGGCAATCCGGACTGGCCCATAACATCAAATCTCAATATCTCGGGCTCCGGCAATTCGGACTGGCCCATATCATCAAATCTCACAACTATGTCGGTATCCTCCGGATATCCGCCGTGTCATAAATAACCAGTCGGTAGTGCTCCCCTATCGGGCTCAACGCCATCATCTGCGACCATCTTGCCCCGGGGTACCGCACCAGGTCCACCATGCACCCGCAGACGGTTCATCTTTCTCATCGAATCGGGTATATGATACCTCTTAAGAACCGAGAAAACTCATGGTGGACACTTCTCACATCATATCACGAGAAAACCGCAAATTTCTATGTTTTGAAATGAAAATGAGTTTATAAAATCCTTGCGGTTTCTCAAAATCCAGAAAGCTCATGGAAAATCCGAAATCCCAAACTCGAGAGTAAATAAACAGTGAATTACCGGCATAGAGCCCCATAATATTGCATGACAACGAATATACACATGCATGGATATCTAAGTAAAGAATGCAATATCTAAACTAGCATAGTAATCATATATTGGAAATATCAGCTAGCAGTTATATCGATGAAGTAATATTCTCTAAAGTGTATGTGACATGTCAATTACTGATGATGATATGTGTGAGCCGGCAAGCAAGTGTTCATGGACATACGCATCATCGGTAATGGTGCTGGTGTCCTAACAATTGATATCATAATAGTTAAGGAAACACATGTAACATGAATATAACGACGAATGAATAGTAAACACAACATTTAAGAATATATATTTCTATATACGAGTCATACGGTCTTGGCATTTGAAATAGCATGAATCGTGGTTTTTAGAAAATAGGGGCTACGGTGTTTTTAAGAAAATGTACGTCCTTTGAAAAATCCGTAATATCCCTTGGGTTGTCTTTTGAAAATACTCACGATTCGTTAGTTTCTGAAAATAAGTATGACTCGAGCCCAGTCTAACATCTACCAAATAAACTACAGGACTAAACTAAGAGACTAATCGGAAGGGTAAGGAAATCCACCTAAAGTCCGAATCGATATATCTAGTAGTCGGCAATCCCGCCTCAATAGCGTCACGTACTGTAAAATATATAATACGATATCCTTGAGTCAAGAGTGCAGATCAACCATCATATTTATAGCTCGTACGGTAAAATCCATCGTACGGCATCCCAAAATCGCGGTACGGGTCAAATATCACATATATCTCATTATTCATATGGCATCATTATCATAATATCATGAATTAGGGGTACCGTTCTAAAATCTAGTACATTCCCATATCATTAAACATAGACCCTCGTGTGTATGAAAACACATCTCCCATCGATCCACTATAACATCATGTCGTATCTCATAACACGACCCAATCACGTATCACAACCTCACGGCATCATGCCCGATCATATTGACTCACCTCCAAGTGTCATATACTATCCTCATCATCCGTGTACACACACACACACACCAACGCATCCACACACACACACACACACACACACATACATATAAACATATACACCCAAAAAAATCATATCACGTGTGTGTGTGTCGACCTTTACTCTAGGGTTTCGCGACTAAGAAACTAACTAAAAGCACTATCATCTAAATTACACTAAATCCAATCCGTAATCTCCTAAAGCTTTTCTTGCTACGTATTCATATCTCGCAATAACACACGCACGCACACACACATCATAAACACATCATATCCTACGAAATTGCGGGGGTGCTATACGCCATCCACCCGACTTCCCCTGTAGATATACATCTACTCACCTTGATCCTTGCTTGCCGAAGTCGATGTCGCCATGCTCTTCCTTGTTATCCGAAGTCCACATGAAGGGTGCCTACATATACAAACACATAGTATCGTAAACGGAAATCGCGCACGAAAACCAAGACGGCACACGAATCACACATAGGTTAAAACCTATGGTCTACGCATGCAAAAGAACCAAATAACCCTCGCCATCGACGTAAAAACGTCAAGTGACCGAGACAAAACACAATATCAAAAGTTCAAGTCATTAAAAGTCACAAAACAAAACAACACCTTAGAAAAATTGTTCCAGATTTAGTCTCAGGCAAAATTAGGCTAAACAAGCTATACAGTGGGTTAGTATATGGGGTATGTGAGCTACAGAACCAATTCTAACACCATTTCCCACAGATGACCCGGTGAGATAGCCCAAGAATCCGGCCTGCTCGGTTTTGTCATGGAGTCTGGGTCTCGTCTTCTTAGGGTGGTCTCCTGGTGTTCAATCTAGGTCAATAGAGTTGCTAGTTTTTCCAGTAATGGTCTCGGGTCACTCCAGATTCCCTGTAGGCACAATTAATACACAAAATCGACATACGAAATATCTAACTCAATTTTCAAGGTTTAGTCACTGGTTTCAATCACTAAGGGGGGTTGTAGTCACCAATTTCACTCAATTGCACCATCACAACACAAGAATTCCCTAAACTTCATCTTGGAATTTTCCAAGATCAATAAACCTCACTAAATGGATTCTAAACTAATCTGGAGGCTATAGAAACTCAATTACTAAGCTAAGGGTGAAAGAATCACCTCATATGGCAACTTAAGAATTTTCTTGAGTTGCCCCAAGTGCTCAAAATCCAAACTTGCTTAATCCACCATGCTTGTAGTGAGCTTGTGCATGAATTTTGTGAAGGAGATACATGGTTTTGATGTGGAAATGAGGGTGTTGTGAGAAGGTAGAGGAGGTGGAGGGAAGAGGGCAACCATGAAAGGAGAAGGGGAAGAACAATAAAGGAAATGGAATGAAGAAAATGAGGCCATGGTCAAAGACCCCTCACCCTCTCTCTCTCTCTCATCACCCAAGCCCATACCTCAAGCCATGCCACCTCAAAATATCTCTCATTTTTAAAATCCATTTTCTTTTTCTTTTCTCCTTTTTATTTTATAAAAGAATTGTAAAAACCAAAAATGAAGCCATGCACAAATGAAGACTTGAAATCATGTTTCATAAAAATGTAACAAGTATTTTTACAATATGACATGGTGCATAATCAAGCTTAATGCAAATTAGAAAATGCTAATCGAGTTTAGTAATACTAACTTATATACAATTAATTGTATACTAAATTGTAAAATTCCCAATCTTCATGACTTCTTTTAAAATCAATAATTAATATAAATTTCCAAATATTTCCCAGTTTATCAGTATATAATTATACCATATCATTAAAACCAACATTTGCACTTAATAATATTCCTGAAATTTATTATTTTAATTATTTAAATTCTAAAATAATATTTAGTTTCCTGAAATGCTACAGAAAGGGGATCGAGTGGAGAGAGAGAGAATGTAATTGAGAAGAGAAAGATAGTGTCACGAGACTATAAGTAACAAGGAGCAGTGGGCCAAAAGGGAAAACGCTACTTCAAGTAGCGTTTTGTATCAACGGAAAACGCTATCTCAAATAGCGTTTTCTATCGAAGGAAAACGCTATCTTAAATAGCGTTTTCCCTTGAGGGAAAACTGCTACTCAAATCGAAGGAAAATTTGGTTCTTGGCCAAAAACGCTAAAACAAATAGCATTTTTAGCTTACGTGACAAATAGACTCCACGTTAGCAACCCCATAGTCAATTTGGGAAATAATCTGGAGCTGGAGTCATTTTAGGATTTAATTAATTAATTAGGGTTAATTCAAGAAAAAAATCTCCTTTTTCATTACTTTTGGTTATGCTGGCACATGGAATGGTATGGAAAATTACGAGGAATCCTCATGTTCCGGGGATTGTGATTGTAAGTGCACGGCGGCGTCCCGGCCGTCTGAACGAGGCCAAAATGCGGAAACGATGTTTTACTTTAACTTTTGAACCGGCACCACCGCGCACAAAAATCCCGGATTGGGCCATTAATCTAATCCTAGCTAACAAGAGAAGGGGTAGAGAGATATACCGAGCGATCCGTGTCCTTCTGTCTTCTTGTCGTCGTCCCGATCTCCCCGCGGAATCTCCGGTCTTCATCTCCTCGCCGGAAGGACACCACGTCGCCGGGTTCTTTTACGGGCTCCCACCTCTGGACCGAGGCAACTCGGGCACGAAGTTGGCGAGCCGACGTGCCCAAGGATGCTGTAGGTTAACTGTAGAACTCATGTCTCATTTGGGGTTTGTATGGAGTTGCCTTTTGGTGGAGGAATGATATATGCTAATGGAGATGGAACTTGTGGGATTTTATCAAACCAAAAAGAGTGCAAAAACCCCACAACCATTTTTGGACAGCCCCCCTCTAACTTGGCCGGCCATGCATGGTTAGAGAATGAGAGAGGGAGTGAGTGAGCCACACAATAATGCAAGAGGGAATCATGTGTGATCATGAAAAGAAATGATCACTAATCAAAACCAATACTCAAACAACCATCATGACTTCCAAAAGTCAAGCAATCATGAAGTTATGAAGTCAATGGTGGAGCAACAATCATAACACTACAATATGCAAAGACAACCCTCCAAAATGTTTATTTGCGCAAATGCAAATAAGACCTCCTCCACCAATCTTTGGCCAATGAAAGATACAAATGAAAATGGCCGAAACGGAAAGCAAACTGGCAACTCCAAAAAACTGATCCCGTAATAAATTACAGGAAAACCCCGCTATTGTATATACATACCCGCATTTGTATTTCGACCGAATACAAATGCAATGAGACAAAATCTACACTGTACAATACTAGGATCTGGCTTAAACCAAAGCCGCTAGTATTATCCGTCCGATCATGATCCATGCAATACCGCACGTACATGATCGAACCCTGCCATATCTCTATACGGCCTCTACAGCGTTTCGCCCGAAACTTGAGAAAACGGTCTGTGGGGGACTCTAAAGACTCGTCAATACTTTGGTTGTGGATTTAACCACTAGCATGTCAGAGGTATTAGCCTATACGTAATGGGCTACCAGGTATTGACCAAAAGGGAAGTCGATGAGCGAACTCATCCTGACACCCTTCTGAGCCTGTCAGTGACAATATCCGTACAGTCCGGTCCGTTCGTCTATGAGCATCGCATGGCGGGTCTAGGGGGTTGGTAAAAGTCAGACCCCCAAAAGCGGTATAAGTCGTGTTGGAGTGTAGCCCAGAACACCCTGAGATACTACTGGAATACCTACCAGTAAATCTCCTGCCTTGGCCAAGGACTTTGTGTAAGGTCTCTCCTAGACACAGCGCGACCTCACCCCCAATACCGGGAGAGACGAACCCCTGCAGATCCGCTCACTGCCTCCATGTGGCTCGGGACTGTACCCAACTAAAACCTGTTTGCACGTCTCCTTTGAGCGTGGTAGGGTAGAAATCAAAGTACAGTGGGAACTCACACGAGATAAATGACGATCTCAGGTCGATGAACTAACCTGTACACATGTCACCAGGGAACTGCTATCTGACGTCAGGTATAAGACCAACTAGCATGTTCCCGACGAGTCCTGTCCGGTGTACTCATAACCCAATGAGCACCTGTATACATCTTAGGTGATCCAACTGACACCAGTGGTTTGTGAGACCGGTCACCGCCTCTCGTCGGGGTCTCGACTGTATACACTAGTCTACTATGGAGTATCGATGCCCTGTCTCGAAACTCCCACGACTAGGGACCTTTTAAGGATGTGCTTATAGACTACCAACTCCCACGTATATGATCGCCCTCATACTGCTGGCAGTCAAGCAAGAATCCTAGGGGCTCTATCAACATGTAATAGCGACCTGTAAGGTCACCTAAAGCAGTACACGATGATAAAGATGAACCATATAGCATACTATCATCTTGAGTAAGACTGTCTTACTGGGATAGGTCCTCCCTCAATCATTGTAATCACGTTCCTGTGATCCAATAATTGACTCTGAGGGCACTATCTCCAACAGTGATGACCGGGCATTTAATTCCAAGAAATCTTGTATAATTGTGCTTGGTATATTTTAATCATCCAAGGTAATATATGTATGCAACCGTCGACCGTCGACGGCAACGGATAATGAGAGGTGCGGCCACCGTTGGCAAGGACGGCCGGGAGCGGCGAGTGATGCCGGTGGCAAAAGTCCGACCGGCGGTGAGGGAGGCCGGCAGCAAACATATGACCCGCGGAGGGCAGTGGGAGTCGAACCGGAAGACGGACGGCGGTGGGCGTTGAGGGTCCTACCGGCTGTCGGCAGCGAGGGAGGCCGGCGGCAGACGGCAAGGGAAGCTGATGGAGAATGTTTGACCGACGTCGAGGGGCAAGGGAGGCCGACGGCGAACTTCCGACCAGCGGACGGCGCGAGAGAGTCCGACGACGAATGTTTGACCGATGTCGAAGGACGAGGGAGGCCGACGGCGCGGGCGGACGGTCGGGACACATGTTGCGTTAGGTGTGCATATTTCGTGTTAATGTAACATTTCAGAAAAACAGTAAATATTATCTTAAAATTTAAATAATAAAATAATGAATTTTACTGATATTATACGAGTATGGATTTGAGATTTCGTAGATTGGTATAATTATATACCTATATTTTTTTGAAAATAATTGGGAATTAAAAAATGAATTATTAATTATGTGAGCATTTATTTAAATAGGACTTTTCTCAAATTAGTATATAATTTTATACATACAAGTTTAATTTTAAACTTAATTAGAGTTTTCTGTTTGTGCGCTAAACCTAATTTATTTTTGTTAACCATGATTAGTGTGCATGACATGTTATTGAGATGTTATCTTTTCATTTTTATTTTTGATGGTTTTACATTTTACATTCTTTTTCTTCTCATTTCATATATGATTTTTTAAAAGAAAAGAAAAAGAAAATGAGAGGTATGGGCATGTGAGAGAGAGAGTGAGAGAGGGGAGGGGGTATGGTTACAACCATGACCATTTTCTTCATTTCATTATCTCCTCTTCTTCTTCATTGTCCTCCACATCTTTTTCCACCTCCTCCCATCCTCTACCTCCACAAAAAACCCCACAAACACCTCAAAACTCATGAGAGCCTTCACTAAAATTATTCATATCCTCATCCTAAGCATCTTGGTGGGATCAAGTCTTCATTTTTGAAATCTTTGGCCATCTTGGAATTTTCCCTAGTTGCGAGGTAATAATCTCACTTTTTAATCAAGTTTTTAGATTTCTTAACATCACAAACTAGTTAGAGTTGGTTTTAGAGCTTAAAGTGTAAGTTTTCTAGACTTGAGTTTTAGAAAGTGAGTTTTAGTGGATAGAACTTGTAGTGGTGGTGTAGTAGAGGGTTAGGGAGTGACTACAAGCCCATTAGTGATAGGTGAGAGTGATTTAGTGGGAGAATCCTTGGATTAGATGAGTTTAGACATTTCAAATGTCGGTTTTTTTGAACTTTTGATGATAAAATGGAATCTGGTACAACTAAGGAAATCTGAAATTTTTTTAGAGGATACAGAGAGATGTGTAAACCAGTAGAAGTCCTCCCTCGTAGCCCGAGCCCCCAACTCCCTTTCAAAACTGCAATTCTAATACTTCTGGCCACAAATTTTGGCCAAGTTTTTGAATCAGGGTTCGAGATTTGTTCTGTAGCTCACTTACTAGATAACTAAGCTTAGCCTATATGCTAAAAAGTCCCAGATCACCTGAAGAAAAATCTGGAGTTGTTTTACTTGATATTTGCAATGTTTTACGATATTTGAAAACTTGGATTTTGGATATTTGTGTCTTGACTTGGTCATTTTACGTTTGTACGTCGACGTCGAGGAGTATTTTGTTGTTTTAGCACGCGTTGACTATAGGTTCAAACCTATGTGCGCTTCGCTCGTGATTTTGACTTCGAATTGGGTTTTTATTCGATTTTGGTTATGATTTCGATTGTAGGTATAATCGCGTGGATTTCCGAGACGACGAAGGAGGATAAGGCATCCGTCGGAATCGACTAGGGCGATGCGTGTTGTGGTGAGTAGATATATATCTACAGGGAAAGTCGGGTGGATGGCGTATATCTCACGACCGGGAAATTGGCATGTGACCGACACTTAGATCACGTTAAGCCAATAGGATTCCACCGTAATCCAAGTAAGCCGAAATCCCAGAAATCGAAACCTTTTGAGGAAAATAATGGAGGTGAAGTTTTGAAATAAAGGTATAATGTAATCAAGTTCTTCCTTTAAAAGCATAAGTAATGATATATGGAAATACAAGTGGGTTGTATACTATTTTTGAAAACATTTTCGTCATTGAAATTTGGGCAGCACCTCCTTTGTAAATTTTGATCCAAAACCAACACACAGAAATAATAATAGGCATCCCCAAACGGGAGCTAACTCTTCGCCAATTGGCGGAATTACATCCACACAATAAAAATATACGACGCCAAGGCGAAGATCAATCACAGAGAGAAAATAAAGAAGACTAAGACATCATCAAGCTCAAAATAAAGAACAATACTCCCATCTCGCTCTAAGTCTCAAAGAATCTACAAGTCTGGTGTCTTGGTCTATCAAATATACATAGTCTGGTTGATGGAGCTTTTAACCAGATACAACTGAATAATAATATTTACAAATGGCGGTCACGATCCAAGTGTACCCTACCTACCAATGCAAATCACATAGAAGAAAGCTGTGTGCCAGCAAGTCGCTATTGAATCTGTGCGGTTAATCCTGCAAGAAAACTATGGCACAACGGGGGTGGGTTGCCAACTCGTGAGTAGAAGATATCAGCAGGTAGAAACCGAATGTATAACGATCTCCTAGATCATACTGTAATATAAAACATCATACTATGTGGTATCTAGGGTGCTCGTGTATACACATGTGTAAAATAACAATGTCATGCCAGTATCAGTATATAGTACCAAGTCATCTGTTTCATACCTAAATATATACGTGTATCATCCAATGTGTGTCCATCAACGACACATCAAATTATCATGAAACCTAAGTGGCCAGCATCGACACTCAAAAATATCATAAAACCCGTGTCCAGCATCGACACATAAATCCTCATATCTCAGGCGCTGTCTCAGCGGATCGGCCCTCATATCCATCTGTCTCAATTGCTTCGGTCGGTATCCTCCGGATATCCGCCGAGTCCAATACCATCACCGGTAGGTAGTGTTCCTGTTCAGTCGAAAATATTGCACTTTTGATATAACATTTTCCTTACTTTTCTTAAATATTTAAAGGTGTTTATTATAAATATAGAATATATTTGGATTTATCTGCAAAATACTATTTACCATATGTTTATATATTATAATTAACATTATGAAGGAAAATATATGCATTTTATATTTATATAATATTTTGGTAATTGAAAATATGCATATCATATCAAATATTCTAATCACAATTCTTAAAAGATATAATATCATACAAATGGTTAGAATAATATTTCAAAATATATGCATAATATTTTAGTAATTAAAAGATGCATAACATATCAAATATTCTTAATCATGTTTCTTAAAGATTTATTACCATATAAAGTGAATAGCATATTACATATTCTTAATCAGTTTCTTAAATAATTATTACCATATATCATGATTAAGACACTCTCTCTAATTTAATAGTAGTACTAACATTATTCATAGAGATATTGTGCAAGATTTAGCTCAGGTTAAGAGATCAGAATGTTCAAGATGTCAGGATCAAAAATCTGCCAAAATCATAAAATAAATACTGACAGGGACTCAGAATCCAGGTATGGAAATCACCATATTAGGCAATCACCATATTAGGTAACTTGGTTTTCTGATTTGAGAGCTATATAAAGGACCGATGGCTAAAGTTAGTGAGCACCACCTTTACCACAAAGCAAATCACCATCAAAGAATAAGTGATCCACGACAGATCCACGATTCGACGTGATAAGACGACGTGAAAATCGACGGAGCATCTACTTCCTACGGGGAAGAGATCGAGAGCAATTTCTTCCTCTTGTAATCTAAATTCGTAGGATTTGTATTTGTGAAGTTGATTAATAAAGGTAGATCATTTTATTTAATTATTTATTTTTACTTTCTGCATTTTAATTATGATCTCATTCTCTATCCTTTCTTCTTCTTCTCAAAACATGCGTGAGTAATTCCTAGCTTGCTAGGGTTCGTAGGATTAGAGTAGAACAATAGATGGGAAAATATTTTAACTTCTTTTAAGTCTTATGAAGTTTATAAACTTTAGCAAAAGAATCGTTAACATCCATATCGGGCGCATTACCAATTTATTGCTAGTCTCGATCGCGATTTGAGATTTGATTAACATTTTTTTGTTAAGGGCTAGATATGAATAGAGATCAATGAAGGGACAAGAGCCAATAGTGGGGAAACCCTAGTTTCTTCCAAGAACCCTAATTCTCATTCATCACTATCAATCTAGTTTTAAATCTATCAATAGATAAAAGGAGTAATCTTAATTAATCATCCATGACTACTAAATCTTAACGAACCATACAAGCCTTTTTCTTATATAATTTGCATCAGTAATTAATTTAGATCTTAAATAAACTATCCTCTTCTCTTCTTTTATTTTATTCAACACGTCTAAAGTAAGATAAAAAGATTCCACACATCCCTGCGGACGACCTGTACTCATCTCGGCTAGCTACAAGCGACACCGTTATTGATTGCGGTTATTCTACAAACACGTTTTCACGATCAATCAAATGGCGCCGTTGCCGGGGATACGTGCGTAATTTTCTTTTCTTACCATTCGTGTTGAAATTCGATCTATATCATAAAATAAACAAAACTGCAAATTGTGTATTTAACGATTATTGTGCGATTTTTGCGAGGGAATCTGAAGTCACAGATTTGAGGAAATAGCGATTCAGAGACATTCATCAAGATCCAGAGATACAAGGGAGGCCACGTAGCAAAAATCTTTAAATGTTCCTTCAGATTGGCGGCAGAAACGCGGCATAAAGAGCAGATTGGTGGCGGATCCGCGGTGCATTTGGGGATCTAGGGCTGTAAATTTCTCTGGTATCTTTTCTTTATCTTTCTCTCTCCTCTGAAAAATCCAATAATATATTTTCTGCAGGGTTCTTTGCAAAATATCGCCGCTCAAAAATCTTTTTGCAAGTTATGTTTTGTGGTTTGTTTTTGCATATTTTAATACGGACTTTAAGGGGCAAGACCAAAATTCAGATTAGGTGGTATTTAATCACCCTTCCTAAGCCCCACAAATCACAAAACGAGCATCCGCATCAACCCTACATTAATTAAAAATATATAGACAAGACTCTAAGGACCGTCGCACTCAAATAGGACAGAGGAAGGTCGTGGGTAATCTATCGCTTATCCGCATTACTTTTGTGGTGTCTAGGAAAGTGTGTCTAAGGTAAGTGGTTACTTAATTAGGTCCGGTATTTTCGGTGATTCGTATAGCGGATACCGCCCACTTACCTGGCACTTACCTGGTCACAAGAGTAGTAAAGAGGTGGTAGAGAATTGATCCTGCTGCTTGTCTTTTGGAAGTCTAGGAGCGGTCTAGTGACTTGACCTAGGTGACCTTAGTTCTAGGGTTGATTGTGAATTTTTGTGTGATTTGTCTTAAGTCCGACACTTTTCAAAACAAACCAATTTTTAAATAACACACACGCTGCCACTTGCACTAAAACGGCTTTGTGCATGCTCGGCTGGACACGAGATTCTAGTGCCCGTCTTGTCCGCGTTTCGGCTATCGACTCCGAAGTCGGTACTTCTTCATCTTCTTTTTCCCCTCCACCCACGACATCTCCCGAAATGGACGGATCTCCATCGAGATTGAACGATACCACTCTGCCATAACCCGCAGGTGTGCAGAACCCACTACGCATCTCTCTCCAAGAGAGATGTTATCCTATACGTGGTCCCCTTTCTATTTGTCTATCCATTCCACCAGTCAACGAGGATAATTTTGAAATTAAAACCCACTTCATCAACCTGTTACCCAAATTTCATGGGCTCGAGTCTGAAGACACGTACGTTTTTATCACCAAATTCAAAAACGTATGCGCAATGATGGCTACATCACAACTTTCAGTGGATGCTATGCGCTTGCGTCTTCTCCCTTTCACCTTGTGCGACTTAGCAGAAAAATGGCTTTATAACACTGTCGCACACTTTATTACCAATTGGGACGAATTCGTGATAGCATTCCTTAAGAAATTTTACCCTAATCATAAGCCCGCCCGTGTTCGGAGCGAAATCAACCAGTTTACCCAGCTTCCCAATGAACCATTTTGGAAATGCTTTGAACAGTTCAAGGATCTGCTTGTCCAATGTCCTCATCACGGAATAAAGAGATGGGATTTGTGCCAAATTATATATAAGGGCATTAATCCTGCGACAAAGCAAATGCTTGAAACCATGTGTCAATGTCATTTCATGTCCAAAGACGATCGTGAAGCTTGGCAATACCTGGAAGATCTCGCTGAACACACTTTGCAGTGGGAAAGCGTTAGACCACAACCATCTAAAGGAGGTGTCCATTAGCTCGATGTTACCATCGCAGTAAAAGCCAAAACGGCAGCGATACAAAACAAACTCGACGCTATAGAGAGCAAATTCTCATCAGTCTCCCTAAACCAGGTTACGCTTCCCAAAACCATATGTGGTTGCTATTCTGACCGATCACATTTGACGGAAGAATGCCCTATGAATGCACCATTTCAAGGTCAAGAACACACCAATGCTACTTTTCAGCAGCGACCTAGAAACGATCCTTATTCTTCCACATACAATCAGGGGTGGAGGAATCATCCTAACTTTGCTTGGAACCAAAACCAAACTAACAATCAAAACCAGTTCCAAAGCAATTGCCAAAGACCTCCTCCACAGCAACAACAACCACCACAACAGAGTCAGCACCCCTTTCAATCACAAAATTTTCAAAATCTGGTCAACAATTCTGTACCTTCTAATAATTCTTTCCAAACGACCGGTACCGATAACTCCTCTTCACTTGCACAAACTTTGGATTTGTTTATGAAACATTCCATCCAAATGTCGGCTGATATGAGGTCTTCTATTGATACCATAAAGAAAGACTCCGCCTCTCACGGTGAGAGTATTAAATCAATAGAAGCCCAAATTGCACAGTTGAATGTCGTGATGAGTGTGAGAGAAAAAAGGAAACTCCCATCTCAACCCCTACCGAATCCTGGCCACTCACAAAATTATAATGTGAGTGCCGTTACTATATTGAGATTGGGAAGAGTGCTGGATAACCGAGTGGCTGAACAAGTTGATAACGTTAGTGATACCAATGATACCCCGTCTTTTACGTCTTCCCCTAATTCGTCTAGTCTCCCACCTATTTCCGAGCCTATTCTACGTTTCCCACTAGGTTCGAACCCTCCACCAAGTCTCCCTAAAACGATTCCTGATTGTTATAGAAATTCTTGTTTGTGTAGTAAAAGCTAGTATCGAATCAATTGTTTCCCGATAACGGTTTCATTTGATCGACAACAGTATCTTGTATCGGTATTTAGAAAATTGTATAAAGAAATCACAACCAAAGAATTATATTTGACCGCAATCAATTACGGTGTCAGTTGTAGATCGTAAGCGAGTGCGGATCGTCCACAGGGATTGTGCGATTCGTTTCAATGTTTGATTTGTTCGAATTGAAAAGTTAATCGAAAAGAAAAGAAAGCATGATTCAAGATTTATCAATTGTTTCAAGTGTCACTATTCTATTCAAGAATCAAGAAAATGATAAACAATCGAGAATCAGGGTTTCGATGATATTTCCAACCAAATGTCAAGAATCTAAATGAGGCTCGTAGGAATCGATCGGATCTATAGACGTGATGTAATCTTAAGATATCGTGTTCTTGTCCTTCGAAGAATTGATACTAGATCGATGATGATCGACGAGAGTTAGGGCTTTCTCGTGAAACTAGGGTTTCATCATTTAACCCTTGTTCTTTCGTCGATATCATTCACATTCTAGCCTCTAGCAATTTCAAGAAACGATCGTAACTCCCCAATTTCGAGCGATATCAATCAAGAAAGCATCGCAACAAAATTGGGTCGTCGATTCTTGAACTTGCTAGGGTTTACAAAACTCGTAGGAATCAAGAATTGTTTTCAGTTATATTACATCATCATTCTATTGATCGTCTCGACTCCTTGACGAGCGGAGTTTATTCACACATCATCACACAGAAAGTATTCAAGAATTGAAAAGATATCATGATGCAAGAATTTAAAGAAAACAAGATAAAAGAATATCACCTTTTATTTATATCAACAATTTAATTACAGTCGCTCAAGAACTACAAGAGGAAGAACTAAATTGTCGATCTGGCGTTGCTCGGCTCCGTGAGTCGCGGGTCGGCTTGGACCACTTGCTCTGTTGAAGATCGGCTTCGCTCATAAAAGGTTGCAAGGCTTCTTGCTTGATGGGGTACTCGGGATCTTGGCTTTTGATTTGAATAAGGGTTAGGGTTTCACACAAGTCTTCTCACTAGACTTGTGGAAGAAGATGAAGAATGAGGTAGAATAGCTCTAGATTTGCTACTAAAATGAACTAAATGGAGGGATCAATGAATTCCCTTTTACAAGTGAGCCTAGGGTCCTATTTATAGATCTCCCAAACCCTAGGTCTAGGTTTGAAATTACAATTCCCTCCAAAAGTTTGTTGAGGCTTCTAGAAGGAGTTTGTTAGGAGCTAGCTTAGGCTTTAAGCTAGGATTAATTAAGCATTAGAAACCCTAGTTTGCTGATCTGGCAGAAGTCTCTGGAGTCTTCTGGAACTTGTTGTGTCATTCTGAGCTGTACACACTGAGTTAGGAGTTGTGCACCAAAAATGGGGATCTGAAGTGGTAGAAGAACCGCGGAACCGCGGCTATAGGTGGCTTAGGCCGCGGTTCCGCGGCCATTTGGGCTCCTTGGGGCTTAGGCTCTTTGCAGTGGTCTTGGGTTGACACTTGGGGCTTCAGATGATATGTTGAATTGTATTTTGCCTTTTGGATTACTACCAGAACTGAAATCATTGAGTTGGTGTAATGTTTGATCGGTACCATGTAAATTTTGGCCTTTCTTCTGGATTTTCCTGCACAGATCTCAAAACAAGTGTTGCGCAATATAGGGATGATGCGATGCCATGAAATGCAGTCAATTTCCTTTATAGTGCCGGTTTTAGAGTCTAACACATGCAATCTGATATTTTGCTACTGTTTTGCTAATATGTGAAATATGAATACCGTACACTTCTAAATGAGTGCAAATGATAGGGAAATTGCCGTGTTAAAAATACAATATTTTCGACTAATCAAATTCCCCCAAACTTAATTTCGATCGTCTCGAGCGAACTGTTTTATTAAAAAGAGAAGGAGAAAATAAAGAAAGAGAAAAACTAACTAGCACACTTTCGTAGGCAACACGATTGCACTGAGCACGTGCAACAAGCCTTTAAACCTCTAGGTGTCCCTAGTAGGAGGAGTGTTGTTTCCTGAGGGTTTTCAGTGGATTGCAACCACAAAATCCAATAATAAAAGGAAGATCATGAATATTACATTTAAAGAAAAGAATCGTAAAAGAAAGACTTTGAAAATTAGGGTTTCCAACTAAGCTAGCTTTTCGGTTGTCATGAGCCCTATCTTAATGGTCATGAAAAGATGTCAGAAATCACGTCCTCCCTCAATAAAACATCGTCTTATTTTTCATTCCTATCTTTCTTCCAAAACATCGATCATATCACCCTGCGTGTGTGTAAAGGACATCCCTACACCCGGAGAATTCAATTCAAGCTATCATACTCTTGCCCATCAGCCTCAGTACTTTTTAATTAATGAATATTTAGATGAGATTGCTCACACACTTTCATGCGACCGTTAATACTTCTTGAGGTACTAACCGACCGATTACTCCTGTGCTTGCTTATTTGGTGTATTTTTCCTTGTCTTGCACCACCTCAGGCATAGCAGTGACTCCCAGACCAGTTGGCCTTAGGGCACTCGGTGAAGAGGCACCCTCGCTATACATTTTTATTGCCCTCGGTGATAACAAAACCAGTGTCCATTTTTCTCACCACTTTATAATTTTTTTATTCACTTTTCTTTTTATTTCCTTCATACATCGGCTTTAAGACAAGAGCATTTCAAGGTATCCTCTACTATCCCAGGCTTCAAGACGTGTGTAAGTGCGAATAGTAGGGTAGCAACGATCAAAATGTTTGGCTTCCAGAATAGAAACTATTTTTCAGACTTATTTTTATCCTCAGATTAGTGACGTCTTTCATCTTACTAACCCTTGGGACAACGGCTCATAACTACTTATTACTAGTTCGTATAAGAAAACTTCTAATTTTCTTAGTTTTCTTAAATTTTTCTAATCTCATGGATGTAATTGTTCATTATCTAAATTTTTATTATCTTATTTATGTACAAAAAGTTTAAATATTAAAATATTTTTATATTTAAAATTTTTTAAATTTTTGTGGGTTTTGAAAATTTTTATAGATTTTTAAAAGAAATGTTTTGTGCTTATGCAAATGATATGCGAATGATGCAAAAATAAGCACAAACCTCCCCCAAACTTGTTTTCAACAGTGTCCTTACTGTTGCCAATCACTAAACCTACAAAAACTGTAAGCCTGGGGGGAATTATTAGTGGGGGCAAAATATATAAGTGAAGAACTTCCCCCAAACTTATTCTTTTCACTTACCTTCATTCAAAACATGATGCAGTGATATACAGGACATGAAGGTGAGACGGAGGAATTTTATTCCAAATAAACTGGCTCTTGTAAGAACAAGAGCTCCTCCGTGGGGTCAGTGGAAAAATACGGCTTTAGTCTATGTCCATTTACTTTGAAAAATGTGCCGTTTTTAACATTTTCTACTTCTACTGCCCCGTGCGGGTATACAGACCGCACAACAAAAGGTCCCTTCTACCGAGATCGAAGCTTACCCGTGTGAAGGTGTAATCGTGAATCATAAAGAAGGACTTGTTGACCAGGTGAAAATGTTTTCCTCAAAATGTTTTTATCATGAAAAACCTTAGTCCTATTCTTTACAATTACAGCGTTATCATAAGCTTCATCGCGGAGTTCGCTTAGCTCATTTAGTTGCAGCTTCCGAAAGTTGCAGGCTTCTTTTAGATCAAAGTTTATTTCCTTTATAGCCCACAATGCTTTATGCTCTATCTCGACAGGTAAATGACATGCTTTTCCAAACACTATCCTATATGGAGACATTCCTAGGTCGGTCTTATATGCAGTCCTGAATGCCTAAAGAGCATCCGTCAGTTTGGTCGACCGGTCTTTTCTATTCTTAGCAACAGTCTTCTCCAGGATAAGTTTGATCTGTCTATTCGAAATTTCAGCCTGCCCGCTCGTTTGGGGATGATAGGGTGTAGAAAGTCGGTGGTTGATTGAGTATTTTTGCATCAGAGTCTCGAAGGACCTGTTGCAGAAATGTGTCCCATTATCGCTAATAATAGCGCGTGGGTGTCCAAATCGCGAAAAGATATTCTCTTTCAAGAACTTAATGACAACTTTCTTGTCATTAGTGCGACATGGAATGGCTTCAACCCACTTTGAGACATAATCAACCGCCAGCAATATGTACAAATTCCCAAAGGAGTTGGGAAAAGGACCCATAAAATCAATGCCCCAAACATCGAATATTTCAACAACCAGAATGGGTTGCTGAGGCAATTTATTTCTCCGGGATATTCTACCCGTGTACTGACACTGTGTACAGGTTTTGCAATAGTCAAATGCGTCCTTGAATAAGGTCGGCCAATAAAATCCGCATTGCAAAACCTTTTCCGCCGTCTTTTTAGGACCGAAGTGACCCCCACAGGCCTGATCATGACAAAAAGAAAGAACGCTCTTGAACTCTTCTTTCGGGACACACCGGCGAATGATCTGATCAGGACAATATTTAAACAAATATGGATCATCCCAGTAAAAGTGTTTTACTTAGGATAAAAAACGGTATTTATCCTGTTTTGACCAATCTGTCACGACCCGCAGGGTACGGAACGTGACTGGCACTTAAGTTTACGAAACGTCTAAAGGCGTCCGTAAAATAAGTAAGCCAAAGCCCAGAAAACAAAACCAATGAAGCAAAAGAGTGAAGAAAACCCAATCATTTGAAAGCAAGTTATCAAATAAGTCATGTAAAACCCTTTTTAAAAACAATACCAATTTTTCCCGAAAATTTCGGCAGAGTCTCCTTTGTAAATACTGACCCCCAAAAATGGGTACAACAAAATATATACATGAATCCAACAAAATAGGGCATCCCCAAGCGGGAGCTAGCTCTTCGCCATAAGGCGGCCACAAATCCCACGCAATGTAAATGACAGCAAGCATAATAATCATAATAAAGCATAAGGAAGCATGAAAAAGTAGCATGTCGGCTCAAGTGAGCTCGACCCCAAAATACAGCATAAAATCCACAAACCTCACAGTCTCATCTCTAGGTCAATATACAATAATCTGGTAGAAACAGTAGATGGAGTACACTAGATACAAGAATATACAAGGTGGTACAAAAATAATAACATAACCCACCTATGAGCAAATCTCGAGCTCAAGCAAAAGAGGCAAAAGAACAAGTGCGCCCGCCGCTACTGAACTGACGGAGCGGACCTGCAAAAGACTGTGGCACAACGGGGGTGAGTTGCCAACTCGTGAGTAATAAATAACATATGCAAAGGCTATCGTATGCATGCACACAAGCATCCTAGCATCTAAAATACATGTATGACTGGATGCACTAGCAGGTGTGTATATCATATCAGTGTGCTAATATGTATGCAACATGAATATCTGAGGTCTCAATATGTATATATAAGAAATATTTATTCTCTTTTTGTTTTTGAAACTCTTTTAGAATGCCAGCATAATGTCAATGAATCGACGAAAATCGGTGTCCAGCAACGACACCCAAAAGCTGTCTCAAATCTCATAAATCCATGTCATAGTGTCTCTGGCCTCAGCCATCCGGCTAACCCATCTCAGTATCAATATATCATCCTCTCGCGGCCCCGGTCGGTATCCTCTGGATATCCGCCGTGCCCAATGAAGTCACCGGTAGGTAATCCGTCCCCTGCCAGGCTCATCGTCAACACCACGAGCTTCTTGCCCCGGGGTACCCTACCGGGCCCACCATGTACCCGAAACGGTTCATCCAACTCCTCGAAACGGGTCTCCAAAAACCACAGCAAACTCATGGTGGACGACACTTACATCACTAGAAAACCGCAATTTACATGTTTTAAAAATATCATAAGTTTGGAAATTTTGCGGCTTTCCCCCGAAATCCAGCAATATCATAAAATCTCAAGAAATCCTCATAAGTGCATATATCAATGATAATGAATGCGTATGATATCAATAATCAAGTTGCGATGTGTGATTAATGTATTAAGCATGAACAATGAATATGATGAAGTACATGCACATGAATAGCAATCCTACGGTTTCATTTTAAGGAAATAGCACAATTTAAGTATCAATTAGTAAAAGGTTTAAATTAAAGGTTATCTAGTGTGGTGGCATGGCAATTACCAGGGTGTGTGTGTAAACATGAATAGTGCTCGTGCTGCATATAAAAACCTGGTAATGGTGCATGTGTCCTACAATTGAGTTTGCGTATATGGATATAACATATTGATCTAATTGCAGCAATTATCATGCCAGTATTATTATTCTAATGTCACAAGTGATTATCCAATTTACTATTTTCCAGTTTACTAAATCTATCGGGCGACTTGCGCCATCCAAACGATCGTCCCCCGTAGATGTTAAATCTACTCACCGGAATCCCTGGCTAGCTGTGTCCAATCACCGCCTTTCCCTTTCGCGCCGCGTCTGACGTTTCCGCGACCGAACCTGGAATTTACATCAGTACCAAATATAAGGTTACATATCAAGAACGACGCAAAACCCCAACGAAACTACTAAAGTTCGCTAGCTAGGTACAACGTGCACAAAGTGCGCGGACACACGCGAAAATCGCAAAAACTGCCAAAAAACGCCGATTTGGTCGCCCGGCGAAACTTAAACCCGACTACCCAAAAATCCGCACTCACGCATCCTAAAAGTCGTAGGACAAGCCATTACAATCATCAAGATGTCGAAAATAATCCATCACATAATTTATATAAAAATCTAGTAAGCAGATACATTCCAAAAATCGGTGCAACGTCGCCGATTTGCGACAAAACGACTACAATCTAGCATACTCACCCAAGCACACTACAAGCAATCCACACACACTAATTACAACACATTAACCATGCTCCAAAACCTATATTCCACAACCAAACCCTTTCTTGATTTTTATAAATAGCAATTGCAAATCAAAATCCATACTTGAAAAACTTAATTAACACTAATTTCAAACCCAATTAGCAAGTTCACCCCTTAGATTTAGGTTAGCAAAATACTAGATAACAATTTAGGTTCAATCAACTAAATAATGTTTTCTAAAGCTTAATCAACTCACTAATCAAGCTTCACAACTCAATTCCATACACTAACCCTCTCTTGAAATTCCTTAAAACGACAATTACAACTAAAATCGAACTTTTAAAGTTAACTAAATTAACACAAATAAAAGACTACATAACAAGGTAACCATATAGATTAGTTCATTAACAACTAGATTAATTATAAAACAACTTAATTAACTATTATGGCTTTCAAACCCTAGTTAGATTTTTCAAGCAAAACCTAAGAAAACTAGATTAAACTACACTAAATTAACACTAAACCATACAACATAAGAAACTTAAACAAAAGAATTTAACATGATAGAAATTATACCTCTTGATCTATGGATCAAGGAAGAAAATTTTGCTCCAATTGATGGCCTCAACACCAAGATCCAAGCAAGAATGGCTAAGGATAATGATAGCTTAAGGATTTTGTTTGGATTTTTGAATTAAATCATGGATTTTGATGTATTTTCTTGAAGAAATTGAAGAAAATGAAAAGAAAAGAGAGGAAGAAGAGGGTGTGCAGGATTTTCGGCCAGAGGAGGAATGGGGGAGGGTGTGGGCAAGTGGGGAAAGTCATGGTCAAGTCCACAAAAGTCAATGTATCATACTTTATCCATTATATTTAAATTAATTCCATAAACTATCAAATTCAACTCAAGAAGGCAACTCAAGAAATGAGGCCAGAAATTTCTGGTCTCACACAAGGTGGGGCTGTCCTAGGGCTGAGGAAAAAGAGAGAGGGGTTTTACAAAAGAAATTTTATGCAAAAAGGCCCCCTACAACTCAAAAATTGCAAGTTTTAGCCCAAAATTCAATAAATTCGTTTCAAATCATAAAAATTTGTAAAAAATCAAAATAAATTACTAAAAATTTATGTTATCACTAGATTATAATTATCATAATTTTAGAGATTAAAATTAGCCCGGAAAAATTTGTATTTATCGCTTATTTAATGTATTTTCTTACCGGCTTAAAATAATATTAAAAAATTGAAAAATAGGGAAAATTTTTTAAATGACCAAAATTTCATAATTAACTCATTAGATACTAAAAACAAGTAATTACCTATCCATTTAAGGTATAATTAGCCCTAAACTGCAAAATATCGAGAAAGACGGTTTTCGGAAAAATACCGAATTTTCACCGAATTTCAGGAAAACACCATAACGACTTTTCAAGACGCTACAATCTTCCCCCCTTAAAGAAATTCGGTCCCCGAATTTAAAAATATAGCTACGCGTACCTTCAAAGAGATGGGGATATTTCTTCCTCATCTCGCCCTCGGTCTCCCAGGTAACCTCCTCGCTGCTCGGGCTACGCCAAAGGACCTTGACGGTTGGTATAATTTTCGACTTCAACTTCTTCACCTGCCGATCCAAGATGGCCACCGGCTGCTCTGCAAAAGAAAGGTCGCGCTCTAGCTGGACTGTCGGGTGCTGAATCGCATGCGAAGGGTCGTGAAGGTACTTGCGGAGCATCGAAACATGGAAGACGGGGTGAACATCGGGAAAGCTGGGAGGAAGAGCCAAACGATATGCAACAGCGCCAACACGCTCGAGGATCTCGAAGGGACCTACGAATCTAGGGCTAAGCTTCCCCTTTCGCCCAAAACGCATCACGCCCTTCATCGGAGAGACCCTCAGAAAAACATGGTCGCCAACTGCGAACTCTAATCTGCGACGGCGCCTGTCTGCATACGATTTCTGCCTGCTCTGAGCCGCTCTCATCCGGTCTCGGATCAACTGTATCTTCGCTGTCGTCTCCTCAAAAAGCTGCGGCCCCAAAATGCTGCTCTCGCTGAGCTCTGTCCAACAAACGGGCGATCTGCATCTCCTCCCATACAATGCCTCGAAAGGTGCCATCTGAATCGTATCCTGGAAGCTGTTGTTGTAGGAGAACTCTACTAGAGGTAAATGACGATCCCAGCTACCACCAAAGTCTAAAACGCACGCTCTGAGCATGTCCTCGAGAGTCTGAATGGTCCGCTCTGACTGTCCGTCTGTCTGCGGATGAAACGCTGTGCTGAAGCTCAAACGAGTGCCTAAAGCCTCCTGAAGTCTCTGCCAAAGTCGGCTGGTGAACTGAGTGCCTCGATCTGACACGATACAAGTCGGTACGCCATGTAGTCGCACGATCTCGTCAATATAGAGCTGAACATACTGAGCGAAGCTGAAAGTCGTCTTCACTGGCAGGAAGTGAGCCGCTTTCGTCAATCTATCCACGATCACCCAGATGGAGTCGTACCCTCGACTGGTCCTGGGTAGACCCACAACGAAATCCATCGAAATCTGTTCCCATTTCCACTCTGGAATGGGTAACGGCTGTAGCTCTCCTGCGGGCCTCTGGTGCTCGGCCTTGACTTGCTGACAAGTCAGGCATCTCGAAACGAACTCCGCAATGTCCCTCTTCATCCCGTCCCACCAGTAGGTCTCTCTCATATCATGGTACATCTTGGTGGAACCGGGGTGGACACTATACACTGATCAGTGTGCCTCCTCAAGAATGTCGCGCCGCAATCCATCAGCATCTGGTATGCACAGTCTAGATCCATATCGTAAAATCCCCTGATCGTCAACCATGAACTCGGAAAATCTGCCCTGTCCCATCTGTGCCATGATCTCTGAGCATCGGTCGTCACTGCGCTGTGCCTCACATATACGGTCAAGCAACTGTGCGCGTGCACGAACATACGCGAGCTGTCCCCCTGTCTGAGTGAACTCGAACTCAACTCGGCTGTCGCATAACATCTGCCAATCTGCTGACGACTGCCTCTGCACTGCGCGCAAAAAGGATAGACTACCCCCGGGCCTCCTACTCAACGCATCTGCCACCACATTCGCCTTGCCGGGGTGATATAAGATCTCGCAGTCGTAGTCTTTCACCAACTCCATCCAACGACGCTGTCTGAGGTTCAGGTCTCGCTGCTGAAATATGTACTTTAAGCTCTTGTGATCGGTGAATATCTGACACGACTCGCCGTACAGGTAATGTCGCCAAATCTTCAGTGCAAAGACCACTGCAGCCATCTCCAAATCATGAGTGGGGTAGTTCTGTTCATGCTTCTTCAACTGCCGAGAAGCATAAGCGATCACCCGGCCATGCTGCATCAATACGCATCCTAATCCCACTCGCGAAGCATCACAGTAGACAACAAATCCGCCTGATCCCGAAGGCAAAGATAATACCGGCGCCGTAGTCAAACAAGTCCGTAGCTGCTGAAAACTGCGCTCGCACTCCTCTGTCCAGACGAAAGGAACTCCCTTCCGGGTCAAACCGGTCAACGGTGCAGCTATACGGGAGAAGTCCTGAACAAAACGCCTGTAGTAGCCCGCCAAGCCTAGAAAACTACGGATCTCAGTCACCGATGTAGGTCGGGGCCACTGCTGAACAGCCTCAATCTTCTTCGGGTCCACACAAATGCCGTCTCTCGTAACCACATGACCCAAGAATCCGACGCTGTCAAGCCAGAAAGCACACTTGGAGAACTTCGCGAACAGCTGATGCTCCCTCAGAGTCTGTAACGTAATCCGCAAGTGCTGCTCGTGCTCCTCTCTGCTCCGGGAGTACACCAAGATATCGTCGATAAACACGATGATGAACAAGTCAAGATACGGCCTGAATGTACGGTTCATCAAATCCATAAATGCTGCTGGGGCGTTGGTGAGTCCGAACGACATCACCAAAAACTCGTAGTGGCCGTAGCGCGTGCGGAAAGCTGTCCTCGGTATATCCTCCTGTCGAACTCGCAGCTGATGGTATCCTGATCGCAAGTCGATCCTCGAAAAATACCCCGCACCCTGAAGCTGGTCGAACAAATCATCAATGCGCGGAAACGGATATCTGTTCCGAATGGTAACTTTGTTCAGCTGGCGGTAGTCGATACATAAGCGCAAACTTCCATCCTTCTTCTTGACAAACAGGACCAGAGCACCCCACGGAGAAACACTCGGCCGAATAAGCCCCTTATCTAACAGGTCCTGCAACTGATCCTTCAGCTCTCGAAGCTCTGCAGGGGCCATCCGATAAGGAGGTATAGAAATAGGCCCCGAACCGGGAATCAAATCAATGCAGAACTCAACATCGCGCTCAGGCGGTAGCCCAGGTAGCTCATCAGGGAAAACATCAGGGAACTCACAAACTACCGGGACCCGGTCCAACGGAACCTCTGCAGCTCGAGTATCACAAACAAACTCTAAGAATCCCTGACATCCCTTCCGCAAGAGCTGACCAGCGCGAAGAGACGAAATTAAGCTGGGAAGGGTGACACTGCGGTCTCCCTGAATAACAAGGACTGGCTCTCCCGGAAAGCTAAGTCTGACTGCCTTCTCACGGCAGTCCACCGAAGCATAACAAGTGGCTAGCCAATCCATGCCCAGAAGCACATCAAAGTCCAACATATCGAGGAGTATCAAATCAACTGATGAATCCCTCTCCCCGATACGAACGGAACACAAACGAAATACAAACCGAGCGACAAACGACTCGCCTACCGGAGTAACAACAACAAGCGGCTGATCTAACGACGACGACTCACGGCCCAACATCGGTGCAAAGTGTGTAGATACGTACGAATGTGTGGAACCTGGGTCGAATAACACCCGTGCGTCGAAAGAACAAACTGGCAAAGTACCTGTCACAACGGCATTGGATGCCTGCGCATCCTGCGGTGTCAAAGCAAATACTCGGGCCTGTCCTCCACCGATAGCGGGCTGACCTCGACCTCGGCCTCTGCCTCCTCGTCCTCTCTGAACAGGACCGCCGCGTCCACGGCCTCTCGATGCACCTAACTGGCGTGGAGTATCGCCTGGGGTAGGAAGTAGGGCTCTCTGAGGAGGGGGTGGTGATGGTGGTAGGGTCACATGCGGAACTGTCGCTACTCCCTGTCGTCTCACCGGACAGTCTCTGACAAGATGGTGCAAACTCCCGCACCCAAAACATCCTGGCGACGGCTGCTGCCCCTGGGGGTAAGAACCATATAACTGTCCCCGCCCAAATCCTTTGCCAGGCCTATCTCTCGGAAAGAATCTGGCGCGCTGCCTCTGAGGCGGTACATCGGTGCGCATCCTCTTCGGCCCAGAAACGGCCGAAGTCCGCGACAGGCGTGCCTCCATCCGCAATGCTGTATCCATAGCAGCTGAATAAGTGTCGTAGTGCTGGGCGCCAATGGCAAGATATAGCTGGGCATCAAGTCCTTGTACGAACCTCTTCACCATCTTCTCCTCGGTATCCACCAAATACTGAGCATATCGGGATAACTGTGTAAACTGGATGTCATACTCAGACACCGTCATCCCAGGTGTCTTGACTAAGGCCTCGAAGCTGCGAGCTCTGGCGTCACGAACGCTCTCTGGAAGGAAACGGGCTAGAAAGACCGCTGTAAACTCGGCCCAAGTCATAGGCGGTAGACCTGCAGCTCGACCTCTCAAGACTGACTCCCACCATGTCTGCGCGAGACCCTCTAGTCGGAAACTCGCAAGCTCTACCCATCGATCATCCGAACATCTCAGCGAACGGCAGATCCTGGCTAAACTGTCAAGGAACGTCTGTGGGTCCTCCGCTGTCTCGGTGCCGGTGAATACTGGAGGTCTCAGCCTCATGAAATCCTGTAGTGAAACCGGAATGGCCACGGTGGTAGTAGTAGGAGCAGGTATCATGGTCGTCTGTGATGTAGTAGGTACGTCACCCGGCCTCAGTGTACGACTGGCTGCAACTAGGGATCCTACCATCTGACGTAGCTCCTGCATGCCTCCCATCATCTGTCGCAACTCCTCCATACCAGTCTCGAGCCTATCCATACGGCCTGGGGAAGGTGGATCGGTCTGTCCCTGCGGCGTAGGCATACCACCCTGCTTAGTCCTAGTCTCGGACGAGCCAGCTCGAATCTCGTCTCTGGCGGCAGCCCTCTGTGCCCTCGTAGCCTTCGACGGCATAGTGGCTGTTACAGGAAAACGGATAATAAGAACAGTGCAATAGGATCATAGGATACACGGAATTGAAGAAGGAATTTTCAAGCAAGTATATCCTAAAGTCACTTAGGCGGAGTACCGTATCGTAAGTATGCCGCGGACATACGCACGCTACGTTACCCTGCTTAAGTCACTTACTCCATCTACCAAGGGTCATCCTACACTCACAAAGGTAAAACCTATCGCTCTGATACCAACTTTGTCACGACCCGCAGGGTACGGAACGTGACTGGCACTTAAGTTTACGAAACGTCTAAAGGCGTCCGTAAAATAAGTAAGCCAAAGCCCAGAAAACAAAACCAATGAAGCAAAAGAGTGAAGAAAACCCAATCATTTGAAAGCAAGTTATCAAATAAGTCATGTAAAACCCTTTTTAAAAACAATACCAATTTTTCCCGAAAATTTCGGCAGAGTCTCCTTTGTAAATACTGACCCCCAAAAATGGGTACAACAAAATATATACATGATTCCAACAAAATAGGGCATCCCCAAGCGGGAGCTAGCTCTTCGCCATAAGGCGGCCACAAATCCCACGCAATGTAAATGACAGCAAGCATAATAATCATAATAAAGCATAAGGAAGCATGAAAAAGTAGCATGTCGGCTCAAGTGAGCTCGACCCCAAAATACAGCATAAAATCCACAAACCTCACAGTCTCATCTCTAGGTCAATATACAATAATCTGGTAGAAACAGTAGATGGAGTACACTAGATACAAGAATATACAAGGTGGTACAAAAATAATAACATAACCCACCTATGAGCAAATCTCGAGCTCAAGCAAAAGAGGCAAAAGAACAAGTGCGCCCGCCGCTACTGAACTGACGGAGCGGACCTGCAAAAGACTGTGGCACAACGGGGGTGAGTTGCCAACTCGTGAGTAATAAATAACATATGCAAAGGCTATCGTATGCATGCACACAAGCATCCTAGCATCTAAAATACATGTATGACTGGATGCACTAGCAGGTGTGTATATCATATCAGTGTGCTAATATGTATGCAACATGAATATCTGAGGTCTCAATATGTATATATAAGAAATATTTATTCTCTTTTTGTTTTTGAAACTCTTTTAGAATGCCAGCATAATGTCAATGAATCGACGAAAATCGGTGTCCAGCAACGACACCCAAAAGCTGTCTCAAATCTCATAAATCCATGTCATAGTGTCTCTGGCCTCAGCCATCCGGCTGACCCATCTCAGTATCAATATATCATCCTCTCGCGGCCCCGGTCGGTATCCTCTGGATATCCGCCGTGCCCAATGAAGTCACCGGTAGGTAATCCGTCCCCTGCCAGGCTCATCGTCAACACCACGAGCTTCTTGCCCCGGGGTACCCTACCGGGCCCACCATGTACCCGAAACGGTTCATCCAACTCCTCGAAACGGGTCTCCAAAAACCACAGCAAACTCATGGTGGACGACACTTACATCACTAGAAAACCGCAATTTACATGTTTTAAAAATATCATAAGTTTGGAAATTTTGTGGCTTTCCCCCGAAATCCAGCAATATCATAAAATCTCAAGAAATCCTCATAAGTGCATATATCAATGATAATGAATGCGTATGATATCAATAATCAAGTTGCGATGTGTGATTAATGTATTAAGCATGAACAATGAATATGATGAAGTACATGCACATGAATAGAAATCCTACGGTTTCATTTTAAGGAAATAGCACAATTTAAGTATCAATTAGTAAAAGGTTTAAATTAAAGGTTATCTAGTGTGATGGCATGGCAATTACCAGGGTGTGTGTGTAAACATGAATAGTGCTCGTGCTGCATATAAAAACCTGGTAATGGTGCATGTGTCCTACAATTGAGTTTGCGTATATGGATATAACATATTGATCTAATTGCAGCAATTATCATGCCAGTATTATTATTCTAATGTCACAAGTGATTATCCAATTTACTATTTTCCAGTTTACTAAATCTATCGGGCGACTTGCGCCATCCAAACGATCGTCCCCCGTAGATGTTAAATCTACTCACCGGAATCCCTGGCTAGCTGTGTCCAATCACCGCCTTTCCCTTTCGCGCCGCGTCTGACGTTTCCGCGACCGAACCTGGAATTTACATCAGTACCAAATATAAGGTTACATATCAAGAACGACGCAAAACCCCAACGAAACTACTAAAGTTCGCTAGCTAGGTACAACGTGCACAAAGTGCGCGGACACACGCGAAAATCGCAAAAACTGCCAAAAAACGCCGATTTGGTCGCCCGGCGAAACTAAAACCCGACTACCCAAAAATCCGCACTCACGCATCCTAAAAGTCATAGGACAAGCCATTACAATCATCAAGATGTCGAAAATAATCCATCACATAATTTATATAAAAATCTAGTAAGCAGATACATTCCAAAAATCGGTGCAACGTCGCCGATTTGCGACAAAACGACTACAATCTAGCATACTCACCCAAGCACACTACAAGCAATCCACACACACTAATTACAACACATTAACCATGCTCCAAAACCTATATTCCACAACCAAACCCTTTCTTGATTTTTATAAATAGCAATTGCAAATCAAAATCCATACTTGAAAAACTTAATTAACACTAATTTCAAACCCAATTAGCAAGTTCACCCCTTAGATTTAGGTTAGCAAAATACTAGATAACAATTTAGGTTCAATCAACTAAATAATGTTTTCTAAAGCTTAATCAACTCACTAATCAAGCTTCACAACTCAATTCCATACACTAACCCTCTCTTGAAATTCCTTAAAACGACAATTACAACTAAAATCGAACTTTTAAAGTTAACTAAATTAACACAAATAAAAGACTACATAACAAGGTAACCATATAGATTAGTTCATTAACAACTAGATTAATTATAAAACAACTTAATTAACTATTATGTCTTTCAAACCCTAGTTAGATTTTTCAAGCAAAACCTAAGAAAACTAGATTAAACTACACTAAATTAACACTAAACCATACAACATAAGAAACTTAAACAAAAGAATTTAACATGATAGAAATTATACCTCTTGATCTATGGATCAAGGAAGAAAATTTTGCTCCAATTGATGGCCTCAACACCAAGATCCAAGCAAGAATGGCTAAGGATAATGATAGCTTAAGGATTTTGTTTGGATTTTTGAATTAAATCATGGATTTTGATGTATTTTCTTGAAGAAATTGAAGAAAATGAAAAGAAAAGAGAGGAAGAAGAGGGTGTGCAGGATTTTCGGCCAGAGGAGGAATGGGGGAGGGTGTGGGCAAGTGGGGAAAGTCATGGTCAAGTCCACAAAAGTCAATGTATCATACTTTATCCATTATATTTAAATTAATTCCATAAACTATCAAATTCAACTCAAGAAGGCAACTCAAGAAATGAGGCCAGAAATTTCTGGTCTCACACAAGGTGGGGCTGTCCTAGGGCTGAGGAAAAAGAGAGAGGGGTTTTACAAAAGAAATTTTATGCAAAAAGGCCCCCTACAACTCAAAAATTGTAAGTTTTAGCCCAAAATTCAATAAATTCGTTTCAAATCATAAAAATTTGTAAAAAATCAAAATAAATTACTAAAAATTTATGTTATCACTAGATTATAATTATCATAATTTTAGAGATTAAAATTAGCCCGGAAAAATTTGTATTTATCGCTTATTTAATGTATTTTCTTACCGGCTTAAAATAATATTAAAAAATTGAAAAATAGGGAAAATTTTTTAAATGACTAAAATTTCATAATTAACTCATTAGCTACTAAAAACAAGTAATTACCTATCCATTTAAGATATAATTAGCCCTAAACTGCAAAATATCGAGAAAGACGGTTTTCGGAAAAATACCGAATTTTCACCGAATTTCAGGAAAACACCATAACGACTTTTCAAGACGCTACACAATCACTCGGTATAAGTCTCATGACAAGATAGTTCACAATATCCCTGAACCATGGTTCATTGGATACATTCAAGAGTTGTTCGTCAGGGAATGAGTCATTAATTGGCAGGGTCACAGGGGAAGAAATGATGCGTGAAAGATGGTCGGCTACAACGTTTTCACATCCTTTCTTATCTTTGATAACAAGATCAAATTCTTGTAACAGAAGGATCCAACGTATTAATCGACCTTTTGCATCTTTCTTCGCCAGAAGATGTTTTAGGGCGGAATGGTCAGTGTACACAACTATAGGAGAGCCAATTAAGTAAGGCCTGAATTTTTCTAATGCAAATACAACCGCCAAAAGTTCTTTCTCGGTGGTTGTATAGTTGATTTGTGCATCGTTCAGGGTCTTATTTTCATAGTAGATCACGTGTGGCATCTTTTCAATGTGCTGTCCTAAGACTGCACCTACTGCAAAGTCGGATGCGTCACACATCAGCTCAAAGGGGTAGTCCCAATTTGGAGACGATAGAACGGGGGCTGAAGTGAGTGAGTGTTTAAGTGAGTCGAAAGCTGTCTCACAGTCCGAGTCAAAGTGGAAGTCGTATCCTTGGCCAGGAGAAGTGTTAAAGGTCTAGCAATTTTGCTAAAGTCCTTAATGAATCTCCTATAAAAGCCCGTATGTCCAAAGAAAGATCGAATATCTTTGACGCTTTTGGGATGAGGGAGGTTTTGAATGACATCTATCTTAGCTCTGTCAACCTCAATGCCTTTCTATGAAATGACATGTCCAAGAACAATTCCTTCTTGGACCATAAAATGGCATTTTTCCCAGTTCAAAGTTAAGTTCTTCTCCTTGCAACGAGTAAGAACTGCGTCAAGATTCGATAGGCAATCGGAAAAAGAATCTCCAAAAATAGAGAAATCGTCCATAAAGATCTCCAGAAAATTCTCTACCATATCAGAGAATATCCCCATCATACACCGCTGAAAGGTAGCGGGAGCATTGCATAGCCCAAAGGGCATGCGACTGTAAGCAAAGGTACCAAAAGGACAAGTAAAAGTGGTTTTATCTTGATCCTTTTGGCGACGGGGACCTGATTATAGCCTGAGTATCCGTCCATAAAGCAATAATACTCTCGTCCCGCTAAGCGTTCCAGCATTTGATCAATGAATGGTAGAGGAAAGTGGTCTCTCCTCGTAGCGGCATTGAGTTTTCGATAATCAATACATACACGCCACCCAGTTTGGGCGCGTGTCTGAATCAACTCATTTGCCTCATTGGTTATAACAGTGATGCCGGATTTCTTAGGAACGATATGTATAGGACTCACCCATTGGCTATCGGAGATGGGATATATAATACCATTATCTAGGCATTTGACGATCTCTTTCATCACCGCTTCCTTCATGACGGGATTTAACCGTCTCTGTGGTTCTCGGGTTGGTCTGGCATCATCCATCACATGTATATGATGTTCAACAATCAAGGGACTAATCCCTTTGATGTCCGCCATACTCCAACCAAACGCCTCTTTATTAGATCTCAATACCGATAAAAGTGCATTCTCTTGCTCTGATGCTAGAGAAGCGGATATGATAACCGGTAAAGACTCATTCTCACCTAAATAAGCATATTTAAGATGAGAAGGTAAAGTTTTGAGATCTAATTTAGGCGGAGAAATGATAGAAGGAGGGATCATCGAGTGATTTTTGGAATTACAAAGAAGCTCAGAGCCTGTGAAAGATACAGACTCGGGTGGAGTAAAGTCAGGAGTGCAGGACTTAAGTGTAGGAAAAGTGTCCTCACTAAGATCATGTGTAAGATCAAGCAGAGATGTGGTAATGTCGTTGAGATCTAGAAAGCAAAGATCATCAGCTCCACAACTATCGGGAGCGATCTCGTGGACAGAGCACACATCTAGAATATGAGCAGAGGGTAGTGATGGCTGACTTCCAACTTTATAGATGTTTAGTTCAATGGTCATATTTCCAAATGATAAGTTCATTGAACCATTTCTACAGTTTATAACAGCGTTGGAAGTGGCAAGGAAAGGACGACCCAGAATCACCGGAATTTGGCCCTGGGGGTTTGCTACAGGCTGTGTATCAAGAACAATGAAATCTACAGGGAAAACAAATTCCCCGAACTTTATCAACACATCCTCTAGTTCACCCCTTGGTTTGGTGATTGAACGGTCTGCCATTTGGAGAGTGCAGTGAGCAGGTTTCAACTCTCCAATCCTTAATTGCTCATATACAGAATATGGAAGTAGGTTAACACTTGCGCCAAGGTCTAAAAGAGCACGATTTATGTTTTTACCCCCAATAGAAATCGATATTGTAGGACATTCTGGGTCCTTACGTTTTTTTGGTAGCTGGGGTATAAAAGCAGTGCTAATATTATTAGACATAAAGACCTTCTTCGGCACTTGAGTCTTCCTCTTCCTAGTGCACAAGTCCTTAAGAATTTTCGCATAAGCGTGGACTTGTTGAATCGCATCTAGGAGAGGGATGTCGATGTTAACCTGTTTGAACATTTCCATAATTTTCTCCATATGAGGACTCGTTCTGTTACCCCTTAACCGATTCGGGTAAGGTGCTTTCGCAATGAGCGTCGGGTCCATCATAGGAGAAGGAAGAGGGGGTAGACGAGATCCCAAAAGAGGTGTGGGGACCGTCTGTGGAGAACTAGAAGGGCTATACTGAGGTGTCGAGCCTAGTGGGAAATGGAGAATAGGCTCGCGAGAAGGTGGTGTGGTAGAAGAATAAGGATCAGAAGGAGAAGTGTGTGTGTGTGGAAAGGTCTCAGCCGGGGTGTTGATATGATTTTCAATATCATCAATTCCTTCCCCGACATGATTGTTCAGCACTCTTCCCGATCTCAACGTTATGACGGCATTTACATTGTAATGCCCAGGATTCTGTAGGGGTTGAGACGGAAGTTTCCCTTTTTCTCTCGCACTCATTTCGGTTTTAAGTTGTGCGATTTCAGCTTCCATCGTTCTGATACTCTCAGCTTGGGACGCTGAGTTTTCTTTATCTCACCGACGGAAGATCTAACCTCAGCCGAAACCTCTATGAAATTTGACAAAAGTGATTTCATGGTTTGAGTGAATTGAGAGAACTCGTCAGAACAGGTCATAGGATTAGACTGTGCAGGAGTGTTGACCTGATGTTGGAAGTTTTGTGACTGGTAGGGGTGCTGAGTGAGTTGAAGGGGTTGCTGTTGTGGTGGAGGAAGAGCCCTTTGAAATTGATTCGTGTTTGGAACCATGTTTTGAGATTGTTGTTGGTTCCAAGCAAAATTCGGGTGATTCCTCCAACCCTGATTGTACGTGGAAGAATATGGATCGTTTCTAGGTCGTTGGAATGCGGCATTAGAATGCTCGTGACCTTGAAATGCAGAGTTTAATGGACATTCTTCCGTTAAATGAGATGGATCAGAACAGCACCCACAAACAGTTTTGGGGAGCGACACTGGGTTTAGGGAGGCTGCTGCAAATTTGTGTTCCATAGCATCGAGCTTCTTTTGCATTGCTGCCATCTCAGCTCGAACACCTATGGACACATCTATTTGGTGTACGCCACCTCTATTCAATGGTTGGGTTCCACTCTCCCACTGTAGTGATTTTTCAGCGAACTCTTCTAAATACTTCCAAGCTTCCCCATCATCTTTGGTCATAAAAGTACCTTGACACATGTTTTCAAGGCTCTGTTTAGTGTTTGGGTTAATGCCCTCATAAATGATTCGGCACAATTCCTATCTCGGGATGCCGTGATGAGGACACTGAACCAATAGATCCTTGAAACGTTCAAAGCATTTTGAAAATGGTTCAGTAGGGAGCTGGGCAAATTGATTCAGTTCGCTACGGATTCGAGCTGTCTTTTGTATTGGGTAAAATTTCTTAAGGAATGCAGCGACGAATTCTTCCCAATTCGTAATAGAGTGTGCGGTAGTGTTATATAGCCACTTCTCGGCTATATCGCACAAAGTAAATGGAAGAAGTCGTAGACGCATAGCATCCACTGAAAGTTGTGACGTACCCATCATTGCGCATACGTTTTCAAATTTGGTAATGAAAACGTAAGCGTCCTCAGTCTCGAGTCCGTGGAATTTGGGTAAAAGATTGATATACTGGGGCTTAATCTCAAAGTTATCCCCATTGGCTGGTGGTGTGGATAAGCAGGTCGAAAGAGGACCTCGCAGTGGATAGCACCTCTCCTGGAGAGAGATGCAGGGTGGATTCTGTGCACCAACGGACGGCGGCAGATCAGGGTTAAAGAAGTTTGATGGATTCGGATCCATCGGAGTGGGTGTGGTAGTGGGTAAAGAAAAGGTAAATGGAGAAATATCGACTTCGGAGTCGATAAAGGGTACGCGGGCTAAACGGGCACTAGAATCCCATGTCCAGCCTATCTTGCACTAAAAAGGGTTAGTACAAGTGGCAGCGTTGACTTATAATTAGGGGTATGAATGAATGCGGTGTTTGCTTTGAAAAAGGGACAGATTTTTTGAAAAAATGATGCGACACAACAAATGCAGCAACAAAAACCCCAGAATGTAGTGGTCACCTAGGTCCGGCTCTAGACCGCTCCTAACTGCCAAAAGACAAGTCTCAGGATAGAATCCTCCACTGCCTCCTTGTCCCCCTGTGGCCAGGTAAGTGCCAGGTAAGTGAGAAGGTACTCCACTACGTAAGTAGTGGGCCTAATTAATAACCACTAGCCTTTGACACACTTACCTAGGCACCACAAGAAAACGCGGATAAGCAATGAATTACCCACGGCCTTCTTCTGTCCTAAATGAGCGCGACGGTCCTTAGAGTCATCTCTAGATATTTTTTTAGTTAATGTGGGTCAATGCGGATGCAAGTTTTGCGATTTTTGGGGCCTAGGAAGGGTAATGAACTCCCCACCTAATTTGGATTTGGCCGTGCCCCTTAATATCCGTATTTGTTATGCAAACAACCAAGAAACAAAATCACGCACAAATTTACTTTTGCAATTTGCGAGCTGCGATTATTTGCAAAGAATCCTGCAGAAAATTATTAGTTAGAGCTAAAAAGAGGAGAGAGGAGAAGGTAAGAAATCACCTGAAGCAAAAATTTTGCAGAGATCCCCCAAGAATGCCGCGGTTCCGCCGCATATGGGTACTAAGACCGCGGTTCCGCGGTTGGATGATGCGATCACTGAACCAAAATTCACCAGGGAGCTTCTTTAGACTCCCTCAGCTCTCTGGTATATCCCAAAATATTTTTCCAAATTCCAGCAATCTCCAGATCTCCTTGCAATGAACCACAACAAATCGTTTAGGGTTTGCACGAATTTTGATCTCAAAAATCACAATGGAATAAATCTTTCAATTCAAACTTTAATATAAAACGAATTAGCGCGTAATCCCCGGCAACGGCGCCATTTGATTGTTATAGAAATTCTTGTTTGTGTAGTAAAAGCTAGTATCGAATCAATTGTTTCCCAATAACGGTTTCATTTGATCGACAACAGTATCTTGTATCGGTATTTAGAAAATTGTATAAAGAAATCACAACCAAAGAATTATATTTGACCGCAATCAATTACGGTGTCAGTTGTAGATCGTAAGCGAGTGCGGATCGTCCACAGGGTTTGTGCGATTCGTTTCAATGTTTGATTTGTTCGAATTGAAAAGCTAATCGAAAAAAAAAGCATGATTCAAGATTTATCAATTGTTTCAAGTGTCACTATTCTATTCAAGAATCAAGAAAATGATAAACAATCGAGAATCTGGGTTTCGATGATATTTCCAACCAAATGTCAAGAATCTAAATGAGGCTCGTAGGAATCGATCGGATCTATAGACGTGATGTAATCTTAAGATATCGTGTTCTTGTCCTTCGAAGAATTGATACTAGATCGATGATGATCGACGAGAGTTAGGGCTTTCTCGTGAAACTAGGTTTCATCATTTAACCCTTGTTCTTTCGTCGATATCATTCACATTCTAGCCTCTAGCAATTTCAAGAAACGATCGTAACTCCCCAATTTCGAGCGATATCAATCAAGAAAGCATCGCAACAAAATTGGGTCGTCGATTCTTGAACTTGCTAGGGTTTACAAAACTCGTAGGAATCAAGAATCGTTTTCAGTTATATTACATCATCATTCTATTGATCGTCTCGACTCCTTGACGAGCGGAGTTTATTCACACATCATCACACAGAAAGTATTCAAGAATTGAAAAGATATCATGATGCAAGAATTTAAAGAAAACAAGATAAAAGAATATCACCTTTTATTTATATCAACAATTTGATTACAGTCGCTCAAGAACTACAAGAGGAAGAACTAAATTGTCGATCTGGCGTTGCTCGGCTCCGTGAGTCGCGGGTCGGCTTGGACCACTTGCTCTGTTGAAGATCGGCTTCGCTCATAAAAGGTTGCAAGGCTTCTTGCTTGATAGGGTACTCGGGATCTTGGCTTTTGATTGGAATTAGGGTTAGGGTTTCACACAAGTCTTCTCACTAGACTTGTGGAAGAAGATGAAGAATGAGGTAGAATAGCTCTAGATTTGCTACTAAAATGAACTAAATGGAGGGATCAATGAATTCCCTTTTACAAGTGAGCCTAGGGTCCTATTTATAGATCTCCCAAACCCTAGGTCTAGGTTTGAAATTACAATTCCCTCCAAAAGTTTGTTGAGGCTTCTAGAAGGAGTTTGTTAGGAGCTAGCTTAGGCTTTAAGCTAGGATTAATTAAGCATTAGAAACCCTAGTTTGCTGATCTGGCAGAAGTCTCTGGAGTCTTCTGGAATTTGTTGTGTCATTCTGAGTTGTACACACTGAGTTAGGAGTTGTGCACCAAAAATGGGGATCTGAAGTGGTAGAAGAACCGCGGAACCGCGGCTATAGGTGGCTTAGGCCGCGGTTCCACGGCCATTTGGGCTCCTTGGGGCTTGGGCTCTTTGCAGTGGTCTTGGGTTGACACTTGGGGCTTTAGATGATATGTTGAATTGTATTTTGCCTTTTGGATTACTACCAGAACTGAAATCATTGTGTTGGCGTAATGTTTGATCGGTACCATGTAAATTTTGGCCTTTCTTCTGGATTTTCCTGCACAGATCTCAAAACAAGTGTTGCGCAATATAGGGATGATGCGATGCCATGAAATGCAGTCAATTTCCTTTATAGTGCCGGTTTTAGAGTCTAACACATGCAATCTGATATTTTGCTACTGTTTTGCTAATATGTGAAATATGAATACCGTACACTTCTAAATGAGTGCAAATGATAGGGAAATTGCCGTGTTAAAAATACAATATTTTCGACTAATCAATTCGCACTCCAATTCTGGGATCAAATCCTTCCCCACAAACTTCTCCACAAATGTTGGACCTAAAACTTATTGATAAAGCTCCGTTTCCAAACAGATTGAGGGCCAACGAACCTAACCCACAAATGGAGAAGATTGTGGAAATGTTTAAGCAAGTTAACATAAATATTTTTCTCCTAGATGCTATTCAACAAGTCCCATCTTATGCAAGAATCCTTAAAGACTTGTGCATTAGGAAGAGAAAAACTCAAGTGTCGAAAATAGTTTTCATGACGAGTAATGTTAGCACAGCTTTTACCCAGCAATTACCAAAGAAACGTAAGGACCCTGGCTGTCCTACCATCTCTATTTCTATTGGGGGTAAAAATATTAATCGTGTTTTACTCGACCTTGGCGCTAGTGTTAACTTACTTCCATACTCTGTCTACGAGCAGTTAGGGATTGGACAGTTGAAACCTGCCCATTATACTCTCCAGACGGCAGACCGATCAATTACCAAACCTAGGGGTGAGCTTGAGGATGTGTTGATAAAAGTCGGGGAATTTATATTCCTGTAGACTTTATTGTTTTAGATACACAACCTATAGTAAACCCACGGAACCAAATTCCGGTGATTCTTGGTTGACTCTTCTTAGCCACTTCCAATACTGTCATTAATTGCCGAAATGGTTCCATGAACCTATCCTTTGGGAAAATGACAATTGAGCTCAACATTTACAAGCTAGGAAGTCAACCATCTGAACCTTCTGCTCATTTGCTTGATGTCTGTTCTTTCCATGAGATAGCTCCCGAAAGCTGTATGGTTGAGGAACTTTGCTTTGATGATCTCAACGACATTAGCACATCATTGTTTGATCTTGCACAGTATCATAGTGAGGACACCTTTGACGAGTATACTCCCGAGTCCGAAACCTTTGACTCGTCGCAAAAATCAGTAGCGCTTTCTGAGTCAGTATCCTATACAAGTTATGAACCTCTTAGGGAGTCCGAATATCATTCCCTTACCCCACCTTCTATCGTCTCTCCGCCGACTCTAGAACTCAAACCTCTACCTTCTCATCTTAAATATGCATATTTAGGTGAGAATGAGTCTCTGCCCGTGATCATATCCGCTTCTCTAGCTTTGGAGCAAGAGAATGCTCTTTTGACGGTATTGAGATCGAATCGGCAAGTATTTGGTTGGACAATGGCGGACATCAAAGGGATTAGTCCCTTGATTGTTGAACATCATATACATTTGATGGATGAAGCCAAACCAACCCGAGACCCACAAAGACGGTTAAATCCCGTAATGAAGGAGGCGGTAAAGAAAGAAATCGTCAAGTGCCTAGATAGTGGTATAATCTACCCAATATCTGATAGCCAATGGGTAAGTCTTATTCATGTGGTCCCTAAAAAGTCTGGCATCACGGTCATAACTAATGAGACTAATGAGTTGATCCAAACACGCACCCAAACTGGGTGGCGCGTATGTATTGATTATAGGAAACTCAATGCCGCAACGAGGAAAGATCACTTCCTCTACCTTTCATTGACCAGATGTTGGAACGATTAGCTGGACACGAATACTATTGTTTCTTGGATGGATACTCTGGTTATAACCAGGTCCCCATCGCCGAAAAGGATTAAGATAAAACAACATTTACTTGTTCTTTCGCTACTTTTGCTTATAGACGCATGCCCTTTGGGTTATGCAACGCACCCGCTACATTTCAGCGGTGTATGATAAGGATATTCTCAGAATGGTCGAGAATTTTCTGGAGATATTTATGGACGATTTCTCTATATTCAGGGACTCCTTTAAGGAATGCCTTCATCATCTTGACGCGGTTCTTACCCGCTGTAAGGATAAAAACTTAACTTTGAATTGGGAAAAATTCCATTTTATGGTCCAAGAAGGTATTGTCTTTGGACATATAATTTCACGAAAAGGCATTGAGGTAGACAGAGCTAAAATAGATGTCATTCAAAACCTCTCTCGTCCCAAATGCGTCAAAGATATACGATCCTTTCTTGGTCATGCAGGATTTTATAGGAGATTCATTAAGGACTTTAGCAAAATTGATAGACCCTTAACTTTTCTCTTGGCCAAGGATACAACTTTTCACTTCGATTCGGATTGTGAGGCTTCTTTTGAATCACTTAAAAGATCTTTCACTACAGCCCCCGTTCTATCATCTCCGGATTGGAACCACCCGTTCGAGCTTATGTGTGATGCATCATATTTTTCCATTGGTGCAGTTCTAGGACATCACATTGATAAGACGCCACATGTAATTTACTATGCAAGTAGGACTTTGAACGATACTCAAATTAATTATACAATTACCGAGAAAGAACTCTTGGCAGTTGTATTTGCATTAGAAAAATTCAGGCCCTACTTGATTGGCTCGCCGATAGTTGTTTACACCGATCACTCCGCCCTACGGTACCTTTTATCAAAGAAGGATGCTAAATCTAGGCTAATACGTTGGATCCTGTTGTTACAAGAGTTTAATCTCGTTATAAAGGACAAGAGTGGATGTGAAAACGTAGTAACCGACCATCTTTCACGCATCTCTTCTTCACAAACGGTGACCTTGCTGATAAACGACTCATTTCCTAATGAACAGCTCTTGAATGTATCCTGCGAACTATGGTTCAGGAATATTGTGAATTATCTGGCTATGAGACTTATTCCTAGCGATTGGTCGAAATAAGAAAATCTACGATTTCTATCCCAAGTAAAACACTTTTACTGGGATGAACCTTATTTGATTAAGTATTGTCCCAATCAAATCATTTGCAGATGCGTCCCTAACGATGAATTCAAGAGTGTGTTGTCTTTTTACCATGATCAGGCATGCGGTGGTCACTTTGGTCCACATAAAACGACGGAGAAAGTTTTGCAATGTGGCTTTTATTGGCCAACATTATTTAAAGATGCATATGATCATTGCAAAACTTGCTCATGGTGTTAACACTTGGGTCGGATTTCACGAAGAAATGAGATGCCGTTCCAACCTATCTTGGTTGTGGAGATATTCGATGTTTGGGGTATTGATTTTATGGGCCCTTTTCCCAATTCTTTTGGGAATTTATATATCTTGTTAGCGGTTGATTACGTCTCAAAATGGGTGAAAGTAATACCGTGTCGCACTAATGACAACAAAGTTGTCATTAAGTTGCTTAAAGAAAATATCTTTTTGTGATTCGGACATCCTCGCGCTATAATTAGCGACAACGGGACACATTTCTGTAATTGGTCTTTCGAGGCTTTGATACGGAAATTTGAAATCAACCACAAACTTTCCATGCCCTATCATCCCTAAACAAGCGGGCAAGCTGAGATTTCCAATAGGCAGATCAAACAGATTTTGGAGAAGACGGTTTCTAAAAACCGTAAAGATTGGTCAACCAAATTGACAGATGCTCTTTAGGCATTTCGTACCGCTTATAAGACCGATCTTGGTATGTCTCCATACCGCATTGTGTTTGGGAAGGCTTGCCACCTTCCTGTCGAGATCGAACATAAGGCAATGTGGGATATTAAAGAGCTAAACTTTGATTTTGACCAAGCCGACATCTATCGGAAGCTGTAGTTAAACGAGCGAAGCGAACTCCGTAATGAAGCTTACGACAATGCGGTGATAGTAAAGAACCGGACCAAAGTGTTCCATGATAAAAACCATTTTAGAAAAACCTTCACACAGGGACAACAAGTCCTTCTTTACGATTCATGACTCCATCTTCATCCGGGTAAACTAAAATCTCGTTGGAAAAGACCTTTTGTGGTGCGGACTGTATACCCGTACGGGGCAGTAGAAGTTGAAAATGTAAAAAACGGTTCTATTTTTAAAGTAAATGGGCATAGATTAAAACCGTATTTTTCTGCTGATCCAGCGGAGGAGCTCCTGTTTTTACAGGAGCCACTTTATCATAACTAAATTTCCTCCGCCTCACCTCCATGTTTGGTAACATTGTCTCATCTTAAGAATGGAGGTGAGTGAAAAATGACTAAACTGAATATCCGTGCATGCCAAAGTACAAGTTTGTGGGTAGTTTTCATCTAACTATTATTTTACCCCTATAATTTTCTTTCCCTAAGTCTACAGATTTATACGCTCAAAGAACAACATCAGTGAGGACATTGCTGAAAATAGGTTTGGAGGGGAGGTTTGTATTCACTGAATTATCTTTTGGCATTAGGCATTTAAAAAAATATAAATTTATTTTTCTTGTCATAATAAAAGTTAGAAAGTGAAAATTTACATATGAAAGATAGGAATAGTTTAAGAAAAGCAAGAAGGTTAGATACTTTCTTAAACGAAATTAGTAATAAGTAGTCATGAGCCGTTGTCCTAAGGGTTAGTAAGATGAAGGAAGTTACTAAATCTGAGGATAAAAATAAATCTGAAAAATAGTCCCTATTCTTGAGGCCAAACATCTGAATGTTGATACCCTACTATACGCACTTACACACATCTTGAAACTTGGGATAATAGATGATACCTTGAAATGCACTTGTCTAAAAACCTTAGTATGAAGGAAAATAAAAAAAAAGTATAAGTGGTGAAGAAAGAAAAAAATGAACACTGGTTTTGTAATTGCTTAAGGCAGCATAAAAAAAATATAGCGAGGTGCTTTATGTAAGACTACGGTAGCGGCCCGGCCGTCTTTCCGAGGCCAAAATGCGGAAACAAAAACTTTTTCTTAACTTGAAACCGGCTTAAAATCCGGATCGAACCATTAACTTACTACTAGCAAACTAGAGAGAGGGTAGGAAAGCTATACCGATCGATCCGTGTCCTTCGGTCTTTGGCCACCATCTCTAGCTCCTCACGGCATCTCCGGTCTCGATCTCCTCGTCGGAAAGGGCACCACATCTACGAGTCTTTTTACGGGCTCCCGCTTCATCCGAAGCAAATCGGGCATGAAGTGTGCTAGCCGACATGTCCAAGGTGATGTAGAGAATGTTTGTGATCACTTTGTCTCTTGCATCCATGGATTTGGATGGAGGTTAGAGGTGTTGCCATTAATGGAGATTCGAGCTAGAGAAGAAAGAGGAAGAAGAAGAAGTTTCCTTTCTCTTTTCTTTTGTGATATCTATGATCAAATGAGAGAGTGTGAGATAAAAAAATACAAGACCAAGCTCTCATTAGGCAGCCCCCCCTCTCTTCTTATCAAATCAACACAAATCCATCATATAATGTGACACATGCACAAGAAAAGAGACCATGAGTCATCACTTGTGCATGTGTCACAATTAATGATCTTAATCATGATTTCTAGCTCACAATTTCCATTTACAATAATCCAAATGTTTGCGACAATAAAAAGATACGGCAACATCTAAAGTAAACTCGTGACGGATCACAAGGATACTCCTCACCTGTATATACATACCTGCATCCGTATTCCGACTGAATGCAAATGCGACGAGACTAAAGCAATCCAACAAATCTAATACTAGGATCCGGCTTAAACCAAAGCTCATTAGTATGATTCGCCCGATCATGATCCGAGCACTACTGCACGTATATGATCGGACCCTGCCATATATCATACAGCTTCTACAATGTTTCGCCCGAAACTTGAGAAACTGTCTGTGGGGGACTCTAAAGACTCCTCAATACTTTGGCTGTGGATTTAACCACTAGCACGTCAGTGGTACTAGCTGTACGTAACGGGCTACCAGGTATTGACCAAAAGGGAGGTCGATGAGCGAACTCATCCTGACACCCTATTGAGCCTGTTAGTGACAATATCCGTACAGTCCGTTCCATTCGTCTATGAGCATCGCATGTCGGGCCTAGGGGGTTGGTAAAAGTCAGACCCCCAAAAGCGGTACAAGTCGTGTCGGAGTGTAGCCCAGAATACCCTGAGATACTACTGGAATACCTACCAGTAAATCTCCTGCCTCGGCCGAGGGCTTTGTGTAATAACTCTCCTAGACACAGCGCGATCTCACCCCCAATACCGGGGGAGACGAAACCCCTGCCGATCCGTTCACTGCCTCCATGTGGCTCGGGACTGTACCCAACTAAAACCTATTTGCACGACTCCTTTGATCCGTGGTAGGGTAGTAATCAAAGTACAATGGGAACTCACACGAGACAAATGACGATCTCAGGTCGATGAACTAACCTGTACACATGTCACCAGGGAACTGCTATCTGACGCTAGGTATAATACCAACTAGCATGTTCCCAGCGAGTCCTGTCCGGTGTACTCATAACCCAATGAGCACCTGTATACATCTTAGGTGAACCAACTAACACCAATAGCTTGTGAGACCGGCCATCGCCCCTCATCGGGGTCTCGACTGTATACACCAGTCTACTAATGGAGTATCGATGCCCAGTCTCGAAACTCCTACGACTAGGGACCTTTTAAGGATGTGCTTATAGACCCCAGCTCCCACGTATATGATCGCCATCATACCGCTGGTCGTCAAGCAAGAATCCTATGGGCTCTATCAACGTGCAATAGTGACCTGTAATGTCACCTAAAGCTGTACACGATGATAAAGAAAAACCAGATAGTATACTATTTTCTATCAACGTGTAATAGTGAACTGCAATGTCACTTAAAGCATGTACACGATGATAAAGACAAACCAGATAGTATACAATTCTCTTGAGTAAGATTGTGCTACCGGCATAGGTCCTCCTTCAATCATTGCAATCACGTGTCTGTGATCCAATAATTGACTCTGAGGGCACTATATCCAACAATCTCCCACTTGCACTCAAGGCTAATTATTGCGATGTCGCATACTCACAGCCCGTGTGATACCGAACACCCAACTTCTCTACTGATCAGTCTCACAAAGCCCGTTTGTGAAACTATTGCGTTCGAGGAATAGCCTCAGCTAGTGGATCCGCCCTGATGTTTCTTTCTATGTCTATCTTTATCTCAAGTTCGCGGAGAAAACCATCTCCCGAAATGAGCAATACTTGTCTTAGAATATATCTGGATATCTGATGGGACCTAGTTCATAAATGAACTCCAAATCCAAACTTCTTAGACTGTATCGTTAACTGAATTTAATCAGTATCCTGCGCCATGCCTCCCTCAGTATCCGCTTGGACCACCTGTCCAAACTACTGCCCCTCGTTAGAGGGAAAACTATAACTCTGACAGTCACTCTGTCATCCTGGTCACCTTGGAAGCCTGGAATGATAACCGTCTCCTGAAAGAGGCTGCCATTATCAGATCCCTAGAACATCCACTTATGTTCTAAAACTGTTTCCGATCGTTTCTCCAGGATTGGATTAATATCAACTTATTGCAACTCGTGCAAAAACAACATCTGGTGTGGTACTTGACATCTCATGATCAACTCAATTGCCTTAGCAAGTGATCTGCCAATCATGCACATCCCTCTCCCCTTTAGTCTGTAAGACACCTTCAGAGAGGGTGACTCCATCACCTGCAGGTATACTATCGTGCCAGGAGTCGTCCATTCTAAAACACCTGTAGAATGCTGTCTAAGTACCCTGATTGGGAAACTACCCAAATCTAGATCTAAAATCATAGATCTAGTAACCAGAATGTCTTATATAATATCCAAGTCCTGTGTGGAGAAACCACTGTGTGACAACCAAAGTATAACCGATCGTAGTATAGGAATTTCACTTCCTACTCTGTGTATGCCATCCAAATACCAGGACATCACACCCTACTACTTTCTTAACAGATCCATCCCCTTTTCTGATGAAGTCAAACCTATGACTGTCACATCAGAAATAGATGATCTATCTCCGCTATAACTGCTTTAGTCCATAAATAGACATAAGCTACTTGTCCACTATGCTTCCGCTGCTCCCACTGACTACGACAACCCTCTGGCAGAGTCATATACACGTACACTTCTAAAGCCTGTTCAGAACGACGCTATACTCATCCTCCTGCCGGGTCTCATATCCTGGAACAACAGTAGTGTCAAGTTTGGGTAAATAAGAACCTCCCTGTCACCATCTTTGAGCATACCGAAGTACCTCTCGAGTGCCTGAGGTTACCCACCATATCTGCGGAGTGGCCAATGGAATGTCAAACCAGATTGAATCTTTAGGTCCTATTAAATTTTCAGTAATCGTTTGCGGTTCTGGAATCACTTCCAGTTCTACCATACTCGCACTACTGTTTTCTGAAAAAATGCCATTTTACTAAAACTGTGGCGAGTCAAGAACAATATCACTATTGATCTTCCAGATGGTAGAAAGTCAACCCTCGTCATAGCCCGGGTCAACCCACAAACTGCCATTACAGAAACGTGCCTTGAGTTATCCAGAGTCTGGTTTTAAGCATAAGCAGGACAACTCCCCGTACCTCAACATTGTTAAGATATGAATCGTTCTATATCCAATATAGAAACAAAGGCACTAATTTAATTGGAACCAGATTCAAATCATGCAGCTGTCTCCAGTGCATGTCAACTAAATAGAGAGAGGCCGATCATCATTACTCAACTTAGGAATATATCAAATTATGAGTAACCTGAAAAAGAAGCAAGTTCACTTAATCATTACTATCAACTGAATACCCTACACAAGTATCTACATCTTCGATCACCTTGAAGAATCCTGATACTTGCAACACCTGGTTCTCTACTTTATTCATATACCTATAACTTCTCAAAACTTGGACCTTGTGTTTTTACGAAACACTTGTCTAAGAACTAGAGAAGTCATAAGTAAACAGAATATAGTACGAGTACCAACCCCTCTGTCCTCATGGACACTGGACAACATACAATACTCTGTATAAGTCCCCTGAGTCTAAAAACTCATTCGTTGCGTGACGTAGGTTGAAAACTGTACTATGGTTATGAAGAATTACACCGCCGTTTAATGCTTCTTACCTAACCATCCACTGATATAGGTAAATGTTATGGACATAATTTCAAAAAGTTATATCTCACTTTATAAAAATAAATGTACAGATATATCAATTTGAAATTGGTGCATTATAACGGATATTCAAAACCAAATATTTGCCGTCTGGCAAACAACCCAGGCGATTTCCTCAAATATCACCAATTCTAACGAATCCCGATATAATGAGGATGATCACCCAATTCCCAATAACTTACTCTCACTCATCATCTGTAAAACCATCCAGATGTGAGAATCAAACCTGGTAAATACATACCCTGGAGCATGGACTAATTGGGAAATCAGTTTTCTTTTAACAATACACAGTAAAACTGAAACATGTAAATGTTTCGAAGGGGTATCCGGGTATTCCTAGTAATACCTCTTCCATTATCAGATTCACAACTGTAACCGTATATTTCTTTGCCATCTCTCCAAATCCCTTTATATGTCTTTAGTCATTACCTTCTGTACACCCTCTTAGGCTAAATGGTTTTCTTCCTTCCCTACCGTTCGGCACCAGCATATGGTTTGGAAGAAGACTATCCAATAAGCGTAATAGGTATACTGCCCTAATCCTAGGAGCACTCGCAACCCGAGAGAAGGTAAAGATAAAAGACAACTGAATAAACCTTATTCCTATTTCTCCTGAACCAGAATCCATCCCCGAATTGGAACAAGTCCTTTCGAGTTCGTATATAACCATACGATGGAGTATCCAATAAAATGTGGATCTTCGTAGTGATACGGGGTGTTCCGGAGAAATACAAAGATGAAGTAGGAGTGGCGATGAAATACTTGGTTTGGTCGTGAATAACAGTCGCAGTTTACTTTGCCCTCTTACTAATCCCTTTATTTGTCTTTACTTAATACCTTCTGCACACCTTCGTTAGGCTAATTGGTTTTCTTCATTCCCCACCGTTCGGAACCTGCCTATGGTTTAGAAGAAGACTATCCAATTAGCGTAATAAGTGTACCGTCCTAATCCAAGGAACACTCGCAACTTGAGAAAAGGTAAAAGGAAAAGACAACTGAATAGTCCTATTCGTTTTCTCCAGAACCGGAAACCATCCTCGAATAAGTTCCTTCGAGTTCGTATATAACCATACGATGGTTTTATCCAATAGAAGTGGACGTTCATAGTAATACGGGGTGTTCTGGAGAAAAGGGTAAAAGGAGGAGTGGCAATGAGGTATGCAACTCTGACAATCCAAAAGCCAGTGTTTTAAGAAAGTTCGGTTAACTTGGTCACTGAGTCATAGTCAAGGGTCGGGTCATGGTCGCTGCCAAAGAGAGAGAGAGAAAAGAAACACTCTGCGTGCACTCTATCTTAGATCAGAATGGTTATCAATTTATCTAATCAGGAAGCCTCCCACTGTAACCTCAAATTCTCCTCCAAACCTGAAAAAAGAATTAGTCGGGATCACCCGAGGAGTAAACCAACTCATCAGTGGGAATCGGGATCCAACTATCATCGCATGATAACGTGATGGAATCCACTCACGTTATCACACTCCAGAAGGTATGCGCATGCCTGACAAGTTTCAGTTTCTTTAGAAACTCCCGATGTGATTTTTACCCCTAGGACCCAAGTGACCTTGACACAGTCAACAAATTAAAGAGTCCTAGTCAAGTTCAACCCGTCATTATCCTGGATTGCATTAAACCCACCCGTACGAGCCCTTAACACAGTCAACAAGGCCGCATGACTGTCCTAACCAATCCCATCAATATGCCACAAACGAACACTACTTAGCTACCGTACACTACGCCTTGACACAGTCAACAAACGCAGCACGAATACTAAGTAATACTTGTAAGAAATGACGGAGGGCTACATCTAGTTTTTGGCGAAAAACTTTTTAACGTAATGAACTTGATATCGTTGAAGGAACTGCATAGTTTTTTATAAAAATATTTGGCGAAAACTTTTGCTAAAGAGGTCACTCCCGGTGAAGGGATCTTGGCTCTTTCCCCGTAGAATAAGGTGCAGGATATTCCAACTGAATACCACGATGCAAAGCAAAAGGCAATCGGCTATAGTGAAGTTATTACCCTGACGCAAACTTCTGTCCAAGGGGTCACTCCCGGTGAAGGGATCTCGGCCCTTGCCTCGTCGACTGAGGTGCTGGATATTCATAACCGAATACCACTGTGCAAAACAAAAGAGAACGTCCTTGCAATAACAGCTTTTTGAAAATTGTTCCAACAACATCAGAATAGGTTTGTTTAGCTTGCATTGATCTGAATCAATGCAGTCCCATCAATTAATCACACCACAAAAGAACGAAAATACGATGTACGTATATGCCATCCGCATTCGCCACTGGGTCCCGTCATCACCCGTTAGGTTACTTAACTAACGACAGAGCGGGGACTGGACTAGCGCGGGTGTAAAACATATACAATATCTACTAGTATATATATCAATATATAATATTCGCTCAAGGCGTGATAAAATTCAACATCACAGAAAAGTAATAAGCATCACAGATCAATACAGATAATCTAGGATCCCCGGGTTTCATAGAGCCGCTACTGAAACCCGACGTTCCCCTGGTCGTGTGGATAGCCTGTGCAATGAAATCCTAGACCCCTACGGGCGCGGCAAGTTACCCGTCAAAACCTGAAGCGAGGCAGCCCCCTTCAACAACGTGAATGGACCACCCAGCACTTCACGGAATCCGGTAACTTGAGCACCCCTCCTTGGGTCAACTTGTACCCCCTACGAGTCCGGCGAATAGCCCGCCAATTCTAGAGTAAAGGCCCCTCCATCTCAAAGCCATGAGATGCGGGCCCGTTGCCCTCTAGAACCCGGCTATCCGTGCACCCCACCGCGGGGTAATCCTAGTACAGAAAGTAAAATATACAACGGGTACATCGACCTCAGCCCGGTCGTGCCCCAAAAGAATAATATACAAACAGGCAGTGACGACAGTCCACATGTCGGACGCTCGCCCCGCAATATCAAATGGACAAATACAACCAAACTGTACTACCATTGCATCCAGGCTATCCACCACGACAAATCCGCAACATCACAGCACAACACAGAACATCAACGTGAATGTCACGTTCGCAAATCCGTCTAAAAGGGCTATAGCAATTAGACAGGATTTACCGATCAAATGACATTCACGGTCGCAGATATAATGTAGATACCATGAACTAACATATTTAAACTTTCGATCGACAAAATTTCCCGAAGTGGGCCCCAAGCACAATACCCAGCACTTAAAATAATCTGGGCCCAAACAGAATATACCAGAAACCCCAATTCTAAGTCAGAGACCACCTGAAGAAATTTGGTGTACTGTGGCTACAGGACTGCGGCGGAACCGCGGCCAATGCGTGGGTACGGCCGTGGTTCCGCGGTGCTACAGTGGGTTCAGCTCACCAAATTTTCTCAGTTCTCTTAAAAAACCCTGGCTGATTTTCTGACATGCCCAAAAAAATTTTTAGAGCACAAAAAATTTTGACAGAAACCGATAAATTTGGAATCGCGGTTTTGGAATTTTAGTTCGATCGATGTTTTAAATACGTTAGAGCAAGATAGTAAAGGTTAATGTCGTGGCTCTGATACCATGTAAGACTACGATAGCGCCCCGGCCGTCTTTCCGAGGCCAAAATGCGGAAACAAAAACTTTTTCTTAACTTGAAACCGGCGCTATCGTATGCTTAAAACCCGGATCGAACCATTAACCCACTACTAGCAAACTAGAGAGAGGGTTGGAAAGCTATACCGATCGATGCGTGTCCTTCGGTCTTTGGCCACCATCCCTAGCTCTTCGCGGCATCTCCGTTCTCGATCTCTTCGTTGGAAAGGGCACCACATCTACGAGTCTTTTTACGGGCTCCCGCTTCATCCGAAGCAACTCGGGCACGAAGTGTGCTAGCCGACGTGTCCAAGGTGATGTATAGAATGTTTGTGATCACTTTGTCTCCTGCATCCATGGATTTGGATGGAGGTTAGAGGTGTTGCCATTAATGGAGATTTGAGCTAGAGAAGAAAGAGGAAGAAGAAAGAGTATCCTCTCTCTTTTCTTTTGTGATATCTATGATCAAATGAGAGAGTGTGAGATAAAAAAAATACAAGACCAAGCTCTCATTAGGCAGCCCCTCTCTCTCTTTTCTTATCAAATCAACACAAATCCATCATATAATGTGATACATGCACAAGAAAAGAGACCATGAGTCATCACTTGTGCATGTGTCACAATTAATGATCTTAATCATGATTTCTAGCTCACAATTTCCATTTACAAACATTAATCCAAATATTTGCGACAATAAAAAGATACGGCAACATCTAAAGTAAACTCGTGACGGATCACAAGGATACCCCTCACCTGTATATACATACCTGCATCCGCATTCCGACTGAATGCGAATGCGACGAGACTAAAGTAATCCAACAAATCTAATACTAGGATCCGGTTTAAACCAAAGCTCATTAGTATGATCCGACCGATCATGATCCGTGCACTACTGCACATATATGATCGGACCCTGCCATATATCATACGGCCTCTACAATGTTTCGCTCGAAACTTGAGAAACTGTCTGTGGGGGACTCTAAAGACTCCTCAATACTTTGGCTGTGGATTTAACCACTAGCACGTCAGTGGTACTAGCTGTACGTAACGGGCTACCAGGTATTGACCAAAAGGGAGGTCGATGAGCGAACTCATCCTGACACCCTACTGAGCCTGTCAGTGACAATATTCGTACAGTCTGGTCCGTTCGTCTATGAGCATCGCATGTCGGGCCTAGGGGGTTGGTAAAAGTCAAACCCCCAAAAGCGGTACAAGTCGTGTCGGAGTGTAGCCCAGAACACCCTGAGATACTACTGGAATACCTACCAGTAAATCTCCTGCCTCGGCCGAGGGCTTTGTGTAATGGCTCTCCTAGACACAGTGCGATCTCACCCCTAATACCGGGAGAGACGAAACCCCTGCCGATCCGCTCACTGCCTCTATGTGGCTCGGGACTGTACCCAACTAAAACCTGTTTACACGACTCCTTTGAGCCATGGTAGGGTAGTAATCAAAGTACAGTGGGAACTCACACGAGACAAATAACGATCTCAGGTCGATGAACTAGCCTGTACACATGTCACCAGGGAACTGCTATCTGACGCTAGGTATAATACCAACTAGCATGTTCCCGGCGTGTCCTGTCCGGTGTACTCATAACCCAATGAGTTCCTGTATACATCTTAGGTGAACCAACTGACACCAATGGCTTGTGAGACCGGCCACCGCCCCTCGTCGGGGTCTCGACTGTATACACTAGTCTACTAATAGAGTATCGATGCCCAGTATCGAAACTCCCGCGACTAGGGACCTTTTAAGGATATGCTTATAGACCCCAGCTCCCACGTATATGATCGCCATCATACTGCTGGTCGTCAAGCAAGAATCCTATGGGCTCTATCAACGTGCAGTAGTGACCTGTAATGTCACCTAAAGCTGTACACGATGATAAAGAAAAACCATATAGTATACTATTTTCTATCAACGTGTAATAGTGAACCGCAATGTCACTTAAAGCATGTACACGATGATAAAGACAAACCAGATAGTATACAATTCTATTGAGAAAGACTGTGCTACCTGCATAGGTCCTCCCTCAATCATTGCAATCACGTGCCTATGATCCAATAATTGACTCTGAGGGCACTATATCCAACATTTTATCACCTAGTGCCTTGGACCAACTGGTTTGGGAGCCACTGCTAAGCCTTAGGTGTTGCGAAACGAGGAATTACGCCTAAATGCGCGAGGACATTTTGTAATCGGTTGGTTAGTACCTCAAGAAGTATTAACGGTCGCATGAAGAATGTGTGAGCAATTTTATCGAAAATATTCACCAGCTATAAAGTACTGTGGAAGATGGACAAGAGTATGATGACTTGAATTGAATTCTTTAAGTGTAGGGATGTCTTTTACACACACGTAGGGGTATATGATCAATGTTTGGAAGAAAGATAGGGAGGAAGAATAAAGACGATGTTTTATTGAGGGATGATCTAATTTCTAACATTTTTCACGACCATTAAGATAAGGCTCATAGCAACCGAAAAGCTGGTGTAGTTGGAAACTCTTATTTTCAAGTTCTTTCTTTTATAAGTTCTTATCTTTATATGTAACTTTCACCTTCTTTCTTTTATTATAGGATTTTGTGGGTGTAATCCGCTGAAAACCATCAGGAGACAACACTCCTCCTACCAGGGACACCTAGAAGTTTAACGGCTTGTTGCACGTGCTCAGTGCAATCGTGTTTTCCTACGAAAGTGTGCTATTTAGGTTTTTCTTTTTCTTCTTTTCTTGAATAACAAGTTTTCTTGGGACGATCAAAGTTAAGTTTGGGTGTATTTGTTCAGTAGAAAATATTGCACTTTTGATATAACATTTTCCTTACTTTTCTTAAATATTTAAAGGTGTTTATTATAAATATAGAACATATTTGGATTTATCTGCAAAATACTATTTACCATATGTTTATATATTATAATTAACATTATGAAGGAAAATATAAGCATTTTATATTTATATAATATTTTGGTAATTGAAAATATGCATATCATATCAAATATTCTAATCACAATTCTTAAAAGATATAATATCATACAAATGGTTAGAATAATATTTCAAAATATATGCATAATATTTTAGTAATTAAAAGATGCATAGCATATCAAATATTCTTAATCATGTTTCTTAAAGATTTATTACCATATAAAGTGAATAGCATATTAAATATTCTTAATCAGTTTCTTAAATAATTATTACCATATATAGTGATTAAGACACTCTCTCTAATTTAATAAATAGTACTAACATTATTTATAGAGATATTGTGCAAGATTTAGCCCAGGTCAAGAGATCAAGATATTCAAGATGTCAGGATCAAAAATCTACCAAAATCATAAAATAAATACTGACAGGGACTCAGAATCCAGGCATGGAAATCACCATATTAGGCAATCACCATATTAGGTAACTTGGTTTTCTGATTTGAGAGCTATATAAAGGATCGATGGTTAAAGTTAGAGAGCATCACCTTTACCACAAAGCAAATCACCGTCAAAGAACAAGTGATCCACGACAGGTCCACGATTCGACGTGATAGGGCGACGTGAAAATCGACGGAGCATCTACTTCCTACGGGGTAGAGATCGAGAGCAATTTCTTCCTCTTGTAATCTAAATTCGTAGGATTTGTATTTGTGAACTTGATTAATAAAGGTAGATCATTTTGTTTAATTATTTATTTTTACTTTCTGCATTTTAATTATGATCTCATTCTTTATCCTTTCTTCTTCTTCTCAAAACTTGCGTGAGTAATTCCTAGCTTGCTAGGGTTCGTAAGATTAGGGTAGAATAATAGATGAGAAAATATTTTAACTTCTTTTAAGTTTTATGAAGTTTATAAACTTTAGCAAAAGAATCGTTAACATCCTAATCGGGCGCGCTACCAATTTATTGCTAGTCTCGACTGCGATTTGAGATTTGATTAATAATTTTTTTGTTAAGGGCTAGACATGAATAGAGATCAATGGAGGGACAAGGGTCAATAGTGGGGAAACCCTTGTTTCTTCCAAGAACCCTAATCCTCATTCATCACTATCAATCTAGTTTTAAATCTATCAATAGATAAAAGGAGTAATCTTAATTAATCATCCATGACTACTAAATCTTAACGAACCCTACAAGCCTTTTTCTTATATAATTTGCATCAGTAATTAATTTAGATCTTAAATAAACTATCCTATTCTCTTCGTTTATTTTATTCAACACGTCTAAAGTAAGATAAAAAGATTCCACACATCCCTGCAGACGACCCGTACTCATCTCGGCTAGCTACAAGTGACATCGTTATTGATTGCGGTTATTCTACAAACACTTTTTCACGATCAATCAGTTCCACTGTCGGGATGAACGCCTTTTTATACGATCTTCTTGCTCCGGGGTACAGTACCGGGTCCACCATGTACCCGCAGATGGTGCCTCCTCAATCCTCGAATCTGTTGGGTTACGACAGCGCCCTGGACATCGAACCGTGGCCGAATGCGGAACAAAATTTTTCTAAACCGGCGCTACTACAACCCCTGAATACGGATCGACCATTAACCCTAAATCTAGCAAGCAAACTAAAAGAGGAGTTTGGAATGTTATACCGAATGATCTGTGTCCTTCGGTCTTTAACAAGCTTCCCAAGCTCCTAGTGGCCACCATGATCAAGTTTAGTCGCCGGTCTCCCTCCATCGAAGATGATCCACCCGAAAGTCTATGAATCGAGCTCCTACTTCATAACCAAAGTAACTAGGGTATCTAGTTTGCTAAACTAGATAGCCAAGATGATATAGAGTCTAATGAGGGACTTATTTGTCTCAAAACACCTTAGCTTTCTCAACACATGAGAGGGTTAGCGTGGAGGAAGAAGAAGAAACCATGAGAGACGAGAGTGTGAAGCTTGAGCTCAGCTCATGAAAGAGAATGGCTTGGTGTTGTGAGCATGTGAGAGTGGTATTATCAACTCAAAAAAATCTCAAGTCAACTCAAAAGAAAATATATCAAGTGAGGAAAATATCTCACACAACAAAACAAAAATGTCAAGCATGCTTCAATAGTGTTTCTATGGGTCACATCCATGAGTCACCCCATGAGCCACTACCATGAGTCACTAATTAAAGCATGCTTGAATTAAGCTAAGCACACTCATCTCTCACCTCAATTAACCATTTAAACTAAAATGGTTAATAAACAAAATGATGTGTTTTTCTTCTAGAAACTATTCTTGTAATAAATTATATGAACGCCCCTCATCCGTATATATATACCCATATCTGTATTCCGAAAAATACGAATACAATGAGACGAAAATAATCCAACAATATAATACTAGGATCCAGCTTAAATCAAAGCACACTAGTATTATCCGTCCGAATCATGATACGTGCACAAGTGTACGTATATGATCGAACCCTACCGTAGAACCATACGGTCTCTACATCGTTTCGCCTGAAGTAGGGAAACCCTCTGTGTGGGAATCTAAAGACTCATCAATACGTTGGCAGTGGGTTTAACCACAAGCACGAGTCTCGACCCAAAATTTGGCACATGAAACGTCTACAGGCGTAACGCAATTTAAGTAAGCCGAAACCCAGAAATCTAAACCATCAAAAGTAGTAAGTGATGAAAAAATTGTTAAAAACATTTGGAAATCTCAAGTAAAAATCTTCAAAGTTTAAATTTATTTTCTTAAAAATTTTGGCAGTACCTCCTTTGTAAAAACTAGCCCGAAACGGGTACAAACATAAGATATAAGTAAAGAAACATATGATTTAAATAAAGGATCCCTAAACGGGAGCAACCACGCCTAACGGCGGAAACAACCACCACAAGTATAATATATGACGCCGTAGCGAAGAAATGGACAATATAAGTGAAAAACATCATAAAAGATAAAATAGCATAATAAAAGACGGCTCACACGAGCTCGACACCCAAAATCACAAAATATACAATAATCGTCCTCCCAACTTGTCTCTATGTCAATACATGAAATGGTAAATGGAGAGTACTAGATACAATAATAGATGTACAATGAAATATAAAGTCGGATAATCGCAACCTACCTACAGCAAAACGGCTCACAGCCAACAGTAGCGGTATCCGCTGCAAAAAGATACAATAAGATAGCCCCTGCCACGACTACTCTGAGGGTCAACCTGCAAAACACTGTGGCACAACGGGGGTGAGTTGCTAACTTGTGAATAGTAAGTAACATCATACAGGTAATCGCAGGTATGCAAGTACTGCGATACCCTATCACATGTAATCTGATAGTATCAATGTGGTAATATGGACATGCAACAATCATGAAAGGTACTCTATCAGGTACTACGAATTCATGATGCAATGCATATCAATGAATGCTGAGTATGGGATAAAACATGTCATCATCAATGAATCATCATCGTGGAAAAACCGGTGTCTATCAAATACGGCCAAAATCTCAATACCTTAGGTGCCGTTACTCTGATCGGCCCTCATATCCTGTAAATCTCATAGAATCTGAGTGCCCAACATCGGCACTCGAGAACATAATGAAATACTCATGTCCAGAATCGACAAATAAATACTCATCTCTCAGGCGCCACATCCCCAGATCGGCCCTCAATATATCTCATGTCATAACTCCCAAACGGTATCCTCCGGATATCCGTTGGGTTCTATACTATCACCGGTAGGTAGCAGTCCCTCCGCTGTGCTCACCGCCTATCTATAAGAGTCTTCTTGCCCCGGGGTACCATACCGGGTCCACCATGTACCCGCAGACGGTGCCTACCGCTCCTCGAATCGGGTATCTAACACAAGTCTCAGAACCGAGAAAATTCATGGTGGACGCACTGAAATATCATATAAAGAGAAACCGGGTTTTCAAAATAATGCATACTTTCTTGAAATAATACCACGGTTCTCAAATTCATAAATCACATGAAATCCATATCTCAATGCAAAAATCCATGAATATGATATATGCAACATAAAACAGTAATATGAGCACATCAAGGGAAAACCGCTCTTTTAAATGAATCCAGTTTTTAAATGTATCATGCGGTTCCCAATTTCTCCAAAATCCAATGCAACATCACATATGAGCATATATGTAGCTATAGCAAGGTATGTATGTACGCAAGTATGTATGTACACAAGTATGTAGGTACGCAAGTATGTATGTACGCATAATGCAATTCATATGTGCAATAGAACAAGAATCATGTCTAATGATAAGATAAGCTAATCAATGTATTATCCATGGCAATTCTATAGTGTCAGTGTCATGGCAATTACTAACGGTGTGTGTGCGACATACAGTTTAGTGCTCGTGCAACATGAACCGTTAGTAACAGTGTTGTGTCTCATTAATACTATGTCCGTATGCAACAGGAAATGAGGTATGCAACAATGGTACACATGCACGATCAATGTATACACACACACACACACACACACACACACACACTTATAACTAATAGTCATATCATTGAATCTAGCCCCGATGCATAACGCATACGGGATATTCCCCCATAGATGTTAAATCTACTCATAGTGATCTCGAGCTAGGTATATCCGACCACCTGATTCCCTTTTTTCGCAGCGTCCGAAGTCCCCGCCCGCGATCCTAAAATCATACACAACATAACAAGTGCATATTAGAAACCTTTCGATAACACACGCAACAACGACAACAACAAACCGACTCCCAAAAGCTCCCAAGTGATCTTTTAGCGGGCTAAACGCGTGCAGCAACTTTCTAGACCAGCCCTACAGCTACACATCGTATGAAACACTTAAACAAACCGCATTGCACGTTGCCGAAACGCTTAAAACTAGCTAACTGGTCCCAGATTTTTCTACACAAACAATTCGTGAAAGTTGCAAGTTCCACAAGACTACAAACAACCCCAGAGACCCCACGACCAAGACTCGAGACCCCAGTCCCTAATCTGGCCACAATTTGCGGCCAGAACCTATTTATTTGCGGCCCAGTGTGCAGGGAATGGTCTCAGGTTTCTATGGTGGGTTCTAGGCCTCTAAACTAGGTCTCTGTGATGGCAACTTCTCCAGCAAATTCCTGGTTTGAGAGCAAATTCACTCGAGACACAATTCCTAACCAAAATACAATATTTTCACAAAAACTGAAATTTTAGTGTTCTAATCAGCAACTAATTATCAACGAAACATCATAATATCCTAGTTAACAGTTAGGGGCCATTACCTATTCACACTTGCTTCAAAATCCTATCTTTCCTTGCTCCAAGTGATCCTAGTGGCTTGATCTTGGCTTGTGAGGGGTTTAAGTGAAGTTTAGTGAAGATTTGGTGTGGGTTTAACTTTGGTTTAGTGAAGAACAAGAGGGGTTTCAGTTGAGGGAGTGAGGGTGAGATGAAGGGAAAAATATGAGAGTGAAAAACAAATGAGAGTGAGAGTGAGGGAGGTGTGTGTGAGTGAGGGTGATATGTGAAGAATGAGGGTGTGAGTTTAGATGAGCTATGCGCCTCCCTTTCTCTCTCCTCATAAATGCATGCCATGCCTCATCATGCCACGGTCAACCCCCCCTCTCTCCCAAGTCAACATAATTCAAACCCTAATTTTTAAAACTAAATATTTTAAATACATATTACAACCTAATTGAAATGGGGTTAGGGTGCCATGGCTACTTAACCATGATTAACCATAATTAACCCTATGTTAACATGCACATGTGTGTGCAAGCCCAAATTAAATATTAATAAAATATTAATTAATTTTTATAAAATATTTGAAAACTATTTTGGTAAACTTTTTACTAAAAATCCGCATTATCGCTTAATTAACACTAATCACATTCTAAGGTGTTACAGCACGTCAGCGGCACTAGCTGTACGTAACGGCTACCCAGGTATTGAGCGAAAGGAAGGCCGATGAGCAAACTCATCCTGACCCCTACCGAGCCTGTCTGTGACAATATCCGTACAGTACGGTCTGTTCGTCTAAGAGTATCGCATATCGAGTCTAGGGGGTGGATAAAGTCAGATCCCTAAAAACGCGACATTTCGTGTCGGTATGAAGCCCATCACAAACTGAGAAACTATAGATCCAAATCAGTAATTCTCGACTACCTTGATCAAGGATTTCTGGTGATGGCCACCCGTGCACTGCGCGATATCAACCCCTAATACCGGGAGAGACGAATCCCCGATGATCCGCTTACCGCCTTCATGTGGCTCGGGACTGTACCTAACTAAAACCTGTTTGCACGACTCCTTTGAGCCGTGGTAGGGTAGTAATCAAAGCATAATGGGAACTCACACGAGACAAATAACGATCATAGGTCAACAGACTAATCTGTACACATGTCACCTGGGAACTGCTATCTGACAATAGGTATAATACCAACTAGCAGGTTCCCGGCGAGTCCGTTCAGTGTACTTATAACCCAATGAGCACCTGTATACTATCTTAGGTGAACAAACTAACACCAATGGCTTGTAAGACCAGTCACCGCCCCTCGTCGGGGTCTCGATCAGTATACACTAGTTTACTCTGGAGTACCGATGCACAGTCTCGATACTCCCTCGACTAGGGACATTTAAGGATATGCTCATAGACTACCCAGCTCCCACGTATATGATCGCCATCATAATGCTGGTAGTCAAGCAGGAATCCTATGGGCTCTATCAACATGTAATAGTGAACTGTAATGCTACCTAAAGCATGTACATGATGATAAAGACAAACCAGATAGCATACTATTATTTTGAGTAAGACTGTTCTACCCGTATAGATCCTCCCTCAATCATCTAATCGTGTGCTTACGATTATAATAATTGACTTGAGGGCACTATAGCCAACAATCTCCCACTTGCACTTAAGGCTAATTATTGCGGTGTCACATACTCACAGCCCGTGTGATACCGAGCACCCAACTCCTCTACTAATCAGTTTTGCAAAGCCTATTTGTGAAACTATTGCATTCGAGAAATAGCCTCAGTGAGTGGATCTGCTCCAATGTTTCTTTCTATATCTCTATATATCTCAACTTCGCGGAGAACCACTATCTCCCGAAATGAGCAATACCTATCTTAGAATTTGTCTGGATATTTGATGGGACCTAGTTCACAAGTGAACACCAAATCCAACAAACTTCTTAGACTGTATCATCCACTGAATTTTATCAGTATCCTATGCCATGCCCTCCTCGGTATCCGCTTAGACCACCTGTCCAAACATACTGTCCCTCAAAAAAGGGAAAACTATAACTCTGACAGTCTCTCTGTCATCCAGGTCATCTTGGAAGCGTGAACTAATAACCGCTTCCCGAAGGAGGCTGCCGTTACCAATTACCAAAGAACATCCAGTTATATTCAAAACTGCTTCCCTCTGTTTCTCCAGGATTGGATTAATTTATATACTTATTGCAGCTAGTGCAAAAACAATATCTGGTGTGGTACTTGACATCACATGATTGATTTAATTGCCTAAGAAAGTGATATGTCAATCATGCAAATCCCTCTCCCCTTTAGTTTGAAAGACATCCTTTAGAGAGGATGACTCCATCACCTGCAGGTACACCACCATGCCAGGAGTCAACCATTCTAAAATATTTTTAGAATAATGTCAAAGTACCCAAATTAGGACACTTCCCAAATCTAGATCTAAAACCATAGATCTATAACCGGAATCCTGATATTTTATCCAGATCCTATGTGGAGAAACACCTTGTGACAACCACAGTATATAACCGATTGCAGTATAGGAATTTTACTTCCTATCAAGTGCATGTCATCCAAATACCAAGACATCACTCCCCACTACTTCTCGGGTGCCTGAGGTTACCCACCAAATCTGCGGAGTGGCTAATGGAATGTCAAATCCAATTGAATCTTTAGGTCCTACTAAATTTTCAGTAATCATTTATGGTTCTGGAATCACTTCCAGTTCTACCATACTGTTAGTTATATGTATGCCCTAGAGGCCATTACTATACATAGGATATATATTGTAGTGGAAGCTTGGACATATATAGGGAGGACTTTCTCGCTCGACATGATAGTATGCTATCTGGTTGCTCTTTACCTTAATGTGTACACTGATTGTCTCTCTGTTACATGTTGGTAAAGCCCTTAGGATATGTACTTGACTACCTAGACTATGATGCGGATCATACTAGTGGGGACATGGTAGTCCATAAGTACATCCTTCAAGGTCCCTAGTCGTGGGTGTATCGAGACGGGGCATCGATATACCAGAGTAGACTAGCGTATACCTTCTCGACCCATACAGATGGGCGATGGATGATCCCATATCCATTGGTGTTTGACATCAGAGATGATATACGGGTGCTCAGTGGAGACTGGGTACACTGGACGGACCCGCCGAGAACTCTCAGATGGTATTATACCTTACGTCAGATGGCAGTTCTCTGGTGACACTGGTACAGGTTAGTCTGTAGACCCAAGATCGTCATAGAGTCTTGTGTGATTCCCACTGTGCTTTGATTTCCACCTTACCACTTCCAAGAGGGAGTGCAAAATGATGGTTTTTGGGTACAGTCCCGAATCACATGGAGGCAATGAGCGATAGGAGGGGATTCGTCTCCCCCGGTATAGGGAGTTGATGTTGCGCTGTGTTCGATTGGCTATAACCAGAAATCCCTGGCCAGGGTTGCTGAGATTTACTGGTAAGTGTTATCAGTAGTATCTCGAACTGTTATAGACCACATATGGACACGACTTATCAAGCTACTGGGGTCTGACGTTTACCACCCCTAGGCGAGATATGCGACATATCAGACGAACAGACCGGACTGTACGGTAAGTGTTACTGATTGGATTCACAGGAGTGTGAGCGGGCTTGCTCGTTGATCTTCTGATCACTCAATACCCGGGTGGCCGTTACGTTTAGCAGACCGCTTTCGGCTTGTGGGTGTTTGATATGATCATCACCTACTGCCGGCGTATTGACGAGTCTTTAGAGTCCTACACAGGGGTTTCCTGGCTCAAGCGAAACGAAATAGGAGCGCATATGAGATATGTGCGGGAACGAGAATAATACCAGTATGTGATACTGTATTTGATTCTCGCGATTTGTGACATTGATCGATTATATGCGATATAGCCGGGTTATCGGATCAAGTGTTGATTCGATAAGTTGTTACTATTGATATTAGTCGGTTATATGAAGTATGACCGAGTCATTAAATAAAGTGTTGATTTAATGATTCAATGTATAATTATATATTTGATATATTACTTTACATTAACTAGTATTGGTTCACTTAAGATTATTTTTCTCACTAAATTGTGCACATTGTATATTTGATATATGTTTATGCACTAGATTGTATCATGTTGGATGATACATGCAAACTTGGGTATGTGTTTAATTTACACCATGTTTAGTTAATGGTTAGGGTTTTATTTTCTTTATTTATTTTGATTAAACAAAATGGTGGCTTTTCTTGTATTATACTTGAAGCTTCATGAAGCTTTTAGTATCTTTGAAAAGTCTAGCCATTTTGTTTTGTTCTTAAACCTAACCATTACCTAAACTATGGTTTGCTCTCTACATGAGTTAAACTTACCCATGGTTGCATTATGATAAGTCTTCACTTGATTTATGTTTTTCATGAATTCATTCTTTTTCCATTCTTTTCTTCTTCTTGATGAAGAAAAGAAAACCTTGCTAGAAAATTCCAAGTGTTGAAATCAAGTGAGAAATCCAAATCCAAAGTGAACCCACTTCCCATTTCTTCATCCTCTACCACTTTCCATGTAGTAGAGCGTGTTATCTTCACAAGGTTCATGACCAAGTGAAGATGGAGCTTGAGTTTGAGTCGCCTTGACATAGATCATCTTCGGCATCGAAGTTAACGACCTATCCCGATCATTTCTCCGACGAAACCATCGCTAGAGTCCGGGATCCGATGATCGCAGCGGAGGGACGTCAACACGGAGCTTTAGAAGTGGAGGACCGGATTTACAAAGGTTGTATTTCCATTCACTTAGTAGCAAAGTTGTTTGCTTGCATTTTGTTTTTGCCTAATCTCTAGTTAACGATCTTGCATAGGGTTTCTCGGTACATAAATTTTTGAATTTGGCATGGTTGATGCCTTGTAGAACCTCTTGAGTGTGCCTAGGAACCCTACACATACTCCTACTAATGTTTTCTGAAAAGAATCCATTTTACTAAAACTGGTGGCGAGTCAAGAACAATATAACTATTGATCTTGCAGATGGTAGAATGTTAACCCTCGTCAAAGCCCGGGATAACCCACAAACTGCCATTACTGAAACGTGCCTTGAGTTTATCCGGATTCTAGTTTTAAGCATAAGCCGGATAACTCCATATACCTTAACATCGTTAAGGTACGATCCATTCTATATCCACTATAGAAACAAGGGCACTAATTTAATTGGAACCAGATTCAAAAACATGCAGCTGTCTCCAGTGCATATCAACCAAATGGAAGGAGGCCATTCAGCATTACTCATCTAGGAATACATCCATATATGAGTAACGTGAAAGAGAAGCAAGTTCTCAAAACTATTACTTTCAATGAATACCTAGCACAAGTATCTACATCTTCGACCACCTTGAAGAATCCTGATACTTTGCAATATATGGTTCTCTACTTTATTCTTATATCTATGACTTCTCAAAACTTGGACCCTGTATTTCTATGAAATATTTGTTTAAAACTAAAGAAGTCAAATGTAAACAGAATATAGTACGAGTACCAACCCCTTTGTCGTAATGGACACTGGACAACATACAATACTTTGTATAAGTCCCCTGAGTTCAATAACTCAAACCCTGTGCGTCGTAGGTTGAAAACTGTACTATGGTTAAGAAGAATTACACCGCTGTTGAATGTTCCTTACCTAATCACCAACTGATATAGGTAAATGTCACAAACATAATTTCGAAAAGTTATATCTCACTTTATAAAATAAACGTACAGATATATCAGTTTGAACTTGGTGCATAACATCGGATATTCAAAACCAAATGTTTGCCGTCAGGCAAAACTCAGGTGATTTCCTCAAATATCAGCAATTACAAAGAATTCCGATATAATGAGGATATAATCACACAATTCCCAATATCTTACTCCCACTCATCATCTGTAACGCCATACAGATGTGAGAATCAAATCTGGTAAATACATACCCTGGAGTCAGAATCTAATTGGGAAAACATTTTTGAATTAACACCGCACAGTGAAACTGAAACATGAAAATGTTGTTAGTGTATATGCCATAGAGGCCATTACTGTATCATACTAGTATGTATATTACTTGATGGAAGCTTGGGATATTCACAGTTGTATATACAATCTTGCTCGAAATGGTAGTATGCTACTTGGTTTGTCTCTGCTTTAATGTGTACATGTGTTTCTTTTGTTATATCACCTATACGCATTAGTGGAGCCCTTAGGATCTTTGCTTGATTACCAGCGTTGTGATGGCGCTCACACTCGTGGAGGCTGGGTAATCCATAAGCACATCCTTATACAGGTCCCTAGTCGTAGGACTATCGAGACAGGGCATTGATACTCCGGAGTAGACTAGCGTATGCGCTTCTCATCCCAGCGTGGGAGACGGTCTGTCCCATAGCCGTCAGTACGTCGTACTTGAGATAGTATGCGGGTGCTCGTTAGGTTACGAGTACACTGGACAGGACTCGTCGGGAACTGTTGGTTGGTATTATACTTATCGTCAGTTATCAGTTCCCAGATGACATGAGTACAGCTTAGTCCGCTGACTTGACACTGTCACTTCACCTCGGGTGTGTTCCCACTGTACTTTGATTACTACCCTACCACGGCTCAAAGGAGTCGTGCAAACAGGTAGTAGTTGGGTGCAGTCCCGAAGCACTTGGAGGCAGTGATGGTTAGACAGGATTCGTCTCTCCCAGTATTGGGGGTTGACATCGCGCTGTGTCCAGGAGAGCCATTACACAAGTAGTCCCTGGCCAGGGCAAGCGAGATATACTGGTAGGTTTCCAGTGTTATCTCAGGGTGTTCTGGGCTACACTCCGACACGACTTGTACCGCTATTAGGGGACTGACGTTTACCGCCCCCTAGGCCCGCCATGCGATGTATCAGACGAACAGACCGGACTGTACGTTGACTGTCACATTCAGGCTCAATAGGAGTTCAGATGAGTTCACCTCGTCAGTCTTCTTATTGGCATCTACCTGGGGACCGTTACCTACAGCTAGTGCCGCTTGCGGTCTGTGGTTAAACCCACTGCCAGCGTAGTGTCGAGTCTTTAGAGTCCCACACAGAGAGTTATTCGCCTTTAGGCAAAATCAGTAGAGGTCACATGGTTTTACGACAGGGTTCGTTCACATCCGCGCACCAGTGCACGTTTGCTGTCCGGACAGGTTATACTAGCGGGCTTTGGTTTAAGCCAGATCCTAGTATATGATTTGGGATTGGTTTTATCTCATTGTATTCGTGTTCCTCGGATCACGAATACGGGTGCGTATGCACAGTTGACCGAGACAGAGGGAGAGGACTTTGATTAGGGTTAATGACCATTGTCATTTTCTTAACCCTAATGCTTATGTGTGTATTATGAATAATTGATATTAGTTATATATATAATTGTGCATGGTTAGGGTTGTTGACCATTTGACCATACTTGACTTGTTGACTTGGGTTGACAAGTTGACCATCATCATTCCATATGAAAGATACTCTTTGATCCTTGCAATTTGCATTTAATGTGAAATGATAATGGTCAAGTCTTGATTAACCATGACAATTATCTAGCTAATTATCTAATTTCATAATTCACCCATATTAGAGAGAATGGTTCATTATTTCTCTCATTCTATCATATTGATTCTCTCTCCTCCTCTTCCTCTCTCTCAAGCTCTCCCCTCTCATGAGTTGAGAAACACATGAGCTTAAGATAAACCTCTCTAAAATAATCTCTACTCTCTTTTAAGGTTCTAGGATTAGCACTTCTAGCATCTTAGTTACTTCTAGCTTGAAGTTGAAGCCAAAGGTTGAGGCTCTCGGGTGGATCCTTCTTCGACTAGAGAAGGCGACAAGGTGATCTCTTTCTTCCACTCCAAGGAGCAAGGAAAGAAGGACATAAAGCCCAAGGTATAACCTTTCTTCCATGTAGCTAAAACTAGTTAGCTTGTAGTTAGTTTTTGTTTAGCAAAGATCCTCCTTTAGTTAGTCCATGTTGCCTAGTTCGATAAAAATCCGATTTTTATACCGTTTTCCGCCTCCCCGCAAGCACCGGGGTGGGCAACGTGGACTTACAAATGTTTCGATGGGGTGTCTGGGTATTCCTAGTAATGCCTCTTTCACTATCCTTATTCATGACTATAACCGTATATTTCCTTTGCCCTCACCCTTTATATGTCTTTACTCATTACCTTCTGTACACCGCACTTAGGCTAAAAGGTTTTCTTCCTTCCATACCTTTTGGCACCAACCTAAGGTTTGGAAGAAGAGTATCCAATAAGCGTAATAGGCGTACCCTCCTAATACTAGGAACCCTCGCAACCTGAGAGAAGGTAAAGATAAAAGACAACCCGAATAATCCTATTCGATTTCTCCTGAACCGGAAACCATCCTCGAACTGGAACAAGTTTCTTCGAGTTCGTATGTAACTATACGATGGCATATCCAATAAATGTGGATCTTCGTAGTGATACGAAAAGTTCTGGAGAAATGCAAAGGTGAAGCAGGAGTGGCGATGATATACGCGGCTTTGTTGTCCATGATAGCAGTCGCAATTTCCTTTGCCCACTTTCTAGTCCCTTTATATGTCTTTACTTATTACCTTCTGTACACCACACTTAGGATAATTGGTTTTCTTCCTTCCCTACCTTTCGGCACCAGCCTATGGTTTGGAAGAAGACTATCCAATAAGCATAATAGGTGTACCCTCCTAATCCAAGGAGCCTTCGCAACCTGAGAGAAGGTAAAGGGAAAAGACAACTGAATAGTCCTATTCTATTTCTACAGAACCAGAAACCATCCTCGAATCTGAAACAAGTTTCTTCGAGTTCGTATGTAACTATATGATGGTCATATCCAATAAATGTGGATCTTCGTAGTGACACGGAGTGTCCTGTAGAAATGCAAAAGGTAAAAATGGGAGCAACAATGATATATGTGACTCTGACAATCCAAAAGCCAAAGTGTTTTAAGAAGGTTCGGTTAACTTCGTTCATGAGTTTTAGTTTAGGTCGGGTCAAGGTAGCTGCTAAGAGAGAGAGAGAAAAGAAACACTCAACGTGCACTCTAAACTAGATTAGATTGGGTATTTATTTATCTAATCAGTATGTCTCCCACTGTTTCCTCGAATTCTCCTTCAAACCCAAAAAGAGAATTAGTCGGGATCATCTAAAATCACCCGAGAAGTAACACCTACTCATCAGTGGGAATTGGGATCCAACTATCATCGCATGATAACTTGATGGAATCCACTCAAGTCACCACACTCCAGAAGGTATGCGCATGCCTCGCAAGTTTCCTGTATGTTTGAAACTCCCGATGTGATTTTTACCCCTAGGACCCAAGTGACCTTGACACAGTCAAGAAATCAAAGAGTCCTAGTCAAGTTCAACTCGTCATTATCTTGATTGCATTAAACCCACCCGCACGAGCCCTTGACACAGTCAACAAGGTAGCATGACTGTCCTAACCAATGCATATATCCATGTACTACAAACAAGCACCATTTAGCTACCGCACACTACGCATTGACACAGTCAACAAACGCAACACAAATACTAAGTACTACTCGTAGGAAACGACAGAGGGCTATGACTTAGCAAAAAACCTTAAACGTAATGAACTTGATCTCGTTGAAGGAATCGAGTGGTTTTACAAATATATAGCGCGCAAAATTTTGCTAAAGAGGTCACTCCCTGTGAGGGGATCTCGGCTCTTTCCTCGTCGAATCAGGTGCAGGATAATCCAAACCGAATACCACGATGCAAACCAAAAGAATCGACTATAGTAAAGTTATTACGATGATGCAAACTTCTGCCCAAGGGGTCACTCTCGATGAAGGGATCTCAGCCCTTGCCTCGTCGAATGAGGTGAAGGATATTCCCAATCGAATACCACTGTGCAAAGAAAAAGTAAACATCTGTAATGTCTGTTTTTCAAAAATTTGGTTCCCACGACATCATATTGGTTTTTTTTATCCTTGCATTGATCAGAATCAACGCAGTCCCATCAAATAAACATATCACACCAGATGAAGGAATGAAAATATGATGTACGTATATGCCACCCACATTCGCCACTGGGTCCCGTTATCACCCGTTAGGTTACTTAACTAACGGCAGAGTGGGGACTGGACTAGCGCGGGTGCAAAATATATACAACATCTACTAGTATATACATAAATATATATAACAATCATCCCAGGCATGAAATAAAGCAACATCACAGAATCTCAACCAAGGAACATAGAGTGGTGGATAATCCTGGAGCCCCGGGTTCCACTTGAGCCTCAAATGAGACCCGACGTTCTCTGTTGTGTGGATAGCCTATGCAATGAAAACCTAGACTCTTACGAGTGCGGAAAGTTACCCACCAATCCCAAAAGCGAGGCAACCCCAATTAACAACGTGAATGGGACACCCGGTACTTCACAGAATCCGATAACTTGAGCACCCCACCGTGGGTCAACCTATACCCCCTACGAGTGCGGTGAATAGCCTGCCAATTCTAGAGTGAGTCCCCCTCCATATCAACGCCATGAGATGCAGGCCCGTTGCCCTCTAGAACCCGGCTATTCATGCACTCCACCTTGGGGTGATCCTGTAGGGTTCCCTTGCACGACTACTGGGTTTCGAGAGGCATCAACCATGCCGTTTTCAAGAATTTAGAGTGCTAAACAACCCTAGACTAAGAATCTTAACTAGAGAATTAGACGTAACCAAGCATGTAAACATCTTTACATCTAAGTGAACAAGGAATACAATCTTTGTAGACTAGTCCTTCACATCAAAAGCTCCGTGCAGTAGTCCCTTCGCTCCAAGTAATGATCTCCTGAACTCTAGTAAGGCTCTACAACGTGAAATGAACAAGCTTGCTAGAAGTCTTCGAGGCCGAAGATGATCTACATCGAGAAGACACTAACTCAAGCTACCTCTTCACTAATTAGGAATTAGTGAAGCAAACAACCTAAACTAAATGGCTAATCTAGTGTAGATTGATGAAGTAGGAATTTTGCTCACTTTTGAAATATTTTTCTCACTAATTTTCTTCACCTCCTATAAACCTAGAGAGCTCTTGGAGATGAAGAAGAAGATTAAGTGGAGAATGTTATGAGTGAGAATAGCAACCATGGGTGAGATAATATCTCATACTAACTCTTGTAGAAACTTAACCATGGCTAAAGATAATGATTGGGTTAATAAATATCTTAAGTAAAACAAAATTAGTGGACCAAGTCAATGGTTCCACAAGCTTCCACAAGCTTCAACCATGTGCTAATTTCCAACTAATTTTGATTTACCTTAAATAAATAAACACCCTCAATTATCCATGTCACGGTGTGAGTCTCATACACCCATGTAGCATGTAGTAACAAGCATGGCACAATAATATATATCACATATATATTAAATGTGCACAAGAGAGAAAAAGAAATGCTTAAGTGAGCTAATATTAGTTAATGTATGTTAATTTATCAAATATATATTTATACATTAAATTATTAAATCAACACTTGATTTAATAATCCGGCTATATCACCTATAACCGACTGATATCATTTGTATCAACTTATTGAATCAACACTTGATTCGATAACTCGGCTATATCACATATAACCGACCGATATCACATATCACGAGAATAGAATACGGTATCACATACACGTATTAATCTCAGCCCCGCACATATCACATATATGCTCCTACTTCGTTTCGCCTGAGCCAGGAAACCTCTGTGTAGGACTCTAAAGACTCGTCAATACGCCGACAGTAGGTGATAATCATATCAGTCACCCACAAGCCGTCAGCGGTTCTAGCTGGACGTAACGGCTACCCGGGTATTGAGCAATCAGAAGATTAACAAGCAAGACTGCTCATAGTTTTGTGAATCCAATAAGTAACACTACCGTGCAGTCCGGTCTCTTCGTCAGATATGTTGCATATCTAGTCTAGGGGTGGTAAACGTCAGACCTCAGTAACTTGATAAGTCGTGCCGATGTGAGGCTCATAACGGGTCTAGAAACTACTGATAACACTTACCAGTAAATCTCCGTATCAGCCTTGGCCAGGGACTTCCTGTTATAGCCAATCGAGCACAGCGCAACATCAACCCCCAATACCGGGAGAGATGAATCCCCTCCTATCGCTCATTGCCTCCATGTGACTTGGGACTGTACCCATAAACCACTGTTTTGCATGTTCTCTTGAACGTGGTAAGGTGGAAATCAAAGCACGGTGGAAATCACACAAGTCTCTATGCCGATCTTGTGTCTATAGACTAACCTGTACCAGCGTCATCAGAGAACTGCTATCTGACGTGAGGTATAATACCATCTAGGAGTTCTCGACGAGTCCTGTTCAATGTACCCAGTCTCCACTGAGCACTCGTATACCATCTATGATGTCAAATACCAATGGATGTGGGATCATCCATCGCCCATCATATGGGTCAAGAAGCGTATACGCTAGTCTACTCTGGAATATCGATGCCCCGTCTCGATACACCCTCGACTAGGAACAATTAAAGGATGAACTTATAGACTACCATGGCCCCACTAGTATGATCTCCATCATAGTCCTGGTAGTCAAGTACACATCCTAAGGGCTTTACCAACATGTGAGAGAAATACAGTATCACAATACAAGTCTACATGTTAAGATAAAGAGCAACCAGATAGCATACAATCATGTCGAGAAAGAAAGTCCTCTCTATATATGTTCAAGCATCTATTATAAAATACAATCATGTACAACAATGGCCACTAGGGCATACATATAACTAACAATCTCCCACTTGCACTAAGGCCAGTTGTTGTAGTCTCTCATACCCAACATCCCGAAGAGTCTTTCAAAATCTGGGGAATGGCCTTCGTGAGTGGATCCGCCGTGTTATTCTTCGTGTCAACTCTCCTGACCTCGATCTCCCGGCGAGCAACTATCTCCCAGATCAGGTGATACCACCTCAGAATATGCCTAGATCGCTGATGGGACCTGGGTTCCTTGGCCAAAGCCACCGCTCCATTGTTATCACAATACAAAGGTATTGGATGCCCGATGGACGGAACCACACCAAGTTCGGCTATGAATTTCTTCATCCAGACAGCCTCTTTGGCGGCATCGTTGGCAGCGATGTATTCAGCTTCCATCGTCGAGTCTGCCATGGTTTCCTGCTTGGAACTCTTCCAACAAACCGCCCCTCCATTGAGGGTGAAAACAAAACCCGAGACCGACTTAGAGTCTTCCTTATCACTCTGGAAGCTCGAATCGGTAAAGGACTCTATTTGGAGTTCACCGTTACCATACACCAAGAACATTTCTTTAGTCTTTCTCAAGTACTTAAGAATGTTCTTCACAGCTGTCCAGTGATTCTTTCCAGGATCTGCTTGATACCTACTCACTACTCCTAGTGAGTATGCTACATTGGGGCTGGTACACAACATCGTGTACATGATAAAGCCTACTGCCGAAGCATAGGGTATCCCTTGCATGCGAGCCCTCTCCAAATCAGCCTTGGGAGACATCTCTTTGAAGAGAGTGATTCCTGAGATCGTGGGTAAATTCCCACGCTTGGAATCTTCCATACTAAACCTCTTTAGTATGGTGTCAATGTACCTGAATTGGGACAATCCCAACATCCGTTTAGATCTATCTCTGTAGATCTTAATCCCCAAGATGTAGGAGGCATCACCTAGATATTTCATTGAGAATCTTTGTGATAAGGAGAGTTTGACCGAGTGCATCATAGGAACATCATTTCCTATCAAGAGTATATCATCCACGTACAATACGAGGAAGACGACCTTACTCACTGCCACCTTCTTGTATACACAAGGTTCATCTACGTTTTTGACGAAGTCAAACTCTTTGACTACAACATCAAAATAGATATTCCAACTCCGCGATGCCTGCTTTAACCCATAGATTGATTGAAGCATCTTGCACACCTTTCCGTTGCTCCCACTGTCCACGAAGCCTTCTGGCTGAGTCATGTACACGCTTTCTTCTAAATTACCATTTAGAAATGCGGTCTTAACATCCATCTGCCAGATTTCGTAGTCATGGTATGCAGTGATGGCAAGTAGGATCCGGATGGACTTAAGCATAGCCACTGGAGAAAAAGTTTCATCATAATCCACACCTGGTCGTTGACAAAAACCTTTTGCTACAAGTCTAGCTTTGAAAGTCTCAACTTTTCCATCTATACCAAGTTTTTTCTTGAAGATCCACTTGCTCCCGATGGGTTTTACCCCTTCAGGAGCATCTTCCAAAGTCTATACTTTGTTGGTGTACATGGATTCCATCTTAGATCGCATTGCATCCAGCCATTTCACAGAGTCCCCACTCGTGATGGCCTGCTCGAAGCTAGTTGGGTCATCATCTTCCATGATGCAATCCTCGCTCGCACCATCAATGAGAAAACCGTAGTATCTCTTGTAGGGTTCCTAGGCACACACATGAGGTTCCATAAGGCATCAACCATGCCAAATTCTAAATTTTTCTATGTGCCAAGTAACCCTAAACAAGATCGTAACTAGAGGTATAGGCGAAACAATAAAAGTTAACAACTTAACTAGATAGTGAACGGAAAATACAACCTTTGTAGATCCGGTCCTCCACCTCCATAGCTCCGTGACGATGTCCCCTCGCTGCGATAATCGGATCCCAGACTCTAGCGTCGGCTTCATCGGAGAAATGGGCGGGCTAGGTCGTCGGCTTCGATGCCGAAGATGATCTACATCGAGGCAACTCAAGATCAAGCTCCAACTTCACCAAGTCATGAAACTTGTGAAGAAAACACCCTATACTACATGGCAAGTGGTAGAGGATGAAGAAATAGGAAGTGGGTTCATTTTAGAATTGGATTTCTCACTCTTTTTCTCATGTCACCATTGAAGCTAGCAAGCTTTCATGAAGCTTGATGAAGATGAAGATGAAGAAAGAATAAAAAGAATTATCTTAAGAAGAAAATCCAAGTCATTCTTATCATAATGCAACCTTGGGTTAGTTTAACAAGTGTAGAGAATAAACTAGGGTTAGGTGAATGGTTAGGTTTAGGAAAGAAACAAGAATGGTCAAAGCTTCTTGAAGCTTCAAGGAAACAAACAAAAGAAGCAACCATTTCTTTTCTTGCCCAAAAATAAATAGTTAAGAAAAGATAACAAAACCTTAACCATTCACTTAAACATGGTTTAAAGTAAACATACACCCAAACTTGCATGTATCATCAAACATGATACAATGAAGTGCACAAAAATATATCACATATACAATGTGCACATCAAGTGAGAAAATCCATTTTAAGTGAACCAATACTAGTTAATGCAAAGTAATTTATCAAATATATAATTATACATTAAATCATTAAATCAACACTTGATTTAACGATCCAGTCATATCGCATATGACCGACTAATATCCAATGTATCGACTTATCGAATCAATCCTCGATTCGATAACTAGGTTATATCGCATACAACCAATCGATACATTCATCATGAGAATAGAATACGGTATCACATACACGCATTATTCTCGGTCCTGCACATATCTCATATGCGCTCCTATTTCGTTTCGCTTGGGCCAGGAAACCTCTGTGTAGGACTCTAAAGACTCATCAATACGCCGGCAGTAGGTGATGATCATATCAAACACCGACAAGCCGCAAGCGGTCTGCTAAACGTAACGGCCACCCGGGTATTGAGCGATCAGAAGATCGATGAGCAAGCCCGCTCACACTCCTGTGAATCTAACCAGTAACACTTACCGTACAGTCCGGTCTGTTCGTCTGATATGTCGCATATCTCGCCTAGGGGTGGTAAACGTCAGACCCCAGTAGCTTGATAAGTCATGCCGATATAAGGTCCATAACAAGCATAAAACTACTGATAACACTTACCAGTAAATCAGTGCAACCCTGGCCAGGGATTTCCAGTTATGGCCAGTCTAGCATAGCGCAACATCAACCCCCAATACCGGGAGAGACGAATCCCCTCCTATCGCTCATTGCCTCCATGTGAATCGGGACTGTACCCAAAAACCACCTGTTTGCATGACTCAGTAGAGCCGTGGTAGGGTGGATATCAAAGCACAGTGGGAGATACACAAGACTCTATGACTCTCGGGTCAACAGACTAAGCTGTACCAGTGTCACCTGAGAACTGCCATCTGACATGAGGTATAATACCATCTGGGAGTTCTCGGCGAGTCCGTTTAGTGTACCCAGTCTCCACTGAGCACCTGCATACCATCTCTGATGTCAAACACCAATGGATATGGGATCATCCATCGCTTATCACATGGGTCGAAAAGATATACGCTAGTCTACCTTGGAATATCGATGCCCCGTCTCGATATTCCCACGACTAGAAACATTGAAGGATGTACTCATGGACTACCCAGGCCCCATTAGTATGATCTTCATCATAGTTCTGGAAGTCGAGTACACATCCTAAGGGCTTTATCAACATGTAACAGAGAGACAGAAAGTATACATGTTAAGATAAAGAGCAACCAGATAGCGTACTATCATGTCGAGCAAGAAAGTCCTACCTATATATGTCCCAGCATCCACTACAATATACATCCAATGCACAGTAATGGCCTCTAGGGCATACATATAACTAACAATCTCCCACTTGCACTAGGACCATCTGTAGCAGTGGTTGCAGTATCACATACTCAACCATCCCATATAAGTCTCTCTATGGGAAAAGGCCTTTGTGAGTGGATCCGCCGTGTTGTCCTCTGAGTCTACTCTCCTAACCTTGATCACCCTAGAGATCAACTATCTCCATGATCAGGTGATGCTGCTTCAGAATATGTCTGGGTCACTGATGGGACCGGGGTTCCTGGGCCAAAGCCACACTTCCATTGTCACACAATGGTCGGAACCTAGTTCATCTCATGAACCAATATACACCCAAACTGCCTCTTTGGCAGTATCTTTAATAGCGATGTTACCAGCCTTTATCGTTTAGTCCTCCACGGTATCTAGCTTGTAACTCTTCCAACATACCGTCCCTCCACTGAGGGTAAAGACAATGCCTGCGACTGACACTCAGTCGTCCTTATCACCCTAGAAACTTTCCAGTGATTCTCCCCAGGATCAATTGATACCATCTTACTACAGCTAGTGAGAATCCTAACATCCATTTAGATCTATCTCATAGACCCAAATCCCAGGATTTAGGAGGCATCAACTTTATCCTATATGGAGAATCCTTGTGATAAGAGGAGATTGACCGTATGTAGCATAGGAAACTCTTTTCCTATCAAGAGTATGTCATCCACGTACTCTATGAGGATCACCACCATACTCCTTACTACCTTTTTGTATGTACAAGGTTCATCTACCATTTTGATGAAGTCAAAATCTTTGACTACCACATCAAAACAGACGTTCTAACTCCGCGATGCCTGCTTTATTCTGTAAAGCAACTTGCACACGTTTCCGCTGCTCCCACTGTTTACGAAGCCCTCTGGCTGTGTTCTTATAGACGTTCTTTTCTAAATCATTATTTAGGAAAGTAGTCATGGCACCCAACCACCAGATATCGTAGTCATGGTATGCAGCAATGTTAAGTAGGATCTGGATGGACTTAAGCATAGTCTCTAGAAAAGGTTTCATTATTATCCACGCCTGGTCGATGACAAAAACCTTTAACAAGTCTAGCTTTGAAAGTCTCAACTTTTCCATCTACACCAAGTAATCTTCTCAAGATATACTTGCTCCTGATGGGGATTTAACCCTTCAGATATAGCAACCAAAGTCCATACTTTGTTGGTGTACATGGATTCCATCTCAGATCGCTAAGCATCCAGCCATTCTTACAGAGTCCCTACTCTCGATGGCCTGCTCGAAAATAGTTGGGTCATCATCTCATGATGCATTCCTCGCTCCCACTGTCATTGAGAAACCGAAGTATCTCTCAGGCGGATGAGGACCCTACCAGATCGGCGGAGAGGCTGAGGTTTGTCGAGAACTATTGAGTCCTTTGGTTCTGTCAAATCATTATCTGCAGTTTTGTATAGCTGGAACCTTTCCAGTTCTACAGAACTGACCTTGCCTCGATCTTGTCCGGATTTTGCTTTTGACATAGGCCGGACAACCCCAAATCTTAACTTACTTAAGAGATAGGCTCTTCCCATACCATATCTCATATGGAGTGGTAGGCACTGATTTGATTCGAACCTAATTCAATAGGTATGCAGCTTCGCAAGTGCACAACCCCAAAAGGAAATAGGTAACTCAGTAATACTCATCATAGAGCACACCATATCTAATATGGTGCGATTGCTCCGTCCCGATACACCGTTGTGCTGTGGTGTATTCAGAGGAGTAACACCGAGAGAGAATCTCATTCTCCTTTAAAACAGTCCAAGAATTCCATGCCTAAGTATTCTCCTTCATGATCTTATCATAGGACATAATACTTATACCCGTATTTTGGTTCTCTACTTCTAACTTATATTCTGTGAATATCTCAAAAGCTTCGGACTTATGTTTCAACAGGAACATTTGGCTGAATCTTGAGAGATTATCAGAGAATGTAATGAAGTACAAAGAACCGGTCCTGGTATGTGTAGACAGGAGACCTTACATACATCATCATGTATCAGTCCCAAGAGTTCACTAACTCTTTCTCTGTTTCCAATAAACAGAGCTATGGTCATCTTATCTTTGTGACATGACTGGCAAGTTTCACAAGATGTAAATTCAAACTGATTTAAATATGCATCTAAAATGTAACTTAAGCTAGTCGGGTCACATTGATATGACCTAGTCTACAATACCTCAAGAAGGAATCGTTCATTTCTGAACTCTTCCTCTTGTGTGTGTTCTGTATAATAGGAACTGTAGTTTGATTTAGAAAGTCAATGCTTTTAGATAACGTGCCTGAACCGATCAACTTTTGATATAGGAAATGTTCAAAACATTATCTAACAATACAAAATTTTATCATTTCTTTACTTATAAAGAGACTGATATGATTTTGTATATCAGGTTCGGTATCTAATAGCATTTGTTCAGAATCAATGTATTTGTAATACAGGGTGACAGTGACCAACAGACCTGGCTGCAACACTTGCACCGTTTTCTATCTCATGAAACTTATCACCCGTTCTCAGTTCTCTACCTTTCTGTAGCCCATGTAACAGATTACATATCTGAGATCCTGTTCCGGTATCAGATACCCAGGACGCAGAGGATACTGAGAAACAGTTCTGTGTGATGAACACACCCGAAGGAGATGCATCATATGCACTTTCTTCGTTTGGGCGGCATAGGAATTCTGGTATTCCCCTATTTCCTGCTCTGTCTTATAACAATTATAAGTTGGAGCGGAACCAACGTTCCCCAGTTCAGTATAACAAGCGGGTTCGGTCAATTCATCCATATTATTATCTTGATTAAGGCATGACATGGTCGCTACCTGGAGAGAGAGAGAAGAAAACACTCTGCGTGCGCTCTTGCAAGATTAGATTGGTTATATATTTTATCTAATCAGGATGGCTCCCACTGTTTTTATCAAATCTTCCTTCAAACCTTAAAAGGAAAGACTATCCGGGATTAATTACACTCTACAAGTTCGCCAATCTTTCAGCCAGGCCAGTGTCGGTACTTTGAGGAAGGTTCCCCGTGCTTTCGCACGGACCTAATTACAGTAAATCTCGTTTTCCCAGAGGCGTAACCCCGTTGACACCTTTCTAGACACCTACTTGATCGGCTAATTGTAAAGTGCAAAACTCTTCCAGGAGTAACAATTACTCGCAGTGGGTATCGGGATCCAACTATCACATAGAAGGTATGCAATCTCATTGCAAATTTCAACACTTGAAACTCCCGATAAAGATTTTTACCCCTAGCACTTATGACCTTAACTATGGTCAACAAATCATAAGTACTAGTCAAGTTCTACCCGTCATTTCGTGATTAATTAGACCCACCCACATGACCCTTAACTAAGGTCAACAAAGTCACGCGACTGTCCTAACTAATCGCATCATATGCGGTGTAGGAAGACATCACTTAGCTACCGTACACTGTGCCTTGACTATGGTCAACAAACACAGCACGAATACTAAGTACTCTACTTCCTAAAATGACGGAGGGTTGCGGATGGTTTTTAAGAAAACCTTTAACGCTTTGAACTTGATCTCGTTGCGGAATCAAATGGTTTTTAAATGCAGTGTTTTTGAGGCTTTTCTAGTTTTGCTAAAGGGGTCACTCCCGGTGAAGGGATCGTCGGCCCTTTCCTCGTCAAATGAGGTGCGGGATATATCATATATATCACTGTGCAAAGCAGAAACTATAGAAGCAATCAAAAGACAAACCGAGTATGTAGCATCTGCCAGTTATTGCTAAAGGAGTCACTCCCGGTGAAGGGATCTCGGTCCTTTCCTTATCGAATAAGGTGTAGGATGTTCTTCAAGGAACACCGCGATGCAAAGCAAGAACTGTAGCTACATGTTTTATTTTGAAATTCGATTCCACAACATCATTTAGGTTTATTTTCTTTCATTAATCTCATTAATGAATGTCCCATCATTTAAGTCCACCTAAACATCACAGATAAATATAACGTACGCTTATGCCATCCGCATTCGCCTCGATGTCCCGTCTACACCGTTAGGTTAGGTAACTAACGCCAGAGCGAAGTAGGGCTAGTGCGGGTGTAAAACATAAGCAACGTCTATATAATATATCATATATACTATATATAATATCTATCTGAACATATCACATGATCACATCACAGATAACGCAGCAGAAAATATCATATGAAATATTGGATATACTAGGACGTCCGTATTTTATTTTGAGCCTGAATAAAACACGGATTCCATGGTCGTGATGAATAGCCAATCCCACACCCCTAGACCCCTACGAGAGAGGCAAGCAACCCTACCAATTCTAGGGTTAGGAGACTCGGACTCGACTCCTCGAGATGGTCTCCCACTGGACCCTAGAACCCGGTTACTTGTGCTCCCCTCCTTGGGTCTATCCTAATGCGGAAAAGTAAATAATATACATCAACGGTGACATCTTCCGCAACCTGGAAGTGCCCCAATAAAAGAATATTACATACAAGTTTTTACATGAATGAAAATGAAAAACACTCATCTCACATAAAAAAAACCCCGGCTATTCAAACACGACGATCCAATATAACATATCCAGCAACACATAATATCACATGTTATCAACGTAAGTAAACATGCGTATCCCAATTATCGTTGACATATAGCAACGAAACCGGCGATATCACATATTACACTTACGGTCACAGAAAAGAAAGTGTAAAACTACAACAATTGGAATCCGCAAACTCTTTAGACATCGCATGCCTAACCAAATGAATTCCTTAGATATCGCATGCCTAACAATTATAAACCCCGCATTTTAGTCTCATTATCAAAAACTCTTTTCAATATCAAGTCGGGCAATTCAACAAGATTCCTGACATCCTGATCGAATGCTCATCGCAAACTTTAGTAGGCGGCCGCACCCCCGACTCCGTCGACGAAGTGCACCAAGGCGGAACACCGCTGCCGCGAGCACCCGAACGGATGTTTTCGGTGACGGGGTTCTCCTACAGTCACTTGGTCGGGGCTATGGGGCGTAGCTATCTATTAAGTTTATCCGGCGAGTATCCGCGTACGCTACGTGATTGCGACGGACTTTTGATCGCATCAAAATTCCGTGACAACCAATCAAGTGAGACTAAACTGCTATGTTTATAACATTCATTCAGTTATCTCATAACTACTTGTGAATTCCAAATGTTGTATCACATTCCGGATAAATAGAAAATGTTAAACTTTCCGATCGAACAATCGAACACCTAAGTTTTCCAGAAACAGCTCAACACATGAAATATGTTTAAAAACATTCACTTCATGCCTCAGTACCAACGGTCCAGCCGTAGAAGGGTCAAGCCAACGCCTCACATGTGGCACGCCGTACTGCCCCAAACCCTAAGGTTCAAAGGGCAGTTCAAGACAGTCACATAATCGAGTTAAGGTTTGTTGTCTTCTAGAGGGACCATCGCGTTACTTGCACTACTTAGAATGTCATTAAACTACGGAAAAATCCAACAATTGGAAATTTCCCGGCAGGGGAAAAAGTGGGTATTTATATCCGGTCGAACTTTTTAACATGTTCAAAAAATACCCGGAAAACAAAGTAAACAAAGTTAAATAATCCGATCGAATCATCGAGTCCCCAATACAACCCCAGAACACTCAACTCTTGAGTCAAAATAAAAATACCCATAAAATATAAATCACAGAAATAGGAATTATGGTGCAAAAAAGATGACCTAACTCCTCTGTACGGCCGCGGAACCGCGGCCCAAGAAGGCTATTGCCACGGTTCCGTAGTGGAATGTACGATTTAGGGGGTCGTTTTTCACCACAATTCTTATATTTCCCTGCTGAATTTTTCATGTATTTTTAATTCAGAAAAAACCACAATTTCAGAAAATGTCCAGAAAGTGATTTGGGATTAGGGTTTCGGGTTCGATCGGACTTCTAACATTGTTTATGCATCGCCTATGGCTCTAACCTAGCTCTGATACCACTGTAGGGTTCTTAGGCACACACATGAGGTTCCACAAGGCATCAACCATGCCAAATTCTAAATTTTTCTATGTGCCAAGTGACCCTAAACAAGATCCTAACTAGAGGTATAGGCGAAACAATAAAAGTTAACAACTTAACTAGATAGTGAACGGAAAATACAACCTTTGTAGATCCGGTCCTCCACCTCTATAGCTCCGTGACGATGTCCCCTCGCTGCGATCATCGGATCCCAGACTCTAGCGTCGGCTTCATTGGAGAAATGGGCGGGCTAGGTCATCGACTTCGATGTCGAAGATGGTCTACGTCGAGGCACCTCAAGATCAAGCTCCAACTTCACCAAGTCATGAAACTTGTGAAGAAAACACCCTATACTACATGGCAAGTGGTAGAGGATGAAGAAATAGGAAGTGGGTTCACTTTAGAATTGGATTTCTCACTCTTTTTCTCATGTCACCATTGAAGCTAGCAAGCTTTCATGAAGCTTGATGAAGATGAAGATGAAGAAAGAATAAAATGAATTAACTTACAAAGAAAATCCAAGTCATTCTTATCATAATGCAACCTTGGATTAGTTTAACAAGTGTAGAGAATAAACTAGGGTTAGGTGAATGGTTAGGTTTAGGAAAGAAACAAGAATGGTCAAAGCTTCTTGAAGCTTCAAGGAAACAAACAAAAGAAGCAACCATTTCTTTTCTTGCCCAAAAATAAATAAATAAAATAAATAGTTAAGAAAAGATAACAAAACCCTAACCATTCACTTAAACATGGTTTAAAGTAAACATACACCCAAACTTGCATGTATCATCAAACATGATACAATGAATTGCACAAAAATATATCACATATACAATGTGCACATCAAGTGAGAAAATCCATTTTAAGTGAACTAATAGTAGTTAATGCAAATTAATATATCAAATATATAATTATACATTAAATCATTAAATCAACACTTGATTTAACGATCCGGTCATATCACATATGACCGACTAATATCCAATGTATCGACTTATCGAATCAATCCTCGGTTCGATAACTAGGTTATATCGCATACAACCAATCGATACATTCATCGCAAGAATAGAATACGGTATCACATACACACATTATTCTCGGTCCCGCACATATCTCATATGCGCTCCTATTTCGTTTCGCTTGAGCCAGGAAACCTCTGTGTAGGACTCTAAAGACTCGTCAATACGCCGGCAGTAGGTGATGATCATATCAAACACCCACAAGCCGGAAGCGGTCTACTAAACGTAACGGCCACCCGGGTATTGAGCGATCAGAAGATCGACGAGCAAGCCCGCTCACACTCCTGTGAATCCAACCAGTAACACTTACCGTACAGTCCGGTCTGTTCGTCTGATATGTCGCATATCTCGCCTAGGGGTGGTAAACGTCAGACCCCAGTAGCTTGATAAGTCATGCCGATATAAGGTCCATAACAAGCATGAAACTACTGATAACACTTACCAGTAAATCAGTGCAACCCTGGCCAGGGATTTCCAGTTATGGCCAGTCGAGCATAGCGCAACATCAACCCCCAATACCGGGAGAGACGAATCCCCTCCTATCGCTCATTGCCTCCATATGAATCGGGACTGTACCCAAAAACCACCTGTTTGCACGACTCAGTAGAGCCGTGGTAGGGTGGAAATCAAAGCACAGTGGGAGACACACATGACTCTATGACGATCTCGGGTCAACAGACTAAGCTGTACCAGTGTCACCTGAGAACTGCCATCTGACGTGAGGTATAATACCATCTGGGAGTTCTCGGCGAGTCCGTTCAGTGTACCCAGTCTCCACTGAGCACCCGCATACCATCTCTGATGTCAAACACCAATGGATGTGGGATCATCCATCGCCCATCACATGGGTCGAGAAGATATACGCTAGTCTACCTTGGAATATCGATGCCCCGTCTCGATATTCCCACGACTAGGTGTAGGGTTCCTAGGCACCCTAATGAGGTCTCACAAGGCATCAACCATGCCAATTTCAAATTTAAACGGTGCCGAGAAACCCTAGAACGGATCGTTGGCTAGATTTCTAGGCGAAAAAGCAACTAGTTAACACTTAACTAAGAGAATACGGAAATACAACCTTTGTAGATCCGGTCCTCCACCTTCACGGCTCCGTGATGAAGTCCTCTCCGCTGTCCAAATCAAAATCCGGGCTCTAGCGTCGGCTTCATCGGAGAAATGGGCGGGCAAGGTCGTCGGCTTCGTGCCGAAGATGATCTACGTCGAAGCATCACAAGATCAAGCTCCCACTTCACCAAGTCATGAAACTTGTGAAGGAAACACACTCTACTACTTGGCAAGAGGTAGAGGATGAAGAAATAAGAAGCGGGTAGACTTTAGAATTGGATTTCTCACTTGTTTTCATCAATCACCATTGATGAAGCAAGCTTCTTCAAGTGAAGAAGATGAAGAAGAAGAAGATGAATATTATTATGATAAGTTATTTTCAAAATAGAAAATAAAAGGAATGCTTATCATAATCTAACCATGGTGAAGTGTAGAAAATCAACTAGGGTTGAGTGGAGTGGTTAGGGTTAAGCTTGAGACAAAATGGTGACTAAGTCAAAGCTTCATGAAGCTTCAACATGCAAGTCCAAAATTAGCCACCATTTCATTTCTTTATGCTTAATATTTTTCCAAAATAAATAAATGAATAAAAAATAGATAAAACAAAACCCTAATTTCCAACTTAACCATGGTTTAATTCTTTACACTTAACCAAAAAGAATGTATCATCAAACATGATACAATCATGTGTACAAAAGTATATCACATATACAATGTGCACAAGCCAAGTGAGAAAATCCGTTTAAAGTGAACCAATACTAGTTAGTGCAAAGTAATATATCAAATATATAATTATGCATTAAATCATTAAATCAACACTTGATTCAATGATTCGGTCATGTCGCACACAACCGACTAGTATTCAATGTATCGGCTTATCGAATCAATCCTTGACTCGATAACTAGGGTATATCGCATATAACCTAATCGATACATTCATCGCGAGAATGGAATACGGTATCACATACACGCATTATTCTCAGTCCCGCACATATCTCATATGCGCTCCTATTTCGTTTCGCTTGAGCCAGGAAACCTCTGTGTAGGACTCTAAAGACTCGTCAATACGCCGGCAGCAGATGATGATCATATCAAGCACCCACAAGCCGCAAGCGGTCTGCTAAACGTAACGGCCACCCGGGTATTGAGCGATCAGAAGATCGACGAGCAAGTCCGCTCACACTCCAGTGAATCCAACCAGTAACACTACCGTACAGTCCGGTCTGATCGTCTGATATGTCGCATATCCCGCCTAGGGGTGGTAAACGTCAGACCCCAATAGCTCGATAAGTCGTGTCGATATGAGGTCTATAACAATTCGAGAAACTACTGGTAACACTTACCAGTAAATCTCAGCAACCCTGGCCAGGGATTTCCTCTTATAGCCAATCGAACACAGCGCAACATCAACTCCCTATACCGGGAGAGACGAATCCCCTCCTATCGCTCATTGCCTCCATGTGACTCGGGACTGTACCCAAAAACCACCATTTTGCACGCCCTCTTGGATGTGGTAAGATGGAAATCAAAGCACATTGGGAACCACACAAGACTCTATGACGATCTCGGGTCAACAGACTACTCTGTACCAGTGTCACTAGAGAACTGCCATCTGACGTAAGATATAATACCATCTGGGAGTTCTCGGCGAGTCCGTCCAGTGTACCCAGTCTCTACTGAGCACCCGTATATCATCTCTGATGTCAAACATCAATGGATATGGGATCATCCATCGCCCATCTGTATAGGTCGAGAAGGTATACGCTAGTCTACTCTGGTATATCGATGCCCCGTCTCGATACACCTACGACTAGGGACTTTGAAGGATGTACTTATGGACTACCATGTCCCCACTAGTATGATCCGCATCATAGTCCAGGTAGTCAAGTACACATCCTAAGGGCTTTACCAACATGTAACAGAGAGACAAACAGTATACACGTTAAGGTAAAGATCAACCAGATAGCATACTATCATGTCGAGCAAGAAAGTCCTCCCTATATATTTCCAAGCATCCACTACAATATACATCCAATGTACAGTAATGGCCTCTAGGGCATACATATAACTAACAATCTCCCACTTGCACTAGGGCCATCTGTAGCAGTGGTTGTAGTATCTCATACTCAACCATCCCATAAAAGTCTCTCTCTGGGAATAGGCCTTCGTGAGTGGATCCGCCGTGTTGTCCTCTGAGTCTGCTCTCCTTACCTCGATCATCCTGGAGATCAACCATCTCCATGATCAGGTGATACTGCCTTAGAATAAGTCTGGATCACTGATGGGACCGGTGTTCCTTGGCATAAGCCACAACTCCATTGTCTCACAATGGTAGGAACATAGTTCATCTCATGAACCATTATACATCCAAACAGCCTCTTTGGTAGCATCTTTAGTAGCGATGTATCCTGCCTTTATCTTCTAGTATGCCACGGTATCTAGCTTGGAACTCTTCCAATATACCGTCCCTTTACTGAGGGTAAAAACAATGCCTGTGACTGACATTCAGTTGTCTTTATCACCCTGGAACACTTCCAGTGATTCTCCCCAGGATCGATTGATACCATCTCACTGCAACTAGTGAGTATCCTAACATCCAATTAGATCTATCTCATAGATCCAAAACTCAGGATTTAGGAGGTATCATTTTGATCCTATATGGAGAATCAGTGTGATAAACGGAGATTGATCGAGCGTAGCATAAGAAACTCCTTTCTTATCAAGAGTATGTCATCCACGTACTCTACGAGGATCACCACCATACTCCCTACTACCTTTTTGTTTATACAAGGTTCATCTACCATTTTGATGATGTCAAACTCTTTGACTAATACATCAAAACAGATGTTCGAACTCCGCGATGCCTGCTTTAATCCTATAAAGCATCTTGCACACGTTTCCGCTGCTCCCACTGTCTACTAAGCCCTCTGGCTGTGTACTTATAGACACTCTCTTCTAAAACATCATTTAGAAAAGCAGTCATGACACCCTACCACCAGATATCGTAGTCATGGTCTGTAGCCGTGGCAAGTAGGATCTGGATGGACTTAAGCATAGATACTGGAAAAGGTTTCATCATTATCCACGCCTGGTCGATGAAGAAAACCTTTAACAAGTCTAGCTTTGAAAGTCTCAACTTTTCCATATACACCAAGTAATCTTCTCAAGATATACTTGCTCCTGATGGGGATTTAACCCTTTAGATATAGCAACCAAAGTCCATACTTTGTTGGTGTATAAGGATTTCATCTCAGATCGCTAAGCATCCAGCCATTCTTACAGAGTCTTACTCCTGATGGCCAGCTCGAAGCTAGTTGGGTCATCATCTCATGATGTAATCCTCGCTCCCACTGTCATAGAGAAACCGAAGTATCTCTCAGGTGGGTGAGGAACCCTACTAGATCGGCGGAGAGGCTGAGGTTCGTTGGAATCTACTGAATCCTTTTGGTTCTTTCAAATCATCAGCTGTAGTTTGTATAGCTGGAACATTTCCAGTTCTACATAACAGATCTTGCCTCGAGCTTGTCCGGATTTTGCTTTTCAGACATAGGCTGGACAACCCCAAATCTCAACTAACTTGAGAGATGGGCTCTTCCCTTATCATATCAAATATGAAGTGGTAGGCAACTGATTTGATTTGAACCCTATTCAATAGGTATGCAGCTTCTCAAGTGCATATCTCCCAAAAGGAAATAGGAAACTCAGTAGTACTCATCATAGAGTACACCATATCACATAGGGTGCTATAGCTCCGCCCCGATATACCATCATGCTATGGTGTATACGGAGGAGTAATGCTGAGAGAGAATCTCATTCTCCTTTAGAATAGTCCAGGAATTTCGTGCTCAAGTATTCTTCTCCTTGATCTCATCAAAGGACATAATACTTATACCCGTATTTTGGTTCTCTACTTCTAAATCATATTCTGTGAATATCTCAAAAGGTTCAGACTTGTGTTTCAACAGGAACATATGTCTGAATCTTGAGAGATTATCAGAGAACGTAATGAAGTATAAAGAACCGATCCTGGCATGTGTAGACAGGGGATCTTACATACATCAACATGTATCAATCCCAAGAGTTCACTAACTCTTTCTCTGTTTTCATTAAACAGAGCTGGTGTCATTATATCTTTGTGACATGACTGGCAAGTTTCACAAGATGTAAATTCAAACTGCTTTAAATATGCATCTAAATGTAACTTCAGCTAGTCGGGTCGCATTGATATGACCTAGTCTACAATACCTCAAGAAGGATTCGTTCATTTCTGAACTCATCCTCTTATGTGTGTTGAATATACTAAAGAACTGTAGTTTGATTTAGAACATCAATGCTTTTAGATAACGTGCCTGATCCGATCAACTTTTGATATAGGAAATGTTCAAAACATTATCCAACAATACAAAATTATATCCTTTCTTTACTAATAAAGAGACTGATATGATTTTGTATATCAGGTTCGGTATCTAATAACATTCGTTCAGAATCAATGTATTGGTAATACAGGGTGACAGTGACCAACAGTCTTGGCTGCAACACTTGCCCCGTTTTCTGCCTCATGAAACTTATCACCCGTTCTCAGTTCTCTACCTTTCTGTAGCCCTATGTAACAGATTACATATCTGGGATCCTGATCTGGTATCACATACCCAGGACGTAAAGGATACTGAGAAACAGTTCTCTGTAATGAACACACCCGAAGATGATGCATCAGCATGCACTCTCTTCGTTTTGGCGGCACGGGAAATCTGGTATTCCCCTATTTCCTGCTCTGTCTTATAACAATTATAAGTTGGAGCGGGACCAACGTTCCCCAGCTCAGTATAACAAGCGGGTTTGGGCAAAAATCCGTATTATTATCTTGATTAAGGCGTGATATGGTCGCTACCTGGAGAGAGAGAGAAGAAAACACTCAGCGTGTGCTCTTGCAAGAATAGATTGGTTATTATTTTATCTAATCAGGATGGCTCCCACTGCTTTTTATCAAATCTTCCTTCAAACCCTAAAAGGAAAGACTAGCCGGGATTAATTACACACTACAAGTTCGCCAATCTTTCAGCCAGGCCAGTGTCGGTACTTTGAGGGAGGTCCCCCGTGCTTTCGCACGAACCTAATTAATGTAAACCTCGTTTTCCCAGAGGCGTAACCCCGTTGACACCTTTCTAGACACCTACTTGATCGGCTAATTGTAATGTGTAAAACTCTCCCAGGAGTAACAATTACTCGCAGCGGGTATCGGGATCCAACTATCTCATAGAAGGTATGCAATCTCATTGCAAATTTCAACACTTGAAATTCCCGATAATATTTTGCCCCTAGCGTCCTATGACCTTGACAGAGGTCAACAAACCATAGGCTGCTAGTCAAGTTCAACCCGTCATTTCCTGATTGAAGTAAACCCACCCGCACGACCCTTGACAGAGGTCAACAAGGTCGCACGACTACCGTAAATCAATCACATCATATGCTTATGCAGATAAGCACTAATCAGCTACCGCACACTACGCCTTGACAGAGGTCAACAAACGCAGCACGAATACAAACCAGTACATATCTGAAATGACGGAGGGCTACGACAGGTTTTTCTGAAAACCTATTGCGTAATGAACTTGATATCGTTATAGAATCAAATGATTTTAAAATGGAGTGCTTTTGAGGCTTTTCTAGTTTTGCTAAAGGAATCACTCCCGGTGAAGGGATCGTCGGTCCTTTCCTCGTCGAATGAGGTGCGGGATATATCATATATATCGCTGTGCAAAGCAAAAACACTTAAAAGCAATCAAAAGACAAACCGAGTGTGTAGCATCTGCCAGTTATTGCTAAAGGAGTCACTCCCGGTGAAGGGATCTCGGTCCTTTCCTCATCGAATAAGGTGCAGGATATATCACATATACCGCTGTGCAAAGCAAAAACTGTAGCTACCTGTTTTATTTTGAAATTCGATTCTACAACATCTTAGGTTTCTTTTCTTTCATTAATCACATTAATGAAGTCCCATCATTTAAGCACCTAAACATCACAGATAAATACGACGTACACTTATGCCATCCGCATTCGCCTCGATGTCCCCTCGTGCACCGTTAGGTTAGGTAACTAACGACAGAGCGGGGCAGGGCTAGCACGGGTGTAAAAACATAAGTAACGCCTATATAATATATCATATATACTATATACTGTATCTATCACAGAACATCACATGATCACATCACAGATATCACAGCAGAAGAAACATATGAAATATTGGATATACTAGGACGTCCGTGTTTTCAATACGAGCCAGTATAAAACACGGATTCTACGGTCGTGATGAATAGCCAAACCCACACCCCTAGACCCCTACGAGAGCGGCAAGAAACCCTACCAATTCTGGAGTTAGGAGGCCCGGACTCGACTCCTCGAGTTGGTCTCCCACTGGACCCCAGAACCCGGTTACTTGTGCTCCCCTCCTTGGGTCTATCCTAGTGCGGAAAAGTAAATAATATACAAAGGGTGACAACTTCCGCAACCTGGAAGTGCCCCAATAAAAGAATATTACATACAAGTTTTTACATGAATGAAAATGAAAAACACTCATCTCACATAAAAACCCCCCCGGCTATTCAAACACGACGATCCAATATAACATATCCAGCAACACATAACATCACATGTCATCAACGTAAGTAAATATGCGCATCCTAATTGTCGTTGACATATAGCAACGAAACCGGCGATATCACATATTACACTTACGGTCACAGAAAAAAAAGGTGTAAAACTACAACAGTTGGAATCCGCAACCTTCTTAGACATCGCATGCCTAGCCAAATGAATTCCTTAGACATCGCATGCCTAACAATTATAAACCCCGCATTTTAGTCTCATTATCGAAAACACTTTTCAATATCAAGTCGGGCAATTCAACAAGATTCCCGACATCCTGATCGAATGCTCGTCGTAAACTTCAGTAGACGGCTGCACCCCTGATACCGTCGACGAAGTGCACCAAGGCGGAACACCGCTACCGTGAGCACCCGAACGGATGCTTTCGGCGACGGGGTTCTCCTACAGTCACTTGGTCGGGGCTATGGAGTGAGGCTGTCTATTAAGTTTACCCGGCGAGTATCCGCGTACGCTACGTGATTGCGATGGAGTTTTGATCACATCAAAATTCCGTGGCAACCGATCAAGTGAGACTAAATTGCTAGATTTACAACATTCATTCAGTTATCTCATAACTTTTGTGAATTCCAATTATTGTATCCCATTCCAGATAAATAGAAAATGTTAAGCTTTTCGATCGAACAGTCAAACACCCAAGTTTTCCCGATACAGATTAATACATGAAATAAGTCTAACAACATTCAGTTCGTGCCTCAGTACCAACGGTCCAGCCGTAGAAGGGTCAAGCCAACGCCTCACATGTGGCACGCCGTACTGCCCCAAACCCGAAGGTTCAAAGGGCAGTTCAAGACGGTCACATAATCGAGTTAAGGTTTGTTGTCTTCTAGAGGGTCCATCGCGTTACTTGCACTACTTAGAACGTCTTTAAACTACGGAAAAATCCAACACTTGGAAATTTCCCGACAGGGGAAAAATTGGGTATTTATATCCGGTCGAACTTTTTAACATATTCAAAAATTATCCGGAAAGCCAAATAGACAAAGTCTGATAAACCCGATCGAATCATCGAAGCTCCAAAACATCCCAGATTATTCAACTCTTGAATAAATATTAAAAATACCCAGAGAACTCATCACTGTAAAATAGGAATTACTGTGCAAAAGTCAACGCAAGAGGAGACCATAAGGCCGCGGAACCGCCGCACATGCCAAGAACGTGCCGCGGTTCCGCGGTGGCTTAATTGAATTAGGCCCCCGTATTTCACAGTAATTCATATAATACCCTGCTTAATTTTCTGCATATTTTTAATGTGGAAAAATGCACTGTTTTGAAAAAAGTACAGAGAGCATGGGAAAAATGGGGTTTCGGGTTCGATCGGGATTCAAACGTCGTTTAGACTTCGCCTAAGGCTCTAGCTAGGCTCTGATACCACTGTAGGGTTCCTAGGCACCCTAATGAGGTCTCACAAGGTATCAACCATGCCAATTTCAAATTTAAACGGTGCCGAGAAACCCTAGAACGGATCGTTGGCTAGATTTCTAGGCGAAAAAGCAACTAGTTAACACTTAACTAAGAGAATACGGAAATACAACCTTTGTAGATCCGGTCCTCCACCTTCACGGCTCCGTGATGAAGTCCTCTCCGCTGTCCAAATCAAAATCCGGGCTCTAGCGTCGGCTTCATCGGAGAAATGGGCGGGCAAGGTCATCGGCTTCGTGCCGAAGATGATCTACGTCGAAGCATCATAAGATCAAGCTCCCACTTCACCAAGTCATGAAACTTGTGAAGGAAACACACTCTACTACTTGGCAAGAGGTAGAGGATGAAGAAATAGGAAGCGCGTAGACTTTAGAATTGGATTTCTCACTTGTTTTCATCAATCACCATTGATGAAGCAAGCTTCTTCAAGTGAAGAAGATGAAGAAGAAGAAGATGAATATTATTATGATAAGTTATTTTCAAAATAGAAAATAAAAGGAATGCTTATCATAATCTAACCATGGTGAAGTGTAGAGAATCAACTAGGGTTGAGTGGAGTGGTTAGGGTTAAGCATGAGACAAAATGGTGACTAAGTCAAAGCTTCATGAAGCTTCAACATGCAAGTTCAAAATTAGCCACCATTTCATTTCTTTATGCTTAATATTTTTCCAAAATAAATAAATGAATAAAAAATAGATAAAACAAAACCCTAATTTCCAACTTAACCATGGTTTAATTCTTTACACTTAACCAAAAAGAATGTATCATCAAACATGATACAATCATGTGTACAAAAGTATATCACATATACAATGTGCACAAGCCAAGTGAGAAAATCCGTTTAAAGTGAACCAATACTAGTTAGTGCAAAGTAATATATCAAATATATAATTATGCATTAAATCATTAAATCAACACTTGATTCAATGATTCGGTCATGTCCCACACAACCGACTAGTATTCAATGTATCGGCTTATCGAATCAATCCTTGATTCGATAGCTAGGGTAATCGCATATAACCTAATCGATACATTCATCGCGAGAATGGAATACGGTATCACATACACGCATTATTCTCGGTCCCGCACATATCTCATATGCGCTCCTATTTCGTTTCGCTTGAGCCAGGAAACCTCTGTGTAGGACTCTAAAGACTCGTCAATACGCCGGCAGCAGATGATGATCATATCAAGCACCCACAAGCCGCAAGCGGTCTGCTAAACGTAACGGCCACCCGGGTATTGAGCGATCAGAAGATCGACGAGCAAGCCCGCTCACACTCCAGTGAATCCAACCAGTAACACTACCGTACAGTCCGGTCTGATCGTTTGATATGTCGCATATCCCGCCTAGGGGTGGTAAACGTCAGACCCCAATAGCTCGATAAGTCGTGTCGATATGAGGTCTATAACAATTCAAGAAATTACTGGTAACACTTACCAGTAAATCTCAGCAACCCTGGCCAGGGATTTCCTCTTATAGCCAATCGAACACAGCGCAACATCAACTCCCTATACCGGGAGAGACGAATCCCCTCCTATCGCTCATTGCCTCCATGTGACTCGGGACTGTACCCAAAAACCACCGTTTTGCACGCCCTCTTGGACGTGGTAAGATGGAAATCAAAGCACAGTGGGAACCACACAAGACTCTATGACAATCTCGGGTCAACAGACTACTCTGTACCAGTGTCACCAGAGAACTGCCATCTGACGTAAGGTATAATACCATCTGGGAGTTCTCGGCGAGTCCGTCCAGTGTACCCAGTCTCTACTGAGCACCCGTATATCATCTCTGATGTCAAACATCAATAGATATGGGATCATCCATCGCCCATCTGTATGGGTCGAGAAGGTATACGCTAGTCTACTCTGGTATATCGATGCCCCGTCTCGATACACCCACGACTAGGGACTTTGAAGGATGTACTTATGGACTACCATGTCCCCACTAGTATGATCCGCATCATAGTCCAGGTAGTCAAGTACACATCCTAAGGGCTTTACCAACATGTAACAGAGAGACAAACAGTATACACGTTAAGGTAAAGATCAACCAGATAGCATACTATCATGTCGAGCAAGAAAGTCCTCCCTATATATGTCCAAGCATCCACTACAATATACATCCAATGTACAGTAATGGCCTCTAGGGCATATATATAACTAACACTAGGAACATTGAAGAATGTACTCATGGACTACCCAGGCCCCACTAGTATGATCTTCATCATAGTCCTGGAAGTCGAGTACACATCCTAAGGGCTTTATCAACATGTAACAGAGAGACAGAAAGTATACATGTTAAGATAAAGAGCAACCAGATAGCGTACTATCTTGTCGAGCAAGAAAGTCCTACCTATATATGTCCCAGCATCCACTACAATATACATCCAATGCACGGTAATGGCCTCTAGGGCATACATATAACTAACATCTCTCAGGTGGATGAGGTACCCTACTAGATCGGCGGAGAGGCTGAGGTTCGTTGGGAACTATCGAATCCTCTGGTTCTACCAAATCTTCTGTCATAGTTTGTATAGCTGGAACTTCTTCTAGTTCTACCTCTTTGCCACTAATTTCTTTTTCAAGAAATTCCTTTTCTAAAAAGGTGGCATGTCGAGAAACAAACACCTTTTGTTCCTCGGTGTGGTAGAAGATATACCCTCACGAATGTTTGGGATATCTAATAAACTTACACAGAAAAGACCTTGCCTCGAGCTTGTCCGGATTTTGTGTTTTCACATATGCCGGACAACCCCACATCTTAACATAATTAAGACATGGTCTCTTTCCTTTCCATATCTCATATGGAGTGGTTGGCACAGATTTGATGGGAACCATATTCAATAGGTCTGCAGCTGCCTCCAGTGCATAACCCCAAAAGGAAATAGGCAACTCAGCGGTACTCATTATAGAGCGCATCATATCTAATAGGGTGCGATTCCTCTGCTCCGATACACCGTCGTGCTGTGGTGTATACGGAGGAGTAAGCTGAGATAGAATCCCATTCTTTTTTAGATAGCCATGGAATTCTGTGCTCAAGTATTCTCCTCCCCGATTAGATCGTAGAATTTTAATACTTTTACCCGTCTGGTTCTCAATTTCATGCTTATATTTTTTGAATTTCTCAAAAGCTTCAGACTTGTGTTTCAACAGGAACACATGTCCGAATCTCGAGAGATCGTTAGTGAATGTAATGAAGTATGAGGACCCATTCCTGGTATGTGTAGACATGGGACCGCATACATCACTATGTATCAGTCCCAAGAGTTCCATAGCTCTTTCTCCGTGTCCAGTAAACGGTGTTTTGGTCATTTTACCTTTGAGATATGACTGGCAAGTTTCATATGATGTAAATTCAAACTGATTTAAATATCCATCTTTATATAACTTAGCTAGTCGTGTCGCATTGATATAACCTAGTCTATAATGCTACAAGAAGGACTCGTTCATTTCTGAACTTTTTCTCTTGTGTGTGTTCTGTATGTTAAAAACTGTGGTTTGATTTAGAATGTATATGCCATTACTTAACGAGCCCGATCCAATCAACTTTTGATTCAGAAAAATGTTCATAACATTATCCTGCAATACAAAATTATATCCTTCTTTACTTAATAAATAAACTGATATAATATTGCATATAAGGTTCGGTATGTAATAACATTCGTTCAGAATCAATGTATTACCATTTGGTAATACAAAGTGATATTCGCCAACTGTTTTGGCTGCAACATTTGCACCATTCCCTACTCTTACAGAATGATCACCTATTCCCATTTATCTACCTTTCCTTAGCCTATGTAACATATTACATATGTGGGATCCCGATCCGGTATCTAATACCCAGGACGTAGAGTGTACTGAGAAACAGTTCTCGATAACCAACACACCCGAAGAAGATGCATCAGCATGCTCATTCCTCGTTTGGGTGGCGTGGGAATCCAGATAATCCCCTATTTCCTGCTCAGACTTATAACAATTATAAGATAGAGCGGAACCAACGTTCCCCATCTCAGTATAATAAGCAGGTTCGATCAATACATCCATATTATTATCTTGATTAAGGCGTGACATGGTCGCTACCTGGAGAGAGAGAGAGAAGAAAACACTTAGCGTATACTCTTGCAAGATTAGATTGGTTATTATCTTATCAAATCAGGATGGCTCCCACTGTTTTTATCAAATCTTCCTTCAAACCCTAAAAGGTAAGACTAGTTGGGATTAATTACACCCTACAAGTTCGCCAATCTTTCGGACAGGCCAGTGTCGGTATTTTGAGAGAGGTTCCCCGTGCTTTCGCACGGACCTAATTAAAATAAACCTCATTTTCCCAGGGGCGTAACCCCATTAACACCTTTCTAGAAACCTACTTGATCGGCTAATTGTGATGTGTAACACTCTCCCAGGAGTAATTCTTACTCGCAGTGGGTATCGGGATCCAACTATCTCATAGAAGGTATGCAATCTCATTGCAAATTTCAACACTTGAAATTCCCAATAATATTTTTCCCCTAGCGTTCTATGACCTTGACGTAGGCTAACAAACCATAGTCCGCTAGTCAAGTTCAACCCGTACATTTCGTGATTGAATTAAACCCACCCGCACGACCCTTGATGCAAGCCAACAAAGTCGCACGACTACCCTAATCCAATCGCATCATATGCAGCAGATAAGCACTAAATAGCTACCGCACACTACGCCTTAATGCAGGCCAACAAACGTAGAACGAATACTAAGCAGTACTTATCTGAAATGACTGAGGGCTACGACAGGTTTTTAGGAAAACCTTTTGCGTAATAAACTTGATATCGCTGTAGAATCGAGTGATTTGAAAAGGAGTGGTTTAAGCTCCGCTTTTAAAATCGAGTTTTTCAAAATAAACCGAGTGGGTGTAGCATCTGCTAGCTTTTGCTAAAGAGGTCATTCCCGGTGAAGGGATCTCGGCTCTTTCCTCATCGAATGAGGTGCTGGATATTCATCAAGGAATACCGCTATGCAAAACAAGAACTAGAGCTACCTTTTGAAAATTTCATTCCACAACATCTTTAGATTTCTTTCTTTTTCATTAATCTCATTAATGAAGTCCCATCATTTATGCTTCCTAAGCATCACAGAAGAAATGAAAATACAACGTACACTTATGCCATCCGCATTCGCCACAGTGTCCCGTTATGCATCGTTAGGTTACTTAACTAATGGCATAGCGGGACAGGACTAGCACGGGTGCAAAACATTAGCAATATTTATTATATATCATATATATAATAACAACATTCATTTCATCATATAAAGTGATCACATCATATAATATCAGCAGCAGAAGTCAACATATGAAATATTGGATATACTAGGAGGTCCGTGTTTTTATATTAAGCCAGTAAAAAACACGGATTCCACGGTCGCGATGAATAGCAAAACCCACATCCTTAGACCCCTACGAGAGCGGCAAGCAACCCTGCCAATTCTAGAGTTAAGAGACTCGGTCTCGACTCCTCGAGATGGTCTCCCACTGGACCCTAGAACCCGGTTACTTGTGCTCCCCTCCTTGGGTCTATCCTAATGTGGAAAAGTAAATAATATACATCAATGGTGACATCATCCTCAACCCGGAAGTGCCCTAATAAAAGAATATTACATACAAGTTTTTACATGAATGAAAAAGAAAAACTCTCATCTCACGCAAAAAACCCCGGCTATTCAAACACGACGATCCAATATAACATATCACATCAACACATAACATCACATGTCATCAACGTAAGTAAATATGCGTGTAGTAGTCCCTAGAATCTTAACTAGAGAATTAGACAATACATGCATGCAAACATCTTTACATCTAAGAGAACAAGGAATACAACCTTTGTAGACCGGTCCTTCACTTCAAAAGCTCCGTATAGTAGTCCCTTCGCTCCAAGTGATGATTTCCCGGACTCTGGTAAGGCTCCACAAGGTGAAATGAACAAGCTTGCTAGAAGTCTTCGAGGCCGAAGATGATCTACGTCGAGGAGATACTAACTCAAGCTACCTCTTCACTAATTAGGAATTAGTGAAGCAAACAACCTAAACTAAATGACTAATCTAGTGTAGGTTGATGAAGTAGGAATTTTGCTCACTTTAGAAATATTTTTCTCACTAATTTTCTTCACCTCCTAAAAACCTAGAGAGCACTTGGAGATGAAGAAGAAGATTAAGTGGAGAATGTTATGAGTGAGAATAGCAACCATGGATGCGATAATATCTCATACTAACTCTTGTAGAGACTTAACCATGGCTAAAGATAATGGTTTGGTTAATAAATATCTTAAGTAAAACAAAATTAGTGGACTAAGTCAATGGTTCTACAAGCTTCAATCATGTGCTAATTTCCAACTAATTTTGATTTACCTTAAATAAATAAACACCCTCAATTATCCATGTCATGATGTGAGTCTCATACACCCATGTAGCATGTAGTAATAAGTATGACACAATAATATATATCACATATATATTAAATGTGCACAAGTGAGAAAAAGAAATGCTTAAGTGAGCTAATATTAGTTAATGTACGTTAATATATTAAATATATATTTATACATTAAATTATTAAATCAACACTTGATTTAATAATCCGGCTATATAACATATAATCGACTAATATCATTTATATCAACTTATCGAATCAACACCTGATTCGATAACCCGGCTATATCACATATAACCGATCGATATCACATATCGCGAGAATAGAATATGGTATCACATACACGTATTAATCTCGGCCCCGCACATATCACATATGTGCTCCTATTTCGTTTCGCCTGAGCCAGGAAACCTCTGTGTAGGACTCTAAAGACACGTCAATACGCCGGCAGTAGGTGATGATCATATCAGTCACCCACAAGCCGTCAGCGGTACTAGCTGGACGTAACGGCTACCCGGGTATTAAGCGATCAGAAGATCAACTAGCAAGCCTTCTCATACTTCTATGAATCCAATAAGTAACACTACCGTACAGTCCGGTCTCTTCGTCTTATATGTTGCATATCTAGTCTAGGGGTGGTAAACGTCAGACCCCTGTAACTTGATAAGTCATACCGATGTGAGGCTCATAACGGGTCTAGAAACTACTGATAATACATACCAGTAAATCTCCATATCAGCCCTGGCCAGGGACTTCCTGTTATAACCAATCGAGCACAGCGCAACATCAACCCCCAATACCAAGAGATACGAATCCCCTCCTATCGCTCATTGCCTCCATATGACTCAGGACTGTACCCAAAAACCACCGTTTTGCACGTTCTATTGAACGTGGTAAGGTGGAAACCAAAGCACAATGGGAATCATACAAGACTCTATGAAGATCTTGGGTCTACAGACTAACCTGTACCAGTATCACCAGAGAACTACTATCCGACATGAGGTATAATACCATCTAGGAGTTCTCAGCGAGTCCTATTCAGTGTACCCAGTCTCCACTGAGCACCCGTATACCATCTTTGATGTCAAACACCAATGGATGTGGGATCATCCATCGCCCATCATATAGGTCAAGAAGCGTATACGGTAGTCTACTGTGGAATATCGATGCCCCATCTCGATTCACCCTCGACTAGGAACAATTAAAGGATGAACTTATGGACTACCTTGGCCCCACTAGTATGATCTCCATCATAGTCCTGGTAGTCAAGTACACATCCTAAGGGCTCTATCTGTTAGTTATATGTATACCCTAGGGGCCATTATTATACATGTGATGTATATTATAGTGGATGCTTGGACATATATAGGGATGACTTTCTTGCTCGACATGATAGTATGCTATCTGGTTGCTCTTTATCTTAACATGTACACTTATTGTCTCTCTATTACATGTTGATAAAACCCTTAGGATGAGTACTTGACTACCAGGATTATGATGCAGATCATACGAGTGGGGCAAGGGTAGTCGGTAAGTACATCCTTCAAATGTTCCTAGCCATGGGAGTATCGAGACGGGGCATCTTTATTCCAGAGTAGACTAGTGTATACACTTCTCGACCCATGTGATGGGCGATGGATGATCCCATATCCATTGGTGTTTGACATCAGAGATGGTATACAGGTGCTCAGTGGAGACTGGGTACACTGAACGGACTCGCCGAGAACTCCTAGATGATATTATATCTATCGTCAGATAGCAGTTCTCTGGTGACATTGGTACATGTTAGTCTGTCGACCCGAGATTGTCATAGAGTCTTGTGTGATTCCCACTGTGCTTTGATTTCCACCTCACCACGTTCAATAGATCGTGCAAAACGGTGGTTTTTGGGTACAGTCCCGAGTCACATGGAGGCAATGAGCGATAGGAGGGGATTTCGTCTCTCATGGTATTGGGGGTTGATGTTGCGCTATGCTCGATTGGACATAACAGGAAATCCCTGGCCAGGGTTGCTGAGATTTACTGGTAAGTGTTATCAGTAGTTTCTCGAACCGTTATGAGCCTCACATCGGCATGACTTATTAGGCTATTGGGGTCTGACGTTTACCACCCCCAGACTGTGATATGCGACATATCAGACGAAGAGACCGGACTGTACGGTAGTGTTACTTATTGGATTCACAGGAGTATGAGCAGGCTTGCTTGTTGATCTTCTGATCGCTCACTACCCGGGTGGCCGTTACGTTTAGCAGACCGCTGACGGCTTGTGGGTGACTGATATGATCACCACCTACTGCCGGCGTATTGACGAGTCATTAGAGTCCTACACAGAGGTTTCCTGGCTCAGGCGAAACGAAGTAGGAGCACATGTGTGATATGTACGGGACCGAAATTAATACGTGTATGTGATACCGTATTCTATTCTCGCGATATGTGATATCGGTCGGTTATATGTGATATAGCCGGGTTATCAGATCAAGTGTCGATTCGATAAGCTGATACATATGATATTAGTCGGTTATATGTGATATAGCCAGATTATTAGATCAAGTGTTGATTTAATAATTTAATGTATAATTATATATTTTATATATTGATTTACATTAACTAATGTTAGCTCACTTAAGCATTTCTTTTTCTCACTTATGTGTGCACTTTATATATATATGGTATATATTATTGTGTCATGCATGTTGCAACATGCTACATGGATGTATGAGATTCACACCATGCTTATAATAATGTAAGGTTTTATTTATTTAATGTAAATCAAATTAGTTGGAAATTAGTCACATGGTTAAGCTTAGTGGAAGCTTGTAGAACCATTGACTTGTCCACTAGTTTTGTTTTACATTAGATATTTATTAACCCAACCATTATCTTAAGCCATGGTTATATCTCTACAAGAGTTAGTATGAGATATTATCTCACCCATGGTTGCTATTCTCACCACTTGATTCATTCTTCACATGCTTCACTCCATGGTTGCTATTCTTCATCTCCTTCCTCAAGCTCTCTAGCTTTTTGGGAGGTGGAGAAAATGAGTGAGAAAATAATTTCTAAAGTGAGAAAAATTCCTACTTCATCAACCTCTTCTAGACTAGCCATTTAGATTGGGTTGTTTTTTCACCAGTTCATTACTTAGTGAAGAGGTAGCTTGTGTTAGTGTCTCCTCGACGTAGATCATTTTCGGCCTCGAATACTTCAAGCAAGCTTGTTCATTTCACCTTGTGGAGCTTTACTAGAGTCCGGGAGATTACTACTTGGAGCGAAGGGACTACTACACAGAGCTTATGAAGTGAAGGACCGGTCTACAAAGGTTGTATTCCTTATTTACTTAAATGTAAAGATATTTACATTCTTGCTTCGTCTAATTCTCTAGTTAAGATTCTAAGTTAGGGTTATTTAGCGAGCCAATTTTTTGAAAACGACATGGACGATGCTTTCCGAAACCCAGTGGCGGTGCTGTGGAACCCTACAGTGGTATCAGAGCCAAGCTAGAGAATTAGACGATATTTGTAGAATTACGAAACCGAAACAACTCCGAAACAGTCGAAACAAAAACCAAGTTTCTGTCAAAATTTTTAAGGTGTATAATTTTTTTTAAGCAATTGCAGAATGTTGCATGAGATGTAACATGAACACCACAGAAATTTGAGCCCTCCTCGCCGGATTTTGGCCGGCGACATTCATTAAAAAACCGGTCCCACCTATTTTTTAAATGTATTTTGGCTTCAAATTTTATGGTGTTCCAGTCTCTAGGTTTTTGTGTTTCAGGTGTTGCTTGTTTTTGCTAAGATTGCATGTGATATTATTTTTGTGCAAAGGCAATTTGGAGTGCTTCGTATTCATAATTCTAACATATTTTCGGGTTATTTAGACGACGTTAAAAAGTTCGAACGGATATCAATAACCCATTATTCCCTCGCTGGAAATTTTCCAAGAGTTGGATTTTTCCATGTTTAAAATCTTTAAAAAAATCATGCAGGTGTTTTCTATGGACCCTTTAGAAGAACGAAACCCTAACTCGATTCTGTGACCGTTGAAACCGCCACGAAACCCTAGGGTTTGTGTTAGTTCCATGGTGCCATAGGTGAAGCAAGGGTTGACCCTTCTACGGTTGGTCCATAGGTGCTGTGGCATGTTCTGGGTGTTTTTTAAACTGTGCTCAAGTGTTGAGCTCTTTGGGATGTTTTGGGTGTTTGTTGATTCTATCGAAAAGTTTAAAATCGTCTAGCTATCTGTTAATTGTGATACAATACTTGGAATCCATAATATTTAGTTTTATGAAAACTAATTTGAATTTTATAAATCTAGCAATTAAGTCTCATTTGATCGGTTGCCACGGGATTTTGATGTGGATCAAAACTCTGTCGCAATCACATAGCATACACGGATACTCGCCGGGTAACCTTACTAGATAGCCATGCCCCATAGCCCCGACCAAGTGATTATAGGAGAACCCCATCGCCAAAAGCATTCGTTCGGGTGCTCGCGGCCGCGGTGTTCCGCCTAAGTACACTTCGTCGATGGCATCAGGGGTGCGGCCGTCTACTAAAGTTTCCGACGAGCATTCGATCAGGTTGTTGGGAATCTTGTTGAATTACCCGACTGGTTATTGAAAAGTGTTTTCAATAACGAGACTAAAATGGGGGGTTTATAATTGTTAGGCATGCGATGTCTAAGGAATTCATTTGGTTAGGCATGAAATCCAAAGTATGTGATACATTGGGTTTATGATGTCTAAGGTGGTTGCGGATTCCAATTATTGTAGTCTTTCACTTTCTTTTCTGCGACCGTAAGTGTAATATGTGGTGTATCACCGGTTTCGTTGCTATATGTCAACGACAATTGGGATACGCATATTTACTTACGTTGATGACATATGATGTTATGTGTTGCTGTGATATGTTATATTGGATCGTCGTTTTTTGAATAGCCGGGGGATATTATGTGAGATGCGAGTTTTTTATTTTCATTCATTTAAAAGCTTGTATGTAATATTCTTTTATTGGGGCACTTACGGGTTGAGGATGATGTCACCATTGATGTGTATTATTTACTTTTCTGCATTAGGATAGACCCAAGGCGGGGAGCACAAGTAACCGGGTTCTAGAGTCTAATGGGAGACCATCTCGAGGAGTCGAGACCGGGTCACCTAACTCTAGAATTGGTAGGGTTGCTTGCCTCTCTCGTAGGGGTCTAGGGATGTGGGTTTGGTTATTCATCGCGACCGTGGAATCCGTGTTTTTTGCAGGCTTAATATAAAACACGGACCTCCTACTATATCCAATATTTCATATGTTGACTTCTGCTGCTGATATTCTGTGATGTGATCACTTGATATGTTGAGACGAATGCTTATATTATATATATGATATATAATAAATATCGCCGCTTTCGTTTCTTCAGTGATGCTTACGAAGCATATATGATGGGACTTCATTAATGGGATTAATGAAATAAAAGAAACCTAAAGATGTTGTAGAATCTTGTTTTAAAAAATGGTAGCTCTAGTTCTTGCTTTGCATAGCGGTATTCCTTGTAGAATATCCAACACCTTATTCGATAAAGAAAGAGCCGGGATCCCTTCACCGGGAGTGACCTCTTTAGCGAAACTAGCAGATACTACAACTCACTCGGTTTTGTTTTTGATTGCTTTTTTAGTTCTTGCTTTGTATAGTGGTATTTGTGAAATATCCAGCACCTCATTCGATGAGGAAAGAGCCGAGATCACTTCACCGAGAGTGACCTCTTTATCAAAACTAGTAAAAGCCTAAAAAACACTCCTTTTCAAAATCACTCGATTCTACAACGATATCAAGTTCATTACGCAAAAGGTTTTCTTAAAAACCTGTCGTAGCCCTCCTCCATTTCAGATAAGTGCTACTTAGTATTCGTGCTACGTTTGTTGGTCTTCGTCAAGGCGTAGTGTGCTGTAGCTAACTAGTGCTTATCTGCTAAAGCATGTGAGGGTAGTCGTGCGACTTTGTTGGCCTTCGTCAAGGGTCGTGCGGGTGGGTTTAATTTAATCATGAAATGTACGGGTTGAACTTGACTAGCGGCCTATGGTTTATTGGCCTTCGTCAAGGTCATAAGAAGTTAGAGGCAAAATAATATCGGGAATTTCAAGTGTTGAAATTTGCAATGAAATTGCATACCTTCTATGAGATAGTTGGATCCCAATACCCACTGCGAGTAAGAGTTACTCTTGGGAGAGTATTACACATTACAATTAGCCGATCAAAGTAGATGTCTAGAAAGGTCTTAACGGGGTTACGCCCCTGGGAAAACGAGGTTTATTTTAATTAGGTCCGTGCGAAAGCACGGGGAACCTCCCTCAAAGTACTGACACTGGCCTGGCTGAAAAATTGGCGAACTTATAAGGTGTAATTAATCCCGGCTAGTCTTACCTTTTAGGGTTTAAAGGAAGATTTGATAAAAACAGTAAGAGCTATCCTGATTAGATAAAATAATAACCAATCTGGACTTGCAAGAGCATATGCTGAGTGTTTTCTTCTCTCTCTCTCTCCTGGTAGCGACCATGTCACGCCTTAATCAAGATAATAATATGGATGCATTGAACGAACTTGCTTATTATACTGAGCTGGGGAACGTTGGTTCCGCTCCATCTTATAATTGTTATAAGTTTGAGTAGGAAATAGGGGAATATCCGGATTTCCCTGCGACCCAATCGAGGAATGAGCATTTTGATGCATATTCTTCGGGTGTGTTCGTTACCAAGAACTGTTTCTCAGTACACTCTACGTCCTGGGTATAAGATAACGGAACACGATCCCACATATGTAAGAGTTACATGGGCTACAGAAAGGTAGAGAACTGGGATTGGGTGATGTCTCTAAGTGTTAGAGAATGGTGCAATTGTTACAGCCAAATCAGTTGGCAAATATCACCCTGTATTACCAAATGGTAAATACATTGATTCTGAACAAATGTTATTACATGCCAAACCTGATATACAGCATTACATCAGTTTCTTCATTTAGTTAAATAAGGATATAATTTTGTATTACAGGATAATGTTGTGAACATTTTCTTGAATCAAGAGTTGATTGGATCATGCACGTTATGTAATAGCATATACGTTCTAAATCAAACCACAGTTCAAAGTATATAGAATACACACAAGAGGAGTAGTTCAAAAATGAACGAATCCTTCTTGTGGCATTGTAGACTAGGTCATATCAATGCGTCACGACTAGCTAAGTTACATAACGATGAATATTAGAATCTGTTAGAATTTTTATCTTATAATACTTGCCAGTCTTGTCTCAAGGGTAAAATGACCAATACTCAATTTACAGGAAACAAAGAAAGAGTTACTGAATTCTTGGGATTGATACAGGGTGATGTATGCAGTCACATGTCTACATATGCCAAGATTGGTTCCTCGTACTTTATTATATTCACTAACCATCTCTCAAGATTCGGACATATGTTCCTGTTGAAACACAAGTCTGAAACTTTTGAGAAATTCAAGGAATATAAGTTTGAAGTTGAGAAACGAGACGGGTAGAAGTATTAAGTCCTTCGATGTGATCGAGGAGGAGAATACTTGAGCACGGAGTTCCTGGATTATTTAAAAGAGAATAGGATTCTCTCTCAGCTTACTCCTCCGAGTACACCACAGCACAACGGTGTATTGTGGCAGAGGTATCGCATCTTATGAGATATGATGCGCTCTATGATGAGTACTGCTGAGTTGCCTGTTTTCTTTTGGTGTTATGCACTTGAGAAGCTGTATACCTATTGAATGGGGTTCCATCCAAATCTGTGTCTACCACTCCATATGAGATATGGAATGGGAAGAGACCATGTCTTAAACGAGTTAAGATATGGGGTTGTCCGGCCTATGTTGAAAAGCAAAATCCCGACAAGATCGAGGCAAGGTCAGTTCTGTATAAGTTTGTTGGATATCCTGAACATTCGTGAGGGTATATCTTCTACCACACTGAGGAGAAAAATGTGTTTTGTTTCTCTGCATGCCATCTTTCTAGAAAAGGAATTTCTTGTGAAGAAATTAGTGGTCATGAGGTAGAACTGGAAGGAGTTCCAGCTGGACAAACTAACAGCTGATAATTTGGTGAAACCAAAGGATTCAATAGTTTCCAACGAGCCTCAGCCTCTCCGCGGATCTGGTAGGGTTCCTCATCCACCTAAGAGATACTATGGTTTCCTCGGTGACGATGGGAGCGAGGATTACATCATGGTAGATCATGACCCAACTAGGTTCAGGCAGGCCATCACGAGAGGGGACTCTGTAAAGTGGCTGGATGCTATGCGATCAAAGATGGAATCCATGTACACCAACAAAGTATGACTTTGAATGTTGCACCTGAAGGGGTAAACCCCATAGGGAGCAAATGAATCTTAAGAAGATTCTTGGTATAGATGGAACCCCATTAGGATTAAAGCATGCATCACGGAATTGAAACATCTGTTTTGATGTGGCAGTCAAAGAGTTTGACTTCATAAAAAAGGTAGATGAACCTTGTATATACAAAAAGGTTGTAGAGAGTAAGGTTGTCTTCCACGTATTGTACGTAGATGACATACTCTTGATAGGAAATGGTTTCTTATGCTACACTCGGTCAAGCTCCTCTTATCACGGGGATTCTCCACGAAAGATCTGGATGATACCTACCACATCTTGTGGATTATGATCTATGGTGATAGATCTAAGTGGATGTTGGGAGTGTCCTAAATCCAGGTACATTAACACCATTCTAAAGGGGTTTAGTATGGAAGATTCTAAGCGTGGTGGTTCGCCCACTTACTCAGGGATCACCCTCTCCAAAAAGATGTCTTCCAAAACTGATTTGGAGAGAGCTTGCGTGCAAGGGATACCCTATGCTTCGGCAGTAGGCTCTATCATGTATGCGATATTATGTAAAAAGACCATATGTAGCTAACTCACTAGGTGTAGTGATTAGGAATCAATCGGATCTTGGGAAAATCACTGGATAGCTATATAGGACATTCTTAAGTACTTGAGAAGCACTAAAGAAATGTTCTTGGTGTTTGGTAATGGTGAACTCCAGTGGGAGTCCTTTACCAATTCCAGCTCCCAGAGTGATAAGGTCGACTGAAAGTCAGTCTCGGGCTTTGTCTTTACCCTCAGTGGAGGGACGGTATGTTGGAAGTGTTCCAAGCTAGATACTGTGGCAAACTAAACGATAAAGATTGAATACATCGCTACCAACGATGCTACCAAAGTGGATGTCTGGATAATTATTGTTCATCAGATGAACATGGTTCCTACCATTGAGCGTCCAATAACTATTATTGTGACAACAATGGAGTTATGGCTTTGGCCTAGGAACACCGGTCCCATCAGTCATCAAGACATATTCTGAGGATAGTATCACCTGATCAGGCAGATGGTTGATCTTCAAGGGATTAAGGTAAGGAGAGTTGAGGCGAAGGATAACACGGCGGATCCACTCACAGAGGCCTTTCCCTAGAAAGACTTTTATGGGGCGTTGGGTATGAGATACTACAACAAATGACCTTAGTGCAAGTGGGAGATTGTTAGTTATATGTATGCCTTAGAGGCCATTATTATACATGTGATGTATATTATAGTGGATGCTTGGACATATATAGGGAGGACTTTCTTGCTCGACATGATAGTATGCTATCTGGTTTCTCTTTATCTTAACATGTACACTTATTGTCTCTCTATTACATGTTGATAAAGCTCTTAGGATGAGTACTTGACTACCAGGATTATGATGCAGATCATAATAGTGGGGCAAGGGTAGTCGGTAAGTACATCCATCAAATGTTCCTAGTCGTGGGAGTATCGAGACGGGGCATCGATATTCCAGAGTAGACTAGCGTATACGCTTCTCGACCCATGTGATGGGCGATGGATGATCCCATATCCATTGGTGTTTGACACCAGAGATAGTATACGGGTGCTCAGTGGAGACTGGGTACACTGAACGAACTCGCCGAGAACTCCTAGATTGTATTATACCTATCGTCAGATAGCAGTTCTCTAGTGACACTGGTACATATTAGTCTGTCGACCCGAGATCGTCATAAAGTCTTGTGTGATTCCCACTGTGCTTTGATTTCCACCTTACCACGTTCAAGAGATCGTGCAAAACAGTGGTTTTTGGGTACCGTCCCGAGTCACATGGAGGCAATGAGCGATAGGAGGGGATTTCGTCTCACCCGGTATTGGGGGTTGATGTTGCGCTATACTCGATTGGCCATAACAGGAAATCTCTGGCCAGGGTTGCTGAGATTTACTGGTAAGTGTTATCAGTATTTTCTCGAATCGTTATAAGCCTCACATCGGCATGACTTATCAGGCTATTGGGGTCTGACATTTACCACTCCCAGGCTGTGATATGCGACATATCATACGAAGAGACCGGACTGTACGGTAGTGTTACTTATTGGATTCGCAGGAGTATGAGCAGGCTTGCTTGTTGATCTTCTGATCGCTCAATACCCAGGTGGCCGTTACGTTTAGCAGACCGCTGACGGCTTGTGGGTGACTGATATGATCACCACCTACTGCCGGCGTATTGACGAGTCATTAGAGTCCTACACAGAGGTTTCCTGGCTCAGGCGAAACGAAGTAGGAGCACATATGTGATATGTGCGGGACCGAAATTAATACGTGTATGTGATACCGTATTCTATTCTCACGATATGTGACATCGGTCGGTTATATGTGATATAGCCGGGTTATCGGATCAAGTGTTGATTCGATAAGTTGATACATATGATATTAGTCGGTTATATGTGATATAGCCGGATTATTAAATCAAGTGTTGATTTAATAATTTAATGTATAATTATATATTTGATATATTGATTTACATTAACTAATATTAGCTCACTTAAGCATTTCTTTTTCTCACTTATGTGTGAAATTTATATATATGTGGTATATATTTTTGTGTCATGCATGTTGCAACATACTACATGGGTGTATGAGACTTACACCATGCTTATAATAATGTAAGGTTTATTTATTTAAAGTAAATCAAATTAGTTGGAAATTAGTCACATGGTTAAGCTTAGTGGATACTTGTAGAACCATTGACTTAGTCCACTAGTTTTGTTTTACATTAGATATTTATTAACCCAACCATTACCTTAAGCCATGGTTAAGTCTCTACAATAGTTAGTATGAGATATTATCTCATCCATGGTTGCTATTCTCACCACTTGATTCATTCTTCACATGCTTCACTCTATGGTTGCTTTTCTTCATCTCCTTCCTCAAGCTCTCTAGCTTTTTGGGAGGTGGAGAAAATGAGTGGGAAAATAATTTCTAAAGTGAGCAAAATTCCTACCTCATCAACCTCTTCTAGACTAGCCATTTAGATTGGGTTGTTTCTTCACCACTTCATCACTTACTGAAGAGGTAGCTTGTGTTAGTGTCTCCTCGACGTAGATCATTTTCGGCCTCGAATACTTCAAGCAAGCTTGTTCATTTCACCTTGTGGAGCCTTACTAGAGTCCGGGAGATCACTACTTGGAGTGAAGGGACTACTACACGGAGCTTATGAAGTGAAGGACCGGTCTACAAAGGTTGTATTCCTTATTCACTTAGATGTAAAGATGTTTACATTCTTGCTTCGTCTAATTCTCTAGTTAAGATTCTTGGTTAGGGTTCTTTAACGCGCCAATTTTTTGAAAACGGCATGGACGATGCCTCCCGAAACCCAGTGGCGGTGCTGCGGAACCCTACATTATCAACATGTGAGAGAAAGACAGTATCACAATATAAGTCTACATATTAAGATAAAGATCAACCAGATAGCATACTATCATGTCGAGCAAGAAAGTCCTCTCTATATATGTCCAAGCATCCATTATATTATACAATCATGTACACCAATGGCCTCTAGGGCATACATATAACTAACTAATCCTAGTACAGAAAAGAAAATATATGAACAACGGTGATATCGACCTCAACCCGGTCGGTGACATCGACCTCAACCCGGTCGTGCCCCAAACAAATAATATACAAACAGGCAGTGACGACAGTCCACAAGTCGGACGCTCGCTCCGCAATATCAAATGTACAAATGAAACTAAATTGTACAATCATTGCACCACTTGTCTATCCACCACGATGATCCAACCATAACCACGGCACAACATAGAACATCAACGTGAATATCATGTTCACAAATCCATCTAAAAGACATATAGCAATTAGACGAGTTGTACCGCTCTAATGACATTCACGGTCGCAGATAGTAATGTATACACTGAAAACCACACATTTAAAATTTCGATCGAAGAAACTTTTCCAAATTGGCCCCAAATGAAAATCCAGCACTCAAACAAATATGGGCCAAAACCTTATATCACAAAAATCATATTTCCATGAACTTGAGCCCCAGAAAAAATTTGGGGCACTGTAGCCCAAAGAGAGCGGCGGTTCCGGAGTAAAATGTGACATTTTACTCCGGTTCCGCGGCGGAATTTTGGAGTTAGGTATCCAATTTTTTTCGTAGCTCTAGTTTTGCCTGCACATATTTTTAAGATACCCAATTTTTTTTAAACAATTATGAAATTCGACAGCAAGCACATGAACATGGAACTATGATCCGGAAAAATTGGTCGATCGAGATTTTAATCTTGTGCAAACTAGCTAGTAGGGTTTATGGGGTGGCTCTGATACCATATTGGGTTACGGCAGTGTTAGTTATATGTATGCCCTAGAGGCTATTATTGTAGATATGATGTATATTATAGTGGATGCTTGGATATATATAGAGAGGACTTTCTTGCTCAACATAATAGTATGCTATCTGGTTTTTCTTTGTCTTAACATGTAGATTTGTATTGTAATACTATCTTGCTCTCACATGTTGATAAAGCCCTTAGGATATGTAGTTGACTACCAGGACTATGATGGAGATCATACTAGTGGGGCCAGGATAGTTCACAAGTACATCCTTTAATTGTTTCTAGTCGAGGGAATATCAAGACAGGGCATCGATATTCCAGAGTAGACTAGCGTATACGCTTCTTGACCCATATGATGGGCGATGGATGATCCCACATCCATTGGTGTTTGATATCAAAGATGGTATATAAGTGCTCAGTGGAGACTGGGTACACTAAACAGGACTCGCCAAGGACTCCTATGTGGTAGTATACCTATCGTCAGATAGCAGTCCTCTGGTGACACTGGTACAGGTTAGTCTATAGACCCGAGATCGTCATAGAGTCTTGTGCGGCTTTCACTGTGTTTTGATTTCCTTCCTACCACGCTCAAAGGAGATGTGCAAACATGTGGATTTTGGATTCAGTCCCGAGTCGCATGGAGGCAATGAGCGATAGGAGGGGTTTCGTCTCTCCCGGTATTGGGGGTTGATGTTGCGCTATGCTCGATTGGCTATAATTGGAAGTCCCTGGCCAGGGCTGCTGCCGAGATTTACTGATAAGTGTTAACAGTAGTTTCTCGAACCGTTATAGGCCAGACATCGACATGACTTATCACGTTACTGGAGTCTGACAATTTCCATCCCTAGACATAATATGCAACATATCAGACAAGGAGACCGGACTGTACGATAGTGTTACTGGTAGGCTTCATGGAGACTATGGACATGCTTGCTTATTAATCTTCATATCGCTCAATACCCGGATAGCAGTTACGTCCAGCTAGTACCGCTGACGGCTTGCAAGTGACTGATGTGATCATCACCTGCTGCTGGCGTATTGATGATTCTTTAGAGTCCCACACAGAAGTTCCCTTGTTCAAGCGAAACGAAGTAGACATATATGTGATATGTATGTGGGCCTGATTAAATACGAGTATGTGATACTGTATTGTAATCTGGCAGTCATCTGTTATCGGTTCAGTTATATGTGATATAACCAGTTTGTCGAATCAAGTGTTGATTCGATAATAAGATATACAGATAAATGATATTAGTCGGTCATATATGATATAACCGGATTATTAGATCAAGTGTTGATTTAATAATGTGATATAAATTATATGTGATATAATTATATATTAACTAATATCATTAGCTCACTAATTATTCTTCATTAAATATATATATATATATATATATATATATAATAATGATGAAGCATGGCATTTAAATTTCTATTTTGTGAAATTAGAAATGAGGTGGAAAATGAATCATGGTTGCAAGCATGGGATTTTCTTTAGTTTATTCTTCTTGACTCACTATTCAAGTATGGTTGCAATTTTATATTGCATAATTCCATGCTTGAATGAGTGAGGGGTCAAGGGTTTCCATTCATTCTAGCTCATTCTCAACACTTAGCCAAATTCTTGAGTTGCTCCCATGGTTGCTCTCTAGCTTCTTCTTCCTCCTCTTGTCATGGCTCAAGCTTCAACCCTCACATGTGATGTGAATCATGAAACTTGAACACAAACTAGTGAGCTCTTAACATCCCTTACTCATCATCCTACACTTGAATAGCGATCAAGTGTAGCGTGTTTCATACGCTAAAGAGTTTAGTGTAAAGAAAGCTTGAGTTTTAGGGACTTCGCGTGGATCATCTTCGGCCCGAAGGTCATCGGAGGAAGCTCGTTCAAAGTCTCAAGAGAAGCCTAGTGGAGTCGTGGGACTACTACACAGAGCAAGTGAAGAGAAGGACTGTCTACAAAGGTTGTATTCTTGTTCTCTAGATGTAAAGTAGTTTACATTAGGTTTTGTCTAAATCTCTAGTTAAAGATTCTTAGTTTTGAGTTGCTTAGCATGACAATTTTTTGAATATGGCATGGACGATACCTCCCGAAACCTTGCTGTTGTGCTAGGGAACCTTACAGTGGTATAAGATCCAAGCTAAAGATTTAGACAATGTTTGTTAGATTACGAAACCGAAACTGCTCCGAAACTTGAGACACGAAAACACAGTTTCTGACAAATTTTAAAGTCGTCGAAATTTTTTTAAACAACTGCAGAATGTTATATGAGATGTAACATGAACACTGAGCAAATACGAACCCATTCCACAGGTTTTTGGCCGAGCACATACCCCAAAAATCCGAGCAGGCTGACCCAATTTTGTCTTCTGGGCTTCGTGTTTTTTCAGTGTTCTGGTCTTTGGGTTTTGGTGTTTCAGGTGTTGTTTGTTTTTGCTAAAATTTCATGAGATGCTAATTTTCTATAAAGACAAGTCGGAGTGTTTCGTAGTCATAATTATAACTATATTTCGGGATATTTTGACGGTGTTAAAAAGTTCGAACGGATATCAAATACCCACTTTAACCCTTGTCGGAAAATTTTCCAAGAGTTAGATTTTTTCCAAGGTAAAGAACATTCAAATATCTTGCAAGTGATTCGATGGACCCTCTAGAAGAATGAAATCTTAACTCGATTCTGTGACCGTCAGAACCGCCACCGAACCCTAGAGTTTGTGGTAGTTTAGCGGTGCCATAGGTGAGGCATTGGTTGGCCCTTCTACGGCTGGTTCATTGGTACTGTGGCATGTACTGAGTATTTTTAAACTACGCTCAAGTGTTGAGCTTTTTGGAAAATTTTGGGTGTTTGTTGATTCGATCGGAATGTTTAACATCGTCTAGCTATTTGATGACATGTGATGTTATATGTTGCTTGGATATGTTATATTGGATCGTCGTGTTTTTGAATAGCCGGGGTTTTTCTATGTGAGATGAGAGTTTTTATTTTCATTAATGTAAAATTCATTGCATGTAATATTCTTTTATTGGGGCACTTCCGGGTTGAGGATGATGTCACCATTGTTGTATATTATTTACTTTTTCACATTAGGATAGACCCATGGAGGGGAGCACAAGTAACCAAGTTCTGGAGTCCAGTAGGAGACCATCTCGAGGATTCGAGTCCGGGTCTCATAACTCTAGAATTGGTAGGGTTGCTTGCCACTCTCATAGGGGTCTAGGGATGTGGGTTTGGCTATTCATCACGACCGTAGAATCCATGTTTTATACTGGCTTAACTTAAAACACGGAATTCCTAGTATATCCAATATTTCATATGTTATCTTCTGCTGCTGATATTCTGTGATGTGATCATTTTATATGCGTGAGACGAATGCTTTATTATTGTATATATGATATATAATAAACATTGCTTATGTTTTGCACCCGCGCTAGTCCCGCCCCGCTATGCCGTTAGTTAATTAACCTAACGGTGCATAACGGGACACTGTGACGAATGGGGATGGCATAAGCGTACGCTGTATTTTTGTTTTTTCTGTGATGCTCAGGAAGCATAATTGATGGAACTTCATTAATGAGATTAATGAAAGAAAAGAAACCTAAATGATGTTTGTTCCGGGCCGAAACACGGAGATGCGACCGCGCAGGTCCGTCTTGCCTGAATTTCGGGGCAGATGCTAATTGGTGCTATCCGTCCACCTCTCCGAAGATGCCAAGTTGATTTATGACACCGTGTATTGAAGGTTTAAACGGATGCGGCCGATATAGCAGACTTCGTCAGATTCCCCCTCATTTGAGGGGTTTTTGATTGTGGGGACGCTCTTCCCTGCAGGCACAAGCCCCTGCAGTTAGTTACGCTACCGTATCGCAGTAATTACTTTCTCCTTCTCCAGATGGTCACTTCGTGTCGTGGGTGTTTGTTTTGTTTTTGGTTGCCCGTGGATTGTTTACGGAGACTAATTTATGTTGTCGCCCGTAGGGCGTGGATTAGTCCAAATCCGTATTTTCCTAGATTTGGGTTTGGGGGTTGGGTTTAAGGATACGTTAGTCTCATTTGAGACTAAGATCAACTTAAACGTTTGTTGATGATACATTAGTCTAATTTTAGACTAAGATCAACTCAAAGGGATCGTTTAAATCCAACAAAAGAGCATTTGGACTCTAATGTTTAGTTTAGGGACATTGCGGTCGATTAGTTTAAGGACATTACGGTCCAATGTTAGTTTAAGGACATCATAGTCCATGGGTTTTAAAGGACCCCACAGTCCAATTTAAAGACGTCATAGACTATGAAATGTATGGTTGTCGGGACCTGTCACCTCTCTGAAGACGTTGAAGGATAACAACGACATATATCAAAGGGGTTCAGAGATGTACCCTTGAACCGATGTGAGTTGGTTGAAAGATCTGTAGTCTAATTTGGGGCTAAGATTTGTTAAAATATTTATGAGCTGATGGGCTCAATTAATATGAGTTGAGGACTTATGGCTAATCTTGGGCTAAGTCCAATCAGGTTAAAATGTTTAACATTTTATTTTGGGCTGTTGTGCCTTTATTTGGGCTTGGCCCTTTTAATAATGCTTGAATTCTGACAGTGTTTTTGTCTTCACTGAATGCTGAGCATTCCTCATAGCCTTAGGCTTATTACAGAACAATTTATGTTCTATTAGCGCGACACGTGGCGCGCTTGGCGCTTCATGCCAGTTAAAGAGCGCAGTGCGCTTCTGCCGAGTAGCACACACGTGAGGGACACGTGTCGCGCTTAGCGCTAAGCGCCGGATGATGGGCGCATTGCGCCAGTTTATGAGCGCATTGTGCTAGTAGTTTAGTAGCGCACACGTAATTGACACGTGGTGCGCCTGGCGCTGAGCGCCAGCCCATGAGCGCAGTGCGCTATTTCAAGAGCGCAAAGTGACACGTGTCGCGCTCGTTGCTGAGCGCCAGTCTAAGAGCGCAGAAGCGCAGTTCAAGAGCGCAAAGCGCAGTTCCAGAGTGCAAAGGCGCAGTTCTAGAGCGCAAAGGCACATATGATCAATTTTGTGATCTAAAAAAAAGAGACATTGTCTTAAGATTCTAAGAACAAAAGTTCTTCAGTCTCTTATGTTGATGAAAGGCTTTGCCTTTATGGATCTATGATCTGTGAGGAAGAAGTACATTCTTCTTTTATTTTATGATGAGATCTTTTGATCTCTCTGTGAAAGACTTTTTGTCTTTGTAGATCTATGATCTTTAAAGAAGTGGGTTCTTCTTTTTTATTATGTGATGATTTCATCTCTGTGCTTATCATCATTCGTTTCTTTACCTTGAAGAAAGTTTTCTTCTTCTGAGAGCTTGCTCTTTTTCTTTGAATTTCTCAAAGTTTTTTGAGGAGGTTTCTCTCTATGCTTTGCATATGAGACTTGAAGTCTAGGGGCCTTTATATAGGGCAAGCTGATCAGTTCAATCAGTTAAGGAGATCTTTTCTCCAATTGATTTGGGGAATTTCCCATCGTTGGATCTTTTGATCCAAGGGCTTCTGATTTACAGAAGGCAATATTCTTGTTTTTAACAAAGATTGGGAAATCTTCTAAACAGAATTTATTATGTATTTTTAGTGATTTTTTAATCACCATTAGATCATTGATCCAACGGTGCTCTGATTTACAGAGCACAATTTTGTTGTTTCGAAAGATTTTGAGAGATCTTTCCTTAACAGAATTGATTCTGGTTAATTAATGATTCATCATTATTATTAGATCTTTGATCTAACGGTCGGGAGCTTTTAGTTCCAGCGCTAGCGCACCCGTGCTTTGCACGTGGTGCACTGCTTAGAGCGCAACGCACCTAGCGCTAGCGCATCCGTGCTTTGCATCGCGTGCACTGTTTAGAGCGCAGCGCACCTAGCGCTAGCGCATCCGTGCTTTTGCACGTGGTGCTCTGCTTCGAGCGCAGCGCACCTAGCGCTAGCGCACACATGCTTTGCACGTGGTGCGCTGCTTAGGGCGCAGCGCACTTGGCGCTGCATCTGAAGTGTTGCTTCATTTTGAAATTTAAATTTCAAACAGAGCTTTGCTCTGATTGGGGGAAACAAATGCCCCCCACCGTTGCGCTCATGTGACCCACATATGAATGCAACGGTGGCAGCATCTGCGCCCTTGGATCAACTCAGAAGTTGAAAAGGCATTTCCATGCCTATAAATAGGACCCTTGGCCCTCTGAGATGACCATTGTTCATCTTCTTCCTTCTGAGAATTATTATTCTCTTGCAGAGCATAGCTCTTTGGCTTAAGAACTTTCTTAAGGATATAACTCTGTCAAAATTTAGGTAAAGATTAAAACTTTTAATAATCTAGGGTTTCACCCATTAACAGAGCTTTGCTCTTCATAGATCTTAGATCTAAAAAAAATGTTATTAGGGTTTTACCCATAACAGAGCTTTGCTCTTCATAGATCTTTAGATCTAAAGAAAACCTTTTGAGGCTTTCTTGACCCATTAACGGAGATTTGTTAATCTCTTATGAAGAACTCTTAAGAGTTTGTTCATAGATCTTGAAGATTTTTCTTTTAATTCGTATATAAAAAAATTGTTTTTAATTTTCCTGATGGATTATTCCACCATTTTCTTCCAGAGCAAGGCTCTTGAGGAATTTTTATTCCTTCATCATTAGAACTTGACAGGTGTCATTCTGTCGCAGAGCACTGCTCTCAAGGGGAGATTTACTCCTTAGCCCGAGGGATTTCTCATTAAATGAGAATCAATTGAGGATTTTCTCATTTAATTGACAGTCTCATCAAATGATGAGGCTGTCTTATTAATGATGAACTGTCATCTAGATTTTGTGGGTCCCCCTTTGGTCCCCTTTTTACTGCATTGCAGTGCGGTATGAATTTTAAAGTACCAAGTGTCAGAGTTTAAATTATAGCACCGAGGGTTGACTTTTGTTCTTTTTCGCGCAGGTGACATGTCTTTCGACACTTCTTTTCTGTTCATCCGCTCAGAAGGCGGATTTCTTGAGGCGCCCGTAGACCGAATGGTTCTTGCGCTGATCAAAGTCCATGACCCGGAATACAAGAATCTTCACCTATGGGGTAGATGGTATGATCAAATTATCATAGGCCGCCGGAGCTTTTCTTGTGCGACACCCTCGGAGCCTATCTCTGTGATCCTTTATGCAGATGCACCCCCAATCAATTATACTGTAGAGGAGGTAAATTGGACTTCAGAAGGTCTCCTTCGGCCTTTTATTGCCGCAGTACCCGTACGGCCGCCGGTGGCTTTGGACACCCTAGGGCGGCCCATATGTCAAGGCGAGTCGCGCCCTTGGGGACAGCCCTACAACATCGGACTAACTCCCCGTCATCCGGCCGGATACTTGCAGTGGTCCCGATATATCTTATCGCCAAAGAAATTACAGCTGCTGAAGCTTGGCTTATACCCTGCGATCTATGCTTCCTTGTTCCAGTATTCTGCACCTCCCATATGGTGGATCAAGGCATTTTTAAAGCAGTGGAACATTCCGACCCACACGTTCCTCCTATTGGATAGAGAGGTCTCCATTTCCTTGGAGGAATTTGCCGAGGTTTCTGGTTTACCAGTTAGGGGGAGCACTACGAGGAGCTGCTTCCTCCGGATGAGTATGTTTTTGCCACCAAATCAGTGGTAATGGGTCTTACACCAGAGAACGCCATTCAACACTAGTTCCCAAGTCTGATAAAGGTGTTGAACATGTATGAGAGCCTCTTTCTTGAATCCGGAGGCCGGGGGGCCAGCTTTGCGGACTTCATTGCCCGTTTTCTTCGCCCAGAAATTTTGTCGCGACAAGGTGAAAAGTTTGCTAAACTTGATGATCCTTTCGTCTTTGGCTTGGATCGTCGGCCAATATTGGAAGCCGATCAAAAGCATTTCTTTCTTCCCGACGTCGCGATCGTCCCCCTGTCAGAAATCGCCGCCCCGGGCATTGATGAGGAAGCGTTCTTTCTCGGGTTCCTCGGTTTATGCTTAAGCTGGTTCGCACTTCCTATGCACCCTCGTTACATGAGGCCTTCTGTCTTCTACCCTGCGCATCGAATGGTTGCCGGAATACAAGTGGCCATCGGGATCACCGGGTTAGCCTACCTATATCACGGTCTCAGCTTGGTAGCGGATACCACTGAACCAGGGGTGCATCCCGCCAACTTCTCAATGCATTACTTCACCTCATGGCTAGAGTTGCACGTGCTTGGGGTCTTCGGTATCCACAAAAGACCTTCTTTTTACGACAGATACAAGTTCCCTTGGATAATGCGGCTGGTTGAAGCCTCCATCGTAAGTCTGTCACCGCGGGAAGTTAGGGGTTTGCTCCTTCGTCCGTGCACGGTTGGAGATGGTATGTCTTTCACCGATAAAGTCTTGACCATCGGCCAAGAAACTTCAAAAGCGGTGCTGCCATTGCAAGACATTTTTAATGACGGGGCCTCTGTGTTGAAAGCTCGGGAGATTCTTCATCTGTACTCCATCAGGCCGGGCTTTCTCGTATTCAGGCAAAATGATGCGGCGTTATTCATGAGATATAAACCACATCGTTTCGCCCAGCAGCTGAGTTACAATCAGGGCGTCCCACTTGAGCCTTTCTTGGCAGAACCTGCTGCTACCGAAGAGGGAATGCGGAGCGCGCTGCATCATTTTATGCGCCTGAATACAGGGTCCCACTTCTTTATCAGCGAACCGAGCTGTATTCCGAAGGCCCTGAATGTGCATGTGGCCTGGTATCAGCATTCAATAGGTGCCGTCATCAGGGAGGAGAAGCGATTGCTGCTTGATCGCAAGGGTACCGCTTCGGCCGGTAATCCAAGTGTTCCTCTGAAGCGACGGACCATTGTCTGTCCCCCTTAGGAGAAGTTGCTGCGGTCGAGGTCCCGCATGATAGGCCCGAACTACCGATGCCCCGTGCTCCCATGGAAATGGTGACTATAGCTTCCCCCGAGTCTGGCGTATGTTCAGATATCGGGACTCGTCGTCCTAAAGTGCCCGCCAAGCGTAAGCTTGTGCCAGCCGCGACCGGAGCTCACTCATAGAAGAGGAAGAAGAAGTCGATCCTCTCTGCCGACGTTGTATTTGGTCAGGAGCCTCATGCTCCTTATAGTGAGGGCTTGGGTGAATATGGGACCAACGAGGGTCTATTCATAGCGTCGGACGATACCGACCTCGAGGCTGCTATTGCAGCTTCCGAGCGACTAGCAAGCTACAAAGCGGGACTGGCCATCCTCGCGCAATTAAGTAAACATCAGCCATACCTTTTGTCATTGCACCATATTTCTATTATCATGTTTTGACTGACACTTTTCCTTCTTTAACAGGCATTTCCACCGAAGAAGCTCTCGCAGCTTCTCTCAAAACTTTTGAGGAGGAGGAAAGACTTCGAGCGTCCTTAGGCATCGGTACATTTCGGTTCAGCACGTCTTCACTCTCGTTTCTTATGGATAATCTGACCCTTCCTTTTTATCTTATTACAGGAACTACCTCTACCCAGGTTATTCCAGGTGTGGTACCGACTTCGTAGGGCAGTGCGGAGACATTTCCAGGGTCAACTATCGAATTCTCAGTTCCGCCGGTATTGCCGAAAGAAGCTTCACTTAAGCAACCGATGACAGATGCCATAACGGCTCCAGAGGTAACCCTTGGCGCGGACGATGACGTCCCGTTGGCGGAGGTCTTGAGAAGATCCGCTCTCACAGCCCGAGCAGAAAGGAAGCGTAGAATGCGCGCAGCAAGGGAGCGTAACGTTGCCTAGGCCGTAGGTACAGGTTCGAGCGCTGCTACCCCTGCCCCTACTCCTGCAGAGGATGCTTCGGCTGCCTTTTCTACTGCCCACAGACAGGCAGCACGTGCGGCTCGGGAAGCGGTCGAAAGACCGACCCAAGGTAACGTGACATCGAGTTCTTTTTGTCAAAGTTTTAATTTTCAGATTCTCATATATCTTATCTTGCAGGGCCGAGTCTTGATGAGGTAGTGGTAGGTGAGATGGCTGCAATCGCCGAGCCTGAGATAGCGGTAGGTGAGATGGCTGCAATCGTTGAGCCTGAGGTAGCCACTCTTTTTCAAGAGTTTGGCACTGCCCCAATCGCCACTCTTTCCCCCTGCGGTTTTCTGCCATCTCCTGGCGTCGCGAGCGTTACGACGGCTCTCATAGAGTCAGGGGATGAGGCTACGGGTGGCGAGATCATTCCGTTGGAGGAGGGTGAGGCAGTCGCTGCATCCAGTGATGCCCTTGTTGTGGTCTCGACCGGCGACTTAACAGGTAGATTTTGGGTCATTGCTTTCCTTTTCTTAATGCAATCCCTTTCAATCTCTCCTGACAGTATTTCTTTCGCTTCTAATGCAGGCGTGGCGAGCGTTGAGATTGTGCCACCCGAGGAAGTATCGCCAGTTGCTACTTTGATGGTGGCCGCCCCTTTGCCTTCTCTCGTATCCTCTCAAATGCTGGAAGGTACGGACTTGTGACCCATCGGTTTCATTGTGGGCAATATACTTATGCACTGACATCGCATTACTACATCCTTGCAGGAGTTCTTTTTGATCACTTGTATCAGGTGCTGCATCCCCATTTCTCCTTCCAGTCGGAGATTGCCTCATCCAGTGGCGCTGGTGAGTACAGCCTTTAGCTAACGTCTTTTCTTTTCTTTTACGGGCCGTCAAGTCATTGCTAACCCCTCTTCGTTTTAACTACAACACTCCAGATTGAAGGAGGAGACGAAAGATCCGTTGCACCACCGGTACTCTCGGCCTTGCCACCTGACGCGGCTGGTATAGTAAACTGCATTGTTCATGTAGCTTCTCTATTATATTTTTTTTGAACTGTTGTTTGACTACGATTTGTTTGCAGCAGTGACACCGACTCCAGCCCCTTTCGAGTCTCGAGTCGTAATGCCAGCAGGCCCCTTTTCTCGACGTCCCTCTTCAAAAGGCGCTGTGAATAGCCTGCGCATGTTGATCGATCACCTCGAGGAGCTTGACGCGAAGACTCCTGCCCTTGCTGCAGATTTTGCTGCTGAGGTTAATCTCATGCTGGCAATGCTCGTGCACTTTCACAGCGAGGGCGTCGTTGAGTCTTGGGTTAATCACTGCAGAAAAATTGAGGCTTGTCTGCATGAGCTCGAGGTCGGACGTCCTGCTCCCGAGGTCCTGGCTGTGAACTCCCAGCGGGCTGCATGGGCCGAGCAGAGCACCCCTTACTTCCGCCATCTTGAACAAGAAGTGGCTTTGAGGCGTAAGGAGCGCGAGGAGACTTTAGGCGAATCTGCTCGATTGCATGCTCAAGTTGATGCAAACGCTGCACAGCTGAAAGCTATCTTCGAAAGCCTTCTACGATGTATTTCTGACGGGATCACGCTAGGCAAAAGCTCGACCTCATCGAGCGAGATGCACAGAATTGTGGAGCAGCTCAACGGGTCGTCGAAGAGCAACTTCCATCCTATTTGCAGCAACGAGCTCAGGTTGAAGCAGAGTTGGCTGCGACAGCTGACAATGAAAAGGGGCCGAGGGAAGTGCGCGAGCGGCTGATTGGTCTATTGAAAACGCTTCCCTCCCAATAATTGTTTTTGCACCACTTGTAATTTTTGAATAAAATGTATCCCCCCGTTTTTTATCCTTTCATATGATGTAAATTGTACTCAATTGAATTTATGAATAAAAGATACATTTCTTTCGTAATATCTCGTGTCATTTGTTGCTTTCTTCTTTTCTTTGTTATCGGCATGTCACTTTAGTAAGCGTAGTCTGCAGATGATAGAGAGAACATTCCGTTCTAAATTCTTCGAGAGGTAGCGATGGTTTAGGAAGCAAGTTCAGATCTGCTGCCTAAGGCTTTTCAACTTCATGAGCCGTGAGGGTCTCATAAAGACTTTTCTCCCTATGAGTCGAGAGGATCTCGTAGGTGTATTTTCTCCTTAGGAATCGTGAGGATTCCTAAGTGTGTTTTCTCTTAAAAGTCATAAGGATCTTACAAGATAGTTTTCTTCCTTACGGGTCGAGAGGACCCGTAAGTGTTTGATGAGATTGACGTTATCCATATTTCACGGAGTCGGGGGTTGACTCTCGGTTGTCTGTGCACCGCTGAGTCATGGAACTGGGGATTGCCAGGATTCCAATTCGCTGATATTGCGTCTGTTGTAATGAGACGAATGTTGAGATGATCTCCGATGGTCTGTCAGGATTTATATGAGTTGCCGTCAAGCCCTTGAAGCTAGGAATGTTGCCTTTGCTTCATTTGCTGCCATTGCGTCTGCTGTATCGAGACGAATGTCATGGTGATGATCACTCCGCGCTGGTGTGGGATGATCTCCGATGGTCTTTCAGGCTTTATATGAGTTGCCGTCAAGCCCTTGAAGCTAGGAATGTTGCCTTTGCTTCATTTGCTGTCATTGCGTCTGCTGTATCGAGACGAATGTCATGGTGGTGATCACTCCGTGCTAGTGTGGGATGATCTCCGATGGTCTGTCAGGCTTTATATGAGTTGCCGTCAAGCCCTTGAAGCTAGGAATGTTGCCTTTGCTTCATTTGCTGTCATTGCGTCTGCTGTATCGAGACGAATGTCATGGGGGTGATCACTCCGCGTTGGTATGGGATGATCTCCGATGGTCTTTCAAGCTTTATATAAGTTTCCATCAAGCCCTTGAAGCTAGGAATGTTGCCTTTGCTTCATTTGCTGTCATTGCGTCTGCTGTATTGAGATGAATGTCATGGTGGTGATCACTCCGCGCTGGTGTGGGATGATCTCCGATGGTCTTTCAGGCTTTATATGAGTTGCCGTCAAGCCCTTGAAACTAGGAATGTTGCCTTTGCTTCATTTGCTATCATTGCGTCTGCTGTATCGAGATGAATGTCATGGTGGTGATCACTCTGCGATGGTATGGGATGATCTCCGATGGTCTTTCAGGCTTTATATAAGTTGTCGTCAAGCCCTTGAAGCTAGGAATGTTGCCTTTGCTTTATTTGCTGTCATTGCGTCTGCTGTATCGAGATGAATGTCATGGTGGTGATCACTCCGCGCTGGTGTGGGATGATCTCCGATGGTCTTTCAGGCTTTATATGAGTTGTCATCAAGCCCTTGAAGCTAGGAATGTTGCCTTTGCTTCATTTGCTGTCATTGTGTCTGCTGTATCGAGACGAATGTCATGGTGGTGATCACTTCGCGCTGGTGTGGGATGATTTCCGATGGTCTTTTAGGCTTTATATGAGTTGCCGTTAAGGCCTTGAAGCTAGGAATTTGGCCTTTGCTTCGTTTGCTGGCATTGCGTCTGCTGTATCGATACGAATGTCATGGTGGTGATCACTCCGCGCTGGTGTGGGATGATCTTCGATGGTCTTTCAGGTTTTATATGAGTTGCCGTCAAGACCCTGAAACTAGGAATTTGGCCTTTGCTTCGTTTGCTGGCATTGCGTCTGCTGTATCGAGATGAATGTCATGATGGCGATCACTCCTCGCTGATGTGGGATGATCTCCGACGGTCTTTCAGGTTTTATATGAGTTGACGCCAAGACCCTGAAGCTAGGAATTTGGCCTTCACTTCGTTTGCTTTGGTGTGTCCGAATCCTGTTGGAGGAAGGACGTTGTAGTGACAGCTCGTCTGCTGTATCGAGACGAACGTCGAGGTGGTGACCACTCCGCGCTGGTGTAGGATGATCTTCGATAGTCTTTCAGGTTTTATATGAGTTGCCGTCAAGACCTTGAAGCTAGGAATTTGGCTTTCGCTTCGTTTGCTTTGGCGTGTCCGAATCCTGTTGGAGGAAGGACGCTGTAGTGACATCTCATCTCCTGTAATGAGACGAATGCTAAGGTGGAGCTGGGAGTTTGCCATCACTTCGCTTTGTTTCGACCATGAGGTCTTTTGTTGACGTTGCGTCTGCATCCTGCTGGACTGCGAAGGAACGCCGTTGTTGACATTGCGTCTGGTGTAACGAGACGAATGCTGAGGTGGAGTTGGGACTTTGCCATCACTCCGCTTTGTTTCGATCGTGAGGTCTTTCGTTGACGTTGCATCTGCATCCTGCCGGACTGCAAAGGAATGCCGTTGTAGGTCTTCAGGCTGTAGATGTGGCCATCGAGACTTGGCTCTTCTTCTGATGGAGCCTGGTGGGAAGGTATGGTTCTGTAACATCTCAAAAATTGCTAAAACCGATTAGCGATTTTTAATCGCGATTAGCATTAAATTAGCATATAATTAATCACAAAAACTTAAAAATGGCATAAATCCATAAGATACCCTATTTTAGAATTTTCCATAATCTTTCTCAATTTTTTCCTATTTATTTGTATTTAATAATACCAAAATATTACCCGAAAAGAGCACGTGACTGGCACCTGAACCATATGAAGTCTATAGGACTCCATCTGATCCAGGTAAGCCAAAAGCCCAGAAATCTAAAACCATTTTAAGGGTAAATATGAAAATTTGTGTTTAGGAAGTAAGGAAAAACATGTTTGAAGTCAAGGTTTTTAAATAACTAAGCCGAAAATGGATTTAAAAAGTAAAGTCTTTTCTAAAAATTTCGGCAGGGTTTCTTTTGTAAAAACTGGCCCCAAACGGGGTACAACAAGAATAACAATATAAATGCAATGGTAAAAGGCATCGTCAAGCGGGAGCTAGCTCTTCGTCAAAGACGGTCACAACCACACAACAATATAATATACAACGGCAAGTGGCGAGGATCAAATCCAAAAGAAAGCTCAAAGCATGAAAAAAACCCGCAATACTACTAAGCGCGACTCTAAGGTCGAAATAATACAACACTAATGTCTAAGTCTGAAACAATATACAGTTTTGGTTGATGGAAATTCTAGATACAAAGGATAAAATAAATACAATGGTGATTCTTGATGCAAAAGAATCCACCTATCAAAAGCAATTCACCCACAAGGAAGTACTGTGCCAGAAATGCCGCAAGGGAACCTGTACGGCAAAACCTGCAAGAACTGTGGCACAACGGGGGTGAGTTGCCAACTCGTGAATAGAAAACATCTACAAGCAGAAACCGAATGCAAGACATAAACCTAGGTCAACAATCAGTAATATAAACCACAAAAGTACATCTGAAGTATGATAAAGTGGCAATGTGACATCTAATCATGTATGTAGTGCCAGGTACTCAGGGAATAACATGTCATGAATGTAAGGTATGCTGCATGAAGTAAATATGATGAAGCATCAAATGAAGATCAATACACATATATTAGCGTCCCATACCACTAATATTGGTGTAAGGGTATATATAACAGCGCCCTCGAACCCTGTTATATATACAATGAAGTATGATCAAAGTAAAACCGGTCTATATGTGATCAATGTCTGTATAAGTGTGGATCCCGTCCACCTGTCACCCAATGACAATAAGCCTCATGCATGTAAATATCATAATACATATGCATGGAAATATGAGGATATAAGCAATCATGGAAATATCATAAAACATCATGAAATCTGTGCCTAGCATCGGCACGTAAATCCTCGTCTATCAGGCGCTGTCACCAAGACTGGCCCTGATAGGTACGTATCATACGCTGTCTCGAAAACCCAAGTGCCCAGCTTCGACCCTCGAATTTCGACGTATCTATACGTACATACTCCGGTCGGTATCCCCACGATAACCGCCGAGTCCAAATACTATCACCGGTAGGTAGTGCTCTCCTGCCAGGCTCACCGTCTAACATATACGAGTCTTCTTGCCCCGGGGTACCTTACCGGGTCCACCATGTACCCGCAGACGGTGCCTACCGCTCCTCGAATCGGGTTTCATATGCCACTCTCAGAACCGAGAAAACACATGGTGGACGCACTGAAATATCATATCAAGGAAACCGGGTTTTCAAAGACAATACACATTCTTAGTTGAAATAGCCACGGTTCCCAAATCCAGAAATATCATGGAAACACATATCTCAATGCGTATGATCAGAAACATAATGTATGCAACATATAAAAGAATGTAGGCATATCGATATATCATGCAATACGGAAAAGTGATATGCACATAATGGGGAAGCCGCTCTTTTAAAATGAATCCGTTTTAAAGAGTATTTTGCGGTTCCCAAATCTAGAAATATCATCTGTGTATGTGCAAGTATGTGTACAAATATATGTGTACAATGGGTATGTATACAAGTATGCGATGCAATGGTCGTATACTGAATGCGGCAATACTACAGTGTAGTGACATGGTAATTATCGATGATGAAGTGTGTGAGCCAGCAAGCCAGTGTAAGTGGAACATATGCATCATCGATAATGGTGCTGGTGTCCTAACAGCATGATGGCAACATATCCAGGCAATATGAATAGCATGAGTATGCGAGAAATCAAATAATCAACACCACAGTGAAGAAACTACATCAATATGTATGTATCATGCAGTTATGCCTTTTGAAACCACACGAATCAGGGTTTTTAGTAAAATAAGGGCTACGGTGTTTTTAAGAAAAGGTACGCCCTTTAGTGTATCCGTAGAATCCCTTTGTTTGTCTTTAAGATATTCCTGATTCGTAGTTTTTGAAATAGGTCTGACTCGGTCTAGTCTAACATCTACTATGCAAACTACTGATCTAAGTATCAGGTCAATCGGGAGGGGTATGGAAACCACCTAAATCTGAGTCGATATGTATATATATAGTCGGTGATCCCGCCTCAGTAGTATCGCGTACGATACAATATATCATATGACCTCCTCAAGTCATGAGTGCGGATCTATCATCAGTGTAAAGCTCGTACGGTAAATCGTCGTACGGCATCCCAATAGCTGGGTACGGGTCAAATCACATTCCTCTTATTAATTATCAGGTGTCATTATCATCATATCCCATAATCGGGGTGACTGATCTAAGTCTAGTACATCTGATACCATCTATAAAGTATGAATGCGGGGGTAAACACACATTCCAAGCCCGCAAGAATCACATGTCATATCCCAAATATGCATCATATCAAATCACCTATCTTGCGGCACAAGGCCCAATATCATCGACTCATCTCCAATGTCATCAAATATCATCCACCAAGTGTAAGTATAAGGAATATACAAGTGTAGGCGTGTAGGTGCAATTCTGTCCTAGGGCTCGCAACTAGGAACTACGCTAATTACTTCTAACCCTAACTAACCATAATACATCTAACACAAAACCACGACACAATATAAACTATTATATATCTAATATACATAGTATACTAACTACGGACTGCGGGGGTGCTATACGCCATCCACCCGACTTCCCCCTGTAGATATAATCTACTCACCTTGGGTCTTCATTTGTCGACGTCGCCACGCGCTTTCTGGTCGTCCCGAAGTCTTCATGGGGTACCTACACAGCAAGTATCGTATATACACAATTAAAACCAAAACCAAGCTAAAACGGCACATGAAATCCAAAATGATACGAGAAGGGGCCTATAGGTGAGAACCTACGGCACGCCTTCAAAACCATCAATAAATCCTCTATATCGTCGTATAAACGCCAAATAGTCGAGGTAAAATGAAACACACCAATGCAGAAATGAAAATACGGAATACGGAAACTAAAGTCCAAAACAGCAACTCATGAAATATGTCCCAGATTTTACCAGAGATCAATTTATACAAATCTATATATACCAAGGGCCTAAAGTAAGCATGTTGGAGCTACAGAACAAACAGGAGGCAAAATGGTGGGACCCAGGCCGCAATTTGCGGCCAATTGGGAGGAATTGGCGGCCGGGTAAGGAGGTTAGGGGCTGGGGCTTTGGGGGTAGCTCTCTGGGTGCCTATACATATCACTGTCCACCCAATATTATTTTAGGGGTCTCGGGGTGTTAGCAGATTCTTAATAACAGTGACAGATTCCAGTTTTTCCTCGATATCTGTTTCTAAAATCCGTATTCTGGTTTTTGGCTTCAGGTTAGGGTCTTAATTTAGGCACTATGGTGTTTATATAACCTCAACTGAGCTTAATTTCCCAATACAACACAAGTTTCTCTCAAACCCTAACTAGGTTTTCAAGTCCATAATATCACACAATATCGATTCTATAACAATATTGGGGTATAGGGAATGCTAGAATTAAGCTAATGTTTCAGAAATTACCTCAATTGGCAACTCAAGAATTTTCTTGAGTTGCCCCTAGTGTCCCAAATCCTTACTTCTTTAGCTCCAAGTGTAGATCTAGGGATGGTGCACACTTTTAATGAAAAGAGTGTGTGGTTTTGGTGAAGTTTGTGAGATGATTTGGGGCATTGAAGTGAGGAGGGGAGGTGAAGAAGCAGCAGCAGCAGCAAGCAAAGGAAGAGGGAGAGAAATGAGGGGAAAAATGGCTAAGGGTTTGGTCAAATGAAGCCCATACCTCACTCTCTCACCTACCCTCAATTCTTTATTACTTTCTCATTTTCTTTTTTCTCTTTTCTATAACTCCACAAATCCTTCTCACATAAACCATAAACCCCAAATGAGAAACCATGGTGGAAAATGCACAAGTGTGATAAAAAATGATATGTGCAAGTTTTGCTCAAAAATTGCTAAAACCGATTAGCGATTTTTAATCGCGATTAGCATTAAATTAGCATATAATTAATCACAAAAAGTTCAAAATGGCATAAATCCATAAGATACCCTATTTTAGAATTTTCCATAATCTTTCTCAATTTTTTCCTATTTATTTGTATTTAATAATACTAAAATATTAAAATATTCCATAAAATAATATTAAATTATAAAAATTCCCAAAAATAGTATTTTATTATTATTATTAATTTTTGAGATGTTACAGGTTCCCTTTTTATTTGTGCCCCTGGATTGTATACAGGGATCGATGTGATCTCACCTGTAGGGCAAAAAGTTTCATTTCATTTCATCTTTTATTTCTTTCCGCGATGCTCTATAATTTCAGCTTTTTATATCGCGAAGGTCGCGATTGCCCAATCATTTCGGCTATTTTTCGCGGTACCCAACATTTCGGCTATTTGTTTTGTTTTTACTCGTTTTTATTGCTAGTTGCCCAATCATTTCGGCTGTTTTTGTACGCATACATTTTTACTTGCTGATTTCGTTGCAAGTTGCCCCATCATTTCGGCTATTTCATATGCATTTGTGGCTCACTGACTTTCACTGTGAGTTTGAGATTTGATACCGATTTAGGCATTAGCATCGCTACAACTGGGATATTGTCAGGAGCGAATCATCATTTGCCTCTGTCGATGTCGAACAAAGGTGGCTTAGTAAACAGTGTTAGGATCCTGTCGACTAAGGCTTTTAACTTAACGAGCCGTAAGGGTCTCATAAAGGTGTTTCTCCCTACGAGTCGTGAGGATCGTGAGGATTCCTAAGTGTGTGTTCTCTTATAAGTCGTAAGGATCTTACAAGAGTGTTTTCTCCTTATATGTCGAGAGGACTTACAAGGGTTGTTCACTATGTAGACATATCCCTAGTCGCGGGTAGGATTTTGTTAGGGAAATGTTTATTCGCGCCCGTAGATTGTATACAAGGGTCAATACTGAACCGCTTGTAGGGCAGCATTGGAGGTTATGATGGCTGCTTAAGAACAGGTTCAGATCCCTATAGCTTAAGGCTTTTGAATCCTATGAGCCGTGAGGGTCTCAAAGGGGGGAATTCTTCTTACGAGTCGTGAGGATCTCGTAAGTGTAATTTCTCCTTAGGAATCATGGGGATCCCTAAGTGTGTTACTCCCCTGTGAGTCATAAGGATCTCACGCAGGTGGTTTCTCCTCACAAGATCGAGAGGACCTTGCAAGTGTCTTTTAACGAGATTGCGCCCTTTCGGGTTTTCACAAAACTCGCCGGTACCCCTGCTGTTTTTACTCACAGAGCCCTTTCAGGTTTTCATCCGTGCCCTTTTTGCTTATGGACATACCGTTTTCTTTTTTTTTTTTTTTTTATTTTTTTTTGTCAGGCTCGGGATGCTGCGGTCCGTAGTAGTTTATCGACGTTTCGGTCAACAGCTAGTTTTAGGACATAGTGGTCCATTGTTAGTTTAAGGACGTTTCAGTCCAATGCCAGTTTTAGGACATAGTGGTCCATCGTTAGTTTAAGGACATTTCGGTCCGCTGTTGCCATATTTGAAGCGAGTTTTTAGTTTATGGACTTTCCGATCCAAGGGGCTTTCTCTATGAATGAGCACGATGCCCCTGGCATGTCCATCTTTTTCAGATCATGTGGTTGTGGCGGGTTCATTTTCCATTTTTCGGACAGTGCGAATTTGCCTTGTTGGTATTGGTCTTCAACCCAGCCTTTGAAGATGAAGCAATCTTCGATCGGATGACTTACTGCTTGGTGGTAAGGATAGTAATTAGGATTGTTGACATCGCCTGGCTGCAACGGACGTTTTGGATCTGGCAGATTGATGAGTCTGTTGTGCACTGCCAACTCGAACAGTCTCCTCGTTTTATCCCGGGGAAATGAGTAAGGACATCCCAGTCTTTCCTCGAGAGATGGGCGTAGACGCACGTTGTTTTGGCGAACAACCGGCTTTAAGTTGTTCGGCTGTTGTTGAGTATTGGCGACGAAGGTCGCTTTCCCATTCCTTTTTTCGTTTCGAGGCTCCGACTTCGAAGAGGAAGGCATGTGGCCCATCTGGTCCATTTGGGCCAGCTTGTCAATTAAGGCCTGGAAAGTGGTCGGCTTGAAAAACATCATGAATTAGGAAATAGTCGCCTGGGGGTCAAGAGTGCCCACAAACATGCCTACTGCAGGCGCTTCTTTGATGCGCTGCTCGCATTTCGACCATAAATTCCGCCATCGTTTCGCGTATTGAACCCATGTTTCTCCAGGTTTCACTCTGGCGTTAATCAATGCCGTGATTAGGGTGCGTTCTCTAGCACTCGCGAAACGCTGGGTGAATAGTAGCTACATCTCTGCAAAAGTTTTGACGGAGTCGTTGGGAAGTTCCGAACACCACTCGAATGCTGTCTCTGACAAGCTGCCAACGAACTGGCGGAGCAGTAGTTTATCATCACCTTCGGTGTTGCCGCACAAGGCTCTGAATTGAGCGACGTGCTGATGCGGATTTCCCGTCCCCTTATATACGTAGAATTTAGGGATCGTGTATCCCGGCGGGTACTTTATTTGGTCATACCAACCTGGATAGGGTCGTCCAGTTTTAACAATTTGGCCGGCCGCTTCATTTGCCTGGTGAACTCGTATCTGCTGAGCGATATAATCATCCAGGGCGGCTTTGGAGATGGTCTCCTTTTTGGCTGCTGAACAAGCCGGAGGAGGGTTCGATGTCTCCCCTCTATCATCTTCAAGGACAATCGGAAGGTCTTCAGCCGGAGGATCCGGTTGTATCATCATCCCAACAATGTCTTGGAAGAGAAGCGCTATTCATTTTATATTGGCCGCCTGTTCTGCAGCCTATTTTTCTTTCCTCTTGAGCATTCTTCGGAGGAAATCAGCATCAGTTTCTTGTTCTTGACGCTGCTCCGAGGTCTCCGGATTTTCTTTCGGCCCAGTGAGCGTGGCCATTGCAGTTAGCATCTCCTGAAGTTTCTGCTGCTGCTGCTCCTGAGCCTTTGTTATCGATCGAGTAAGCGGTCGATGACCCGTAGAAGCACGGCTTTCCTCTTTTCCGAAAGCCATATAAACGGTATGTGTTTCCATGCCCCCAGACTTGGGGCGTTTAGATTCAGCATCCTTGCATTTCGCCGCAGTTACGGGGCTTTCTCCGGCCTCCTTCTCTTATGAGTGGTTGAAGTTGAGGGAGGCATTGCAGTGGGCACCCAAAAAGCTGTTGCCTTTTGTGGCTTGACAGGATGGTTCTCTTCTCGCTTAACTTTCACCTTTTTTTGTCGGCGAGAGTAATCTTGATCAATCACCGATTCATGAACCTGTCGCCAAACTTTGTAGATTTTGGAGGACAACCGCTGAGGGGGCTGCTCCAGCTTCTTTTCTGTAGCATTCTCCACGGGTGGAGGAGATCTCTTTAGCACGGCAGTCGGAGAGTTCTTACGAACCTTCCTAAGCGGTTCAAAGCTATTCCAAGTTGGAACAGCAGCATCGATTTCCACCATTGGAGCCGGCGGAGTCAGTCCAGAAGGGGAGTTGTCCCCAACCTTCCTTACTCGGCGCCAGTAACAACGGCGAGCATGTCGTGCGGATGGAGTTGGTTCAGCTATAAGGGTGACTTCCTCATGCCCCCTGTGTTGGTGAAGGGTTATCACCGGCGTCAGCCTCTTGAAGACCGATTTCCGTTGAGAAGCAATGTCCAATCTGTCAAAGACAGATCTCTGGGCAGGGGAAGCAGCTTTAGGGACTTCGCCTGGAGCAGGAGTCGGAATGGACAGCCTTGTGAAAACTGACTTCTTGGCAGAAGAAGCCTTTCTAATGATTTCGTCCGCTTGAGCCGAGATGGCTATCCGCTTTGGGATGGCTGATTCAGGTATTGCGGGCTTGTTGACGTTCTGGCACACTCTGTTGAAAACCGACACATTGATGTTGGGCGACCCGTTGAGAGGGGCCGCAGTAGTTGCAAGCCAATCAAAGACCGACTTCTTGGGAGCAACAGACGGTAGAGGGGTGTTAAAGCTCATCGGTGGGAGAATGGTCCCAAAGAATAGCCCTTTGGTGGCTTGCGTTACTTGCTCCACTGGCATCTTGAACAGGAAGGCCGCTTGAGGCCCGTAGGATACACCTCTAGATGAGGCGGAATGGGAGTTGCAGTTGCAGCTAGTGCAGGTTGAAGCCATTGATCTTCTGTTTTCTGCACGGAGCAAGACACCAAATCTTAGTACCTTAAACCCAAGGGTAACCATATAAAACCGCGATTCGTTCATGAACACGACGCACGAAGTATGGAGTGGAAAGAGGAAAAGGTCCCACCGGGCGTGCCAGAATCTATTACCCGCCGAAACACGAAGACACGACCGCGCAGGTCCATCTTGCCTGAAGTTCGGGGCAGATGCTAATTGGTGCTATCCGTCCACCTCTTCAAAGATGCCAAGTTGATTTATGACACAGTGTATCGAAGGTTTAAATGGATGCGGCCGGTGTAGCAGACTTCGTCAGATTCCCCCTCATTTGAGGGGTTTTTGATTGTGGGGACGCTCTTCCCTGCAGGCGCAAGCCCCTGCAGTTAATAACGCTACCGCATCGCGGTAACCACTTTCTCCTTCTTCAGATGGTCACTTCGTGTCGTGGGTGTTTGTTTTGTTTTTGGTTGCCTATGGATTGTATACGGAGACTAATTTATATTGTCGCCCGTAGGGCATGGATTAGTTCAAATCCGTATTTTCTTAGATTTGGGTTTAAGGATACGTTAGTCTCATTTAAGACTAAGATCAACTTAAATGTTTGTTGAGAATACGCTAGTCTAATTTTAGACTAAGATCAACTCAAAGGGATAGTTTAGATCCAACAAAAGAGCATTTGGACTATAATGTTTAGTTTAGGGACATTGCGGTCGATTAGTTTAAGGACATTACGGTCTAATGTTAGTTTAAGGACATCTCGGTCCAAGGTTAAGGACATCATAGTCCATGGGTTTTAAAGGACTCCACAGTCCAGTTTAAAGACGTCATAGTCTATGAAATGTATGGTTGTCGGGACCCGTCACCTCTCTGAAGACGTTGAAGGATTACAATGACATATATCAGAGGGGTTCAGAGATGTACCCTTGAACCGATGTGAGTTGGTTGAAAGATCTGTAGTCCAATTTGGGGCTAAGATCTGTTAAAATATTTTTGAGCATATGGGCTCAATTAATATGAGTTGGGGACTTATGGCCAATCTTGAGCTAAGTCCAAACAGGTTAAAATGTTTAACATTTTATTTTGGGCTGTTGAGCCTTTATTTGGTCTTGGCCCTTTTAGCAATGCTTGAATTCTGACAGTGTTTTTGTCTTCACTGAATGCTGAGCATTCCTCATAGCCTTATGCTTATTACAGAACAATTTATGTTCTATTAGCACGACACGTGGCGCGCTTGGCGCTTCGCTCTAGTCAAAGAGCGCAGTGCGCTTCTGCCGAGTAGCCCACACGTGAGGGACACGTGTCGCGCTTGGCGCTATGCGCCGGATGATGGGTGCATTGCGCCAGTTTATGAGCGCATTGCACTAGTAGTTTAGTGGCACACACGTAATTGACACATGGTGCGCCTGGCGCTGAGTGCCAGCCCTTGAGCGCAGTGCGCTATTTCAAGAGCGTAAAGCGACACGTGTCGCGCTCGGTGCTGAGCGCCACTCTAAGAGCGCAGAAGCGCAGTTCCAGAGCGCAAAGGCACAGTTCCAGAGCGCAAAGGCGCATTTGATCAATTTTGTGATCTAAAAAAAAGAGACTTTGTCTCAAAATTCTAAGAACAAAAGTTCTTCAGTCTTTTATGTTGATGAAAGGCTTTGCCTTTATGGATCTATGATCTGTGAGGAAGAAGTAAATTCTACTTTTATTTTATGATGAGATCTTTGGATCTCTTTGTGAAAGACTTTTTGTCTTTGTAGATCTATGATCTTTAAAGAAGTGGGTTCTTCTTTTTTTTTTATTATGAGATGATTTCATCTCTGTGCTTATCATCATTCGTTTCTTTACCTTGAAGAAAGTTTTCTTCTTCTGAGAGCTTGCTCTTTTTCTTTAAATTTCTCAAAGTTTTTTGAGGAGGTTTCTCTCTATGCTTCTGCATATGAGACTTGAAATCTAGGGGCCTTTATATAGGGCAAGCTGATCAGTTCAATCAGTTAAGGAGAACTTTTCTCCAATTGATTTGGGGAATTTCCCATCGTTGGATCTTTGATCCAAGGGCTTCTGATTTACAGAAGGCAATCTTCTTGTTTTTAACAAAGATTGGGAAATCTTCTAAACAGAATTTATTCTGTATTTTTAGTGATTTTTTTATCACCATTGGATCATTGATCCAACGGTGCTCTGATTTATAGAGCACAATTTTGTTGTCTGGAAAGATTTTTAGAAATCTTTCCTTAACAGAATTTAATTCTGGTTAATTAATGATTCATCATTATTATTAGATCTTTGATCTAACGGTGATGAGCTTTTAGTTCCAGCGCTAGCGCACCCGTACTTTGCACGTGGTGTACTGCTTAGAGCGCAGCGCACCTAGCGCTAGTGCATCCGTGCTTTGCGCCACGTGCACTGCTCAGAGCGCAGCGCATCCGTGCTTTTGTACGTGGTGCGCTGCTTAGAGCGCAGCGCACCAAGCGCTAGCGCACGTGTGCTTTGCACGTGGTGCGCTGCTTAGGGCACAGCGCACTTGGCGCTGGATCTGAAGCGTTGCTTCGTTTTAAAATTTAAATTTCAAACATAGCTTTGCTCTGATTGGGGGAAACAATGTTGTAGAATCAAATTTTCTAAATGGGTAGCTCTAGTTTTTACTTTGCATAGCGGTATTCCTTGTAGAATATCCAGCACCTTATTTGATAAGGAAAGAGACGAGATCCCTTCACCGGGAGTGACCTCTTTAGCGAAACTAGCAGATGTTACAACCCACTCGGTTTTGTTTTTGATTGCCTTTATAGTTCTTGCTTTGCATAGCGGTATTCCTTATAGAATATCCAGCACCTTATTCGATAAGGAAAGAGCCGAGATCCCTTCACCGGGAGTGACCTCTTTAGCAAAACTAGCAAAAGCCTAAAAAACATTCATTTTCAAAATCACTTGATTCTACAACGATATCAAGTTCATTACGCTCATGGTTTTCTTAAAAAACTTGCGTAGCCCTCCGTCATTTCAGATAAGCACTAGTTAGTATTCGTTCTACGTTTGTTGGCCTTCGTCAAGGCGTAGTGTGCGGTAGCTGATTAGCACTTATCTGCTTATAGCATGTGATGTGATTGGATTAGGATAGTCATGCGACTTTGTTGGCCTTCGTCAAGGGTCGCGCGGGTGGGTTTAATTCAATCAAGAAATGTACGGGTTGAACTTGACTAGCGGCCTATAGTTTGTTGGCCTTCGTCAAGGTCATCGGTTGCTAGGGGCAAAAGTATTATCGGGAATTTCAAGTGTTGAAATTTGCAAAGAGATTGAATGCCTTCTATGAGATGGTTGGATCCCGATACCCACCGCGAGTAAGAGTTACTCCTGGGAGAATTATACACATGACAATTAGCCGATCAAGTAGGTGTCTAGAAATGTGTTAACGGGGTTATGCCCCTGGGAAAATGAGATTTACTTTAATTAGGTCCGTGCGAAAGCACGGGGAACCACCCTCAAAGTACCGGCACTGGACTGGCTGAAAGATTGGCGAACTTGTAAGGTGCAATTAATCCCGGCTAGTCTTACCTTTTAGGGTTTGAAGAAGGATTTGATAAAAACAGTGGGAGCCGTCCTGATTAGATAAGATAATAACCAATCTAATCTTGCAAAGAGCGCACGCTAAAGCGTTTCGTTCTCTCTCTCTCCAGGCAGCAACCAATGTCACGCCTTAATCAAGATAATAATATGGATGTATTGACCGAACCCGCTTGTTATACTGAGCAAGGAAAAGTTGGTTCCGCTCCAACTTATAAGTGTTATAAGTCCGAGCAGGAAATAGGAGAATATCCGGATTACCACGCCACCAAAACGAAGAATAATCATGTTGATGCATCTTCTTCGGGTGTGTTAGTTATAGAGAACTGTTTCTCAGTACACTCTACGTCCTGGGTATTAGATACCGGATCGAGATCCCACATATGCAATTTGTTGTATGGGCTAAGGAAATGTAGAGAACTGGGAAAAAGTGATCATTCTCTAAAAGTAGGGAATGGTGCAAGTGTTGCAGCCAAAGCAGTTGGTGAATATCACCTTGTATTGCCAACCAGGAATACATTGATCCTGAACGACTGTTATTACGTACCCTCTATTATATGCAATTTAATATCAATTTCTTTATTAGATAAAGAAGGATATAATTTTGTAGTAGAGAATAATGTTATGAACATTTACCTAAATCAAGTGTTGATTGGGTTTGGTGCGTTATGTAACAGATTTTACGTTCTGAATCAAAACACAGTTTTTAACGTATAGAACACACACAAGAGGAAAAGTTCAGAAATGAACGAATCCTTCTTATGGCATTGTAGACTAGGTCATATCAATGCGACACGACTAGCTAAGTTACATAAAGATGGATATTTGAATCCGTTCGAATTTTCATCTTATGAAACTTGCCAGTCATGTCTCAAAGGCAAGATGACCAAAACTCCGTTAACAGGACACGGAGAAAGTGTTACAGAACTCTTGGGACTAATACATAGTGATGTATGCGGTCCCATGTCTACACATGCCAGGAATGGTTCCCCGTACTTCATTACATTCACTGACGATCTCTCAAGATACGGACATGTGTTCCTATTGAAACACAAGTCTAAACCTTTTGAGAAATTCAAAGAGTATAAGCATGAAGTAGAGAACCAAATGGGTAAAAGTATTAAAATTCTTCGATCTGATCGAGGAGGAGAATACTTGAGCAATGAGTTCCTGGACTATTTAAAAGAGAATGGGATTCTCTCTCAGCTTACTCCTCTGTATACACCACAGCACAACGGTGTATCAGAGTGGAGGAATCGCATCCTATTGAATATGGTGCGCTCTATGATGAGCACTGCTGAGTTGCCTATTTCCTTTTGGGGGTATGTGCTTGAGACAGCCATACACCTATTGAATATGGTCCCTACCAAATTTGTGCCTACCACTCCATATGAGATATGGAAGGGGAAGAGACCGTGTCTTAATTATATTAAGATATGGGGTTGTCCGGCTTATGTTAAAACGCAAAATCCGAACAAACTTGAGGTAAGGTCAGTTCTGTGTAAGTTTGTTGGATATCGCAAAAATTCACGTGGGTATATCTTCTACCGTTCCGAGGAACAAAAGGTGTTTGTTTCTCGCAATTCCACCTTTTTAGAAAAGGAATTTCTTGATAAAGAAATTAGTGGTGAGGAGGTAGAACTGGAAGAAGTTCCAGCAGCACAAACTACAACTGAAGATTTAGTAGAATCAGAGGATTCGATAGTTCCCAACGAACCTCAGCCTCTCCGCCGATCTAGTAGGGTTCCTCTTCCACCTGAGAGATACTACGGTTTTCTCATTGATGGTGGGAGTGAGGATTGCATCATGGAAGATGATGACCCAACTAGCTTCGAGCAGGCCATCATGAGTGGGGACTCTGTGAAATGGTTGGATGCAATGCGGTCTGAGATGGAATCCATTTACACCAACAAAGTATGGACTTTGGAAGTTTCTCCTGAAGGGGTAAAAACCATTGGGAGCAAATGGATTTTTAAGAAAAAATTTGGTGTAGATGGAAAAGTTGAGACTTTCAAAGCTAGACTTGTTGCAAAAGATTTTCGTCAACGACCAGGTGTGGAATATGATGAAACCTTTTCTCCAGTGGCTATGCTTAAGTCCATCCGGATCCTACTTGCCATCGCTGCATACCATGACTATGAAATCTGGCAAATGGATGTTATGACCGCCTTTCTAAATGGTGATTTAGAAGAGAGCATGTACATGACTCAGTCAGGGGCTTTGTAGACAGTGGGAGCAGCGGAAAGGTGTGCAACCTGCTCAAATCAATCTACGGGTTGAAGCAGGCATCACGGAGTTGGAATATCTGTTTTGATGAGGCAGTCAAAGAGTTTGACTTCATAAAAAACGTAGATGAGCCTTGTATATACAAAAAGGTTGCAGAGAGTAAGGTCGTCTTCCTCGTATTGTACATAGATGATATACTCTTGATAGGAAATGATGTTCATATGCTGCACTCTGTCAAGCCCTTCTTATCACAAAGATTCTCAATGAAAGATCTAGGTGATGACTCCTACATCTTAGGGATTAAGATCTATAGAGATAGATCTAAATGGATACTGGGATTGTCCCAATCCAGGTACATTGACACCGTACTAAAGAGGTTTAGTATGGAAGATTCCAAGCATGAGAATATACCTACGATTTCAGGACTCACTCTCTCAAAAGAGATGTCTCCCTAGACTGATTTAGAGAGAGCTCGTATGCAAGGGATACCCTATGTTTCGGCAGTAGGCTCTACCATGTACGTGATGTTATGTATTAGACCTGATGTAGCATACTCACTAAGTGTAGTGAGTATGTATCAAGCAGATCCAAGAGAGAATCACTGGACAACTGTGAAGAACATTCTCAAGTACTTGAGAAGGACTAAAGAGATGTTCTTGGTGTACGGTTACGGTGAACTCCAAGTGGAGTCCTTTACCGACTCGAGCTTCCAAAGTGATAAGGACGACAGTAAGTCGGTCTCGGGTTTTGTCTTTACCCTCAATGGAGGGGCGGTGTGTTCGAAGAGTTCCAAGCAAGACACTGTTGCAGACTCGACGATGGAGGCTGAATACATCGCTGCCAACGATGCTGCCAAAGAAGCTGTCTAGATGAAGAAGTTCATTGCCGAGCTTGGTATGGTTCCATCCATTGAGCATCCAATACCTGTGTATTGTGATAACAATGGAGCGGCGGCTTTAGCCAAGGAACCCAGGTCCCATCAGAGATCCAGACATATTCTGAGACGGTATCACCTGATCCGGGAGATAGTTGATCGCCGGGAGATCGAGGTCAGGAGAGTTGATACGAAGAATAACACTGGGGATCCACTCACGAAGGCCATTCCCGAGATATAATTTGAGTGACTTTTTGGGACGTTGGGTATGAGATACTACAACATATGGCCTTAGTGCAAGTGGGAGATTGTTAGTTATATGTATACCCTAGAGGCCATTATTGTACATATGATGTATATTATAGTGGATTCTTGGATATATATAGAGAGAACTTTCTTGCTCGACATAATAGTATGCTATTTGGTTTTTCTTTGTCTTAACATGTAGACTTATATTGTAATACTGTCTTGCTCTCACATGTTGATAAAGCCCTTAGGATATGTACTTGACTACCAGGACTATGATGGAGATCATATTAGTGAGGCCAGGGTAGTTCACAAGTACATCCTTTAATTGTTCCTAGTCGAGGGAATATCGAGACAGGGCATCGATATTCCAGAGTAGATTAGCGTATACGCTTCTTGACTCATATGATGGGCGATGGATGATCCTGTAGGGTTACTAGGCACTCTAATAAGGTTCTACAAGACATCAACCATGCCCGACTAAAATTTTAGCCGTGCCGAACAACCCTAAACAAGATCTTTAAACTAGATATTAGGCGAAACAAAGCATGTTAAACACTTTAACATCTAAGAGTTTGGGATTACAACCTTTGTAGTCTGGTCCTTCACTTCATAAGCTCCGTGTTGTGGTCCCTTCGCTGCGATCATCAAGTTCCGGACTCTCGAGAGGGCTCCACGAAGAGAAAGATGCAAGCTTACTTCCGATCTTCGATAACATATATGATCTACCTTGAAGTTTCATTAACACAAGCTCTCACTCACTAAATGAAGTGAACACCATAATCTAAATGTATAGGATATATTAGGATGATGAAGTAGGATTTTAGCTCTCATTTATTTTCATTAACTCACTCATTTTCATTACTTCATACAAAGCTAGAAAGCTTTTCATGAAAGAAGGAAGAAGAAGAACAATCAACCCTTTTGTGATGAATAATGAAACTCATATATGAGGTTAGAAATGCAACCATAGTTAAGAATGAATCCTTAACTCATGTAGAGAAACAACCATGGTAAAAGGGTTTGGGTTAGGTTAAGGAAATATCTTCATAAAATATCTTTACCAAAACAAAAGGCAAAGCTTTTAGAAACTTCTAGAAAAGCTTAACCCAAATCAAACCCTAACCATGTTTAATCTCCACTAAACATGTTGCATTAATAACCATATCATGTTACAATATTATATATCACATATATAATATTTATTGTACCAAAATAAAATAATACAATTAACATATATCGCATATATATCAATGTATTACCCGAGTGAGAAAAAGAATCTTTTAGTCAGCTTATATCAGTTAATGTAATTTAATATATCAAATATATAATTATACATTAAATTATCGAATCAACACTTGATCCGATAATCCTGCTATATCGCATGTAACCGACTAATATATCATTTGCCGATTCATCGAATCAACACTTGATCCGATGACCCGGCTGATATCAAATATCGCGAGAATATAATACGGTATCTCATATCACATTATCTTCGGTCCTGCATATATCACATATGTGCTCCTACTCTGTTTTGCCTGAGCCAAGAAACCTCTGTGTAAGACTCTAAAGAATCGTCAATACGTCGGCAGTAGGTGATGATCAGATCAAACACCCATAAGCTGCAAGCGGTCAGCTAAACGTAACAGCCACCCAGGTATTGAGCGATCAGAAGATCAACAAGAAAGCCTGTACATTCTCCTGCGAATCCAATCAGTAATACTCCCGTACAGTCCGGTCTCGTCGTCTGATATGTCGCATATCTCGCCTAGGGGTGGTAAACGTCAGACCCCAGTAGCTTGATAAGTCGTGTCGATATGAGGTCTATAACAGTTTGAGAAACTACTGATAACACTTACCAGTAAATCTCAGCAACCCTGGCCAGGGATTTCCAGTTATAGCTAATCGAACACAGCACAACATCAACTCCCTATACCGGGAGAGACGAATCCTCTCCTATCGCTCATTGCCTCCATATGATTCGGGACTGTACCCAAAAGCCACCTTTTTGCACGCCCTCTTGGATGTGGTATGATGGAAATCAAAGCACAGTGGGAATCACACAAGACTCTATGACGATCTCGGGTCAACAGACTACTCTGTACCAGTGTCACCGGAGAACTGCCATTTGACGTGAGGTATAATACCATCTGGGAGTTCTCGGCGAGACCGTCCAATATACCCAGTCTCCACTGAGTACCCGTACACCATCCTTGATGTCAAACACCGATGGATATGGGATCATCCATCGCCCATCATATGGGTCAAGATGCATATACGCTAGTCTACTCTGGTGTATCGATGCTCTGTCTCGATACACCCTTGACTAGGAACAGTTATAGGATGTACTCGCCGACTACCGTGGCCCCACTAGTATGATCTCATCATAGTCCCAGTAGTCGAGTACATATCCTAAGGGCTTTATCAATATGTAACATAGAGACAACCAGAGTACATGTTAAGATAAAGTACAACCAGATAGCATACTATCATGTCGAGCAAGAAAGTCCTCCCTATTTATGTCCAAGCATCCATTACAATATACATCATATGTATTGTAATGGCCTTTAGGGCATACATATAACTAACAATCTCCCACTTGCACTAGGAGCCATCTGTTGTGGTATCACATACCCAACAATTAGCTGCGGTTGAAGTATCTCATACTCAACCATCCCATAAAAGTCTCTACTGGGAAAAAGGCCTTTGTGAGTGGATCCGCGCTGTTGTCTTCTGTGTCTACTCTCCTAACCTCGATCTCCATGGAGATCAGCCATCTCCATGATCAGGTGATACTTCCTAAGAATTATATCTGGATTTCAGATGGGACGGGGGTTCCTTGGCAAAAGCCACAACTCCATTGTCACACAATGGTAAGAACGAAGTTCATCTCATGAACTTATATATCCAGACTGCTTCTTTGGTAGCATCCTTGGTAATGATGTATCTTGCCTTTAATCGTCTAGTAAGTCACGGTATCTAGCTTGGAACTCTTCCAACATACTGTCCCTCCACTGAGGGTAAAGACAATGCCTGCGACTGACATTCAGTCGTCCTTATCACCCTGGAACCTTTCCAGTGATTCTCCCCCGGATCGATTGATACCATCTCAGTACAACTAGTGAGAATCCTAACATCCAAATAGATCTATCTCATAGATCCATAACCCAGGATTTAGGAGGTATCACCTTGATCCTATATGCAGAATCCTTGTGATAAGCGGAGATTGACCGAGCGTAGCATAGGAAACTTCTTTCCTATCAAGAGTATGTCATCCACGTACTTTACGAGAATCACCACCATACTCCCTACTACCTTTTTGTATATACAAGGTTCATCTACCATTTTGATGAAGTTAAACTCTTTGACTACCACATCAAAACAGACGTTCCAACTCCGCGATGCCTGCTTTATCACATAAAACATCTTGCACACGTTTCCGCTGCTCCCACTGTCTACGAAGCCCTCTGGCTGTGTACTTATAGATGCTTTCTTCCAAATCAACATTTAGAAAAGCAGTTATGACACCCAACCGCCAGATATCGTAGTCATGGTATGTAGCCGTGGCAAGTAGGATCTGGATGGACTTAAGCATAGCTTTGAAAGTCTCAACTTTTCCATGTAGACCAAGTAATATTCTCAAGATATACATGCTCCTGATGGGGATTTAGCCCTTCAGATAAAGCAACCAAAGTCCATACTTTGTTGGTGTATAAGGATTCCATCTCAGATCACTAAGGATTCAGTCATTCTTACAGAGTCCCACTCCTGATGGCCAGCTCGAAACAAGTTGGGTCATCATCTCATGATGCAATCCTCGCTCCCACTGTCATAGAGAAAACGGAGTGTCTCTCAGGTGGGTGAGGAACCCTATTAGATCGGCGGAGAGGCTGAGGTTCGTTGGTAACTATTGAATCCTTTGGTTCTACCAAATCATCAGTTGCAGTTTGTATAGCTGGAACTCTTTCTAGTTCTACCTCATGACCACTAATTTCTTCACAAGAAATTCCCTTTCACAAAGGTGGCATATTGAGAAACAAAACATCTTTTGTTCCTCGGTTAGGTAGAAGATATTCCCTTACGTATGCCTGGGATATCCAACAAACTTCCACAGATCTGAGTTTGCCTCGAGCTTGTCCGGATTTTGCTTTTTAGACATAGGCCGAACAACCCCAAATCTTAACAAACTTAAGATATGGGCTCTTCCCTTTCCATATCACATATGAAGTGGTAGGCAACTGATTTGATTTGAACCTTATTCAATAGGTATGCAGCTTCTCAAGTGCAAAACTCCTAAAAGAAAATAGGAAACTCAGTAGTACTCATCATAGAGCACACCATATCACATAGGGTGCTATTGCTCCGCCCCGATATACCATCATGCTATGGTGTATACGGAAGAGTAATGCTGAGAGAGAATCTCATTCTCCTTTAGAACAGTCCAGGAATCCTGTGCTCAAGTATTCTCCTCCTTGATCTCATCAAAGGACATAATACTTATACCCGTTTTTGGTTCTCTACTTCTAACCTATATTCTGTGAATATCTCAAAAGGTTCAGACTTGTGTTTCAACAGGAACATATGTTTGAATCTTGAGAGATCATCAGTGAATGTAATGAAGTACAAAGAACCGGTCCTGGCATGTGTAGACAGGGAACTTACATACATCATCATGTATCAATCCCAAGAGTTCACTAACTCTTTCTCTGTTTCCAATAAACAGAGCTATGGTCATCTTATCTTTGTGACATGACCGGCAAGTTTCACAAGATGTAAATTCAAACTAATTCAAATATGCATCTAAATGTAACTTAGCTAGTCGGGTCGTATTGATATGACCTAGTCTACAATGTCTCAAGAAGGATTCGTTCATTTCTGAACTCTTCCTCTTGTGTGTGTTCTGTATACTAAGAATTGTAGTTTGATTTAGAACGTCAATGCTTTTAGATAACATGCCTGAACCGATCAACTCTTGATATAGGAAATGTTCAAAACATTATCCAACAATACAAAATTATATCCTTTCTTTACTAATAAAGAGACTAATATGATGTTGTATATCTGGTTTGGTATCTAATAACATTCGTTCAGAATCAGTGTATTCTGATAATACAGGGTGATTACTACCAACAGACTTGGCTGCAACTCTTGCACCGTTTCTATCTTATGAAACTTATCACCCGTTCTCAGTTCTCTACCTATCTGTAGCCCATGTAACAGATTACATTTGCGGGATCCTGATCTGGTATCACATACCCAGGACATAAAGGATACTGAGAAACAGTTCTCGGTAATGAACACACCCGAAGAAGACGCATCAGCATGCACTTTCTTCGTTTGGGTGGCACGGGAACTCTGGTAATCCCCAATTTCCTGCTCTGTCTTATAACAATTATAAGTTGGAGCGGGACCAACGTTCCTTAGCGCAGTATAACAAGCGGGTTCGGTCAATACATCCGTATTATTATCTTGATTAAGGCGTGATATGGTCGCTACCTGGAGAGAGAGAGAAGAAAACACTCAGCGTGCGCTTTTACAAGATTAGATTGGTTATCAATTTATCTAATCAGGATGTCTCCCACTATTTTAGTCATATCTTCCTTTAAACCCTAAAAGAAAAGACTAGCCGGGATTAATTACACTCTATAAGTTCGCCAATCTTTCAGCCAGGCCAGTGCCGGTACTTTGAGGAAGGTTCCCCGTGCTTTCGCACGGACATAATTAAAATAAACTTCGTTTTCCCAGGGGCGTAACCTCGTTAACACCTTTCTAGACTCCTACTTGATCGGCTAATTGTAATGTGTAAAACTTTCCCAGGAGTAACTCTTACTCGCAGCGGGTATCGGGATCCAACTATCTCATAGAAGGTATGCAATCTCATTGCAAATTTCAACACTTGAAATTCCCAATAATATTTTGCCCCGAGCGATCTATGACCTTGACAAGGTCAACAAACCATAGACCGCAAGTCAAGTTCAACCCGTCATTTCCTGATCTGAATTAAACCCACCCGCACGACCCTTGACAAGGTCAACAAAGTCGCACGACTACTCTAATCCAATCGCATCATGTGCTTATACAGATAAGCAGTAATTAGCTACCGCACACTACGTCTTGACAAGGTCAACAAACGCAGCACGAATACTAACTATTGCTTATCTGAAATGATGGAGGGCTACGACAGGTTTTTAAGAAAACCTTTTGTGTAATGAACTTGATATCGTTGTAGAATCGAGTGAATTTTAAATGGAGTGTTTTTTAGGTTATTCTGGTTTTGCTAAAGAGGTCACTCCCGGTGAAGGGATCGTCGGCTCTTTCCTCATCGAATAAGGTGCAGGATATTTTGCAAATACCGCTATGCAAAGCAAAAACTATAGAAGCAATCAAAAGACAAACTGAGTGTGTAGCATCTGCCAGTTTCGCTAAAGAGGTCACTCCCGGTGAACGGATCTCGGCTCTTTCCTTATCGAATAAGGTGCTGGATATTCTGCAAGGAATACCGCTATGCAAAGCAAGAACTAGAGCTACCAGTTTTTAAACAAGTTTCTACAACATCTTTAGGTTTCTTTTAGTTTCATTAATCTCATTAATGAAGTCCCATTTTATTATGCTTCACAAGCATCACATTTGAAACGAAATCTGCAATATAACATATATCTCATATATATAATATAAACATTCGTCTCAGGCAGTAATATGATCTTATCACAGAACATTGCAGCAGAAGAACATATATGAAATATTGGATATACTAGGATGTCCGTGTTTTCAATACGAGCCTGTATAAAACACGGATTCCACGGTTGCGATGAATAGCCAAACCCACATCTCTAGACCCCTACGAGAGCGGCAAGCAACTCTGCCAATTCTAGGGTTAGGAGACCCGGTCTCGACTCCTCGAGATGGTCTCCCACTGGACCCTAGAACCCGATTGCTTGTGCTCCCCGCCTTGGGTCTACCTAATGCGGAAAAGTAAATAATATGCAATGGTGACATCATCCTCAGCCCGGAAGTTCCCCAATAAAAGAATATTACATACAAATGAATTTTACATGAATGAAAAAGAAAATCTCTCATCTCACATAAAACCCCCGGCTATTCAAAACACGACGATCCAATATAACATATCACAGCAACACATAATATCACATATCATCAACGTAAGTAAATATGCGTATCCCAATTGTCGTTGATGTATAGCAACGAAACCGGCGACACACCACATATTACACTTACGGTCGCAGAAAAGAAAGTGTAAAACTACAACAGTTGGAATCCGCAACATCCTTAGACATCGCATGCCTAACCAAATGAATACCTTAGACATCTCATGCCTAACAATTATAAACCCCTCATTTTAGTCTCATTATCGAAAACTCTTTTCAATATCAAGTCGGGCAATTCAACAAGATTCCCGTCATCCTGATCAAATGCTCGTCGCAAACTTTAGTAGACGGCCGCACCCCCGATGCCGTCGATGAAGTGCACTAAGGCGGAACACCGCTGCTGTGAGCACCCGAACGGATGCTTTTGGTGACGGGGTTCTCCTACAGTCACTTGGTCGGGGCTATGGGGCGTGGCTGTCTATTAAGTTTACCCGGCGAGTATTCGCGTACGCTACGTGATTGCAACAGACTTTTGATCACATCAAAATTCCGTGGCAACCGATCATCTGAGACTGAACTGCTAGATTTATAACATTCAAATTAGTTATCTCATAACAACTTGTGGATTCCAAATATTGTATCACATTCTAGATAAATAGACAATGTTAAACTTTCCGATTGAATAATCAATCACCCAAGATTTCCCAAATAGCTCAAAACTTGAAAGGAGTTCAAAAAATATTCATCACATGCCACAGTACCAATGGTCCAGCCGTAGAGGGTCAAGCCAACGCCTCACATGTGGTAACGCCGTACTGCCCCAAACCCTAAGGTTCAGAGGCGGTTCAGACGGTCACATAATCGAGTTAAGGTTTGTGTTCTTCTAGAGGGTTCACCGCGTTACTTGCATGATTTTCTGGAAGTTTCAGACATGAGAAAAAATTCAACTTTTGAAAAATTTTCCGACAAGGGAAAAAGTGAGTTATTGATATCCGTTCGAACTTTGTAACAGTTTCTAAAAATTACCCGGACAAAATAAACGAAGTTATACTTTCCGATCGAATCAACGAGCTCCCAATACAACCCAGAAAACTCAACATTTGAGTATAAATAAAAATTCCCAGAAAGATGCAGCAGTTCCAACGGATGTTATTGTACAAAAATGAATCCATAATCTCCAATACCTGCCGCGGAACCACCGCCAATACCCTGGTTTGGCCGCGGGTCCGCGGCGCTTTGATGGGTTTATGGTATCGTTTTTCACAGGTCGCCATAGAATTCCCTGCTGATTTTCTTGAGTATTTTTAATATGAAAAAATCAACTTTTTGAAAAATTTCCAGAAAAGGGTATAAACCGGGTATTCAGAGTTCGATCGGACTTTAAAATTCGCCTAGACTTCGTCTAAAACTCTAGCTTGGCTCTGATACCACTGTAGGGTTACTAGGCACTCTAATAAGGTTCTACAAGGTATCAACCATGCCCGATTAAAAATTTAGCCGTGCCGAACAACCCTAAACAAGATCTTTAAACTAGAGATTATGCGAAACAAAGCATGTTAAACACTTTAACATCTAAGAGTTTGGGATTACAACCTTTGTAGTCCGGTCCTTCACTTCATAAGCTCCGTGTTGTGGTCCCTTCGCTGTGATCATCAAGTTCTGGACTCTCGAGAGGGCTTCACGAAGAGAAAGATGCAAGCTTGCTTCCGATCTTCGATAACAAATATGATCTACCTTGAAGTTTCATTAACACAAGCTCTCACTCACTAAATGAAGTGAACACCATAATCTAAATGTATAGGATATATTAGGATGATGAAGTAGGATTTTAGCTCTCATTTATTTTCATTAACTCACTCATTTTCATTACTTCATACAAAGCTAGAAAGCTTTTCATGAAAGAAGGAAGAAGAAGAACAATCAACCCTTTTGTGATGAATAATGAAACTCATATATGAGGTTAGAAATGCAACCATAGTTAAGAATGAATCCTTAACTCATGTAGAGAAACAACCATGGTAAAAGGGTTTGGGTTAGGTTAAGGAAATATCTTCACAAAATATCTTTACCAAAACAAAAGGCAAAGCTTTTAGAAACTTCTAGAAAAGCTTAACCCAAATCAAACCCTAACCATGTTTAATCTCCACTAAACATGTTGCATTAATAACCATATCATGTTACAATATTATATATCACATATATAATATTTATTGTAACAAAATAAAATAATACAATTAACATATATCGCATATATATCAATGTATTACCCGAGTGAGAAAAAGAATCTTTTAGTGAGCTTATATAAGTTAATGTAATTTAATATATCAAATATATAATTATACATTAAATTATCGAATCAACACTTGATCCGATAATCCGGCTATATCATATATAACCGACTAATATATCATTTGCCGATTCATCGAATCAACACTTGATCCGATGACTCGGCTGATATCAAATATCACGAGAATATAATATGGTATCTTATATCGCATTATCCTCGGTCCTGCACATATCACATATGTGCTCCTACTCCGTTTTGCCTGAGCCAAGAAACCTCTGTATAGGACTCTAAAGAATCGTCAATACGCCGGCAGTAGGTGATGATCATATCAAACACCCACAAGCTGCAAGCGGTCAGCTAAACGTAACAGCCACCCAGGTATTAAGCGATCAGAAGATCAAAAAGCAAGCCTGTACATTTTCCTGCGAATCCAATCAGTAACACTCCCGTACAGTCCGGTCTCGTCGTCTGATATGTCGCATATCTCGCCTAGGGGTGGTAAACGTCAGACCCCAGTAGCTTGATAAGTCGTGTCGATATGAGGTCTATAACAGTTCGAGAAACTACTGATAACACTTACCAGTAAATCTCAGCAACCCTGGCCAGGGATTTCCAGTTATAGCCAATCGAACACAGCACAACATCAACTCCCTATACCGGGAGAGACGAATCCCCTCCTATCGCTCATTGCCTCCATGTGATTCGGGACTGTACCCAAAAGCCACCTTTTTGCATGCCCTCTTGGACGTGGTATGATGGAAATCAAAGCACAGTGGGAATCACACAAGACTCTATGACGATCTCGGGTCAACAGACTACTCTGTACCAGTGTCACCGGAGAACTGCCATCTGACGTGAGGTATAATACCATCTGGGAGTTCTCGGCGAGTCCGTCCAGTGTACCCAGTCTCCACTGAGCACCCGTACACCATCCTTGATGTCAAACACCAATGGATATGGGATCATCCATCGCCCATCATATGGGTCAAGATGCGTATACGTTAGTCTACTCTGGTGTATCGATGCCCTGTCTCGATACACCCTTGACTAGGAACAGTTATAGGATGTACTCGCCGACTACCGTAGCCCTACTAGTATGATCTCATCATAGTCCCAGTAGTCGAGTACATATCCTAAGGGCTTTATCAACATGTAACATAGAGACAACCAGAGTACATGTTAAGATAAAGTACAACCAGATAGCATACTATCATGTCGAGCAAGAAAGTCCTCCCTATATATGTCCAGGCATCCATTACAATATACATTATATGTACAGTAATGGCCTCTAGGGCATACATATAACTAACAGATCCCACATCCATTGGTGTTTGACATCAAAGATGCTATACGGGTGCTCAGTGGAGACTGGGTGCACTGAACATGATTCACCAAGGACTCCTATTTGGTAGTATACCTATCGTCAGATAGCAGTCCTCTGGTGACACTGGTATAGGTTAGTCTGTAGACCCGAGATCGTCATAGAGTCTTGTGCGGTTCCCACCGTGCTTTGATTTCCTCCCTACCACGTATAAAGGAGATGTGCAAACAGGTGGATTTTGGGTACAGTCCCGTGTCGCATGGAGGCAATGAGCAATAGGAGGGGTTTCTTCTCTCCCGGTATTGGGGGTTGATGTTGCGCTATGCTCGATTAGCTATAACTGGAAGTCCCTGGCCAGGGCTGCTGCCAAGATTTACTGATAAGTGTTATCAGTAGTTTCTCGAATCGTTATAGGCCAGACATCGGCATGACTTATCACGTTACTGGGGTCTGACGATTTCCACCCCTAGAATTGATATGCGACATATCAGATGAAGAGACTAGAATATACGGTAGTGTTACTGATAGGCTTCATGGAGACTATGGACAGGCTTGCTTGTTGATCTTCATATCGCTCAATACCCGGGTATCCGTTATATCCAGCTAGTACCGCTGACGGCTTGCAGGTGACTGATGTAATCATCACCTGCTGCTGGCGTATTGACGGGTCTTTAGAGTCCCACACAGAAGTTCCCTGGTTCAAGCGAAACGAAGTAGGACACATATATGATATGTGTGTGGGCCTGATTAAATACGAGTATGTGATACCGTATTGTAATCTAGCAGTCATCTGTTATCTGTTCGGTTATATGTGATATAACCAGTTTGTCGAATCAAGTGTTGATTCGATAATATGATATACAGATAAATGATATTAGTCGGTCATATATGATATAACTGGATTATTAGATCAAGTGTTGATTTAATAATGTGATATAAATTATATGTGATATAGTTATATATTAACTAATATCATTAGCTCACTAATTATTCTTCATTATATATATATATATATATATATATAATGAAGCATGGCATTTAAATTTCTATTTTGTGAAATTAGAAATGAGGTGGAAAATGAATTATGGTTGCAAGCATGAGATTTTCTTAAGTTTATTCTTCTTGACTCAATATTCAAGCATGGTTGCAATTTTATATTGCAAAATTCCATGTTTGAATGAGTGGGGGGTCAAGGGTTGCCATTCATTCTAGCTCATTCTCAACACTTAGCTAAATTCTTGAGTTGCTCCTATGGTTGCTTTCTAGCTTCTTCTTCCTCCTCTTGTCATGGCTCAAGCTTCAACCCTCACATGTGATGTGAATCATGAAGCTTGAACACAAACTAGTGAGCTCTTAACACCCCCTACTTCATCATCCTACACTTGACTAGCGATCAAGTGTAGTGTATTTCATACGCTAAAGAGTTTAGTGTAAAGAAAGCTTGAGTTGGAGAGACTTCGCGTGGATCATTTTCGGCACGAAGGTCATCGGAGGAAGCTTGTTCAAAGTCTCAAGAGAAGCCTAGTGGAGTCGCGGGACTACTACACGGAGCAAGTGAAGAGAAGGACCGTCTACAAAGATTGTATTCTTGTTCTCTAGATGTAAAGTAGTTTACATTAGGTTTTGTCGAAATCTCTAGTTAAAGATTCTTAGTTTTGACTTGCTTAGCATGACAATTTTTTGAAAATGGCATGGACGATGCTTCCCGAAACCTTACTGTAGTGCTAGGGAACCTTACAGGCAACGCCCTGGCCATCGAACTGTAGCCGAATACGGAACAAAAATTTTCTAAACCGGCGCTACCACAACCCCCGAATACGGATCGACCATTAACCCTAAATCTAGCAAGCAAACTAAAAGAGGAGTTTGGAATATTATACCGAATGATCCGTGTCCTTCGGTCTTTAACAAGCTTCCCAAGCTCCTAGTGGCCACCATGATCAAGTTTGGTCGCCAGCCTCCCTCCATCGAAGATGATCCGCTCGAGAGTCTATGAATCGAGCTCCTACTTCATAACCGAAGTAACCAGGGTATCTAGTTAGCTAAACTAGATAGCCAAGATGATATAGAGTCTAATAAGGGATTTATTTGTCTCAAAACACCCTAAGTTTCTCAACACATGAGAGGGTTAGGGTGGAGGAAGAAGAAGAAGCCATGAGAGATGAGGGTGTGAAGCTTGAGCTCAACTCATGAAAGAGAATGGCTTGGTGTTGTGAGCAAGTGAGAGTGGTATTATCAACTCAAAAAAATCTCAAGTCAACTCAAAAGAAAATATCTCAAGTGAGGAAAATATCTCACACAACACAACAAAAATGTCAAGCATGCTTCAATAGTGTTTCTATGGGTCACACCCATGAGTCACCCCATGAGCCACTATCATGAGTCACTAATTAAAGCATGCTTGAATTAAGCTAAGTACACTCATCTCTCACCTCAATTAACTATTTAAACTAAAATGGTTAATAAATAAAATGAGATGTTTTTCTTCTAGAAACTATTCTTGTAATAAATTATAAGAATTCCCCTCATCCGAATATACATACCCGTATCCGTATTCCGAAAAATACGAATACAATGAGACGAAAATAATCCAACAATATAATATTAGGATCCGGCTTAAATCAAAGCCCACTAGTATTATCCGTCCGAATCATGATACGTGCACAAGTGCACCTATATGATCGAACCCCGCCGTAAAACCATACAGCCTCTATATCGTTTCGCCCGAAGCAGGGAAACCCTCTGTGTGGGACTCTAAAGACTCGTCAATATGCTGGCAGTGGGTTTAACCACAAGTACGTCAGTGGCACTAGCTGTACGTAACAGCTACCCAGGTATTGAGCGAAAGGAAGGCCGATGAGCAAACTCATCCTGACCCCTACCGAACCTGTCTGTGGCAATATCCGTACAGTACGGTCTGTTAGTCTAAGAGCACGCATATCGAGTCTAGAGGGTGGATAAAATCAGACCCCTAAAAACATGACATTTCGTGTCGGTATGAAGCCCATCACAAACTGAGAAACTACTGATCCAAATCAGTAATTCTCGACTATCTTGATCAAGGATTTCTAGTGATGGCCACCCGTGCACTGCGCGACATCAACCCCCAATACCGAGAAAGACGAATCCTCGACGATCCGTTCACTGCCTCTATGTGGCTCGGGACTGTACCCAACTAAAACCTGTTTGCACGACTCCTTTGAGCCGTGGTAGGGTAGTAATCAAAGCACAGTGGGAACTCACACGAGACAAATGAAGATCTTAGGTCGACAGACTAATCTGTATACATGTCACCTGGGAACTGCTATCTGACAATAAGTATAATACCAACTAGCAGGTTCCCGGCGAGTCCGTCTGGTGTACTCATATCCCAATGAGCACATGTATACTATCTTAAGTGAACAAACTAACACCAATGGATTGTGAGACCGGCCACTGCCCCTCGTCGGGATCTTGATCAGTATATACTAGTCTACTCTGGAGTATCAATGCCCACTCTCGATACTCCCATGACTAGGGACATTTAAGGATATGCTCATAGACAACCCAGCTCCCATGTATATGATCGCCATCATAATTCTGACAGTCAAGCAAGAATCCTATGGGCTCTATCAACATGTAATAGTGAACTATAATGCTACCTAAAGCATGTACATGATGATAAAGACAAACCAGATAGCATACTATCATTTTGAGTAAGATTGTTTACCCGTATAGGTCCTCCCTCAATCATTTAATCGCGTGCTTGCGATTACAATAATTGAATTGAGGGCACTATAGCCAACATAATCGGGTAATATCATAGCTTAGAACCAAGAAATCGCATGGTGGACGTCGAAATATCATATCAAGAGAAACCGCGTTTTTAAAATAATCATAAGACTTTAAAAATATATCCGCGGTTCTCAAATCCAACAATCTTATGAAAACAGAACCTTAAAATCATGTAATCATGATGGAACAGTAAATGCAAGTACAGAACAGTACTATAAGGTATAACCGGTGTTTTTATATAAGCATGTCCTGTAACTAGGTAAGGAAGTGCAATATCTAAACTAGCATGTGCGGTAATGGGTACTAAACAAATAACTGTAATTCTACAAATTAGGGAACAATACAGCGAAATAGCAATTTCTAATGTGTGTGTGGCATGGCAATTACCGATGATGTGTGTGTGAGCCGGCAAGTCTGTGTACGTGCAACATGCGCATCATCGGTAATGGTGCGTGTGTCCTAGCAGACGAAGTCATACCAGATAAGTACCGGGAACATAGCATGTATGTCGCAAGAAAAATAATACAGCGTAAACATGAACGGTATAAAATACGTAACTACATATGAACCATACGGTTACAGTTTAAATACTACGAATCGTAGTTTTTGAAAATAGGGCTACGGTGCTTTTGAAAAAGAGATACCATTTGAAAATTCATAGCGTCCCTTGAGATTGTCATTTAAAGTGCCTAACGATTCCTTAGTTTGAAAATAGGTATGGTTCAAAATATATCCTATTATCTACTTAAGTGGTCTAAAACCATATTATTCGAGTCGATATATATATATATATATATATATATATATATGCATATGGGCGATTCATCCTCATCATACCATGTACGGTATAATACATCGCACGGTATCAACAAATCAAAGTACGGATCTATGGTCACGTACATCATATTATCTCATATCATCATATATATCACCTTTTATCATATCTATATCTATATCTATATATATATATATACACACATACATATATCGTCTTGCATCCACATATCAAACATATCGACTCGTGTTATCTTGTTTCATCATGTCATCATATCATCTCGTAATTATCCTTATGGTTATATATGTATATATAAGCATAAGTACCTAAGCCTCATGGACTAAGAACACTGGAACTAGGAATATACTTTCCTACACGTACATTACTATGGTTATAGTATCCCAGAACCCTATTAGCTGGGTATGCACATCTAAATATCTATATTTATATTATATCTCTGATCTCTTAGTCCATCCACCCGACTTTCCCCATAGATATACATCTACTCACCTACTATTCTCGCTCTAGCCGAAGTCGATAAACGTTTTGTTCTCCTTCATTGCCTCGGAAGTCCACGTGAAGGTGCCTACAAATCAATTCATATCGTAATGAAATCAAAATAAAATCTGAAAACCGATACGGTAAGCGAAACGTATATAGGTTAGAACCGATGGTCTACGCATGCAAGAACAACCAACAACTCCCAACGTTAACGTACAAACGTCAAACGACCGAGTCAAAACTCAAATGCCAAAATCTAGTTTTCAAAAGTCGCAAAACGAAATCTGAAACTTAGTAAAACACTCTCAGATTTTACCTAAGGTGAAATTATGATATTCTGCACATTGGATAGACCTAGTTATCAGAGGATTGAGCTATGGACTAAGAACCAAACCCAAATTCCATGATTAGGCCGCAATTTGCGGCCATATAGATTATTTTGGCTGCCAAGTGTGGGAGTTGGGGGCTCGGGTTTCTAGGGTATATTCCGAATAGCCTGCATATCTCTCTGTATATGCAAAATATTTTTCAGAGTTCTCGAGTCATCCCAAATTCTAATTGATCATCACATTTCGTCAAAAATCCGAAATCAGAAAATTCTAAGGTTCGTGTTTGGGACCTCAAAGCTCATTTTAGACAAGGCTACTATCACTACTAGACTATGAGACACTCACTACACCTCCACTAACCTCTACTATAAGTTCTATCCACTAATTCTCATCCTAGAATTTTCCAAGATCACCAAGACTTAAACTTTTTAACTCTAAACTAACATTTGAGCTTAGGAAATTTAAAACATGAAGAAAGCTGAAGGTTTTACTTCATGGAGCAACTCAAGAAAATTCTTTAGTGATCCAAACTGCTCAAAACTTCCACTTGCTTCCACCATGGGATGTAGGATGATCTTGTGAGCAAGTTTTGTGAAGGTAGTGTGAGGTTTAGATGGAGTTTTTGGGGGTAGTGCATGGTGTTAGTGGAGGTGGAGGTGAAGGATGAAGGAGATGAAGAAAGAGATGAAGGAAAATGAAGGATGAGGAAAAGGATGGTTGAAGCAACCATACACACACACACACTCTCTCTCTCTCTCTTTCTCTTTCTCACTCTCTCTCCTCATTATTTCTAGTCCTATCATGTTTCCTCCATTTATCTTTTCATTTTTTTCTTTTCTTTTTCCTTTTCTAAAAACAAAACAACAACAAACTTAAACAAAATGAAACCATGCATGAGATAAAATGCAATGTGTCATGGCACATTAAATATGGTTAACAAAAAAAAATGGATTTGACTTAATGCATAATTAGTAATATACTAATCTAGTTTAACATAAACTCGTATGTAAATAATTTTATAATAATTTATAAAAGCCCAAATCCAATAAATTCCTTCAAAATTAATAATTTATTTTAATTTCCAATTATTTTCCAAAGTATAAATATATAATTATACCATTCTACGAAAACTCAAATCCATACTCGTATAATTTTCGTGAAATTTATTATTTTATTATTTAAATTCCAAAAATATTATTTTATATTTTCTGAAATGTTACAGTATAGCATCCCCGCAACTATAGAAATAGGATATTATTTATAGTAGAAACGTAAACCAAGCCTATAGTGTTATTAGAATACCTTATGCGGATATTTGTATACTTAGTAGATTATACATATCTAGTTTCTATTTCATAGCATTTGAGCTCTCTCTCTCTCTCTCTCTCTATATATATATATATATATATATATATAAGGATATTTACTATATGATATGATATGAGATGACATGAGATGATACGATATGATATGAGATGACATGAAATGATATTGGATGATATGAGATGAGATGATGTACGCGACTATAGATCCGTACCATATTGATTGATGATATTGTACGAAGAATATTCCGTACGTGATATGATGAGGATTGATCACTGATATTTATTTTGACTCGAGGAGTCTTGTTTAAAATCATCAAAGTAGATATTATGAGATGTTTAGAGCCATACTTACTTTCAAACTAACAAACCGTTACATACTTTTGAATGATAATTTCAAGGGTGCACTACGAATTTTTAAATGGTATCTATTTCAAAAACATCGTAGCCCCTATTTCTAAAACAACGTTTTGTACTATTTTAAACTATACTATATGGATCATACGTAGTTAGATATTTCTATACTTGTTCGCGCTACGATTTCTTATTCCATTTATGCTCGCATTTCGATTTCTTATTTCTGCATTCGCTCGCGCTTCGATCATTTACGATACATAATACGTTTATACCTTTAGCTTACGTGACTTCATCGCTAGGACACTCGCACCATTACCGATGACTTACATGTTGAACGTACACATACTCATATGTTTACACATACATCATCGGTAATTGCTATGCCACGTACACAGATAAAACTCTCTATGGCATCATATCACATTATAACCTGTTAGCATTTTAGATTCTGGTAGTACCTTCTTTACATTGCTATACGACATGATTATATTAACACACTTACTATGCATTACAATATTGTTCTGTGCCTAGACATATTATTTCATTATTGCCACATTCTTATGAGATTCTGCTTCCATGAGATTTATGGATTTGAGAAACAACAAATATGATTTAAAAACTTGTTAATGTTTTAAAAACGCGATTTTCTCTTGATATGATATTTCGACGTCCACAATGAGATTTCTCGGTTCTGAGCAATGATTACTACCCGATTCGAGGAGTCAGGTGTCACTGTCTGTGGGTACATGATGGACCCACTACGGTAACCAGGGGCAAAAAGATAGTATAGAAAGGCGTTGAACCTGGCTGGGAACACTACCTACCGGTGACAGTATTGGACTCGGCGGATATCTGGATGATACCGACCGGAGTGATATGAGACATATGGATATGAGAACCGATCTGATAAGATGGTGCCTGAGATATGAAGGCCGATCCGATGAGACGTCGTCTAAGATATGAGAATTTACGTGTCGATGCTGGACATGGGATTTATGATGATTTCGAGTGTCGATGCCGGACACTCAGGATTTTATGATGATTTCGAGTGTCGATGATGGACACTCCTCGAATGATATATTTATACATGCTATGGATGACATGTTACCATATATTGATATATGCACGATATTATATATATACATATATACACGTTCGTTTCTGTACCACACGATACGATATTATATTACTTTATGTCCTAAGTAGATCGTTATGCATTCGATTTCTACATGATGATATCTTCTACTTATGAGTTGGTAACTCACCCCCGTTGTACCATAGTTTTCTTGCAGGACCGACCGCTCGAATTCATAGCGGCTTGCTGACATGTTCTTCTTTTAGGTGATTTGCTTGGTAGGTGGCTCCAGATCGTAACCACCATTTGTTTATGTATATTTATTTGTAATCTAGTTAATGTAAGTCGATGTCGCACACCCCGCGGGTTCGCGGGGAGGCGGAATATGCAAAAAACGATTTTTACAAGCTTCGCAACATCGACTAAACTCCAGGATCTTAACTTGAACCTTAACTAAGTAACTACTATGAGGTTTAACTACTATGAAGAAAGTTATACCTCCTAGTATCAAGTCCTTCCGGGCTTCTTGTTCTCCTCCTTGGTTCCTTGAAGTGTACGGATCACGCTTGATCGTCGGCCTCCTCAAGTCAAAGACGATCCACCCGAGAGTGTGTACTTGGAGCTCCTACCTCTAATATGAGGTAACTAGGGTACCTAGTATGCTAATTTAAGTAGACTAGAAGATTTAGAGAGTGATTAGTCTTAAGAACCCTAGGTTTCTCAACTCATGAGATAATTAGGGTTTGAGGAAGAAAAAGAGAGCTTGAAGGAGAGAGAGAGTGTTGAGGATAGAATGAATGATGAATGGCTAAGGGTGATAACTATGAAGCATACCAATAATCCAACAATAATAATAACATAATGCACCATGCCTCAATAGTCATCCATGAGTCACCAAGTAGCCATGCTTCATTTATTGTAAGCCTACACCTCATCCTCCACCTCATTAACCATTTAACAAAATGGTTAATACAACAAATGAGGTGCCTTCTTCTAGAAGCACTCTTGCACAAATTACAAGAATACCCCTCACTGTATATACATACCCGTATCCGTATTCCGAAAAATACGAATACAAAGAGATGTAAATAATCCAATAATCTAATACTAGGATCCAGGTTAAACCAAAGCCCACTAGTATTATCCGTCCGAATCATGATACGTGCACAAGTACACGTATATGATCGAACCCTGCCGTAAAACCATACATCATCTACATCGTTTCGTCTGAAGTAGGGAAACCCTCCGTGTGGGACTCTAAAGACTCGATAGTACGCTGGCAGTGGGTTTAACCACAAGCGCGTCAGCGGTACTAGCTGCACGTAACGGTTACCCAGGTATCTGTCGATAAGAAGGCCGATGAGCAAACTCATCCGAACTCCTACTGAGTCTATCTGTGACAATCTCCGTACAGTCCGGTCTGTTCGTCTAAGAGTATCGCAAATCGGGCCTAGAGGGGCGGTAACCGTCAGACCCTTAATGGAGCAATAAGTCGTGCCGGGGTAGAGCCCAAAACACCCTGAGAAACTACTGGAGTACCTACCAGTAAATCTCGCTTACCCTGGCTAGGGGCTTTATGTAATGGCTTTCCGAACATAGCGCGATATCAACCCCCATACCGGGAAAGACGAATCCTATCTAACCACTACTATCTCCCAGTGCTTCGGGACTACACCCAACTACTACCTGTTTGCATGCCTCATTAGAGCCGTGGTAGGGTAGTGATCTAAGTACAGTAGGAACACACTCGAGACGAATAGTGATGTCAAGTCAACGGACTAAGCTGTACTCAAGTCACATGGGAACTGCTACCTGATGATAAGTATAATACCAACCAGTAGTTCCCTATGAGTCCTGTCCAGTGTAACTCATAACCCAATGAGCACCTACATACTATCTTCAGTACGACGTATTAATGGCTGTGGGACATACCATCTCTCCTGCTGGGATGAGAAGCGTATACACTAGTCTACTCTGGAGTATCGATACCCCGTCTCGATAATCCTATGACTAGGGACCTGTATAAGGATGTGCTTATAGACTACCCAGCCCCCACTAGTGTGACTCCCATTACAACGCTGGTAGTCAAGCAAAAATCCTAAGGGCCTTATCAATATGTATTAGCGATACGTTAAAAGAAACATATACACATATTAAGATAGAATCAAACCAAGTAGCATACTACCATATTGAGCAAGACTGTTATTATATCCGTGTATATCCCAAGCTTCCAAAATTTAATATACAAACCAGTACTACACAATAATGGCCTATAGGGCATATATCACTAACAATCTCCCACTTGCACTAAGGCCATGTATTGGCATATCGCAGACCTATCATCTCGGATAGCCTCTCGAACTGTGTTTGATGGATGGCCTTTGTGAGTGGATATGAAGTGTTGTTCTCCATATATACTCTCTGCACCTTGATCTCTCGACGATCAACGATCTCCCTGATCAGGTGGTACAACATCAAGATATGTCTGAACTTTTGATGGGACCTTGGTTCCATCGCTAAAGCTATAGCACCGTTGTTGTCACAATACAGTGATATTGGATCAACTATGGACGGAACCACCTGAAGTTCTTGTTAGTTATATGTATGCCCTAGAGGCCATTACTATACATAGGATGTATATTGTAGTGGATGCTTGGACATATATAGGGAGGACTTTCTTGCTCGACATGATAGTATGCTATCTGGTTACTCTTTACCTTAACGTGTACACTGATTGTCTCTCTGTTACATGTTGGTAAAGCCCTTAGGATGTGTACTTGACTACCTGGACTATGATGCAGATCATACTAGTGGGGACATGGTAGTCCATAAGTACATCCTTCAAGGTCCCTAGTCGTGGGTGTATCGAGACGGGGCATCGATATACCAGTGTAGACTAGCGTATACCTTCTCGACCCATACAGATGGGCGATGGATGATCCCATATCCATTGGTGTTTGACATCAGAGATGATATACGGGTGCTCAGTGGAGACTGGGTACACTGGACGAACTCGCCGAGAACTCCCAGATGGTATTATAACTTACGTCAGATGGCAGTTCTCTGGTGACACTGGTACAGAGTAGTCTGTTGACCCGAGATCGTCATAGAGTCTTGTGTGGTTCCTATTGTGCTTTGATTTCCACCTTACCACGTCCAAGAGGGCGTGCAAAATAGTGGTTTTTGGGTACAGTCCCGAATCACATGGAGGCAATGAGCGATAGGAGGGGATTCGTCTCTCCCGGTATAGGGGGTTGATGTTGCGCTGTGTTCGATTGGCTATAACCGGAAATCCCTGGCCAGGGTTGCTGAGAATTACTGGTAAGTGTTACCTGTAGTTTCTCGAACTGTTATAGACCTCATATCGACACGACTTATCGAGCTATTGGGGTCTGACGTTTACCACCCCTAGGCGAGATATGCGATATATCAGATGACGAGACCGGACTGTACGGTAAGTGTTACTGGTTGGATTCACAGGAGTATGAGCAGGCTTGCTCGTCGATCTTCTGATCGCTCAATACCCATGTGGCCGTTACGTTTAGCAGACCGCTTGCGGCTTGTGGGTGATTGATATGATCATCACCTGCTGCCGGCGTATTGACGAGTCTTTAGAGTCCTACACAGAGGTTTCCTGGCTCAAGCGAAACGAAATAGGAGCGCATATGAGATATGTGCGGGACCGAGAATAATGCGTGTATGTGATACCGTATTCTATTCTCGCGATGAATGTATCGATATGGTTGTATGCGATATAACCTAGTTATCGAATCAAGGATTGATTCGATAAGTCGATACATTGGATATTAGTCGGTCACATGCGATATGACCGGATCGTTAAATCAAGTGTTGATTTAATGATTTAATGCATAATTATATATTTGATATATTACTTTGCATTAACTAGTATTGGTTCACTTTAAATGGATTTTCTCACTTGATTTGTGCAAGTTGTATATGTGATATACTTTTGTGCACATGATTGTATCATGTTTGATGATACATGTTTACTTGGGTTTGTGTAAAGATTAAACCATGGTTATTTAAATGGTTAGGGTTTTGATTTTCTTATTCATTTATTTATTTGTTTATTCATTTTGGAAAAGATAAGAAAAGAATGGTGGCTTTATTTGTAGTTTTGTTGAAGCTTTATGAAGCTTTGACCAAGTCCACCATTCTTGTCTCTTGCTTAACCCTAACCATCATAACTAACCATGGTCTATTCTCTACACTTAACTAAGGTTAGAATATGATAAGAATCAATTCTTTTTCTATTATTCTTTAACACTTTATCATATTCTTTCTTCTTCTTCTTCTTCTTCACAAGAAAGAAAAGCTTGCCTCATCAATGGCAAGTGATGGAATCAAGTGAGAAATCCAATTCTAAAGTGAACCCACTTCCTATTTCTTCATCCTCTACCTCTTGCCAAGCAGTATAGGGTGTTTTCTTCACAAGTTTCTAGACTTAGTGAAGTGGGAGCTTGATCTAGCGATGCCTCGACGTAGATCATCTTTGGCATCGAAGCCGACGACCAAGCCCGCCCATTTCTCCGATGAAGCCGACGCTAGAGTCCGGGATCCGTTATGGACAGCGAGGAGACTTCATCATGGAGCTATGGAGGTGGAGGACCGGATCTACAAAGGTTGTATTTCCGTTCTTTTAGTTAAGTAGTTAACTAGTTTCCTTTTTCGCCTAAAATTCTAGTTAACGATCCGTATTAGGGTTTCACGGCACTTGTAAAATTTGAAATTGGCATGGTTGATGCCTTGTGAGACCTCATTAGTGTGCCTAGGAACCCTACAGTAGTATCAGAGCCTAGCTAGAGCCTTAGACGATGCGTAGACGATGTTAGAAACCCGATCGAACCCCGAAACCCTAATTTTTAACCCTCTCTGGACTTTTTCTGAAAAAGTGGTTTTTTCCAAATTAAAAATGCTTAAAAAATTCAGCAGGAAATTTTAAGAATTACGGTGCAAAAATTACCTAATGATCTTTTTAAAGCGCGGCGGAACCGCGGCATTAGCCGCCTATTGCGGCGGTTCCGCGCCCATTTAGTCTCTTCAGTCAACCATTTTTGCACAGTAACTTCTTTATTTAAATGTTGAGTTTTATGGGAATTTTTAAAATTTACTCAAGAGTTGAGTTTTCTGGGTTGTATTAGGGACTCGGTATTTCGATCGGATTGTCTAATTTTGTCTGTGTGCTTTTCCGGATAATTTTAGAATATGTTAAAAAGTTCGACCAGATATAAATACCCAACTTTTCCCCTGCCGGAAAATTTCCAAGTGTTGGATTTTTCCGAGGTTTAAAGACGTTCTAAGTAGTGCAAGTAACGCGATGGTCCCTCTAGAAGACAACAAACCTTAACTCGATTATGTGACCGTCTTGAACTGCCCTTTGAACCTTAGGGTTTGGGGCAGTTCGGCATGCCACATGTGAGGCGTTGGCTTGACCCTTCTACGGCTGGACCGTTGGTACTGAGGCATGAAGTGAATGTCTTTGAACTTATTTCATGAGTTGAGCTGTTTCGGGAAAACTTGGGTGTTCGATTGTTCGATCGGAAAGTTTAATATTTTCTATCTTATTCGGAATGTGATACAATAATTGGAATTCACAAGAAGTTATGAGATAACTGAATGAATGTTATAAATATAGCAGTTTAGTCTCACTTGATCGGTTGCCACAGAATTTTGATATGATCAAAAGTCCGTCGCAATCACGTAGCGTACGCGGATACTCGCCGGGTAAACTTAATAGACAGCCTCGCCCCATTGCCCCGACCAAGTGACTGTAGGAGAACCCCGTCGCCGAAAGCATCCGTTTGGGTACTCGCGGCAGCGGTGTTCCGCCTTGGTGCATTTTATCGACGGCGTTGGGGGTGCGGCCGTCCACTAAAGTTTGCGACGAGCATTCGATCAGGATGTCGGGAATCTTGTTGAATTGCCCGACTTGATATTGAAAAGAGTTTTCGATTTTGAGACTAAAATGCGGGGTTTATAATTGTTAGGCATGCGATGTCTAAGGAATTCATTTGGTCAGGCATGCGATGTCTGAGGATGTTGCGGATTCCAACTGTTGTAGTTTTACACTTTCTTTTCTGTGACCGTAAGTGTAATATGTGATATCGCCGGTTTCGTTGCTATATGTCAACGACAATTGGGATGCGCATATTTACTTACGTTGATGACATGTGATGTTATGTGTTGCTGGATATGTTATATTGGATCGTCGTGTTTGAATAGCCAGGGGTTTTTATGTGAGATGAGTGTTTTTCATTTTCATTCATGTAAAAACTTGTATGTAATATTTTTTTTATTGGGGCACTTCCAGGTTGCGGAAGATGTCACCCTTTGTATATTATTTACTTTTCCGCACTAGGATAGACCCAAGGAGGAGGGCACAAGTGACCGGGTTCTAGGGTCCAGTGGGAGACCAATTCGAGGAGTCGAGTCCGGGTCTCCTAATCCTAGAATTGGTAGGGTTGCTTGCCGCTCTCGTAGGGGTCTAGGGGTGTGGGATTGGCTATTCATCACGACCGTGGAATCCGTGTTTTATATGGCTCGTATTGAAAACATGGACGTCCTAGTATATCCAATATTTCATATGATTCTTCTGCTGCGATATCTGTGATGTGATCATGTGATGTTCTGTGATAGATACTGTATATAGTATATATGATATATTATATAGGCGTTACTTATGTTTTACACCCGCGCTAGCCCTGCCCCGCTCTGCCGTTAGTTACCTAACCTAACGGTGCACGAGGGGACATCGAGGCAAATGCGGATGGCATAAGTGTACGTCGTATTTATCTGTGATGTTTAGGTATTTAAATGATGGGACTTCATTAATGTGATTAATGAAAGAAAAAGAAACCTAAAGATGTTGTAGAATCGAATTTCAAAATAAAACAGGTAGCTACAGTTCTTGTTTTGCACAGCGGTATATATGATATATCCTGCACCTTATTCGATAAGGAAAGGACCGAGATCCCTTCACCGGGAGTGACTCCTTTAGCAATAACTGGCAGATGCTACACACTCGGTTTGTCTTTTGATTGCTTTTAAGAGTTTTTGCTTTGCACAGTGATATATGTGATATATCCCGCACCTCATTCGACAAGGAAAGGGCCGACGATCCCTTCAACGGGAGTGACCCCTTTAGCAAAATTAGAAAAAGCCTCAAAAGCACTCCATTTCAAAATCATTTGATTCTACAACGATATCAAGTTCATTACGCAATAGGTTTTCAGAAAAACCTGTCGTAGCCCTCCGTCATTTCAGATAAGTACTAGTTAGTATTCGTGCTGCGGTTGTTTGGCATGCGTCAAGGCGTAGTGTACGGTAGCTAACTAGTGCTTATCTGCTAGCATACGATGCGATTGGATTAGGGTATTCGTACGGTGTTGTTTGGCATGCGTCAAGGGTCGTGCGGGTGGGTTTAATTCAATCAAGAAATGTACGGGTTGAACTTGACTAGCGGACTATGGGTTTTTTGCCATGCGTCAAGGTCATAGCACCCTAGGGGCAAAATATTATTGGGAATTTCAAGTGTTGAAATTTGCAATGAGATTGCATACCTTTTATGAGATAGTTGGATCCTGATACCCACTGCGAGTAAGAGTTACTCCTGGAAGAGTTTTACACATTACAATTAGCCGATCAAGTAGGTGTCTAGAAAGGTGCCAACGGGGTTATGCCTCTGGGAAAACGAGGTTTACATTAATTAGGTTCGTGCGAAAGCACGGGGGACCTCCCTCAAAGTACCGACACTGGCCTGGCTGAAAGATTGGCGAACTTGTAGTGTGTAATTAATCCCGGCTAGTCTTTTCTTTTAGGGTTTGAAGGAAGATTTGATAAAAAGCAGTGGGAGCCATCCTGATTAGATAAAATAAAAACCAATCTATTCTTGCAAGAGCGCACGCTGAGTGTTTTCTTCTCTCTCTCTCCAGGTAGCAACCATATCACGCCTTAATCAAGATAATAATACGAATATTGACCGAACCCGCTTGTTATACTGAGCTGAGGAACGTTGGTCCCACTCCAACTTATAATTGTTATAAGACAGAGCAGGAAATTGGGGATTACCAGAATTCCCGTGCCGCCCAAACGAAGAGAATGCATGCTGATGCATCATCTTCGGGTGTGTTCTTTACAGAGAACTGTTTCTCAGTATCCTTTACGTCCTGGGTATGTGATACCAGATCAGGATCCCAGATATGTAATCCGTTACATAGGGCTACAGAAAGGTAGAGGACTGAGAACGGGCGATAAGTTTCATGAGGCAGAAAACGGGGCAAGAGTTGCTGCCAAGTCTGTTGGTCACTGTCACCCTGTATTACCAATACATTGATTCTGAACGAATGTTATTAGATACCGAACCTGATATACAAAATCATATCAGTCTCTTTATAAGTAAAGAAATGATAAAATTTTGTATTGTTGGATAATGTTTTGAACATTTCCTATATCAAAAGTTGATCGGTTCAGGCACGTTATCTAAAAGTATTGATGTTCTAAATCAAACTACAGTTCTTTTGTATACGGAACACACACAAGAGGAAGAGTTCAGAAATGAACGAATCCTTCTTGAGGTATTGTAGACTAGGTCATATCAATGCGACCCGACTAGCTAAGTTGCACATAGATGCATATTTAAAACTGTTTGAATTTACATCTTGTGAAACTTGCCAGTCATGTCACAAAGATAAGATGACCTTAGCTCCGTTTATTGGAAACAGAGAAAGAGTTAGTAAACTCTTGGGATGATACATGTTGATGTATGTAAGGTCCCTTGTCTACATATGCCAGGATTGGTTCTTTGTACTTCGTTACATTCTCTGATAATCTCTCAAGATTCAGATATATGTTCCTGTTGAAACACAAGTCCGAACCTTTTGAGATATTCACAGAATATGATTTAGAAGTAGAAAACCAAAACACGGGTATAAGTATTATGTCCTTTGATGAGATCGAGGAGGAGAATACTTGAGCACGGAAATCCTGGATTATTCTAAAGGAGAATGAGATTCTCTCTCAGCATTACTCCTCCGTATACACCATAGCACGATGGTATATCGGGGCGGAGCAATAGCACCCTATGTGATAAGGTGTGCTCTATGATGAGTACTACTGAGTTACCTATTTCCTTTTTGGGAGTTATGCACTTGAGAAGCTGCATACCTATTGAATAGGGTTCAAATCAAATCAGTTGCCTACCACTTCATATTTGATATGATAAGGGAAGAGCCCATCTCTTAAGTTAGTTAAGATTTAGGGTTGTCCAGCCTATGTCTGAAAAGCAAAATCCGGACAAGCTCGAGGCAAGGTCTGTAATGTAGAAATGGAAAGGTTCCAGCTATACAAAACTGCAGCTGATGATTTGACAGAACCAAAGGATTCAATAGTTACCAACGAACCTCAGCCTCTCCGCCGATCTAGTAGGGTTCCTCACCCACCTTAGAGATACTTCGGTTTCTCTATGACAGTGGGAGCGAGGATTGCATCATGAGATGACGACCCAACTTGTTTCGAGCAGGCCATCGAGAGTAGAGACTCTGTAAGAATGGCTGGATGCTTAGCGATCTGAGATGGAATCCATGTACACCAACAAAGTATGGACTTTGGTTGCTATATCTGAAGGGTTAAATCCCCATCAGGAGCAAGTATATCTTGAGAAGATTACTTGGTGTATATGGAAAAGTTGAGACTTTCAAAGCTAGACTTGTTAAAGCTTTTTGTCATCGACCAGGCGTGGATTATGATGAAACCTTTTCAAGTGGCTATGCTTAAGTCTATCCAGATCCTACTTGCCACGGCTACATACCATGACTACGATATCTGGCAGTTGGGTGCCATGACTACTTTTCTAAATAATGATTTAGAAGAGAACGTCTATAAGAACATAGCCAGAGGGCTTCGTAGACAGTGGGAGCAGCGGAAACGTGTACAAGATGCTTTATAGGATAAAGCAGGTATCGCGGAGTTGGAACATCTGTTTTGATGTATTAGTCAAAGAGTTTGACATCATCAAAATGGGAGATGAACCTTGTATAAACAAAAAGGTAGTAGGGAGTATAGTGACGATCCTCGTAGAGTACGTGGAGCTCTTGATAGGGAAGGAGTTTCCTATGCTACGCTCGGTCAATCTCCGCTTATCACAATAATTCTCCATATAGGATCAAAGTGATACCTCCTAAATCCTGGATTTTGGATCTATGAGATAGATCTAAATTGATGTTAGGATTCTCACTAGTTGTAGTGAGATGGTATCAATCGATCCTGGGGAGAATCACTGGAAGGGTTCCAGAGTGATAAGGACGACTGAATGTCAGTCACAGGCATTGTCTTTACCCTCAGTAAAGGGACGGTATGTTGGAAGAGTTCCAAGCAAGATATCGTGGCTAACTAGACGATGAAGGCAGGATACATCGCTACTTAAGATACTACCAAAGAGGATGTTTGGGTGTATATTGGTTCATGAGATGAACTACGTTCCAACCATTGTGAGACAATGGAGTTGTGGCTTATGCCAAGGAACGCCGGTCCCATCAGTGATCCAGACATATTCTAAGGCAGTATCACCTGATCATGGAGATGGTTGATCTCCAGGGTGATCAAGGTTAGGAGAGTAGACTCAGAGGACAACACGGCGGATCCACTCACAAAGGCCTTTTCCTAGAGAGAGACTTTTATAGGATGGTTGAGTATGAGATACTACAACCACTACTATCAGATGGCCCTAGTGCAAGTGGGAGATTGTTAGTAATATGTATGCCCTAGAGGCCATTACTATACATAGGATGTATATTGTAGTGGATGCTTGGACATATATAGGGAGGACTTTCTTGCTCGACATGATAGTATGCTATCTGGTTACTCTTTACCTTAACGTGTACACTGATTGTCTCTCTGTTACATGTTGGTAAAGCCCTTAGGATGTGTACTTGACTACCTGGACTATGATGCAGATCATACTAGTAGGGACATGGTAGTCCATAAGTACATCCTTCAAGGTCCCTAGTCATGGGTGTATCGAGACGGGGGATCGATATACCAGTGTAGACTAGCGTATACCTTCTCGACCCATACAGATGGGCGATGGATGATCCCATATCCATTGGTGTTTGACATCAGAGATGATATACGGGTGCTCAGTGGAGACTGGGTACACTGGACGGACTCGCCGAGAACTCCCAGATGGTATTATACCTTACTTCAGATGGCACTTCTCTGGTGACACTGGTACAGAGTAGTCTGTTGACCCGAGATCGTCATAGAGTCTTGTGTGGTTCCCACTGTTCTTTGATTTCCACCTTACCACGTCCAAGAGGGCGTGCAAAACGGTGGTTTTTGGGTACAGTCCCGAATCACATGGAGGAAATGAGCGATAGGAGGGGATTCGTCTCTCCCGGTATTGGGGGTTGATGTTGCGCTGTGTTCAATTGGCTATAACCGGAAATCCCTGGCCAGGGTTGCTGAGAATTACTGGTAAGTGTTACCTGTAGTTTCTCGAACTGTTATAGACCTCATCGACACGACTTATCGAGCTATTGGGGTCTGACGTTTACCACCCCTAGGCGAGATATGCGACATATCAGACGACGAGACCGGACTGTACGGTAAGTGTTACTGGTTGGATTCACAGGAGTATGAGCGGGCTTGCTCGTCGATCTTCTGATCGCTCAATACCCGGGTGGCCGTTACGTTTAGCAGACCGCTTGCGGCTTGTGGGTGATTGATATGATCATCACCTGCTGCCGGCGTATTGACGAGTCTTTAGAGTCCTACACAGAGGTTTCCTGGCTCAAGCGAAACGAAATAGGAGCGCATATGAGATATGTGCGGGACCGAGAATAATGCGTGTATGTGATAACGTATTCTATTCTCGCGATGAATGTATCGATATGGTTGTATGCGATATAACCTAGTTATCGAATCAAGGATTGATTCGATAAGTCGATACATTGGATATTAGTCGGTCACATGCGATATGACCGGATCGTTAAATCAAGTGTTGATTTAATGATTTAATGCATAATTATATATTTGATATATTACTTTGCATTAACTAGTATTGGTTCACTTTAAATGGATTTTCTCACTTGATTTGTGCAAGTTGTATATGTGATATACTTTTGTGCACATGATTGTATCATGTTTGATGATACATGTTTACTTGGGTTTGTGTAAGGATTAAACCATGGTTATTTAAATGGTTAGGGTTTTGATTTTCTTATTCATTTATTTATTTGTTTATTCATTTTGGAAAAGATAAGAAAAGAATGGTGGCTTTATTTGTAGTTTTGTTGAAGCTTTGACCTAGTCCACCATTCTTGTCTCTTGCTTAACCCTAACCATCATAACTAACCATGGTCTATTCTCTACACTTAACTAAGGTTAGAATATGATAAGAATCAATTCTTTTTCTATTATTCTTTAACACTTTATCATATTCTTTCTTCTTCTTCTTCTTCACAAGAAAGAAAAGCTTGCCTCATCAATGGCAAGTGATGGAATCAAGTGAGAAATCCAATTCTAAAGTGAACCCACTTCCTATTTCTTCATCCTCTACCTCTTGCCAAGCAGTATAGGGTGTTTTCTTCATAAGTTTCTAGACTTGGTGAAGTGGGAGCTTGATCTAGCGATGCCTCGACGTAGATCATCTTCGGTATCGAAGCCGACGACCAAGCCCGCCCATTTCTCCGATGAAGCCGATGCTAGAGTCCGGGATCCGTTATGGACAGCGAGGAGACTTCATCATGGAGCTATGGAGGTGGAGGACCAGATCTACAAAGGTTGTATTTCCGTTCTTTTAGTTAAGTAGTTAACTAGTTTCCTTTTTCACCTAAAATTCTAGTTAACGATCCGTATTAGGGTTTCACGGCACTTGTAAAATTTGAAATTGGCATGGTTGATGCCTTGTGAGACCTCATTAGTGTGCCTAGGAACCCTACAGTTCTGTCATGAACTTCCTCATCTAGACGGCTTCTTTTGCGGCGTCACATGCAGCGGTATTCTCCGCTTCCATTGTCGAGTTAGCAATGGTGTCCTGCTTGGAGCTCTTCCAACAGACCGTCCCTCCATTGAGGGTAAAGACATAACCCAACATGGACTTGGAGTCATCCTTGTCACTCTGGAAGCTGGAGTGAGCAAAGGCCTTGATCTAGAGGTTTTTTCCGCCGTACACTAAGAACATCTCCTTAGTCCTTCTCAAGTACTTGAGAATGTTCTTCACTACTATACAGTGCTTCTCCCCTGGGTTTGACTGTTTCCTGCTTACAACGCTCAGTGCGTAAGCTATATTTGGTTTGGTACACAACATCGCATACATTATAGAGCCTACCGCAGAAGTATAGGGTATAATAGACATGCGATCCCTTTTCAAATCAGTCTTGGGAGACATCTATTTGGAGAGGGTGATTCCATGATAAGCCGGTAGATTACCGTGCTTTGAATTTTCTATACTAAATCTTTTCAGTATGGTATTGATTTACCTGGACTGTGAAAGTCCCAACATCCGTTTAGATCTATCACGATAGATCTGGATCTCAAAAATGTAGGAGGCATCACCTAGGTCCTTCATGGAGAACCTTTGTGATAAGAATCTTTTGACTGATTGTAGCATAGGATTGTCATTTCCTATCAAGAGAATGTCATCCACGTACAAGATGAGAAATACCACAGCTCCCGCTACAATCTTACTATAGATGAATGGTTTATCTGGATTTTTTATAAAGTCGAATTCTTTGACCGTCTCATTAAAATAGATGTTCCAACTCCACGATGCCTGCTTTAATTCATAAATGAATTTAAGCAACTTGCACACTCTTCCACTGCTCCCACTCTTTATGAAACCCTCCGGCTGATCCATATAAACACACACTTCCAAATTTCCATTTAGAAAAGCAGTCTTTATGTTCATCTGCCAAATTTCATAATCGTGGAAGGCAGAAATGGCAAGAAGGATCCGAATGGATTTAAGCATAGCTACTGGAGAAAAGGTTTCATCATAGTCCAAACCAAGTCTTTAACGAAAATCTTTTGCAACAAGTCTAGCCTTATAGGTTTCAATCTGTCCATCTACACCAATCTTCTTTCTGAAGATCCATTTGCAGCCTACGGGTTTTACCCCTTCTGGACCAATGTCCAAAATCCATACTTTGTTGGTGTACATGGACTCCATTTCAGTCCGTATTGCATCCAGCCATTTTACCGAGTCTCTGCTCTGAATGGCTTGCTGGAAGCTAGTTGGCTCATCATCGTCGATGATGCAATCCTCTCTATCCCCTCTATGAGAAAACCGTAGTATCTCTCGGGCGGATGAGACTGCCTATTAGCCCCGCGGAGTAGCGCGGGGATGTCCGGTTCTTTCGAAACTTCTGGTTCCACCATGCTTTCAGTAATAGCTTGTGGTTCTGGAATTTCTTCCAGTTCTATTGCGCTCCCACTTATCTCTTTTTCTAAAAATAGATTTTCCAAAAAATGGGCATGACGAGAAACAAAAACCTTTTGTTCCTCTGCGTAATAGAAAAGATATCCCCTGGAGTTCTTTGGGTATCCCACAAACTTATACAGTACTGAGCGTGCCTCGAGCTTGTCCGCATGCTGCTTTTTTACAAAAGCTGGACATCGCCATATGTTCAGATACTGAGGTAGGGTTTCTTCCCACTCCACATCTGATATGGTGTGGTAGGCAAAGTCTTGGAAGGAACCTTGTTCAAAAGATATGCAGCTGATTCTAGTGCATAACCCCAGAAGGATCGCGGCAACTCAGCGTTAATCATCATGGAACGTACCATATCCAATAAGGTTCGGTTCCGCCTTTCCGATACACCGTTGTGTTGAGGTGTGTATGGAGGAGTAAGCTGAGAGAGAAATCCATTCTCTGTTGAGTAACCCAGGAACTCGGAACTTAAATATTCACCACCTCAATCAGATCTAAGTGTCTTGATACTTTTGCCTGTTTGTTTTTCCACTTCATTCTTATATTCCCGGAATTTCTCAAAGGCCTCAGATTTATGTTTCATTAAGAATACATGTCTATACCTTAAGAAATCATTCGTAAAAGTAATGAAGTAGGAATAACCACTTCTTGCATGTGTAGACATTGGACCACACACGTCGCTGTGTATGAGTCCCAAGAGCTCGCTCGCTTTTACCCCATGTCCAGTGAACGGAATCTTTGTCATCTTTCCTTTAAGACATGATTGACAAGTTGCATATGACCAATATTCAAACGGATCCAAATATCCCTCTTTATGTAACTTCATCAACCGTGTTTCATTGATGTGACCCAGTCTACAATGCCATAAGAAAGCTTGATTTAATTCTGGAGACTTTCTTTTAAGTGTGTTCTGGACGTTGAAAACCTGAGCTTGATTTAATACGTATATGCCGTTATCTAGCATACCTGACCCAATCAAACCATGATTAAAGTGGATGTGGATGACATCGCTTACAAATGTAAAATCATAACCTTCTTTAGATAGTAAAGATACAGAGATGATATTACATGTCAAACTAGGTACACACAAACAGTTATGCAAAATCAAAATCTGCCCACTTGTCAATCCTAGGTGATATTCTCCTACGGATACAGCATCCATGCTTATTCCGTTAGCAACCCTGAGAGTCATATTACCTACCTTGATAACTCTATGGTTTCTCAGTGCCTGCAATGAATTACAGATATGAGATCCTGATCCGGTATCAAGTACCAAGGAAGTAGAGTTAATTGAAAGACAGTTTTCAATCATAAACACACCTGAAGCCGAAGCCACAACGTGCTTCGAATCCTGGTTACTGACTTTCCAAGCCTGCAATCCTTCTTCTAATGGCATTTCCTGTGCCAATAGAAACATTCCTCCTTCCCTACTATCGGCCCCGAAACTTTTTCCCTACCCTTTCCCTCTACCTTACTGACACCGCCTCTCAGCTTAGTGGGGGCCTTCTTCTTCTTCCCCTTGGCTTTCGCCTTGGATCTAAAAGAGGAAGATCCTCCAATAAGTAGAGCGGGTGTCTTTCTGGATTTCTGCAGGCTGCCCTCAGCGTTCCTCAACATATTGAGGAGTTTTTGAAGTGAAACTTCCTTCCTTTGAATGTTGAAATTCAAGATAAACTGGGTGTAAGTAGAAGGGAGGGACTGTAGATTCAAGTCAGTATATAACTCGTTCTCCAACGTGGTCCCCAGGTCCGTGAGCCCTTCAATCAAGCTGATCATCTTAAGGACGTGGTCCTATACAAATGACCCGACAGCCAAGCTCGCCTGAAATAATTTCTTCGAGGTCTCGTATCTTGCGATACGAGATTGCTCTCCATATAAATCCTTGGTATGGAGGAAGATGGAAACTAAGTCCATCTTCTCATGCCGCCTCTGGTGTTCATTAGGCCAACACGAGGAACTTGGCTCTCGCACTGTCAATTTCCCATGTCTTACGGATCTTAATATCCGCGACGCTGGAATCTGAACCTGAGATGGCGGGGGCTTTGGTAGTAAGGAGGTATCCCAGTTTGTCATAGGTTATGGCCATCTGGACATTCCTTAGCCAATCTTTATAGTTTTGCCCAATCAATATGTTTTTATCTAGCAGTAACTTAAGCCCAGTCATTTTCGTCGCTGCAGTCAAGAGAGAGAGAGAGGAGGAAACACTCAGCATGATGCTCTTGCAAGTTTAGAATGGTTATTAGTTTATCTAAACAGGATGGCTCCCACTGTATCTTGAATCCTTCCTCAAACCCTAAAAGAAGAATTAGTCAGGATTAATCTTATTCTTACAATACTTGCTTAACCTTTCGTCCAGGCTGGTGTTGGTACTTCGAGGGAGGTTTTCCAACGCATTCGCGAAGTTCCTAATTACATAACCACTTTTTCCTGGAGGCGTAGCCTTGCTAACACCGTTCTAGACACCTACTTGGTTTATAGCATTGATTGTTTAGTGAAAAAATCTCCCGAGGAGTAGCGGATACTCACAGTAGGATTGGGATCCAAATATCATCGTGTGACTATTGGGTTATGCTAGCGCCCGACCATCAATCCGTAACCAAATGCGAAACAAAATTTTTTAAACTGGTGCTAACACAACCCTTTCCTATGGATCGACAATTAACCCTACACTAGTAAACTACAAAGGAGTTTAGAAAGTTATACCGAATGATCCATGTCCTTCGGTCTTTAACCTTTATCCCAAGCTCCTCGAGGCTTCCTTGATCAAGTTTGATCTCTGGTCTTCCCCATCGAAGATGATCCACCTGAGAGTCTGTGAATCAAGCTCCAACCTCAAATCCGAGGTAACTAAGGTAACTAGACTAGCCGGGATTAATTACACACTACAAGTTCGCCAATCTTTCAGTGAGGCCAGTGTCGGTACTTTGAGGGAGGTCCCCCGTGCTTTCGCACGAACCTAATTAATGTAAACCTCGTTTTCCCAGATGCGTAACCTCGTTAACACCTTTCTAGACACCTACTTGATCGGCTAATTGTAATGTGTAAAACTCTCCCAGGAGTAACTCTTACTCGCAGCGGGTATCGGGATCCAACTATCTCATAGAAGGTATGCAATCTCATTGCAAATTTCAACACTTGAAATTCCCGATAATATTTTGCCCCAAACGATCTATGACCTTGACAAGGTCAACAAACCATAGACCGCAAGTCAAGTTCAACCCGTCATTTCTTGATTGAATCAAACCCACCCGCACGACCCTTGACAAGGTCAACAAGGCCGCATGACTACCCTAACCCAATCTGCATCATATGCATAAACAGATAAATACTGGTTAGCTACCGCACACTGCGCCTTGACAAGGTCAACAAACGCAGCACGAATACTAAACAGGACTTATCTGAAATGACGGAGGGCTACGACAGGTTTTTCTGAAAACCTATTGCGTAATGAACTTGATATCGTTGTAGGATCGAATGATTTTAAAATGGAGTATTTTTGAGGCTTTTCTAGTTTTGCTAAAGGGGTCACTCCCGGTGAAGGGATCGTCGGCCCTTTCCTCGTCGAATGAGGTGCGGGATATATCATATATATCACTGTGCAAAGCAGAAACTATAGAAGCAATCAAAAGACAAACCGAGGGTTGTAGCATCTGCCAGTTATTGCTAAAGGAGTCACTCTCGGTGAAGGGATCTCGGTCCTTTCCTCATCGAATAAGGTGCAGGATATATCATATATACCGCTGTGCAAAGCAAGAACTGTAGCTACCTGTTTTATTTTTGAAATTCGATTCTACAACATCTTTAGGTTTCTTTTACTTTCATTAATCATATTAATGAAGTCCCATCATTTAAGTCCACCTAAACATCACAGATAAATACGACGTACACTTATGCCATCCGCATTCGCCTCGATGTCCCCTCGTGCACCGTTAGGTTAGGTAACTAACGACAGAGCGGGCCAGGGCTAGCGCGGGTGTAAAACATAAGTAACGTCTATATAATATATCATATATACTATATACTGTATCTATCACAGAACAACACATGATCACATCACAGATATCGCAGCAGAAGAAACATATGAAATATTGGATATACTAGGACGTCCGTGTTTTCAATACGAGCCAGTATAAAACACGGATTCCACGGTCGCGATGAATAGCCAAACCCACACCCCTAGACCCCTACGAGAGCGGCAAGCAACCCTACCAATTCTAGAGTTAGGAGACCCGGACTCGACTCCTCGAGTTGGTCTCCCACTGGACTCCAGAACCCGGTTACTTGTGCTCTCCTCCTTGGGTCTATCCTAGTGCGGAAAAGTAAATAATATACAACAGGTGACATCTTCCGCAACCTGGAAGTGCCCCAATAAAAGAATATTACATACAAGTTTTTTACATGAATGAAAAAGAAAAACACTCATCTCACATAAAAAATCCCCGGCTATTCAAACACGACGATCCAATATAACATATCCAGCAACACATAACATCACATGTCATCAACGTAAGTAAACATGCGTATCTCAATTGTCGTTGGCATATAGCAACGAAACCGGCGATATCGCATATTACACTTACGGTCGCAGAAAAGAAAGTGTAAAACTACAACAGTTGGAATCCGCAACCTCCCTAGACATCGCATGCCTAATCAAATGAATTACTTAGACATCGCATGCCTAACAATTATAAACCCCGCATTTTAGTCTCAAAATCGAAAACACTTTTCAATATATCAAGTCGGGCAATTCAACAAGATCCCCGACATCCTGATCGAATGCTCGTCGCTAACTTCAGTAGACGGCCGCACCCCCGATGCCGTCAACGAAGTGCACCAAGGCGGAACACCGCTGCCGCGAGCACCCGAACGGATGCTTTCGGCGATGGGGTTCTCCTACAGTCACTTGGTCGGGGCTAAGGGGTGTAGCTGTCTATTAAGTTTATCGGCGAGTATCCGCGTACTCTACGTGATTGCGACGGACTTTTGATCACATCAAAATTCTGTGGCAACCGATCAAGTGAGACTAAACTGCTATGTTTATAATATTCATTCAGTTATCTCATAACTACTTGTGAATTCCAATTATTGTATCACATTCCGGATAAATAGAAAATGTTACACTTTCCGATCGAACAATCGAACACCCAAATTTTCCCTAAACAGCTTAACACATGAAATAAGTTTAAAAACATTCACTTCGTGCCTCAGTACCAACGGTCCAGCCGTAGAAGGGTCAAGCCAACGCCTCACATGTGGCACACCGTTCTGCCCCAAATCCTAAGGTTCAAAGGGCAGTTCAAGACGGTCACATAATCGAGTTAAGGTTTGTTGTCTTCTAGAGGGTCCATCACGTTACTTGCACTACTTAGAACGTTATTAAACTACGGAAAAATCCAACACTTGGAAATTTTCCGGCAGGGGAAAAATTGGGTATTTATATCCGGTCGAACTTTTTAACATATTCTTAAATTATCCGGAAAAGCACACAGACAAAATTAGACAATCCGATCGAAACACCGAGTCCCCAATACAATCCAGAAAACTCAACTCTTGAGTCAGATTTAAAAATTCCCAGAAAATACAGCAACAAAATATAAGAATTACTGTGCAAACAGGCTTTCAGGAAGAGATATTTTGGCCGCGGAACCGCCGCAGAAGCCAAGCTTCTGCCGCGGTTACGCCGCACTTTAAGCATATCTTTTGGTCGTTTTTGCACCGTAATTCTTAGAACTTCCTGCTGAATTTTTTAAGAATTTTTAATCTGGAAAAAACCCAGTTTTGGAAAAATGTACAGAGAGGGGTCCGGATTAGGGTTTCGTGTTTCGATCGGACGTAAAACATCGTCTACACATCGCCTAAGGCTCTAGCTAGGCTCTGATACCACTGTAGGGTTCCTAGGCACGCTAATGAGGTCTCACAAGGCATCAACCATGCCAATTTCAAATTTTACAAGTGCCAAGAAACCCTAATACGGATCGTTAACTAGAAAATAGGCGAAACAAGCAACTAGTTAACAACTTAACTAAGAATAAACGGAAAATACAACCTTTGTAGATCCGGTCCTCCACCTCCATAGCTCCGTGATGAAGTCCCCTCGCTGCGATCATCGGATCCCGGGCTCTAGCGTCGGCTTCATCGGAGAAATGGGCGGGCTAGGTCGTCGACTTCGATGCCGAAGATGATCTACGTCGAGGCAACACAAGATCAAGCTCCAACTTCACCAAGCCATGAAACTTGTGAAGAAAACACCCTATACTACTTGGCAAGTGGTAGAGGATGAAGAAATAGGAAGTGGGTTCACTTTAGAATTGGATTTCTCACTCTTTTTCTCAAGTAGCCATTGATGGAGGCAAGGTTTTCTTCATGTTGAAGAAGGAGAAGAAGAAGAAGATAATATTATAAGTTTATTTTAAATAGAAGACAAAATGATACTTATCATAATATCAACCATGGTTAGGTGTAGAGAATTAACTAAGGTTAGATGAATGGTTAGGGTTAGGAGAAGAAGACAAGAATGGTCACTTAGTCAAAGTTACATGAAGCATCAAGAAGCTTCATGTATGAAAGCAACCATTTTGTTTTCTTTTCTCTTTTTCTCAAAAAAGAATAGATAAATAAATAAGTGAAATGAAACCCTAACCATTCACTAAACATGGTTTAAGTCTTTACACAAATCCAAGTTTGCATGTATCATGATACAAACAAGTGCACAAAACTATATCATATATACAATGTGCACATGCGAGTGAGAAAATCCATCTTAAATGAACCGATACTAGTTAATGCAAAGTAATATATCAAATATATAATTATGCATTAAATCATTAAATCAACACTTGATTTAACAATCCGGTCATATCGCATATAACCGACTAATATCCAATATATCGGCTTATCGAATCAATCCTCGATTCGATAACTAGGTTATATCGCATACAACCAATCGATACATTCATCGCGAGAATGGAATACGGTATCACATACACGCATTATTCTCGGTCCCGCACATATCTCATATGCGCTCCTATTTCGTTTCGCTTGAGCCAGGAAACCTCTGTGTAGGACTCTAAAGACTCGTCAATACGCCGGCAGCAGGTGATGATCATATCAAACACCCACAAGCCGCAAGCGGTTTGCTAAACGTAACAGCCACCCAGGTATTGAGCGATCAGAAGATCAACGAGCAAGCCCGCTCACACTCCTGTGAATCTAACCAGTAACACTTACCGTACAGTCCGGTCTGTTCGTCTGATATGTCGTATATCTCACCTAGGGGTGGTAAACGTCAGACCCCAATAGCTCGATAAGTCGTGTCGATATGAGGTCTATAACAATTCGAGAAACTACTGGTAACACTTACCAGTAAATCTCAGCAACCCTGACCAGGGATTTCCGGTTATAGCCAATCGAACACAGCGCAACATCAACTCCCAATACCGGGAGAGACGAATCCCCTCCTATCGCTCATTGCCTCCATGTGATTCGGGACTGTACCTAAAAACCACAGTTTTGCACGCCCTCTTGGACGTGGTAAGGTGGAAATCAAAGCACAGTGGGAATCACACAAGACTCTATGACGATCTCGAGTCTACAGACTAACCTGTACCAGTGTTACCAGAGAACTGCCATCTGACGTAAGGTATAATACCATCTGGGAGTTCTCGGCGAGTCCGTCCAGTGTACCCAGTCTCCACTGAGCACCCGTATATCATCTCTGATGTCAAACACCAATGGATATTGGATCATCCATCGCCCATCTGTATGGGTCGAGAAGGTATACGCTAGTCTACTCTGGTATATCGATGCCCTGTCTCGATACACCCACGACTAGGGACTTTGAAGGATGTACTTATGGACTACCATGTCCCCACTAGTATGATCCGCATCATAGTCCAGGTAGTCAAGTACACATCCTAAGGGCTTTACCAACATGTAACAGAGAGACAATCAGTATACACGTTAAGGTAAAGAGTAACCAGATAGCATACTATCATGTTGAGCAAGAAAGTCCTCCCTATTTATGTCCCAGCATCCACTACAATATACATCCTATGTATAGCAATGGCCTCTAGGGCATACATATAACTAACACGTATTTCGAAGAATACGAATACAATGAGACGAAAATAATCCAACAATATAATACTAGGATCCGGTTTAAACCAAAGCCCACTAGTATTATCCGTTCGAATCATGATCCGTGCACAAGTGCACGTATATGATCGAACCCTGCCGTAAAACCATACGGCCTCTACATTGTTTCGCCCGAAGCAGGGAAACCCTCTGTGTGGGACTCTAAAGTCTCGTTAATACGCTGGTAGTGGGTTTAACCACAAGCATGTCAGCGGCACTAGCTGTACGTAATGGCTGCCCTGGTATTGAGCGAAAGGGAGGCCGACGAGCAAACCATCCTGGAACCCCTACTGAGCTTGACTGTGACAATATCCATACAGTCCGGTCCGTTTGTCTATGAGTATCGCATATCGAGTCTAGGGAGTGGATAAAGTCAGACTCCTAATAACGCGGCATTTAGTGTCAGTATGAAACCCATCACCACCTGAGAAACTACCGATCCTAGATCGGTAATTCTCGACTACCTTGGCCAAGGATTTCTGGTGATGGCCACCCATGCACAACGCGACATCAACCCTCAATACTGAGAGAGACGAATCCCCGACGATCTGCTCAATGCCTCCATGTGGCTCGGGGCTATACCCAACTAAAACCTGTTTGCACGAATCCTTTGAGCCGTGGTAGGGTAGTAATCAAAGCACAGTGGGAACTCACACGAGACAAATGACGATCTTAGGTCGACAGACTAACATGTACACATGTCACCTGGGAACTGCTATCTGACAATAGGTATAATACCAACTAGCATGTTCCTGGCGAGTCCGTCCGGTGTACTCATAACCCAATGAGCACTTATATACATCTTAGGTGAACAAACAGACACCAATGGCTTATGAGACTGGCCACCGCCCCTTGTCAGGGTCTCGGTCAGTATACTCTAGTCTACTCTGGAGTATCGATGCCCAGTCTCGAAACTCCCATGACTAGGGACATTTAAGGATATTCTTATAGACCACCCAGCTCCCATGTATATGATCACCATCATACTGCTGGTAGTCAAGCAAAAATCCTATGGGCTCTATCAACATGTAATAGTGATCTGTAATTCCACCTAAAGCATGTACATGATGATAAAGACAAATCAGATAGCATATTATCATCTCGAGTAAGACTGTTCTATCCGTATAGGTCCTCCCTCAACCATCGCAAATGCGTGCCTGCGATCCAATAATTGACTTGAGGGCACTATAGCCAACAATCTCCTACTTGTACTTAAGGCTAATTTTTGCGGTGTCGCATACTCACAGCCCGTGTGATACCGAATATCCAATTTCTCTACTAATCAGTTTCGCAAAGCTCGTTTGTGAAACTATTGCGTTCGAGAAATAGCCTCAGTGAGTGGATCCGCTTCAATGTATCTTTATCTGTCTCTCTATATCTCAACTTTCCGGAGAAAGCTATCTCCCGAAATGAGCAATACCAGTCTTAGAATATATCTGGATATCTGATGGGACCCAGTTCACAAATGAACTCCAAATCCAGCAAACTTCTTAGACTATATCGTCCATTGAATTTAATCTGTATCCTGCACCATGCCTTCCTCAGTATCCGCTTGGACCACCTGTCCAAACTACTGCCCCTCAAAAGAGGGAAAACTATAACTCTGACAGTCGCTCTGTCATCCAGATCACTTTGGAAGCCTGGAATGATAACCGTCTCCCGAAAGAGGCTGCCGTTACCATATCCCTAGAACATCCATTTATGTTCATAAACTGCTTCCCAATGTTTCTCTAGGATTGGATTAATATATAAACTTATTGCAGCTAGTGCAAAAATAATATCTGGTGTGGTACTTGACATCTCATGATTGACTCAATTGCCTAAGAAAGTGATATGCCAATCATGCAAATCTCTCTCTTCATCAACTTAGAAGACATCTCTTTAGAGATGGTGACTCCATCATTTGCGGGTACACCACCATTCCAGGAGTCATCCATTCTAAAACACCTTTAGAATAGTGTCAAAGTACCCAAATTGGGACATTTTCCAAATCTAGATCTAAAACCATAGATCTACTCACCAGAATCTCTGATATTTTATCCATATCCTATGTGGAGAAACAACTATGCGACAACCACAGTATAACCGATCGTAGTATATGAATTTCACTTCTTATAAAGTGCATGTCATCCAAATACCAGGACATCACACCCTACTACCTTCTTACCAGACCCATCTCCTATTCTGATGAATTCAAAGCCTATGACTATCACATCAAAAATAGATGATCTATCTCTGCTATTCCTTCTTTAGTCTATAAATAGATACAAGCTACTTGTCTACTTGCTTCCGCTTCTCCCACTGACTACACCAATCCTCTGGCAGAGTCATATACATGTGCACTTCTAAAGCTAGTTTAGAACGCCGTTATACTTATCCTCCTGCTGGGTATCATAGTCTAGAACAATAGCAGTGGTAAGTTTGGGTAAACAAGAACCTCCCTGTCACCGTCTCTGAGAAGACCGAAGTACCTCTCGGGTGCCTGAGATTACCCACCAAATCTGCGGAGTGGCTAATGGAATGTCGAAACCAATTAAATCTTTAGGTTCTATTAAATTTTTAGTAATTGTTTGTGGTTCTGGAATCACTTCCAGTTCTACCATACTCCCAGTAATATTTTCTGAAAAGAATCCATTTTACTAAAACTGTAGCAAGTCAAGAACAATATAACTATTGATCTTCCAGATGGTAGAAAGTTAACCTTCGTCAAAGCCCGGGATAACCCACAAACTGCCATTACTGAAACGTGCCTTGAGTTTGTCCAGGGTCTGGTTTTAAGCATAATCCAGACAACTCCATATACCTTAACATAAGATATGAACCATTCTATATCCAATATAGAAACAGAGGCACTAATTTAATTGGAACCAGATTCAAAAGACATGCAGCTGTTTCCAGTGCATATCAACTAAGTGGAATGAGGCCAAGCAGCATTACTCATCAAAGAATGCATCCACTTATGAGTAAACTGAAAGAGAAGCTAGTTCTCAAAACCATTACTATCAACGGAATACCTAGAACAAGTATCTATATCTTCGATCACCTAGAAAAATCCTGATACTTTGTAACATATGGTTCTCTACTTTATTCTTATACCTATAACTTCTCAAAACATGGACCTTGTATTTCAACGAAATACTTGTCTAAAACTAAAGAAGTCATGAGTAAATGGAATATAGTATGAGTACCAACCCCTTTGTCCTAATGGACACTGGACAACATACAATACTTTGTATAAGTCCCTTGAGTTTAATAACTCAAACCCTGTGCATCATAAGTTGAAAACTCTACTATGGTCTAGAAGAATTACACCGTTGTTGAATGCTCCTTACCTAACCATCAACTGATATAGGCAAATGTCATAGACATAATTTCAAAAATTTATATCTCACTTTATAAAATAAACGTACAGATATATCAGTTAGAAACTGGTGCATAACTACGGATATTCAAAACCAAATATTTGCCGTTCGGCAAAAACCCAGGTGATTTCCTCAAATATCACCAATTACTACGAATTCCGATATAATGAGGATATAATCACCTAATTCCCAATATCTTACTCCCACTCATCATCTGTAATACTATATAGATATGAGAATCAAATCTGGTAAATACATACTCTGGAGTAAGAATCTAATTGAGAAATCAGTTTTCAATTAACAACGCACGGTGAAAATGTTTCGAAGGGGTATTCGGGTATTCATAGTAATGCCTCTTTCACTATCTAGATTAATGACTGTAACCGTATATTTCCTTTCCATCTCTCCAATCCCTTTATTTTCTTTACTTATTACCTTCTGTACACCACCCTTATGTTAGGTCCACGTTACCTCTCCCGGTACTTTCGGGAATGCGGAAACGGTAAAACAAAAATTTTCATAAACTTTGTAACATGGACCGTAAAAGCCGGATCTTTACTAAACTAAACTAGCATACTTGCAAAGAAGAGTTAACTACTCGGCAAAGTGGTTATACCTCAACTTGAACTCCTTCTCTTCTTGTTGTTCTTCTTCTTTCTTGCTCTTTGTAGTAGCTTGAATGGCTTCCCCTCCTCGTCTCCTCTTTGCCGAAGATAGATCCACCTGAGGGCTTCATCCTTGGGCTCTTTTCTCGATCTTGAGAGAACTAAGGTATTCGGCTTGCTAGACCTTCTACCTTAGAGTGAGTAGAGTGTGCTTTGGGGTGTTATATCTTCAAGGAGATGATTCTCAACACATGAGATTTGCTCTCCTTGAACAAGAGGAGGAAGAAGATGAAGTGAGGAGAGAGAATCAATATGATAGAATGAGCTATCTTTTCCTTTTGCAACCATAACAAAAGAAAAAGAATTATCTAATTAATAATAATAATTCAAATGAAATAGTTGATGGTTGTATTTGGAATGACCATTATCATCACTTCATTAAATGAATGTAAGCTAGAATCAAGGAGTATCCTTGCAAAGCAATGATGATGGTCAAACATTCAACCATGGTCAACAAGTCAACCATGGTCAACAAGTCAACAAAATCAACCATGACACAATTTCATTTAATTACTATTATTAATTGATATTTCATAAATCCATTAGGGTTTGGAAAAAGACGACTGTCAACTGTGCATACGCACCCGTTCCGAAACCCTAATGAAAAACCTCTTCCTCCGCCTCAAACAACTGTGCATACACACCTGCATTCTCGTTCCGAGGAACAAGAATACTGAGAGATAAAAGCAACCCCAAAACATATACCAGTATCTGACTCAAATCAGAGCCACCCAGTAATATCCGTCCGGACTCCAAACGTGCACAAGTGCGCGGATGAGAACGAACCCTGTCGCAAAACCATGCGACCTCTACCCTGTTTTGCCCAGAGGCAAATACCCTCTGTGTGGGACTCTAAAGACTCGACACTACGCTGGCAGTGGGTTTAACCACAGACCGCAAGCGGCACTAGCTGTGCGTAACGGTCCCCAGGTAGATGCCGATAAGAAGACTGACGAGGTAAAACCCATCTGAATTCCTACTGAGTCTGAATGTGACATTCTCCGTACAGTCCGGTCTGTTCGTCTGATACATAGCATGTCGGGCCTAGGGGCGGCAAGCGTCAGACCCCTAATAGCGGTACAAGTCGTGTCGGAGTGAAGCCCAGAACACCCTGAGATAGCACTGGAACCTACCAGTATATCTCGCTTGCCCTGGCCAGGGACTACTTGTGTAATGGCTCTCCTAGACACAGCGCGATGTCAACCCCCAATACCGGGAGAGACGAATCCTGTCTAACCGTCACTGCCTCCAAGTGCTTCGGGACTGCTCCCAACTACTACCTGTTTGCACGACTCAGAAGAGCCGTGGTAGGGTAGTAATCAAAGAACAGTGGGAACACACTCGAGGCGGAGTGACAGTGTCAAGTCAGCGGACTAAGCTGTACTCATGTCACCTGGGAACTGATAACTGACGATAGGTATAATACCAACCATCAGTTCCCGACGAGTCCTGTCCAGTGTACTTGTAACCTAACGAGCACCCGCATACTATCTCAAGTACGACGTACCGACGGCTGTGGGACAGACCGTCTCCCGTGCTGGGATGAGAAGCGCATACGCTAGTCTACTCCGGAGTATCGATGCCCTATCTCGATACTCCCACGACTAGGGACGTGTATAAGGATGTGCTTGTAGATTACCCAGCCCCCACGAGTGTGATCGCCATCACAACGCCGGTAATCAAGCAAAGATCCAAAGGGCTCTACTAATGCGTATAGGTGATATAATAAATAAACACACAAGTACACATTAAAGCAGAGACAAACCAAGTAGCATACTACTATATTGAGCAAGATTGTCTGTACAACTGTGAATATCCCAACCTTCCATCAAGTAATATACATACTAGTATGATACAGTAATGGCCTCTAGGGCATATACACTAACAATCTCCCACTTGCACTAAGGCCATGTACTGGCGTATCGAAGACCTATCATCTCGATCAGCCGCTCGAACTGAGTCTGGGGTAAAGCCTTCGTGAATGGGTCCGCAGTGTTGTCCTTTGTGTCCACTCTCCGCACCTCGATCTCCTGGCGATCAATGATCTCCCTGATCAGGTGATACCGCCTTAAGATGTGCCTGGATTTCTGATGGGACATTGGTTCCTTCGCTAAAGCTATAGCCCCATTGTTATCGCAATACAAAGGTATTGGGTCAACAATGGACGGAACCACCTGAAGTTCACTAATGAACTTCTTCATCCAGACCGCCTCTTTTGCGGCATCGCTTGCAGCAATGTATTCAGCCTCCATCGTCGAGTCTGCGACGGTATCCTGCTTGGAACTCCTCAAACATACCGCCCCTCCGTTGAGGGTAAACACAAAACCCGAGACAGACTTGCTATCATCTTTGTCACTCTGGAAGCTTGAATCGGTAAAGGACTCGACCCTGAGGTCTCCATTACCGTAAACCAGGAACATCTCCTTAGTCCTTCTCAGGTACTTGAGAATGTTCTTCACTGCTGTCCAGTGGTCCTCCCCTGGGTCTGACTGATACCGGCTTACCGTACTCAACGCGTAAGCTACATCTGGTCTTGTACATAGCATCGCATACATTATAGATCCTACCGCCGAAGCGTAGGGTATAGTGCTCATGCGAACCCTCTCCTCGTCAGTCTTAGGAGACATCTTCTTGGAGAGGGTAATTCCGTGCAATGCGGGTATGTTACCGCGCTTGGAACCCTCCATACTAAATCTTTTTAGTACGGTCTCTATGTACCTGGACTGCGAAAGTCCCAATAGTTTCTTGGATCTATCTCTATAGATCTTGATCCCCAGAATGTACAAGGCATCACCCAGGTCCTTCATGGAGAACCTTTGTGACAAAAATAGCTTGACCGATTGTAGCATAGGAATATCATTTCCTATCAAAAGAATGTCGTCCACGTACAAGACTAGGAATACGACAGTTCGTCCTACAATCTTCTTATACACACAGGGTTCATCTTCGTTCTCGATGAAATCAAATTCCTTGATTGCCTCATCAAAACAGATGTTCCAGCTCCGCGATGACTGCTTTAATCCATAAATGGATTTAAGCAACTTGCACACCTTTCCGCTGCTCCCACTGTCTACGAAACCTTCTGGTTGATCCATGTAAACGCACTCTTCCAAACAACCGTTTAGGAAAGCCGTTTTAACAACCATCTGCCAGATTTCATAGTCATGGAAGGCAGCAATGGCAAGTAGGATCCGAATGGATTTAAGCATAGCCACCGGAGAAAAAGTTTCATCATAGTCCAAACCAGGTCTTTGACGAAAACCTTTTGCAACGAGTCTAGCTTTATAGGTTTCCACCTGCCCATCTACACCAAGTTTCCTTTTGTAGATCCATTTGCATCCAACGGGTTTTACCCCAGGTGGAGCAATATCCAAGGTCCACACTTTATTGGCGTACATGGACTCCATTTCTGATTGCATTGCTTCCTGCCACTTATCAGAATCCCTACTGATAATGGCCTGCCTGAAACTGGTAGGGTCATCTTCTTCCAAGATGCAATCCTCTCGATCTCCGTCTATGAGAAAACCGTAGTATCTCTCGGGCGGATAAGAAATCCTGCCAGATCTGCGGAGTGGCTAAGGTTCGTCTGGGGTTATAGAATCTAGCGGTTCCTCCAAATTTTCAGTTACATTTTGTGGTCACTGAATTTCTTCCAGTTCTACCGAACTCCCACTAGTTTCTTTTGCAAGAAACTCCCTTTCTAAGAAGGTGGCGTGGTGAGATACAAACACCTTCTGTTCCTCAGTGTGGTAGAACAGATATCCCAGTGAGTTTTTAGGATATCCCATAAATTTACACAGAACTGATCGTGCCTCTAGCTTGTCTGGTTTCTGTGTTTTCACATAGGCCGGACAACCCCATATCTTAATAAACTTCAGACATGGTTTCTTACTGCTCCATATTTCATACGGAGTTTTAGGCACAGATTTGGACGGAACTTGATTCAAAAGGTATGCCGCTGTCTGAAGCGCATGTCCCCAGAATGAAAGAGGTAACTCAGCACTACTCATTATGGAGCGAACCATATCCAATAGGGTACGATTCCTCCGCTCCGATACACCGTTGTGCTGTGGTGTATAAGGAGGAGTAAGCTGAGAGAGAATACCATTTTCTTTTAAGTAATCTAGGAATTCCGTGCTTAAGTACTCCCCTCCCCTGTCAGACCGGAGGATCTTGATACTTTTGCCCGTCTGGTTCTCTACTTCCTTTCTGAATTCCTTGAATTTCTCAAAAGCTTCAGATTTGTGTTTCATCAGATACACATATCCGAACCTAGAGAGATCGTCAGTGAATGTGATGAAGTACGAGAACCCACCCCTTGCATGTATAGACATCGGACTACATACATCACTATGTACGAGTCCCAAGAGCTCTGCTGCTCTTTCTCCATGTCCGGTGAACGGAGATTTGGTCATCTTCCCTTTGAGACAAGACTGACAAGTTTCATAAGATGAAAACTCGAACGCATCCAAGAGTCCATCTTTATGCAACTTACTCAGTCTTTTCTCTCCGACATGACCAAGTCTACAATGCCACAAGTAGGATTCATTCGTATCTGAATTCTTCCTCTTGCGTGTGTTTTGTATATTGAGAACTGTATTCTGATTTAGAACGTAGATACCATTACACAGTGTACCCTCTGCAACCAGTACCTTATGAAGGTAAATGTTCATGATATTCTTTTCAAGAACAAAGTTATATCCATCTTTATCGAGTAAAAAAACTGATATGATGTTGCAAACCATGGAGGGTACATAGTAGCAATCGTTCAAAATCATAGTCTTGCCATTTGGCAATACTAGGTGATATTCACCGACGGCTGTCGCATTAACTTGTGCTCCGTTCGCTACTCTGAGCGACATATCACCCGGTGCAACTTTCCTACTTTTTCTCAGTCCTTGCAATAAATTACAGATATGAGATCCTGATCCGATATCAAGTACCCAGGAGGTAGGGCTGACCGTAAAACAGTTCTCAATTACAAGAACACCTAAAGTAGATGCAAAACCATGCTTCTTCTTCGACTGGGTATCCTGGAAATCCATACAATCCCCTTTCCCATTCTCATACTCATGACTGTTGTCACAAGTTAGAGCTGAACCAACTTTCCCCAGTCCCGAATAAGAATTCGGATTGGTCAAGCGATACATTTTATTATCTTGATTAGGGCGTGAAAAGGTTGCTGCCTGGAGAGAGAAAAGAAACACTCAGCGTATGCTCTTGCAAGATTAGATTGGTTTATTAATTTATCTAACCAGGATGACTCCCACTATTTACTCAAATTCTTCTTAAAACCTTTTAAAAGAAGAACTAGTCAGGATTTTAATTCACGTCACAATACTTGCTTAACCTTTCAGCCAGGCTAGTGTCGGTATTTCGAGGGAGGTTTTCCAACGCTTTCGCGAAGTTCCTTAATTCAAGAACCTCTTTTCCATGGGGGCGTAGCCCCGCTAACACCTTTCTAGACACCTACTAGGTTTATAGCATTGATCGTTTAGTGAAATAATCTCCCAAGAGTAATCCAACTCATCAGTGGGATCGGGATCCAACTATCATTGTATGATGACCTAGATGGAATCCACTCTAGTCACCACACTCCAGAAGGTATGCTAAATCTGCAAGTTTCAGTACTTTTGAAACTCCCGATGTGGTTTTTGCCCCTAGGACCCAAGTGACCTTGACGAATAATCAACAAATCAAAAGGTCCTAGTCAAGTTCAACCCGTCGTTATCCAAGATTGCATTAGACCCGCCCGCATGATCCTTGACGAATAATCAACAAAATCATGCGACCGTCCTAACCAATCGCATCTTTTAGTGCAACAGAAAATTACTACTCAGCTACCGTTCACTGTGTCTTGACGAATAATCAACAAACGCAGCACGAATACTAAGTATTAATTATCCGAAACGACGGAGGGCTACGGCTGGGTTTTTGGCGAAAAACCCGTTAACGTAATGAACTTGATATCATTGAAGGAACGTGATACATCCTTTTGAAAACATAGTGGCGAAAACTTTTGCTAAAGAGGTCACTCCCTGTGAAGGGATCTCGGCTCTTTCCTCGTCGAGTGAGGTGCTGGGCATTCGTAAGATGAATACCTCGATGCAAAGCAAGAATAATCGACTATGGTGAAGTTATTACCCTGACGCAAACCTTTTGTCCAAGGGATCACTCCCGATGAGGGGATCTCGGCCCTTGCCTCGTCGATTGAGGTGCTGGGCATTCATAACCGAATACCTCGATGCAAAACAAAAAGATGAACGTCCTTGTAATAACAGCTTTTTGAAAAACTTGTTCCAACAACGTCTTTTAGGTTTATTTTCTTGCATTAGTTCTTTTAATGCGTCCCATCATTTAAATCCTACCATTGCAGAAAACAACCAAAATATGACGTACGCTTATGCCATTCGCATTCGCCACGGGGTCCCGTCATCACCCGTTAGGTTACTTAACTAACGACAGAGCGGGGGCTGGGCTAGCGCGGCTGTAAAACATAAGCAACGCCTAAATATAAAGCAATGATAGACATTACAGATCACAGATGAATACATTGGATATACTAGGAATCCGCAATCCGTTCGAGCCTGCAACAAAAAGCGGATTACACGGTCGCGGTGAATAGCCAAAACCCCACCCAAGACCCCTACGGGTGCGGCAAACTACCCGCCAAGTACCCGGTAGTTTGTGCACCCCTCCATGGGTCTATCCTAGGAGCAAAAACAGTAAAAATAATTATACAATGACGGCTACAACCCCGACCCGGTTGTGCGGCCATACAAATAATATTATTACATCAATTTACATTTACAAATGAATGAAAGAAAAACAAAAGCTCATCGAACATCCACCCCGGCTATTCACCCGCGACAGTCCAACACATTCATATACATATTCCAATATCAAACACAGATCACAGAGATGTATAACCCCGACTAATCGACTTATAGCGATTAGCCGACGTTCAATACATACAAACATCACAGATATAACCAACATAGTCAAAGTGTAGTGAAGTTCGGAAAAAAAATACGGAATTATAGGCCCCCAAAAACAAATTTCTATTCTGGAAAATCTGGGCACATATAATATATTTTAAAAATCCCAAAACCCTACCAGAAGAACACTGCACAAAACACGATCACATGAAGAGCCCAAACGGCGGCGGATCTGCGGCGAAGAGAATAGCTGAGGCCGCGGATCCGCGGCGGTTTGAAGGGTTCATGGGATCGTTTTTGGTGGGTGTTCTCACAAAACCCTGAGCCGATTTTAGGAGTAAAACTTTTTACTTTTAGAGCACAAAAAATTTCAACAGAAACTTAGGGTTTTGATTTCCGGTTTTTGTGATTTTTCCGTTTCGAACTTCCATATACTTCGCTACCAAGCTAGTTTAAGTTTAGTTAGGCTCTGATACCACTGTTAGGTCCACGTTACCTCTCCCGGTACTTTCGGGGATGCGGAAACGGTAAAACAAAATTTTTCATAAACTTTGTAACATGGACCGTAAAAGCCGGATCTTTGCTAAACTAAACTAGCATACTTGCAAAGAAGAGTTAACTACTCGGCAAAGTGGTTATACCTCAACTTAAACTCCTTCTCTTCTTGTTGTTCTTTTTCTTTCTTGCTCTTTGTAGTAGCTTGAATGGCTTCCCCTCCTCGTCTCCTCTTTGCCGAAGATAGATCCACCTGAGGGCTTCATCCTTGGGCTCCTTTCTCGATCTTGAGAGAACTAAGGTATTCGGCTTGCTAGACCTTCTACCTTAGAGTGAGTAGAGTGTGCTTTGGGGTGTTATATCTTCAAGGAGATGATTCTCAACACATGAGATTTGCTCTCCTTGAACAAGAGGAGGAAGAAGATGAAGTGAGGAGAGAGAATCAATATGATAGAATGAGCTATCTTTTCCTTTTGCAACCATAACAAAAGAAAAAGAATTATCTAATTAATAATAATAATTCAAATGAAATAGTTGATGGTTGTATTTGGAATGACCATTATCATCACTTCATTAAATGAATGTAAGCTAGAATCAAGGAGTATCCTTGCAAAGCAATGATGATGGTCAAACATTCAACCATGGTCAACAAGTCAACCATGGTCAACAAGTCAACAAAATCAACCATGACACAATTTCATTTAATTACTATTATTAATTGATATTTCATAAATCCATTAGGGTTTGGAAAAAGACGACTGTCAACTGTGCATACGCACCCGTTCCGAAACCCTAATGAAAAACCTCTTCCTCCGCCTCAAACAACTGTGCATACACACCTGCATTCTCGTTCCGAGGAACAAGAATACTGAGAGATAAAAGCAACCCCAAAACATATACCAGTATCTGACTCAAACCAGAGCCACCCAGTAATATCCGTCCGGACTCCAAACGTGCACAAGTGCACGGATGAGAACGAACCCTGTCGCAAAACCATGCGACCTCTACCCTGTTTTGCCCAGAGGCGAATACCCTCTGTGTGGGACTCTAAAGACTCGACACTACGCTGGCAGTAGGTTTAACCACAGACCGCAAGCGGCACTAGCTGTGCGTAACGGTCCCCAGGTAGATGCCGATAAGAAGACTGACGAGGTAAAACCCATCTGAACTCCTACTGAGTCTGAATGTGACATTCTCCGTACAGTCCGATCTGTTCGTCTGATACATCGCATGTCGGGCCCAGGGGGCGGCAAGCGTCAGACCCCTAATAGCGGTATAAGTCGTGTCGGAGTGAAGCCCAGAACACCCTGAGATAGCACTGGAACCTACCAGTATATCTCGCTTGCCCTGGCCAGGGACTACTTGTGTAATGGCTCTCCTAGACACAGCGCGATGTCAACCCCCAATACCGGGAGAGACGAATCCTGTCTAACCGTCACTGCCTCCAAGTGCTTCGGGACTGCTCCCAACTACTACCTGTTTGCACGACTCAGAAGAGCCGTGGTAGGGTAGTAATCAAAGAACAGTGGGAACACACTCGAGGCGGAGTGACAGTGTCAAGTCAGCGGACTAAGCTGTACTCATGTCACCTGGGAACTGATAACTGACGATAGGTATAATACCAACCATCAGTTCCCGACGAGTCCTGTCCAGTGTACTCGTAACCTAACGAGCACCCGCATACTATCTCAAGTACGACGTACCGACGGCTGTGGGACAGACCGTCTCCCGTGCTGGGATGAGAAGCGCATACGCTAGTCTACTTCGGAGTATCGATGCCCTATCTCGATACTCCCACGACTAGGGACGTGTATAAGGATGTGCTTGTAGATTACCCAGCCCCCACGAGTGTGATCGCCATCACAACGCCGGTAATCAAGCAAAGATCCAAAGGGCTCTACTAATGCGTATAGGTGATATAATAAATAAACACACAAGTACACATTAAAGCAGAGACAAACCAAGTAGCATACTACTATATTGAGCAAGATTGTCTGTACAACTGTGAATATCCCAAGCTTCCATCAAGTAATATACATACTAGTATGATACAGTAATGGCCTCTAGGGCATATACACTAACACCTTAGGCTAAATGGTTTTCTTCCTTCCTTATCGTTCGGCACCAGCCTATGGTTTGGAAGAAGACTATCCAATAAGCGCACTAAGTGTACTCTCCTAAATATGAGGAGCCCTCGCAACCTGAGAGAAAGTAAAGGGAAAAGACAACTGAATAATCCTTATTCTATTTCTCCTGAACCAGAATCCATCCTCGAACTGGAACAAGTTCCTTCGAGTTCGTATGTAACTATACGATGGCATATCCAATATATATGGATCATCATAGTGATACGGAGTGTTCCGGAGAAATGCAAAGATGAAGTAGGAGTGGCGATGATATACGCGGTTTCATCGTGAATGATAGCAGTCACAATTTACTTTGCCCTCTTTCTAATCCCTTTATTTGTCTTTACTTATTACTTTCTGTACACCACACTTAGGCTAATTGATTTTCTTCCTTCCCTACTCTTCGGCACCGGCTTATGGTTTAGAAGAAGTCTATCCAATAAGCGTAATAGGTGTACTCTCCTAAATACCAGGAGCCCTCGTAACCTGAGAGAAGGTAAAGGGAAAAGACAACTGAATAATCCTATTCAATTTCTCCAGAACCGGAAACCATCATCGAATCTAAAATAAGTTTCTTCGAGTTCGTATGTAACTATACGATGGTCATATCCAATAAATGTGGATCTTCGTAGTGATACGGAATGTTCCGGAGAAATTTAAAAGGTAAGAGTAAGAGCGGCAAAGATTTATGCGACTAACTGACAGTCCAAAATCCAAAGTGTTTAAGAAGGTTCGGTTAACTTGGTTCATGAGTTTTAGTCTAGGGTCGGGCCATGGTCGCTGCCAGAGAGAGAGAAAAAAGAAACACTCAGCGTGCACTCTAACCTAGATCAGAATGGTTAATCTCTTTATCAAATCAGGATGTCTCCCACTGTTTCCTAGAATTCTCCTCCAAACCCAAAAGGAGAATCAGTCGAGATCATCTAAAATCACCCGAGGAGTAATCTTACTCATCAGTGAGAATCGGGATCCAACTATCATTGCATGATAACTTGATGGAAGCCACTCAAGTTATTGTTCGATATATGTATGCCCTAGAGGCCATTATATGATAGTGGAGGTATCATTATGTGTGTGTGTATATATATATATATATATATTCAGAGGACATTCTTGCTTGACATGATAGTATGCTATCTGGTTGTACTTTATCTTGATATATTCACTTGATCATGCATATTACTCATTTGGTATATGTTGATAAAGCCCTTAGGATATTTGCTTGACTACTGGGATTATGATGCAGATCATACTAGTGGGACACGTGTAGTTTATAAGCATATCCTTGAAATGTTCCTAGTCGTAGGTGTATCGAGACGGGGCATCGATATTCCAGAGTAGACTAGCATATACGGTTCTTGTCCCATATGTTGGGCGATGGATGATCCCATATCCATTGGTGTGGTGACACCAAAGACTGTATATGTGTGCTCAGCGGAGACTGGGTACACTGAACGGACTCGCCGAGAACTCCAATATGGTATTATATCTATCGTCGGATAGCAGTTCTCAGGTGACACTGATACAGGTTAGTCTGTAGACCCAAGATCGTCATAGAGTCTTGTGTATCCTCCCACTGTACTTTGATCTCCACCCTACCATGGCTCTACTGAGTCGTGCAAACAGGTGGATTTTGGGTACAGTCCCGAGGCACATGGAGGCAATGAGCGATAGGAGGGGTTTCGTCTCTCCCGGTATTGGGGGTTGATGTTGCGCTATCTCGATTGGCTATAACAGGAAATCCCTGGCCAGGGCTGTTGAGATTTACTGATAAGAGTTATCGATAGTTTCTCGATCTATTATAGGCCATATACCGGCATGACTTATTGAGTTATTAGGGTCGCCGATACCATCCCTAGACTCGATATGCAGCATATCTGACGAAGAGACCATACTGTACGGTAAGTGTTTCCAGTTAGCTCGACGAGAGTTTTGACAGGTTCGCTTGTGTTTCTTCTGATTGCTCAATACTTGGGAGCCGTTACGTACAGCTAGTGCCGCTGACGGTTTATGGGTATGTGATATGATCATTGCCTACTGCTAGCGTATTGACGAGTCTTAGAGTCTCACAGAGGGGTTTCCTAGTTCAAGCGAAATGATGTGGGGTGCATATGGGATATGCGCGGGAGCTCGATTAAATGCGTGTATTTGATACCGTATTTTAATCGGGAGTTTTCTATTGGTTGGGTCGTATATGATATGACCAGATTATTAAATCAACTGTTGATTTAATATTATTGACTTTTAGCTTATTTATTTAAAACCTTTTCTTTATGGATGTATGCATGAATGTATGTATGTACATATATGTTGATATGAATGCACATATCCATGCATACATGTGTTATGGTTGTTGATACATTGGAGATGGCTATGCAAGACTCATATGGTATAAATATTTATATATATTTGTTATTGAGAAAAAGAAAATGATATTAAATCATGGTTGCAAATATTCTACACTCTTCTTCACTTGACCTAATATTGACCATGGTTTAATTTCCATTTGTTCTGTAACTCTTTAACAAAATATCTAGATATTTATTGACCATGGTTGTATGTGAGTGTGACTCTCATATTTATATTTTCTTTTCTCATTATTCTTGAGAATTATCACAAAAAGAGCTGAAGCTTAGCCATCTCCTTCTTCTTCCTCCTTCTTGCTCTCTACCCTTTTCAAGTGAGTGAAGGAAACAAAAAGGAAAGGTTTTTAAGTGAGATTACAACCCACATCACCAATCTATATTAGTCTAGCCCACTAGTGTAGGTTGTTTGCTCCACTTCTTCAAAGATCAAGTGAAGCTAGGAGCTTGAGCAAAGGGACTCCGTGGTGGATTGTCGTGGACTTGGAAGGACTCAAACGAACCGGTTCAAACTCTAGTTGATCTAAGGAGTCACAAAGAGGAGGTCTACAAAGGTTGTATTACTATTCTCTTAGTGTTAGAATATTGCTTGTATGTGATACTTGCTTCTTGTTGCCCTAAATTTCTAGTTCGATTCATGGTTGGTATTGTTTAGCACTCCTAAATTTTTGTTATAGCATGTTTAATGCAAGCCAAACCCTAGGCATGGTGCTAGAGAATCCATACAGTTATCACACTCCAGAAGGTATGCGTATGCCTGGTAAGTTTCCTGTATGTTTGAAACCCCCGATGTGATTTTTACCCCAAGCATCTTATGACCTTGATGAAGGCCAACAAATCATAAGTAGCAAGTCAAGTTCTATCCATCATTGCCCAGATTAATCTAAACCCACCCGTACTCGCCCTTGATGAAGGCCAACAAGGCTGTACGACTGTCCTAGATTAATGCAAATCCATGCAGCAGAAAAGTAACACACAGCTACCATACACCATGCCTTGACGAAGGCCAACAAACATAGCATGAATACTAGGCGCTACCCGTCTGAAATGACGGAGGGCTATAGCCGGTTTTTGGCAAAAAGCCTTTAACGTAATGAACTTGATATCGTTGAAAGAATCCAAGTGGTTTTACAAATATATAGTGGTGAAAACTTTTGCTAAAGAGGTCACTCCCGGTGAAGGGATCTCGGCTCTTTTCTCATCGAATGAGGTGCAGGATATTCCAAACTGAATACCTCGATGCAAACCAAAAAGTAATCGACTATAGTGAAGTTATTACCCTGACGCAAACTTCTGCACAAGGGGTCACTCCCGATGAAGGGATCTCGGCCCTTGCCTCATCGAATGAGGTGCAGGATATTCCAAACTGAATACCACTGTGCAATGCAAAAGAGAACGCCTCTAATGTCTGTTTTCAAAAAACTTGGTTCCAACAGCATCAAATAGGTTTGTTTTATCTTTGCATTGATCAGAATCAACGCAGTCCCATCAATTAAACATATCATACCAGATAAAGGAACGGAAATAAAATATACATATATGCCATCCGCATTTGCCACTGGACCCCGTCATCACCCGTAGGTTACTTAACTAACAACAGAGCGGGGGCTGGACTAGCGCGGGTGCAAAACATATATAACATCTACTAGTATATATATAAATATATAACAATCGTCCAAGGCATGATATAAAGCAACATTTCAGAATCTCAGCCAAGCAACACAGAGTGGTGGATAATCCTGAAGCCTTGGGTTTCACTTGAGCCGCAAATGAGACCCGACGTTCCTTGTCGTGTGGATAGCTTGTGCACTGAAAACCTAATCCCCTACGAGTGTGGAAAGTTACCCGCCAATCCCAGAAGTGAGGCAACCCAAATCAACAAAGTGAATGGGCCACCCAACACTTCACGGAATCCGGTAACTTGAGCACCCCTCCTTGGGTCAAACTATACCCCCTACGAGTGTGGCGAATAGCCCTCCAATTATAGAGTAAGGTCCCCTCCGTTTCAATGCCATGAGATGCAGACCCGTTGCCTTCTAGAACCCGGCTATTTGTGCACTCCACCGCGGGGTAATCCTAGTACAGAAAAGAAAAATGTACAAAGGTGACATCGACCTCAACCGGGTCGTGCCCCAAACAAATAATATACAAACGGGCAGTGACGACAGTCCACATGTCAGACGCTCACCCCGCAATATCAAAAGTACAAATGAATCTAAACAGTACTACCATTGCACCACTGGTTATCCACTACGACTATCCAACCACAACCACAGCACAACACAGAACATCAACGTGAATGTCACGTTCGCAAACCCGTCTAAAAGAGCATATAGAAATTAGACGAGTTGTACCGCTCTAATGACATTCACGGTCGTAGATAGTAATGTATGTACTGTAAACATTTAAACAATGTTAAAATTGTAAGTCACGGTAGCTCCCCGGCCGTCTGTCTGAGGCCAAAATGCGGAAACGAAAACTTTTTCAAAACTTGAAACCGGCGCTATCGCAGACTTTAATCCCGGATCGAACCATTAACCTATAACTAGCTAACTAGAGAAGGGATAGAAAAGCTATACCGATCGATCCGTGTCCTTCGGTCTTTGGCCACTATCCCAAGCTCCTCGCGGCATCTCCGATCTCCGATCTCCTCGTCGGAAGGGCACCACATCAATGAGTCTTTTTACGGGCTCCCGCTTCATCCGAAGTAACTCGGGCACGAAGTTCGCTAGCCGACGTGTCCAAGACGATGTAGAGAATGTGTGTGATAACTTTGTCTCAAGCATCCATTGATTCTCATCACATGAGAGTGTATGGATGGAAGTTGAAGGTGATGCCATTGGTGGAAATGGTGAGCTCAAGAAGCAAGAGGAAGAAGAAGAAGAAGTGCCTTTCTTTTTCTTATGTGTTGCTATGATAAAATGAGAGTAAGAAGCAATAAACACAAGAGCAAACTCAAGCCATATGGCTGCCCTCTCTCTCTCCTCTTATGATTTCAACACATAAATCAATCCTAATGTGACATTAGCACAAGAAAAGAGACCATGAGTCACTAAGCATGTCCATGTCACATTAAATGCACCTCATCATGAAATCCACTTTCCACCAAAATAAACATTAACCCAAATGTTTATGACAATAAAAAGAACCGCATCATCTAAAGTAAACTCGTGACGGATCACAAGGATACCCCCCACCTGTATATATATACCTGCATCTGCATTCCGACTGAATGCGAATGCAATGAGACTAAAGTAATACAACAAATCTAATACTAGGATACGGCTTAAACTAAAGCCCACTAGTATGATTCGTCCGATCATGATCCGTGCACTACTGCACGTATATGATCGAACCCTGCCATAATACCATACGGCCTCTACAATGTTTCACCCGAAACTTGAGAAACTGTCTGTGGGGGACTCTAAAGACTCGTCAATACTTTGGCTGTGGATTTAACCACTAACACGTCAGTGGTACTAGCTGTACGTAACGAGATACCAGGTATTGAACAAAAGGGAGGTCGATGAGCGAACTCATCCTGACACCCTACTGAGCCTGTTAGTGATAATATCTGTACAGTCCGGTCCGTTCGTCTATGAGCATCGCATGTCGGGCCTAGGGGGTTGGTAAAAGTCAGACCCCCAAAAGCGGTATAAGTCGTGTCGGTGTGTAGCCCAGAACACCTTGAGATACTACTGGAATACCTACCAGTAAATCTCCTGCTTTGGCCAAGGACTTCGTGTAATGGCTCTCCTAGACACAGCACGACCTCACCCCCAATACCGGAAGAGACGAAACCCCTTCCGATCCGCTCACTGCCTCCATGTGGCTCGGGACTGTACCCAACTAAAATCTGTTTGCACGACTCCTTTGAGCCGTGGTAGGGTAGTAATCAAAGTACAGTGGGAACTCACACGAGACAAATGACGATCTCAAGTCGATGAACTAACCTGTATACATGTCACCGGGGAACTGCTATCTGACGTCAGGTATAATACCAACTACCATGTTCCCGGCGAGTCCTGTCCGGTATACTCATAACCCAATGAGCACCTGTACACATCTTAGGTTAACCAACTAACACCAATGGCTTGTGAGACCGGCCACCGCCCCTCATCGGGGTCTCGACTGTATACACTAGTCTACTAATGGAGTATCGATGCCCTGTCTCGAAAACTCCCACGACTAGGGACCTTTTAAGGATGTGCTTATAGACCCCAGCTCCCACGTATATGATCGCCATCATACTGCTAGCCATCAAGCAAGAATCCTAAGGGCTCTATCAGCGTGTAATAGTAATCTGTAATATTACCTAAAGTATGTACACGATGATAAAGATAAACCAGATAGCATACTATCATCTTGAGTAAGACTGTCTACCGGCATAGGTCCTCCCTCAATCATTGCAATCACGTGCCTGCGATCCAATAATTGACTCTGACGGCACTATATCCAACAATCTCCCACTTGCACTCAAAGCTAATTATTGCGATGTCGCATATTCACAGCCCGTGTGATACCGAACACCCAACTCCTCTACTAATCAGTCTCACAAAGCCCGGTTGTGAAACTACTGCGTTCGAGGAATAGCCTCAGTGAGTGGACCCGCCCTGATGTTTCTTTCTATGTCTCTCTTAATCTCAAGTTCGCGGAGAAAACCATCTCCCGAAATGAGCAATACCAGTCTTAGAATATGTCTGGATGTCTGATGGGACCTAGTTCATAAATGAACTCCAAATCCAAACTTCTTAGACTGTATCGTCAACTGAATTCAATCAGTATCCTGCGCTATGCCTCCCTCAGTATCCGCTTGGACCACCTGTCCAAACTACTGCCCCTCGTCAGAGGGAAAATTATAACTCTGACAGTCACTCTGTCATCCAGGCCCCCTTGGAAGCCTGGAATGATAACTGTCTCCTAAAAGAGGCTGTTGTTATCATATCCCTGGAACATCCACTTATGTTCTAAAACTGCTTCCGAACGTTTCTCCAGGATAGGATTAATATCAACTTATTTCATCTAGTGCAAAAAACAACGTCTGGTGTGGTACTTGACATCTTATGATTGACTCAATTGCCTAAGCAAGTGATGTGTCAATCATGCACATCCCTCTCCCCTTTAGTCTGTAAGACACCTTCAGAGAGGTGACTCCATCACCTGCAGGTACACTACCATGCCAGGAGTCGTCCATTCCAAAACACCTTTAGAATACTGTCTAAGTACCCAGATTGGGACACTTCCCTAATCTAGATCTAAAACCGTAGATCTAGTAACCAGAATGTCTGATATTATATCTATATCCTTTTTGGAGAAACCACTGTGTGACAACCAAAGTATAACCGATCGTAGTTTATGAATTTCACTTTCTACTCTGTGTATGTCATCCAAATACCAGGACATCACACCCTACTACCTTCTTAACAGATCCATTCCCTATTCTGACTGTCACATTAGAAATAGATGATCTATCTCCGCTATATCTGCTTTAGTCTATAAATAGACATAAGCCATTTTTCCACTATGCTTCCGCTGCTCCCACTGACTACGACAACCCTCTGGCAGAATAATATACACGTGCACTTCTAAAGCCAGTTCAGAATGACGCTATACTCATCCTCCTGCCGGGTCTCATAGCCTGGAACAACAGTAGTGTCAAGTCTGGGTAAACAAGAACCTCCCTGTCACCGTCTTTGAGCATACCGAAGTACCTCTCGAGTGCCTGAGGTTACCCACCGTATCTGCGGAGTGGCCAATGGAATGTCAATCCAGATTGAATCTTTAGATCCTATTAAATTTTCAGTAATCGTTTGCGGTTCTGGAATCACTTCCAGTTCTACCATACTCCCACTACTGTTTTCTGAAAAAGTCCATTTTACTAAAACTGTGGCGAGTCAAGAGCAATATCACTATTGATCTTCCAGATGGTAGAAAGTTAACCCTCGTCATAGCCCGGGTCAACCCACAAACAGCTATTACAGAAACATGCATTGAGTTATCCAGAATCTGGTTTTAAACATAAGCCGGACAACTCCATATACCTTAACATCGTTAAGATATGAGCCATTCTATATCTAATATAGAAACAGAGGCACTGATTTAATTGGAACCAGATTCAAATCATGTAGCTGTCTCCAGTGCACGTAAACTAAATGGAGAGAGGTCGATCAGCATTACTCAACTTAGGAATACATCCAGATATGAGTAACCTGAAAGAGAAACAAGTTTCTCAAAACCATTACTATCAACTGAATACCATACACAAGTATCTTTATCTTCAATCACCTTGAAGAATCCCGATACTTGCAACACCTGGTTCTCTACTTTATTCTTATACCTATAACTTCTCAAAACTTAGACCTTGTGTTTCTACGAAACACTTGTCTAAGAACTAGAGAAGTCATAAGTAAACAGAATATATTACGAGTACTAACCCCTCTGTCCTAATGGACACTGGACAACATACAATACTTTCTATAAGTCCGCTGAGTTGAATAACTCAAACCCTGTGCGTCGTAGGTTGAAAACTGTACTATGGTTATGAAAAATTACACCGCTGCTGAATGCTCCTTACCTAACCATCAACTGATATAGGTAAATGTCATGGACATAATTTCAAAAAGTTATATCTCACTTTATAAAAATAAACGTACAGATATATCAATTTGAAATTGGTGCATAACAACGGATATTCAAAACCAAATATCTGCCGTCCAGCAAACAACCCAGGCGATTTCCTCAAATATCACCAATTACAACGAATTCCGATATAATGAGGATGATCACCTAATTCCTAATAACTTACTCCCACTCATCATCTGTAAAACCATACAGATGTGAGAATCATACCTGGTAAATACATACCCTGGAGTACGGGCTAACTGGGAAATCAGTTTTCCTTTAACAATACACAGTGAAACTGAAACATATAAATGTTTCGTAAGGGTATCCGGGTATTCCTAGTAATGCCTCTTCCATCATCCAGATTCAAGACTGTAACCGTATACTTCTTTTCCATCTCTTCAAATCCCTTTATATGTCTTTAGTCATTACCTTCTGTACACCTCCTTTAGGCCAAATGGTTTTCTTCCTTCCCTACAGTTCGGCACCAGCCTATGGTTTGGAAGAAGACTATCCAATAAGCATAATGGGTGTACTCCCCTAATCCTAGGAGCACTCGCAACGCGAGAGAAGGTAAAGATAAAAGACAACTGAATAAACCTTATTTCTATTTCTCCTGAACCAGAATCCATCCCCGAACTGGAACATGTCCCTTCGAGTTCGTATATAACCATACGATGGAGTATCCAAACAACTGTGGATCTTTGTAGTGATACGGGGTGTTCTGGAGAAATACAAAGGTGAAGTAGGAGTGGCGATGAAATACTTGGTTTGGTCGTGAATAGCAGTCGCAATTTACTTTGCCCTCCTTCTAATCCCTTTATTTTGTCTTTACTTATTACCTTCTGTACACCTCACTTAGGCTGATTGGTTTTCTTCATTCCCTACCGTTCGGCACCTGCCTATGATTTGGAAGAAGACTATCCAATTAGCGTAACAGGTGTACTGTCCCTTAATCCAAGGAGCACTCGCAACCTGAGAGAAGGTAAAAGGAAAAGACAACTGAATAGTCCTATTCATTTTCTCCAGAACTAGAAACCATCCTCGAATTTGGAACAAGTTCCTTCGAGTTCGTATATAACCATACGATGGTTTTATCCAATGGAAGTGGATGTTCGTAGTAATACGGGGTGTTCTGGAGCAAAGGGTAAAAGTAGGAGTGGCAATGAGGTATGCAACTCAGACAATCCAAAAGCCAGTGTTTTAAGAAGGTCCGGTCAACTTGGCCACTGAGTTATAGTCTAGGTCGGGCCATGGACGCTGCCAAAGAGAGAGAGAAAAGAAACACTCTGCGTGCACTCTAACCTAAATCAGAATAGTTATCAATTTATCTAATCAGGAAACCTCCTACTGTATCATCAAATTCTCCTTCAAACCTGAAAGAAGAATTAGTCGGGATCACCCGAGGAGTAAACCAACTCATCAGTAGGAATCGGGATCCAACTATCATCGCATGATAATGTGATGGAATCCACTCACGTTATCACACACCAGAAGGTATGCGCATGCCTGGCAAGTTTCAGTTTCTTTAGAAACTCCCGAATTGATTTTTACCCCTAGGACCCAAGTGACCTTGACTGAGCCAATATATCAAAGGATCCTAGCTAAGTTCAACCCGTCATTATCTTGATTGCATTAGACCCACCCGCACGAGTCCTTGACTGGGCCAAAATGATCGTACGACTGTCCTAACCAATCACATATCCACAAGACAGAAAAGCATTACAGAGCTACTGCACACTACGCCTCGGCTGAGCACGATATACGTAGCACGAATACTAAGCAATACTAATCTGAAATGATGGAGGGCTACGGTTGGTTTTTGGCGAAAAACCTCTAACGTAATGAACTTGATATCGTTGAAGGAACTAGATAGCTTTTCATAAATATAGTGGCGAAAACTTTTGCTAAAGAGGTCACCCGGTGAAGGGATCTCGGCTCTTTCCCCGTAGAATGAGGTGCAGGATATTCCAACTGAATACCGCAATGCAAAGCAAAAGGCAATCGGCTATAGTGAAGTTATTACCCTGACGCAAACTTCTGTCCAAGGGGTCACTCCCGGTGAAGGGATCTCGGCCCTTACCTCGTCGACTGAGGTGCAGGATATTCCAACTGAATACCACTATGCAAAACAAAAGAGAACGTCCTTGGAATAACAGCTTTTTGAAAAATTGTTCCAACAACATCGAATAGGTTTGTTTTCCTTGTATTGATCCGAATCAATGCAGTCCCATCAATTGATCGCACCAATAAAGAACGAAAATATGATGTACGTATATGCCATCCGCATTCGCCACTGGGTTCCGTCATCACCCGTTAGGTTACTTAACTAATGACAGAGCGGGGATTGGACTAGCGCGGATGCAAAACATATACAACATCTACTAATATATATATCAATATATAATAATCACTCAAGGCTTGATAAATGCAACATCACAAAAATGTAATAAGCATCACAGAACAATACAGATAATCTGGGATGCCCGGGTTTCCTTTGAGCCGCAACTGAAACCCGACGTTCCCCTGGTCGTGTGGATAGCCTGTGCAATGAAATCCTAGACCCCTACGGGCGCGGCAAGTTATCCGCCAAAACCTGAAGCGAGGCAGCCCCCTTCAGCAAAGTGAATGGACCACCCAGCACTTCACGGAATCCGGTAACTTGAGCACCCCTCCTTGGGTCAACCTATACCCCCTACGAGTGCGGCGAATAGCCCGCCAATTCTAGAGTAAAGCCCCCTCCGTCTCAAATCCATGAGATGCGGGCCCGTCACCCTCTAGAACCCGGCTATCCGTGCACCCCACCGCGGGGTAATCCTAGTACAGAAAGTAAAATATATACAACGGGTACATCGACCTCAGCCCGGTCATGCCCCAAAAGAATAATATACAAACAGGCAGTGACGGCAGTCCACATGTCGGACGCTCGCCGCGCAATATCAAATGTACAAATACAACCAAACTGTACTACCATTGCATCAGGTTATCCACCACGACAAATCCGCAACATCACAGCACAACACAGAACATCAACGTGAATGTCACGTTCGCAAATCCGTCTAAAAGGGCTATAGCAATTAGACAAGATTTACCGATCAAATGACATTCATGGTCGCAGATATAATGTAAGTACTATAAACTAACGTATTAAAAATATTCGATCGACAAAATCTCCCGAAGTGGGCCCCAAGCACAAATCCAGTACTCTAACAAATCTCGGCCCAAACAAAATATTCCAGAAACCCCAATTCCAAGTTTAAGACCACTGTAGAAAATTTGGTGCAGAGAGGACACAAAATGGCGGCGGAACTGGGGCCAAAACATGGTTATGGCCGTGGTTCCACGGCGCTACTGTAGCATCATGCTACCAAATTTTCTCAGATGTCTTAAAAGAGCCTGCTTGATTTTCTGCAATACTCAAAATAATTTTTCGACGACAAAAAAAATTCGACAGAAACTGCATAAATTGGAATCGCGGTTTTGGAAATTTCGTTCCATCGATCTTTTAAACACGTTAGAGCAAGCTAGTAAAGGTTAATGGCATGTCTCTGATACCATGTAAGTCTACGGTAGTGCCCCAGCCGTCTGTTCGAGGCCAAAATGCGGAAACGAAAACTTTTTCAAAACTTGAAACCGGCGCTATCGCAGACTTTAATCCCGGATCGAACCATTAACCTATAACTAGCTAACTAGAGAAGGGATAGAAAAGCTATACCGATCGATCCGTGTCCTTCAGTCTTTGGCCACCATCCCAAGCTCCTCGCGGCATCTCCGATCTCCGATCTCCTCGTCGGAAGGACACTACATCAATGAGTCTTTTTACGGGCTCCTGCTTCATCTGAAGCAACTCGGGCATGAATTTCGCTAGCCGACGTGTCCAAGGTGATGTAGAGAATGTGTGTGATAACTTTGTCTCAAACATCCATTGATTCTCATCCCATGAGAGTGTATGGATGGAGGTTGAAGGTGATGCCATTGGTGGAAATGGTGAGCTCAAGAAGCAAGAGGAAGAAGAAGAAGAAGTGCCTTTCTTTTTCTTATGTGTTGTTATGATAAAATGAAAGTAAGAAGCAATAAACACAAGAACAAACTCAAGCCATATGGCTGCCCTCTCTCTTTCCTCTTATCATTTCAACACATAAATCAATCCTAATGTGACATTAGCATAAGAAAAGAGACCATGAGTCACTAAGCATGTCCATGTTACATTAAATGCACCTCATCATGAAATCCACTCACACTTTCCACCAAAATAAACATTAACCCAAATGTTTATGACAATAAAAAGAACCGCATCATCTAAAGTAAACTCGTGACGGATCACAAGAATACCCCCACCTGTATATACATACCTGCATCTGCATTCCGACTGAATGCGAATGTAATGAGACTAAAGTAATCCAACAAATCTAAAACTAGGATATGGCTCAAACCAAAGCCCACTAGTATGATCCGTCCGATCATGATCCGTGCACTACTGCACGTATATGATCGAACTCTGCCATAATACCATACGGCCTCTACAACGTTTCGCCCGAAACTTGAGAAACTGTCTGTGGGGGACTCTAAAGACTCGTCAATACTTTGGCTGTAGATTTAACCACTAGCACGTCAGTGGTACTAGCTGTACGTAACGGGCTACCAGGTATTGACCAAAAGGGAGGTCGATGAGCGAACTCATCCTGACACCCTACTGAGCCTGTTAGTGACAATATCTGTACAGTCCGGTCCGTTCGTCTATGAGCATCGCATGTCGGGCCTAGGGGGTTGGTAAAAGTCAGACCCCCAAAAGCGGTACAAGTCGTCTCGGAGTGTAGCCCAGAACACCCTGAGATACTACTGGAATACCTACCAGTAAATCTCCTGCCTTGGCCAAGGATTTCGTGCAATGGCTCTCCTAGGCACAGCGCAACCTCACCCCCAATACCGGGAGAGACGAAACCCCTTCCGATCCGCTCACTGCCTCCATATGGCTCGGGACTGTACCCAACTAAAACCTGTTTGCACGACTCCTTTGAGCCATGGTAGGGTAGTAATCAAAGCACAGTAGGAACTCACACGAGACAAATGACGATCTCAGGTCGATGAACTAACCTGTACACATGTCACCAGGGAACTGCTATCTGACGTCAGGTATAATACCAACTACCATGTTCCCGGTGAGTCCTGTCCGGTGTACTCATAACCCAATGAGAACCTGTACACATCTTAGGTGAACCAACTGACACCAATGGCTTGTGAGACGGGCCACCGCCCCTCGTCGGGGTCTCGACTGTATACACTAGTCTACTAATGGAGTATCGATGCCCTGTCTTGAAAACTCCCATGTCTAGGGACCTTTTAAGGATGTGCTTATATACCCCAGCTCCCACGTATATGATCGCCATCATACTGCTGGCCGTCAAGCAAGAATCCTAAGGGCTCTATCAACGTGTAATAGTAATCTGTAATATCACCTAAAGCATGTACACGATGATAAAGATAAACCAGATAGCATACTATCATCTTGAGTAAGACTGTCCTACCGGCATAGGTCCTCCCTCAATCATTGCAATCACATGCCTGCGATCCAATAATTGACTCTGAAGGCACTATATCCAACAAAAATATCGACTTCGAAACACCTCGAATTGCCCCAAACCAAAAGATAACACTATATCCAAACTGGGTAAAACAAAAAATACCAATTAACCAATATTCCAGAGACTTGAAAACACCCAAAAATCCAAGCTCCAAACCCCTTAGAAAACCGGCCAGGTCGGTTTATCACAAATCTCACCGGGCCAAAATAGGTGGTTTGGGCTCGTTTTTGGGGTGTGTTCTAGTTGTCACCAAGGTAGACTTCTGCAATTGTTTAAATAATTTTTGAAGACTATTTTAAAATCGACAAAAACTGGAATACATAGGGTATTGTTTCGGATTTGTTTCGGTTTCGATACTTTAACATCGTCTCAAACTTCTAGTAAGGGGTTAATGGGTTTCTTTAATACAATGTTGGTTATACTAGTGTCCCGGCCATCAATCCGTGATTAAATGCGAAGCAAAATTTATAAACTGGCGCTAACACAACCTTTTCCTACGGATCGACCATTAACCCTACAATAGCAATCTACAAAGGAGTTTAGAAAGTTATACCGAATGATCCGTGTCCTTCGCTCTTTAACCTTTATCCCAAGCTCCTCGAGGCTTCCTTGATCAAGTTTGATCTCCGGTCTCCCCAATCGAAGATGATCCACCTGAGAGTCTATGAATCAAGCTCCAACCTCAAATCCGAGGTAACTAGGGTACCTAGATCGCTACACTAGATGCCGTAGAAGAAGTAGAGAGTGATGAAGGATTAATTTGTCTAAAGACACCCTAGGTTTCTCAACACATGAGACTTGAAGGGTGGAGGAAGAAGAAGAAGCCATTAGAGGATGAGAGTGTGAAGAAAAATCAAGTCTCGAAAAATGGCTAAGTGTTGTGATCTATTTGTGTGAGCATGGTATCAACTAAAGAAAACCAACTCAAGAATAAATATCTCACCACAAATATCTCATAACCTTTCCAAAATATCAAGCATGGCTTATTTTGTCAACAATGAGTCACACATATGAGTCATGCTTGAACAATTGCAATAAAGCCATCATCCTCCACCTCATTAACCTTTTAATCCAAAAAGGTTAAAACCAAAATGAGGTGGCATCTTCTAGAAGTAACTTGTAATAAATTACAAGAATACCCCTCATCCGTATATACATACCCGCATCCGTATTTTGAAGAATACGAATACAATGAGACGAAAATAATCCAACAATATAATACTAGGATCCGGTTTAAACCAAAGACCACTTGTATTATCCGTCCGAATCATGATCCGTGCACAAGTGCACGTATATGCTCGAACCCTGCCGTAAAACCATACTGCCTCTACATCGTTTCGTTCGAAGCAGGGAAACCCTCTGTGTGGGATTCTAAAGACTCATCAATAAGCTGGCAGTGGGTTTAACCATAAGTACGTCAACGGCACTAGCTGTACGTAACGGCTACTCAGGTATTGAGCGAAAGGGAGGCCGACGAGCAAACTCATCCTGAAACCCCTACTAAGCCTGACAGTGACAATATCCGTACAGTCTGGTCCGTTTGTCTATGAGTATCGCATATCGAGTCTAGTGGGATGGATAAAGTCAGACCCCTAATAACGCGACATTTAGTGTCGGTATGAAACCCATCACCACCTAAGAAACTACCGATCCTAGATCAGTAATTCTCAACTACGTTGGCCAAGGATTTCTGGTGATGGCCACCCGTGCACAACGCGACATCAACCCCCAATACCGGGAGAGACAAATCCCCGACGATCCGCTCACTGCCTCCATGTGGCTCGGGACTGTACCCAATTAAAACCTGTTTGCAAGAATTCTTTGAGCCGTGGTAGGATAGTAATCAAAGCACAGTGGGAACTCACACGAGACAAATGACGATCTCAGGTCAACAGACTAACCTGTACACATGTCATCTGGGAACTGCTATCTGACAATAGGTATAATACCAACTAGCATATTCTCGGCGAGTCCGTCCGGTGTACTCATAACCCAATGAGCACCTGTATACATCTTATGTGAACAAACAGACACCAATGTCATGTGAGACTGGCCGCCGTCCCTCGTCAGGGTCTCGATCAGTATACACTAGTCTACTCTGGCGTATCGATGCCCAGTCTCGGAACTCCCACGACTTGGGACATTTAAGGATGTTCTTGTAGACCATCCAGCTCCCACGTATATGATCGCCATCATACTGCTGGTAGTCATGCAAAAATCCTATGGGCTCTATCAACATGTAAAAGTGATCTGTAATGCCACCTAAAACATGTACATGATGATAAAGACAAATCAGATAGCATACTATCATCTCGAGTAAGACTGATCTATCTATATTGGTCCTCTCTCAATCATCGCAATCGCGTGCCTGCTATCCAATAATTGACTTGAGGGCACTATAGCAAATAGTGACAACCTTGAAGGAATCCTACCAAAATCATCACACTCCAAATGGTATGCAACACCAGCAAGTTTCAATTTCCTTAGAAACTCCCAATATGGATTTTTTCCCCAAGCTCTTATGACCTTGACGAATGCCAACATATTATAAGTCGCAAGTCAAGTTCTACCCGTTATTGTCCAGGTTAATTTGAACTCATCCGTACATACCCTTGACGAAAGCCAAAATAGTAGTACGACTGTCCCAAACCAACACATCTATCTATGCTACAGATGAATGCCCAGCAACTACCAATCACTATGCCATGGCGAAGGACAAAATACATAGCTTGAATACTATTGAATACTTATCTGAAATGACGGAGGGCTACGAATGGTTTTGGAGAAACCGTGAACGTAATGAACTTGATTTAGTCGAAGGAACCATAATAAGTTTTAAAGGAGTGGTTTAAGCTCCGCTTTTAAAAGTTGCTTTTTGAAGAAAACTGAGTGGTTTTGAAACCGTTCCAACGATTAAGCTTTGGTTTGTTTTCTTTGCATTAATCAATTAATGTTGTCCCATCATTTAATCCTGTCATTGTAGAAAGAAACGAAAATACAACGTACGCTTATGCCATCCGCATTCACCACGGGGCCCCGTCATGCACCGTTAGGTTACTTAACTAGCGGCAGAGCGGGGCTGGACTAGCGCGGGTGGAAAACATAAGCAACGTCTACTATATATCATATATATATATATATCCATTCATCTCACGCAATAATAGGCATTCCAGATCATAGATGAAAATATTGGATATAATAGGAATTCCGCGTTTTGTTTAAACCCAGAACGAAAGACGGATTCCACAGTCGTGATGAATAGCCAAACCCCATCCTAGACCCCTACGGGTGCGGCAAACTACCCGCCAAATTCCCGAAGTGAAGCAACCTCCCTCAGTAAAATGAGTAGGCCACTCGGCACTTCGAGAACCCGGTAGTTTGTGCACCCTGCATTGGGTCTATCATAGCTGGAAGAAACAGTAAATGAAATAATACAACGGTGGCTACAACCTCAACCCGGATGTGCCCCACAAAATAATATTACATCAAATTACAAATATACATGAATGAAAGAAAAGAAAACAATCTTCTTGTTAGTTGTATGTATGCCCTAAAGGCCATTGTTGTACATGATTGTATATTACAATGGATGCTTGGACATATATAGGGAGGACATTCTTGCTCGACACGATAGTATGCCATCTGGTTACTCTTTATCTTAACATGTAGACTTGTATTATGATACTGTCTTTCTCTCACATGTTGATAAAGACCTTAGGATGTGGACTTGACTACCAGGAGTATGATGGAGATCATACTAGTGGGGCCAGGATAGTCCATAAGTCCATCCTTTAATTGTTTCTAGTCGAGGGTGTATCGAGACGGGGCATCGATATTCCAGAGTAGACTAGCGTATATGCTTCTTGACCCATTTGATGGGCAATGGATGATCCCATATCCATTGGTGTTTGGCATCAAAAATGATATACGGGTGCTCAGTGGAGACTGGGTACACTGAACAGGATTCTCTGAGAACTCCTAGATGGTATAATACCTAACGTCAGATAGCAGTTCTCTGGTGACACTGGTACAGGTTAGTCTGTAGATCCAAGATCGTCATAGAGGCTTGTGTGATTCCTACTGAACTCTTGGGACTGATACATAGTGATGTATGCAGTCCTATGTCTACAAATGCCAGGAATGGTTTTTCGTACTTCATTATATTCACCGATGATCTCTCAAGATTCAGACATGTGTTCCTGTTGAAACACAAGTCTGAAGGTTTTGAGAAATTCAAGGAATATAAATACGAAGTAGTGAACCAGACGTGTAGAAGTATTAAAATCCTTCGATCTGATCGGGGAGGAGAATACTTAAGCATGGAGTTCCTAGATTATTTAAAAGAGAATGGGATTCTCTCTCAGCTTACTCCTCTATATACACTACAGCACAACGGTGTATCAGGGCGGAGGAATCGCACCCTATTAGATATGGTGCGCTCTATGATGAGTTGTAACGTTTTGAAAATCGTTTCGGTGAAATTTCGAAAAATCGGTAAAATAAGGGGGTTTTCTGTAAAAAGTCAAAATACAAATATCTTATTATAAAAATTAAATATACATATTCTAGCTATATAATTGCTAGTATTTGGTGTTTATTGAGCCACTGGTGAAATTTCAAATTTTCTGAAAAAAATTATTTTAATATTATTTTTAAGCCGTCACTAATACATTTAATTAGGGAAAATTACAAATTCGAATGAGTTGAAACAAATTTTGTGCATCATAACACATTAAACAAAATTTTAACATGTTGTTTTTGAAATGAAATGGTTTGCCAAAACGGTTTAGAAATTATTGAAGAAAAAAGGCTTTTTTGGTGAAATTAGCGAAAACTTGCAATTTGGTAACTTGAGGGGGTCTTTTTGCATAGAATTTTTTTGTTCACTCTCTCACAACCTCACCCCTCACTTTTAGCCGGCCCCACCTCTGCTGGACAGCCACTTTCCCCCCTCTTTTGGCTTTAATTCATGTGAGGAAATTGTTTTATAAAGTGGTATGGATATTGGGTTGACTTTGACAATTCCACATGCACCCACACCCACTCTCTCTCTCTCCCTTTCCCCATTTCTGCTGTCCAAATTCAGCAGCCCTCCCATTTGTTTCTCCTCTCATTCTCTTCAAAAAAAAATCCTCACAAATTCATCAAAAATCAAAGTATAACCTCACAAAATCATAATCCAATCTCTACCCATTTCTTTTTGGCCTATTCTAGCATGGATTGTGGTGAAAAGAGAGCAAATTGGAGGCCAAGATTTTCATGCTAGATCTCTAATTAAGTGAGGTATAATCTTAGCATTTTACTTAAGTTATTGTTTAATTACTTGAATCTAGCTATTATGTGTTTAATTAGAGTTCTAAATTTGAAGTTTGAAATTTAAAGAAAAGGGAATTGAGAGTAAGTTAGGGTTTTTATCATGTGTAAAGGTTTGCAAGGTGTAGTTTAACATTTTTAGGAATGCTAAAGCTAAGCTACTTGCTATATTGCTAGATTGCTACATTTCAATTGTTAAAATTGGTTAATTTGTAAACTAGAATTTTGGGGCTAATGAAATTTAATGAGATTAAATTATGGAAATGGTTTTTATGACTTATTTAAGATGTTTAATAAGTATTATGGCCATTAGAATTGTTTAAAAATCGTGTTTTGTACTAAAACGGGTAATTTTTGCTTGCTAGATTTTCGGAAAAATGGCTTTTTAGGTGAATTTCGGGTTTTTGTGAATTTTAACCAATTTTATATTATAATTTGTGTTCGTGAATGCGCAAATGAGAGTGTTTGGGTTTTTCTTGATGGTTTGATGTTTGTACATCGACATCGAGGGTTGGTTTGGCTATTCTTGCATGTGTAGGCGATAGGTTTTGACCTATGCGTGATGCGCGTACCGATTTGATTTTCGTATGCCGTTTCGATTTCGAATTTGGTTTTAATGCGATACGGTGCGTTATGATATGTAGGTACCCCATGTGGACTTCGAGACGACAAGCAAGCGCGTGGCGACGTCGGTACCGGCGAGCGAGGACCAGGTGAGTAGATTTATATCTACGGGGAGAAGTCGGGTGGATGGCGTATAGCACCCCCGCAGTTCGTGGTGATGTATACGAATACGTATACACACATATATATATATTGTTTATATATTGTTTGAGTATATTGATGATAATATGGATATTTAGGGTTCTTGGATATTTAGTGTCGCGAAACCCTAGAGTAGTGGTCGCACCCCGCATGCACACACCAACCCATACTTGCATACATTCTTCTTCCATTTGTGTTTACGGGAATATATATATAGTTATGTGTTCACATAGGTATGGGACTATGTGTTCACGTACGGATTTGAGGATGATACTTGGGATTGAGATGAGTCGATGAGATTTGTGTTGAGGTTGTGATATCGGTGATATGGCAGGATTCGTACTTGAGGTACGTCCTGGTGTTATAGCGGATATTGGGGCGGCGATACGGGTGAATAGTGTTATAAATAAAATGGTCGACATGTGATCGTGATATGAGGCATGATATGCTAGGATATTGATATTAGGCCGTATCGGGCGATGTATACCCCTTGATGATGATATGTGCTGACGATATCGGTTTGTACGAGATTGTCGATCAGTAGTCAGATCATGAGTATATTGAGGATATTAGTATTGTACTAGACATAGGTCAGTACCCTAGACTATGATCTTGGATAAAAAGGATACCAGAGGAATAGTGTGAGGAATATGATATTGACCCGTACCAAGATTTGGGGATGCCGTACGACGGATTTACGTACGAGCTATATCTTGATGATTGATCCGCACTCTTGACTTGGGATGTCTGATTATAGATATGGTATCGGATATGATATTATTGAGGCGGGATCACCGACTAATATATATACAGGTATGTATATGTATCGACTCAGATGTTAGGCGGTTTCCTTACCTGTAGTCTAGCTTGTAGCTTAGCCCTTTAGTTTAGTTAGTTGTTAGATTAGATTCGGTTCCTACCTATTTCAAAGCTTACGAATAGTGCGTATTTTAAAAGACAAGTCAAGAGATTCTACGGATATTTCAAAAAACGTATCTTTTCTTAAAAACACCGTAGCCCCTATTTTCAAAACCCTACGATTCGTGTTATTTCAAAAGGCACCATTGTAGGACTTATATTAGGTTAATGCAGATTAGTTATCGTTGCGTCTAGTATTCAGCTCCCGCTCATTATTGTTGTTCGCTCCGCATCACATGCTTATATTATGCTTCATATTCTACTGTTGATATCTTGTGGTTAGGACACCAGCACCATTACCGATGATGCGTATGTACCACGTACACTTACTTGCCGGCTCACACACATCTTCATCGGTAATTGCCATGTCACGTACACTTAGAGAATATTATTGCTTCATTTAGCTTGTTAGCTAGTAGTTTTGACAAGATATTAGTGTACTTGCCTTATATGTTAGTTTAGACATTGTAGTTATTACCTGCTACTTCATGCATACTGTTATTCATTGTTATACCGCATTCATGGATTCTCATGCATATATTCACTTTTTACGTGCTATTGAGGTTTTGGATTCGGATTTCCATGAGATTTTCTGGATTTGGGGAAAACCGCAAAACATATACAAACTTCTTCTTTCTCTTTTTAAATGAAAAGCGCAGTTTTTCCCATGATGTATGAGTCGTCCACCATGAGTTTGCTGATGGATTTCGAGACCCGATTCGAGGAGTTGGATGAACCGTTTTGGGTACATGGTGGACCCGGTAAGGTATCCCGGGGCAAGAAGCTCGTGGTGATGACGATGAGCCTGGCAGGGGGAGACTACCTACCGGTGATTTTACCCGACGCGTCGGATATCCGGAGGATACCGTCGTGGTCTTGAGATGGATGGTAGGGGCCGGTCTGGACTGACGGCGCCCTAGATATTGAGATTGAGACATTGAGATTTCGAGATATTGAGGTACTGAGATTTGATGATACAGGCCAGTCCGGATAGCCGGAGCCTGAGGTTTTGAGACATTGAGATTTATGTTTTGTGTCGATGCTAGACACTGTTGATGTTGATTTCATTTATGATACCTCATTTTAAAAATACAAAGGAAATCTCACTAAATTATGAAAACAGTTTCTTTATTTACATGTATTCTGTTTTCATGCATTCATACCTCATTCATATGATAAATTGCTACCTGAGGCACTGACACGGGCATATGAGATTACACTCGGGTTAGATATCACCCTAGCCATTGTTATAGGCTGCATGTTATACATATATTTGAGGATATATTATGATCATTGACCTAGGTTGCGTTATTTATGCGATTTCTATTCGTAGATGTTTTTCTACTCACAAGTTGGCAACTCACCCCCGTTGTGCCACAGTTCCTTACAGGTTTTGCCGTACAGGTTTCATTACGGCTTTGCTGGCACTTCTTCTTTCGGGTGACTTGCTAGTAGGTGGGTTTATTGGTATCGTACCCATCATATTACTTGTATAATATTATTCAGTTGTATCTAGTAAATTCCATCAACCAAATATGTATTTATTTTGAGATAGAGACCAGTGATGTTATTCTTTCGACCTTAGAGTCGCGCGTTATATTTCTGTGGATTTCTTGTGGTTTTGAGTTTCCTTTTGAGTTTTTGATCCTCGCCATTGGCGTTGTATATTATATTGCTTGTGTGGTTGTGACCGTCGATTGACGAAGAGCTAGCTCCCGCTTGGGGATGCCTTTTATTGATTTCGTATACTATTCATGTTGTATCCCGTTTCGGGGCAGTATTTACAAAGGAGACTCTGCCGAAATTTTCAGGAAATATTTGATGTTTTTAAAAAGGCATAATTCGGCTTATGCTATTAAAAATACTTGATTTAAATTTGTTTTCCTTCACTCTGCTACTTTTCTTGGTTTGGATTTCTGGGTTTTTCGGCTTACTTAGATTACGTACGCCTCGAGACGTTTCGTAGTCTAAGTGCCGGTCATGTTCCGTACTTTCGGGTCGTGACATGAGTACTGCTGAGTTACCTGTTTCCTTTTGGGGTTATGCGCTTGAGAAGCCGCATATCTATTGAATAGGGTTTCGACCAAATCAGTGCCTACCACTCCATATGAGATATGGTATGGGAAGAGACCATCTCTTAAACGAGTTAAGATATGGGGTTGTCCGGTCTATGTTGAAAAGCAAAATCCGGACAAGCTCGAGGAAAGGTCAGTGTTGTATAAGTTTGTTGGATATCCCGAACATTCGCGAGGGTATATCTTCTACCATACTGAGGAGCAAAAGGTGTTTTGTTTCTCAGCATGCCACCTTTTTAGAAAAGAAATTTCTTATGGAAGAAATTACTCGTCATGAGGTAGAACTGGAAGGAGTTCTAGCTAGACAAACTAACGGCTGATGATTTGGTAGAACCGGAGGATTCAATAGTTTCCGACGAATCTCAGCCTCTTCGCAGATATAGTAGGGTTCCTCATCCGCCGGAGAGATACTACGGTTTTCTCAATGACACTAAGAGCGAGGATTGCATCATGGAAGATGATGACCCAACTAGTTTCGAGCAGGCCATTACAGGTGGGGACTCTATGAAATGGTTAGATGCTATGCGATCTGAGATGGAATCCATGTACACCAACTAAGTATGACTTTGGAAGTTGCGCCCGAAGGGGTAAAACCTATAGGGAGCAAGTGGATCTTGAGAAAATTCTTGGTGTAGATGGAAAAGTTGAGACTATCAAAGCTAGACTTGTTGCAAAAGGTTGTCGTCAATAATCAAGTGTGGATTTTGATGAAACCTTTTCTCCAGTGGCTATGTTTAAGTCCATCTGGATCCTACTTGCCATTACTGCATACTATAACTACGAAATCTAGTAGATTGACGTCAAGAACTCTTTTCTAAATGGTGATTTAGAAGAGAGCGTGTGCATGACACTGCCAGAGGGCTTCGTAGACAGTGGGAGTAGCGGAAAGGTGTGAAAGTTGCTTAAATCAATTTACGGATTAAAGCAGGTCTCGCAGAGTTGGAGCATTTGTTTTGATATGGCAGTCAAAGAGTTTACTTCATCAAAATGGTAGATGAACCTTGTATATACAAGAAGGTTGTAGAGAGTATGCTATTTGGTTTCTCTTTATCTTAACATATAGACTTGTATTGTGATACCGCCTTTCTCTCACATGTTGATAAAGCCCTTAGGATATGGACTTGACTACCAGGACTATGATGGAGATCATACTAGTGAGGCCAGGATAGTCCATAAGTCCATCCTTTAATTGTTCATAGTCGAGGGTGTATCGAGATGGGGCATCCATATCCAGAGTAGACTAGCGTATACGCTTCTTGACCCATTTGATAGGCGATGGATGATCCCATATCCATTGGTGTTTGACATCAAAGATGGTATATGGGTGCTCAATAGAGACTGGGTACACTGAACAGGACGGGCCGAGAACTCCTAGATTGTATAATACCTAACGTCAGATAGCAGTTCTCTGGTGACACTGGTACAGGTTAGTCTGTAGACCCGATATTGTCATAGAGACTTGTGTGATTCCTATTGTGCTTTAATTTCCACCTTACCACGATCAAGAGAGCATGCAAAACGGTGGTTTTTGGGTACAGTCCCGAGTCACATGGAGGTAATGAGCGATAGGAGGGGATTTGTCTCTCCCGGTATTGGAGATTGATGTTGCGCTGTGCTCGATTGGATATAACAGGAAGTCCCTGGCCAGGGATGATACTGAGATTTACTGGTAAATGTTATCAGTAGTTTCTCGACCCGTTATGAGCTTCATATTGGCATGACTTATCAAGTTACTGGGATCTGACGTTTACCACCCCTAGGCTAGATATGCGACATATCAGACGAAGAGACCGGACTGTACGGTAGTGTTACTTATTGAATTCACGAGAGTATGAGCAGGCTTGCTTGCTGATCTTCTGATCGCTCAATACCTGGATAGCCATTACGTCTAGCTAGTACCGCTGACGGCTTGTGGGCAACTGATATGATCATTACCTACTGCCGGCGTATTGACGAGTCTTTAGAGTCCTACACAGAGGTTTCCTAACTCATGCGAAAAGAAGTAGGGAACACATGTGATATGTGCGGGACCGAGATTAATTCATGTATGTGATACAGTATTCTAATCTCGCGATATAGGTTATATGTGATATAACCGGATTGTTGAATCAACTGTTGATTCAATGATATGTTATATGTATGTGTGATATGCATATAAATGATATTAGTCGGTTGTATGCGATACAACCGGGTTTTTAAATCAAGTGTTGATTTAATAATTTAATGTGTAATTATATATTTGATATATTAATATACATTAACTAATATTAGCTCACTTAAGAAAATATTTTCTCTTTATACATTTAATATATATGTGATATATGTTAATATATTTATTTTGTGTCATGCTAGATGATACATTGGACTTGGGTGTATGAGACTCATATCTAACTTAAGATAATTTAAGTGTTTAAATATTAAGGGATAAATCAAAATTAGGTGGAAATTTGTCATGTCTTGTGAAGCTTGGAGAAGCTTGTGGAAACCATTGACTTAGTCCACTAATTTTGTTATATTCTAGATATTTATTAACCTAACCATTATCTTTAGCCATGGTTTAGTCTCTACATGAGTTATATATGATATTTTCTCACCCACGGTTCAAGTGTTGATCACTTGATCATTTTCTTCATCTCCACCATTTGCTCTCTAGCTTTGAGTGAGTGAAGAAAAGTAAGAGAGAAAAATTATTCTAAAGTGAGCAAAATCCCTACTTCACCAATCTATACCAAACTAGCCATTTAGTATTGGTTGTTTCTTCACTAGTTCATCAATTAGTGAAGAGGTAGCTTGAGTTAGAGATTCTTCGACGTAGATTATCTTCAGCCTCGAAGATCCTTGAGCAAGCTCGTTCCTTTCACCTAGTGGAGCCAAAGGAGAGTCCGGGACATCACTACTTGTAGCAAAAGGTACTACTACATGGAGCTTTAGAAGTGAAGGACCGGTCTACAAAGGTTGTATTCCTTGTTCACTTAGAGTAAAGATGTTTACTTGCTTTGTATAACCCTAATTATCTAGTTAGATCCTCATTCCGGGTTGCTTAGCACTCTAGGTTTTTTAAAATTGCATGCTAGATGCCTTAGAAAACATGGTGAGGGTGCTAAGGAACCCTTCAGTGGTATCAAAGACAAGCTAGAGAATTAGACGATATTAGTAGAATTACGAAACCGAAACAATTATGAAACCTCGAAACCAAATCCATAGTTTCTGTCATTTTTAAAAAGTTCTCTGAAAATTATTTAAACAAGTGCAGAATGTTACATGTGATGTAATATGAATACCATAGAAAATTGAACCCCCTCCACCGGATTTGGCCCGACGAAACATAGATAAAAACCGGCATGGCCGGTTTTCTTTAGGAGTTCTGGCTTGAATTTTCTTTGGTGTTCCAGTCTCTGGGGTTTTGTGTTTCAGGTATTGTTTTTTTTTGCCAAGATTGCATGTGATATCTTTTTGTAAAGGCAATTCGGAGTGTTTCGTATTCATAATTTTAACATCGTTTCGGGTTTATATATGTGATACAATATTTGGAATCCACAATAATTAGTTTTGTGAAAACTAGTTTGAATTTTGTAAACCTAGCAATTTAGTCGCATTTGATCGGTTGCCATGGGGTTTTGATATGGATCAAAACTCTGTCGCAATTACGTAGTGTACGCGGATACTCGCCGGGTAACATTACTAGATAGCCACGCCCCATAGCCCCGACCAAGTGACTGTAGGAGAACCCCGTCGCAATTACGTATTCTACACCTCATCCTCCTCCTCATTAACCATTTAACAAAATGTTAATATAACAAATGAGGTGTCTTCTTCTAGAAGCACTCTTGCACAAATTACAAGAATACCCCTCACCGTATATATATACCCGTATCCATATTCTAAAAAATACGAATACAAAGAGACGTAAATAATCCAATAATCTAATACTAGGATCCGACTTAAACCAAAGCCCACTAGTATTATCCGTCCGAATCATGATACACGTATATGATCGAACCCTGCCGTAAAACCATACAGCATCTACATTGTTTCACCCGAAGCAGGGAAACCCTCTTTGTGGGACTCTAAAGACTCGACAGTACGCCGGCAGTGAGTTTAACCACAAGCACGTTAGCGGTACTAGCTGCATGTATCGGCTACCCAGGTATCTATTGATAAGAAGGCCGATGAGCAAACTCATCCGAACTCCTACTGAGCCTATCTGTGACAATCTCCATACAGCCCGGTCTGTTCGTCTAAGAGTATCGCATATCGGGCCTAGGGGGCGGTAACCGTCAGACCCCTAATAGAGCAATAAGTCGTGCCGGGATAGAGCCTAAAACACCCTGAGAAACTTCTGGAGTACTTACCAGTAAATCTCACTTGCCCTATCCAGGGACTTTGTGTAATGGCTTTCCGAACACAGCGCGATATCAACCCCCATACCAGGAGAGACGAATCCTATCTAACCACTACTGTCTCTCAGTGCTTCGGGACTGCACCCAACTACTAGCTGTTTGCACGACTCATTAGAGCCGTGGTAGGGTAGTGATCTAAGTACAGTGGAAATACACTGGAGATGAATAGTGATGTCAATTCAACGGACTAAGTTGTACTCATGTCACCTGGGAACTGCTACCTGACGATAGGTATAATACCAACCATCAGTTCCCCACGAGTTCTGTCCAGTGTAACTCATAACCCAATGAGCACCTGCATACTATCTCCAGTACGACGTACTAATGGCTGTGGGATAGACCATCTCTCCTGCTAGGATGAGAAGCGTATAAACTAGTCTACTCTGGAGTATCGATGCCCCGTCTCGATAATCCTACGACTAGGGACCTGTATAAAGATGTGCTTATAGACTACCTAACCCTCACTAGTGTGACTGCCATCACAACGCTGGTAGTCAAGTAAAGATCCTAATATCTCTATCAATATGTATTAGAGATACGTTAAAATAAACATATACACATATTAAGATAGAATAAAACCAAGTAGCATACTACCATATTGAGCAAGACTGTTATTATATCCGTGTATATCCCAAGCTTCTAAAATGTAATATACAAACCATTACTATACAATAATGGCCTCTGGGGCATATATCACTAACAGTTAAAAGCTCCATCAACCATGCTATATATATTTATGGACTTAGAGATCTGTTTTTTATATTCTTTCGGACTTAGAAGAGAGACTTGTATGTATTCTTTTATGTGTTGATTTGGATATAGTTGATTTGATGATGTCGGTATTTCTTTATTCTTTTCTTGTGTTGATCTTCGTCTTGGGCATCGTATATACTGCATGTTGTATTTCCGCTGATTGGCGATGAGTTAGCTCCCTTTTGGGGATGCCAATATTATTATTGTTTATGTACTGGTTTTGATAAAATTTTACAAAGGAGGTCCTGCACAAATTTTAAATGACGAAAATGTTTTCAAACTATTGAATGCAATCCACTTGTATATCTATAAGCTTTACTTATACATTGAAATGAAATAAATTGATTTCATAAATAACCAATTTTCCAAACTTCACCTCCACTATTTTACTTAAAAGCTTTAGATTCCTGGTTTTTGGCTTACTTGAGTTACGGTGGGGTCCTATAGACTTCACGTGATTCAAGTGCCGGTCATGTGCCGTTTCCGGATCATGACAAAATTGGTATCGGAGCGTTAGGTTTAACCTTTGTTCGAGTCTAAGTTTGACTATGCGGAGTCTAGGACGTATATTTCGGAACCTAGTCTTGAACTTATGGAACTTAGACTTGGCTGATGGGGTATTAGACACGAACTTTTGTTATGTAGGTTGACCTTAGTTGATGGTATAGGTAACTCAAGTAGAGTAACGTACTGTGCATATATTCCGCGGTATATTTAGGATACGATGCTCAGCTTAAGTAACCTTAGGATGTACTTGAGATCTTTTATTCTATTCATTCCTGTATCTATCCCCATCGATGTTTGTTTACGGTTCCTATCACTACGGCTATGCGAGCTGAGAGGGCTGCGAGTAGAGATGCGGTCAGAGCGAGCTCGTCGTGGATGGGGACCGACCAGGGTGTTATCCCGGTGACACAGGAACATGTTGATTACTTCTTTTATGCTAGGATTTCTCATTTGAGACGTGTGTTTTGGATCTACACCGGATGGTTGGACCAATGCTTGAGGCCAGCCAGATTGAGAGGATTGTTGACATACAGCCTACTCGGGAGAGTATTGTATTATCCACCATGCAGGCAAATGTACCGGCTATTGTTGAGATTGACGAGATGTCGCTTCCAGAGTTCACGAAGCTGAAGCCATATGAGTCTAAAGGTAGGAATATGACAGAGGATCCCTAGTTATTCTTGGATAAGTGATTAGGATTTTTCGTTCGTTTGGATGCCTTAATGCGAGATCAGTCGAGTTGGCTAGTTTCAGTTCGAAGGGTCTTGCTCAGACTTGGAGTGAGTCGATCGAGAGAGGGCGAGTGGTGTGTATTCCTTCGATGACTGGACGAGTTCTCGAGGACGCATTTGGCCAGATTGCTTCCATAGAGTATTGGAGATGCTCGAATTCATAGCTACGAGTCTTGCTTAAGACTCTGGATATGACCGTAGATAAATATGAATTGCAGTTTACACAGCTTTCAAGATACGATTTCAATTTAGTCGATAAAGAAGTGGATTAAGAGATTCGTGCAAGATCTCTATGAGTCGTTCCTCTCCGTTGATGCCAGAGATTTGATATGCACGCAGAGGCGTTGGATACGGCCATATTTCTAGAGGGAAGTCATGATGAGATTACAGCTGCCCCGGAACAGAAGCGGATTAATTAAAGAAGTACCAGTTTTCGAGCAGTTCGGTAGAAATGATATCGGAAGAAGGCCGTGGCAGGTTCTTTCCAGGATACTACAGCGATAAGAGATTGGACCAAGGATCATTTGTATGGTACGTATTCAGAGGGCCAGAGGCCGCTATCGTTGACGTGCTACGTTGCGAGTGGCCAGGTAATTTAGCCAGGAGATGTTCCGAGAGGCATTAGAGTGAGACCGTTTCCGTCGCTACTCCTTACCAGGCTGTCGAGCCGAGAGGTCGTGGAATTGTAATCCACAAAGAAAATAAGGACCTAGAGACAGAGGACATCAAACCGTTGGCAGAAGACAAGTGAAAACTTTTTCTATGCCAGCTCCGGATGCACCAGCACCTTTCGACATTGAAGGAGGTGTACCTCAATGTCATTTATTGTTGATTTGATCTTCGGTGATTCGAGAATTACGCTTTTGTCATTTTTGACTCTTGAGTTTTGATGATTGATTTTCATGACGGATATTTTCTTTGTGCACAGCAGTTGCACTTGATTTATGTCTTTATACATCAGTTAAACTTGACTTATGTTTTTGTGCATATCCATTGCACTTGATATTGTTTTGTACACCATGTTGCACATATTTATGATTTCGTGCATCCCGATACACTTGATTTTGATTTCGTGCACGTTGTATGCACCTGATTTTGACTTGTGTAGTCGATGTTGTTTACATGCGCTTTCGATGCATTGATATGATTTTCATGCATGCCAGTTGCACTAGATTGAGATTTTCATGCACTTTAGATGCACTTGATGTTGTTGTCGTGCACACCCTTTACACTCGGTTTTCATTTTCTTGCACATTCATTGCACTCGATTTTGACTTCGATTTCTTTACGCACTAGTCGCACGTGGGCTGGTTTACATCCACACTGGTTGATATTGATTTCTTTTCAAGCATCGCGTTTATGATATATTATGTTATATAGTAGCAGAGCAGAACTGGTCTGAGGACAGTACCTGAGTGTTTTTGCATGCATCGATATTTACTGAAGAGGTTTTCAAGAGAGCCAAAGTCTCATTATTTTCCTATTTGTCAGTGAGCGGCACCAGATTTTGCAAAAAGAAAGCCCTTCTAAATTATTTTCAAAAAAAAGGTGGGATGTATATCTTAAGCAAACGTATATAGATAAATATATATTTCTTTATAAATGAACGTCCGCTAGTTTTGCCGTAATATACGCATCATATGGTTATTTAGAAAGGATTTTTCATACATACATTTATAGTTACTTAAATGATTTTTCGTGGATGCGTACGATATACGTATTGTAGCCTTGACAATATTGTGCTTGACATAAATAGTAGATTTCGCAACATGTATTTTCATCATAATTTTTATGATTTTCATGACACTTGTCGGAGTTTTGATTATTGAGTTTTGCATTCGTTTTCACGTGCACGTATTGCGCTATGATATTTTTAGCTTGTCCGTGATTTCGGAACCCCGTTAATTTGATTTACTGAAATGTTTTAAAGGATTGGGGGTTTAAATTTAATTTCGGGGACCGAATTTTTTTAAGGGGGGAAGATTGTAACATTTCAGAAAAACAGTAAATATTATTTTAAAATTTAAATAATAAAATAATGAATTTTATGGATATTATACGAGTATGAAATTGAGTTTTCGTAGATTAGTATAATTATATACCTATATTTTTGGAAAATAATTGGAAATTAAAAAATGAATTATTATTTATGTGCATTTTATTTAAATAGGACTTTTCTTAAATTAGTATATAATTATATACATTCAATTTTAATGTAAAACTTAATTAGTGTTTCCTATTTATGCACCAAACCTAGTTTATTTTTGTTAACTATGATTACTGTGCACGACATGTTATCTTTTCATTTTTATTTTTGATGGTTTTTCATTTTACATTATTTTCCTTCTCATTTCATATATGTTTTTTTTAAAAGAAATGAAAAGGAAAATGAGAGGTATGAGCATGTGAGAGAGAGTGAGAGAGATTGAGGGGGGGGGTATAGTTAAAACCATGACCATTTTCTTCATTTCATTATCTCCTCCTCTTCTTCATCTTCCTCTTCATCATTCTCCACCTCCTCCACTATCCTCTACCACCACAAAACACCCCACAAACACCTCAAAACTCATGAGAGCCTTCACTAAAATTATTCATATCCTCATCCTAAACAGCTTGGTGGGATCAAGTCTTCATTTTTGGAACCTTTGGCCATCTTGGAATTTTCCCTGGTTGCGAGGTAATAACTTCACTTCTTAAACAAGTCTTTAGATTTCTTAACATCACAAACTAATTAGAGTTGGTTTTAGAACTTAAAATGTAAGTTTTCTAGACTTGAGTTTTAGAAAATGAGTTGTAGTGGATAGAATTTGTAGTGGTGGTGTAATAAAGGGTTAGGGAGTGACTACAAGCCCATTAGTGATAGATGAGAGTGATTTAGTGGGAGAATCCTTGGATTAGATGAGTTTAGACATTTTAAATGTCGGTTTCTTGAACTTTTGATGATCAAATGGAATCTGATACAACTAGGAAACTCTGGAAATTTTTTAAAGGATACAGAGAGATGTGTGAACCAGTAAAAGACTACCCTCGAAGCCCGAGCCCCCAACTCGCTTTCAAAACCGCAATTTTACTACTTTTGGCCGCAAATTTCGGCCAAGTTTTTGAATTAGGGTTCGAGGTTTGTTTTGTAGCTCACTCACTAGATAAATAAGCCTACCCTATATGCTAAAAAGTCCCAGATCACCTGAAGAAAAATCTGGAGTTGTTTTACTTGATTTTGTAAATGTTTTACGATATTTGAAAACTTGGATTTTGGATATTTGTGTCTTGACTCGGTCATTTTACGTTCGTATGTCGACGTCGGGGAGTATTTTGTTGTTTTAGCACGTGTTGACCATAAGTTCTAACCTATGTGCGCTTCGCTCGTGATTTCGACTTCTAATTAGGTTTTTATACAATTTTGGTTATGATTTTGATTGTAGGTACAATTCCGTGGACTTCGGAGACGACGAAGGAGGATAAGGCATCCGTTAGAATCGACTAGGGCGAGGCGTGTTGAGGTGAGTAGATGTATATCTATGGGGGAAGTCGGGTGGATGACATATAGCACCCCCGCAACCATAGAATTAGGATATTATCTATAGTAGAAATGTAAACCTAGCCTATTGGGTTATTAGAATACCTTATGCGGATATTCGTATACTTAATAGATTATACATATCTAGTTTCTATTTCATAGCATTTGAGCTATATAAACATACATACACAAATATATATAAATATATATAGGATATTTACGATGATATGAGATGACATGAGATGATACGATATGAGATGATATGATATCAGATTATATTGGATGATATGAGATGAGATGATGTACACGATTATAGATCCGTACCATATTGATTGATAATATCGTACGAGGGATATTTCGTACGTGATTTGATGATGATCGATCACTGATATTTATTTCGACTCGAGGAGTCTTGTTTAAAATCATCAAAATAGATATTATGAGTTGTTTAGGGCCATACCTACTTTCAAACTAACGAACCGTTACATACTTTTGAATGATAACTTCAAGGGTGCGCTACGAATTTTCAAATGGTATCTATTTCAAAAACATCGTAGCCCCATATTTCTGAAACAACGTTTCGTACTATTTTAAACTATACTGTATGGCTCTTACGTAGCTAGATATTTCTATACTTGTTCGCGTTATGATTTCTTATTCCGTTTAAGCTCGCGTTTTGATTTCTTATTTCTGCATACACTCGCGCTTCGATCATTTACGATACATAATACGTTTATACTTTTAGCTTACATGACTTCGTCGCTAGGACACGTGCACTATTACCGATGACTTATATGTTGAACGTACACATACTCGTATTCTTACACACACATCATCGGTAATTTCCATGCCACGTACACAGATAGAACTCGCTATGGCACCGTATCACATTATAACCTGTTAGCATTTTAGATTCTGGTAGTACCTTCTTTACATTGCTATATGGCACGATTATATGAACACACTTGCTGTGCATTACAGTATTATTCTATGCCTATACATATTATTTCATTATTGCCATATTCTTATGAGATTCCGCTTCCATGAGATTTCTGGATTGGAGAACCGCAAATATGATTTAAAATCTTATGAATGTTTTAAAAACGCGGTTTTTTCTTGATTTGATATTTCGACATCCACCATGAGATTTCTCGGTTCTGAACTTTGATTACTACCTGATTTGAGGAGTGAGGAGTCACTGTCTGTGGCTATATGGTACACTCAGTATGGTACCAAGGGACAAGAAGATCGTATAGAAAGGAATTGAGCCTGGCTGGGAACACTGTCTGTGGATACATGGTGCATTCGGTATGGTACCAAGGGGCAAGAAGATTGTATAGAAAGGCATTGCGCCTGGCTGGGAACACTACCTACCGGTGACAGTATTGGAATCGGTGAATATTCGGAGGATACTGACCGGTGTGATATGAGACAGATGGATATAAGGACCGATCTGATGAGACGGTGCCTGAGATACGACGGCAGATCCGATGAGACGTTGCCTGAGATATGAGGATTTATGTGTCGATGCTGGATCCAGGATTTGTGATGATTTCGAGTGTCGATGCTAGACACTCAGGGTTTTATGATGATTTCGAGTGTCGTTGATGGACACTCCTCGAATGATATATTTATACATGCTATGGATGACATGTTACCATATATTGATACAGTAACGATATTATATATATACATATATACACGTTTGTTTTGGTACCTTACGATACGATATTATATTACTGTATGACCTAGGTAGATCATTATGCATTCGATTTCTACATGATGATATTTTCTATTCACGAGTTGGCAACTCACCCCCGTTGTGCCATAGTTTTTTTGCAGGACCGACCGCTTAGATCAGTAGCAGCTTGCTGGCACGTTCTTCTTTTTGATGATTTTCTTGGTAGGTGGGTTACACTCCATATCATAACCACCATTTGTTTATGTATATTCATTTGTAATCTAGTTAAAAGCTCCATCAACCAGACTATGTATGATTTGTTCCTCTCCGTTGATTCCAGAGATTTGATACGTACATAGCGGCGTTAGATACAGCCACATTTCCAGAGGTAAGTCGTGATGAGATTACAGCTGCCTCGGAACAGAAGCGGATTAATTAAAGAAGTGGTAGTTTTCGGGCAGTTCGGCAGAAATGATATCGGAAGAAGGCCGTGGCAGGTTCTTTCCAGGATATTACAGCGATAAGAGATTGGACCCAAGATCGTTTGTATGGCACGTATTCAGAAGGCCAGATGCTACCATCATTGACGTGCTACGTTGCGAGTGGCCAGGTTACTTGGCCAAGAGATGTTCCAAGAGGCGTCAGAGCGAGACTGTTTCCGTCGCTACTCCTTACTAGGCTGTCGAGCCGGGAGGTCGTAGAATTGGTGATTCACAGAGAAAACAAAAACCTAAAGACAGAGAACGCCAGACCGAGGGCAGAAGACAAGCGGAAACTCTTGCTCTGCCAGCTTCGGATGCACCGGTATCTTTCAACATTGAAGGAGGTGTACCTCAATGTCATTTATTGTTGATTTGTGCTTCGGTGATTCGAGTATCATGCTTTTTTCATTTTGGACTCTTATGTTTTGATGATTGAGTTTCATGACAGATATTTTCTTTGTGCACAGCAGTTGCACTTGATTTATGTCTTTATACATCAGTTACACTTGACTTATGTTTTTGTGCATATCCATTGCACCTGATATTGTTTTGTGCACCACGTTGCACAGATTTATGATTTCGTGCATCCTTATACACTTGATTTTGATTTCGTACATGTTGTATGCACCTGATTTTGACTTGTGCACTCGATATTGTTTACATGTGCTGTCGATGCATTGATATGATTTTCGTGCACGCCAGTTGCTCTAGATTGAGATTTTCGTGCACTCTAGATGCACTTGATGTTGTTGTCATGCACACCCATTGCATTCGGTTTTGGTTTTCGTGCATATTCGTTGCACTCGGTTTTGACTTCGATTTCCGTGCGCACCAGACGCACGTGGGTTGGTTTTCATGCACACCGGTTGATATTGATATATTATGTTATATAGTAGCAGAGCAAGACTGGTCTAAGGACAGTACCTGAGTGGTTTTGCATGCATCGATATTTACTGAAGAGGTTTTTAAGGGAGCTATAGTCTCTTTCTTTTCCTACGTGTTAGTGAGTGGCACAAGATTTTGCGAAATGAAAACCCTTCTAAATTATTTTCAAAAAAAAGGCGGGACGTATATATTAAGCAAACGTGTGTGTATATTTCTTTATAAATGAACGTCCGCTATTTGTGCCGTAATATATGCATCATACAGTTATTTTGAAAGGATTTTTCATACATATATTTACAGTTACTTAAATGATTTTATGTGGATGCGTACTATATATGTATTGTAGCCTTGACTATATTCTGCTTGATTTAAACAGTAGATTTCGCAACTTGCATTTTCATCATAACTTGTATGATTTTCATGACACTTGTCGGAGTTTCGATTATCGAGTCTTACACTCGTTTTCACGCGCATGTATTGCGCTATGATATTTTTAGCTTGTCCGTGATTTTGGAGCTCCGTTGATTTGATTTACTGAAATGTTTTAAAGACTTGGGGGTTTAAATTTAAATTCGGGGACCGAATTTATTTAAGGAGGGAAGATTGTAACATTTCAGAAAAACAGTAAATATTATTTTAAAATTTAAATAATAAAATAATGAATTTTACGGATATTATATGAGTATGGATTTGAGTTTTCGTAGATTGGTATAATTATATACCTATATTTTTGGAAAATAATTGGGAATTAAAAAATGAATTATTAATTATGTGAGCATTTATTTAAATAGGACTTTTCTTAAATTAGTATATAATTATATATATACAACTTTAATGTTAAACTTGATTAGTGTTTCCTATTTGTGTACTAAAGCTAGTTTATTTTTGTTAACCATGATTAGTTTGCATGACATGTTATTGACATATTATCTTTTCATTTTCATTTTTGATGGTTTTACATTTTACATTCTTTTCCTTCTCATTTCATATATGCTTTTTTTAAAAGAAAAGAAAAAGAAAATAAGAGGTATGGACATATGAGAGAGAGTGAGAGAGAGGAGGTATGGTTACAACCATGACATTTTCTTCATTTCATTATCTTCTCTTCTTCTTCATCTTCCTCCTCATCTTTCTCCACCTCCTCCACCATTCTCTACCACCACAAAAAACCCTATAAACACCTCAAAACTCATGAGAGCCTTCACTAAAATTATTCATATCTCCATCCTTAGCATCTTGGTGGTATCAAGTCTTCATTTTTGGAACCTTTGGCCATCTTGGAATTTTCCCTAGTTGCGAGGTTATAATCTCACTTTTTAATCAAGTCTTCAGATTTCTTAACATCACAAACTAGTTAGAGTTGATTTTAGAACTCAAAGTATAAGTTTTCTAGACTTGAGTTTTAGAAAGTGAGTTGTAGTGGATAGAACTTGTAGTGGTGTAGCAGAGGGTATTAGTGATAGGTGAGAGTGATTTAGAGGGAGAATCCTTTGATTAAATGAGTTTAGACATTTCAAATGTCGGTTTTCTTGAACTTTTGATGATCAAATGGAATCTGGTACAGCTAGGGAACTTTGAAATTTTTTTAGAGGATACAGAGAGATGTGTGAACCAGTAGAAGACCACCCTCGAAATCCGAGCCCCCAATTCTCTATCAAAACCGCAATTTTAATACTTCTGGCCGCAAATTTCGGCCAAGTTTTTGAATTAGGGTTCGAGGTTTGTTTTGTAGCTCACTCAACAAATAATTAAGCCTACACTATATGCTAAAAGTCCCAGATCAGCTGAACAAAAAATCTGGATTTGTTTTACTTGATTTTGGTAATGTTTTATGATATTTGAAAACTTGGATTTTGGATATTTGTGTCTTGACTCGGTCGTTTGACGTTCGTATGTCGACGTCGGGGAGTATTTTGTTTTTTTAGCATGCGTTGACCATACGTTCTAACCTTTGTGCGCTTCGCTCATGATTTGGACTTCGAATTGCATTTTTATGCGATTTTGGTTATGATTTCAATTGTAGGTACAATTGCGTGGACTTCCGAGACGACGAAGGAGGACAAGGCATCTGTCGGAATCGACTAGGGCGAGGCGTGTTGAGGTGAGTAGATATATATCTATGGGGGATGTCATCACGACCCGGAAGTGGCATGTGACCGGCACTTAAATCACATGACATCTGAAGACATCGACGCGATCCAAGTAAGCCTAAAAACCCGGAATCTAAACTTTTTTACGAAAATATTGGAGGTGAAGTTTAAAAATAGTCATTAGATGGAATCGGTTTAAAAGTAGCCATTAAAGTCTAAATAAGTGTGTTTGAAAAGCATCTAAGACGTTTTGAAAATCGGTAGCACCTCCTTTGTAAATTTTGAATAAAACCTGATATAAGCACAATAATATATAAAGCATCTTAACGAGAGCTAGCTTCCATGCCCAAACGGCGGAGCAACCATGTAGATAATAAACGACGCTCAATAGCAAAGAACAGAAAAGTTAACCAAAACCAACAATATAAAAGGGTCGACTCGAACGAGTGCGACGCCCGAAAACACATAAACTCTAAGTATCGCTTCTAAGTCCACAATATACAAGTTCTATATCGATGGAGATTTAACTAGATATAAAAGAATATATATATATATATATATATATTTACAAGTGTGGGTACGATACAATAGTAACCCACCTACCAAAGCAATCACTGAAGAAAAGAGTGTGCCGCAAGCCGCTGATGATTCGAGCGGTATATCCTGCAAGAAACTGGGGTACAAAAGGGGTGAGTTGCTAACTCAGTGAATAAAAGTATATCACAAGGTAGAAATCGAAATGCATAACGATATACCTAGGTCATAAAGTATAGTATTTTTATATCCTGTACTAATATATGAATAATGCATAAATACTATAAATGCAACACTATCCATCACGTAAACCTAAAATATATCATCTCATATTTATATAACATGTATCCAGGTATAAACCTATAAGGTAGCCGACATATGTATTTAAAACCCCCTTTTAAAATAGCTGGGGGATACGTATGTCACAACATAAGAAGCAGACGTAATAGTATGAAGTATAATTGTCACACCTTAGGATGTGATTAGTGGCTAATTACACTTTAATATGTGGTTTTTAATAAAAAGTTTACCAAATCGATTTTAAAATATTTTATCAAATTTAATGAATATTTTATTAGAATTTATTTAGGCTTGCACACATATGTGCATGTAAACTAGGGTTAAATTTTGGGTTAGACCATGATTAGAAACCATGGTGGATTAACCCATTTTGCTTAAGTTTATTTGGTTTTTAATTAAGTATTTTGGTTAATTATTTTTTTTATGAAAAATGATTTGGATTTGGTTGACTTGGAGAGAGAGAGAGAGAGAGAATGGCATCATGGCTTGAGCCATGCTCTCATTTAATGAAGAGAGAGAGGGGGGTTGACTCTTTTGTGCTCTCATTTCTTTTGTTGCACACTCTTTTTTCTCACAACTCTCTCACTCACACACACACAACACCAGCCTCAGCAGCAGCAGAAGAAGCAACAGCAGCAAAAGCCCCAGCAGCAGCACCAACAGCAGCAGCAACATGCATCAGCAGCAGCAGCACCCCAGCAGCAGCAGCTCCTTCCCTTCTTCTTCTCCTCCTTCTCCGTGTACCTAGGGTCAAGTGAGGTATAAAATCTGAGCCCAACTTCCTAGCTTGCTAAACTTGTGTGTTAATTAGCTTCGATTTGTGTTAAATGTGAGATTTAGTGCTTAAAATGGTGATTTGTGTGAAGTTTTGGCCAAGTGGTGATTTTGATGGTTAGCCTAGCTTAATTAACTGTTATTAGGGCCACGTAAACCTAGTTTAACCCCAGATTTCGCTAAAATACCATAGGGTTTCATTTAGTGCAAAACATAACGTTTTAATGTAAGATTAGACCTTTCTGTAATCTGCTGTTGACCCAGTTACATCAGAGAAAAACTGAGAAAACCGGGGCATGTACATTAGGTTTAGACTACACACACGAAGCACGAGCCCATAATCCCACACCCAGGCCGCCAATTTATTCGTTCTGGCCGTAATTTTTGGCCGGATAGGGGAATTAGGTGTTATGGTTTTGGCTAGGGTAGTCTGCTGTGTATTTAAGTAGTTTGGCATATGCAACTTTTCACTTTTGTGCCCGAGTCAAAATCTGGAGCGATATATCGTTTTTCCTATACGTTTAGTTTGCGCGACACGTGTGATACGTGAGTGGGTTCTGTGTTCCAGCGTGTCGCGACGTGTCAGGGTAGTTTTAGACTCGTATACACACGTTTCAGCGTATCGGACACACGCGTGTTTATTTCGCGACGCGAGTTTCTTGTTTGATTTCGATATCGCGTTTTTGTAGGATTTTGCTTATATGGTTTCCTTGTGTAAATTCTAGGTTCGCAGGTGGGTACGTCGGACGCCGCAAAGAAGGGGAAACAGGTGGTCGGCTACGCTTAGCACGAGACCAGGTGAGTAGATTTAACATCTACGGGGAAATCGCCTGTATGGCGTTAAGCGTCAGAGCGTGATAGCATATTTAGTCGTAGATAATTATATGTACTATTGTAGCATACCTTCTTTATTGCATATAGAAATGGTAGTATATAACACTGCACTGTCACTAACGGTTCAAGCTGCACGAGCACTATTTGTATGTTACACTCACACTGTTAGTGATTGCCATGACACTCGCACTATAGGATTGCTACGAATTATATATCGTCTTGATTACCGCATCATTGATGATTGTCATGACTTTGTCGCATATCAGCATATATACACATATATTGATATCTTCATACTTGCGCACATGCACACTGTATATTCATACTAGTGCACACATATATTGATATTTTCATACTTGCGCACATGCACACTGTATATTCATACTAGTGCACACATATATTGATATCTTCATACTTGCGCATATGCACACTGTATATTCATACCAGTGCACACATATATTGATATCTTCATACTTGTGCACATGCACATTGCATATTCATAGTAGTGCTACACTCATATTCTTGTATATAACCATTTGCACATCCATACCTACATGCATACATATGCTACATACATGGATGATATTGACTTGATTTCAAGAAAATAGGGACCGCATGAGATATTTTCAAAACTGGATTCTTTTAAAAGAGCGGTTTTCCCTTTTTACTCTTAGTGTCATACGACACATTGCATGGATTTACACATTGAGTTTGGATTTATGGGATTTCTGGATTTGAGAACCGTTGTATTATTTTGAGAAAATACGTACTGTTTAAAAAACCTGGTTTCCCTTGATATGATATTTCAGTGCGTCCACCATGAGTTTTCTCGGTTCCAAAGAGCTTGTGTGAGTATACCCGATTCAAGGAGTGGTAGGCACCGATTGCGGGTACATGGTGGACCTGGTATGGTACCCCGGGGCAAGAAGACTCGTATTGTTAGACGGTGAGCCCGGCGGAGGGACTACTACCTACCGGTGATTGGTTGGACCTGGCGGTCATCCGGAGGATACTGACCAGAGCTGAGAGATGGATACGGGCCGACCCGTACTGCCGGGGCCGAGGGCCGATTCCGCAGACGGAGCCCGTGGACCGATCCGGACTGACGGAGCCCGATACATAAGGATTTGCGTGTCGATGCTGGACACGATCATTTTATGATATTTTCGAGTGCCGGTGTTGGGCACTCACGATTCTATGAGCTTTGCAGGATTTGAGGGCCGATTAGAGTGACAGCACCTGAGTTTTACTGGGATTTGGGTGTATTGATGGACACCGGTTATTTTCCACGTTGACATTCCGTGTAGATGTTATTTATTCCCATGCTCAGCATTCAGTGTTATACATCTCGTCCTGTATCTGTAGTACCTGATAGAGTACATTTGCTATGCACGATTATTGCATACCCTGCTCATCCTATATAGATGTTATTAGATTGCATTTGCTATGCATGATTATTGCATACCCTGCTCATCATATTGAGATGTTATTAGATCGCACTTGTTGCATGATTATTGCGCATCCAGCTCATCATATAGATGTTATCTATTAGCATAGGTTAGAGTATCGCAGTACGTGCATACCCGCGATTACCTTTATATGTTATCTACTATTCACGAGTTGGCAACTCACCCCCGTTGTGCCACAGTGTTTGCAGGTTGCCCCTCAGAGTAGTCACGGCAGGCTGCTTTCTTGCATCTTTTGATACGGATACCACTGCAGTTGGCGTGTGAGCCCTTTTGTTGGCAGGTGGGTTTTTTTGCGGTATTCGTTTATTTTCCAGTTGTATACAATGTTGTATCTAGTACTCTCCATCTACTACTTATGTATTGACTTAGAGACCAGTTGTGAGGACGATGTATATTATTTTGTACTCTGGTATCGAGCTCGTTGTGAGCCGATTTTATTTATGCAGTTTCATATTTCATGTTGTCTTCACTTATTTTGCTCATTCTTCGCTACAACGTCGTATATTATTATCGTGGTGATTGTTTCCGCCGTTGGGCGTGATTGCTCCCGTTTGGGATGCTTTATTCTTATTGTATATCATTTTTCTCATATCTTGTCTTGTACCCGATTTCGGGGCTAGTTTTTACAAAGGAAATGCTGCCAAATTTTTTAAGATAATAACTTGAACTTTAAAGAATTTTACTAAATTATTTAAGGTTTTCTAAACGTTTTAACAAATGTTTCTATTAGTTTTAACACTCATTACTTTTAATGGTTTTGATTTCTGGGTTTCGGCTTACTTAGTCGCGTTACGCCTGTAGACGTTACGTGATTAAGTGCCGGTCACGGGCCGAACTTTGGGTTATGACAAAGTTGGTATCAGAGCGTAGGTTTTACCTTCGGAGTGTAGGATGACCCTGGTATGATGGAGTAGGTAGCTGAAGCAGAGTGGCGTAGCGTACGTATGTTCCGCGGCATACTCACGACACGGTACTCCGCCTAAGCGACCTTAGGACTTATTGATTGAAATTCCTTCATGATGGTATACATTCTTGTGATTCGATTTCCGTATCCTTATCGAATCCCACTTTCGTTTCATCCATTATTCCGCCAAAGACTACGAGGGCGCAGAGAGCAGCTGCGAGAGCCAAGATTTGAGTTGACTCGTCTGAGACGAGGACTGACCCGGGTAGTACACATGTTGTACCAGAGCAGACTGCTCCTCCTATGATAGATCAGATCGCCATGCTAGGGGCCGGTATGCAGGAGATGCGCCAGATGATAGGGTCGCTAGTCGAGACACTTCGAGCGCAGCGACCAGAGGTAGTTCCACCCGTTACGGGGACCGCGATGGTACCTACAGTACAGGCAGTTGCCCCTGCAGCCACGGAGGTTATTACTGTATCGCTATCAGAGTTCATGAGGCTGAAGCCTCCGGTCTTCACAGGCACCGATGCAGCCGAGGACCCACAGTCCTTTATTGATAGGATGGCCTGGATATGTCGTTCACTCAGATGCTCAGATGCGAGATGGGTAGAGTTCGCGAGCTTTCGCCTGGAAGGTCTTGCACAGAAATGGTGTGAGTCGATCGAGAAGGGCAGAGCAGCAGGTCTTCCTCCTATGACCTGGACCGAGTTTGTGATGGTATTTCTAGCCCGTTTCCTTCCCCAGAGTGTCAGGGATGCCCGAGCGCACAGGTTCGAGTCTTTATGCTAGACGCCGGAGATGACAGTGGCAGAGTACGATGTACTGTTTACCGAGCTATCTGTTTATGCCCCATACCTAGTGGCTACTGAGGAGATGCGAGTCAAGAGATTTGTTCGAGGCTTACTTACCCCACTGTTCCTGGCGATCAGCGCACAGCATTGCGAGACCTATGCAGCAGCTGTAGACGCAGCCCTATTAGTCGAGGAGCGCCTTGCAGAGATTTCGGTAGTTCCAGGGCCGAAGAGGGTTCGTACTGATATAGCAGCACAGAGACTTCCGTTCGGACGCCGTGATAGACGTCGTACAGGTGGCAGAGACTCAGGGTGAGGTCGGATGTTTAGCTCTTATCCCCAGGAGGGTCAGCAGTCGTCGCGTGGATGCTTTGGTTATGGTAGTCCCCGTCACCGCATCAGAGATTGTACCGAGATACGCCGGAGGGAGGCAGCAGTACCACGTGTCACACTTCCACCTTCCCCATCCCAGAGGGCGTTGCCTATTGTACCTACTGTTGCTCCGCGTCAGACTCATGCACAGAGAGGCCGTGGTCGCGGAGGGTTTGGTCATAGAGGCCGAGGCGGCCGAGGCAGAGGACAGCCAGCTGCCGGCAGAGTACAGCCAGTTACTAGTAGGGGACCGCCAGTTGCAGGTGGAGGACAAGCACGGGTTTTTGCGTTGAAGCATCAGGACGTGCAGGCGTCCAATGCAGTGGTCTCAGGTAACCTATCAGTATGTTCTGTTGATGCACATGTATTGTTTGATCCCGGATCCACACACTCGTACGTTTCCACACACTTCGTGCCGAGTTTGGGTAGAGAGTCCGGTTTGCTTGATCAGCCGTTTTTTGTGACCACTCTTGTAAGTGATTCGTTTGTTTCTAGGTACGTGTTCTGATCCTGTGTTTTCCGTATTGGCGAGAGAGAGTTGCCTGTCGACTTGATCCTTCTTGAGATGTTGGACTTCAACATTCTTTTGGGCATGGATTGGTTAGCCACGTGCTATGCGTCTGTGGACTGCCGCGAGAAGACGGTTAGATTTTGTTTTCCCGGCGAGTCGGCTTTTGTTGTGCAGGGGGACTGTTGTGCCGCCCCTCACAGTTTGATTTCTCCTCTTCGCGCTGGACAGCTGTTGAGGAAGGGATGTCAGGGATTCCTAGCCTATGTTTGTGGTACTAGAGCTACGGATGTTCCGTTGGACCAGGTTCCGATTGTTTGTGAGTTTCCTGATGTTTTCCCTGACGAGCTTCCTGGGCTACCGCCTGAGCGCGATATTGTTTTCTGCATCGACTTGGTTCCCGGCACGGGGCCTATATCTATACCGCCTTATCGGATGGCCCCGGCGGAGCTTAGTGAGTTGAAAGGTCAGTTGCGAGATTTGCTGGATAAGGGACTTATTTGACCCAGTGTGTCTTCTTGGGGTGCTCTGGTCCTGTTTGTCAAGAAGAAGGACGGCAGTTTGCGTCTGTGAATCGACCACCGCCAGCTGAATAAGGTTACCGTGCGGAACAGATATCCTTTGCCGCGCATCGACAACTTATTCGACTAGCTTCAGGGGGCAGGATACTTTTCGAGGATCGATTTGCGATCAGGATACCATCAGCTGCGGGTTCGACAGGAGGATATTCCGAGGACAGCTTTCCGCATGCGTTACGGCCATTATGAGTTTTTGGTGATGTCGTTCGGACTCACCAACGTCCCAACAACGTTTATGGACTTGATGAACCGTATTTTCCGGCCGTATCTTGATCTGTTCATCATCGTATTCATTGACGATATTTTGGTGTATTCCCAGAGCCGAGAGGAGCACGAGCAGCACCTGCGGATCACACTGCAGACTTTGAGGGAGCACCAGCTATTCGCAAAATTCTCCAAGTGCGCATTCTGGCTTGGCAGAGTAGACTTCTTGGGTCACGTGATTACAAGAGATGGTATTTGTGTGGACCCGAAGAAGATCGAGGCCGTTCAGCGTTGGCCCAGACCAGCATCAGTTATGGAGATCCCCAGCTTTTTAGGACTGGCCGGCTACTACAGGCGATTTGTACAGGACTTCTCCCGTATTGCTGCACCTTTGACCAGGTTGACCCGGAAGGGAGTTCCTTTCGATTGGACGGAGGAGTGCGAGCATAGCTTTCAGCAGTTGCGGACTCGTCTGACTACGGCATCGGTGTTATCATTGCCTTCAGGATCGGGCGGATTTGTGGTCTATTGTGACGCTTCTCGAGTGGGGCTAGGGTGCGTATTGATGCAACATGACAGGGTGATCGCGTATGCTTCACGGCAGCTGAAGAAACATGAACAGAACTACCCCACTCACGATTTGGAGATGGCTGCAGTGGTCTTTGCACTCAAGATCTGTCGACATTACCTATACGGCGAGTCATGCCAGATATTCACTGATCACAAGAGCTTAAAGTATATATTTCAGCAGCGAGACCTGAATCTTAGACAGCGCCGTTGGATGGAACTAGTAAAGGACTACGATTGCGAGATCTTGTATCACCCGGGCAAGGCTAATGTAGTGACGGATGCTTTGAGTAGGAGGCCCGGGGGTAATCTATCTTGTTTGAGCGCAGTGCAGAGGCAGTCGTCGGCAGATTGGCAGATTTTATGCGACAGCCGAGTGCAGTTCGAGTTCACGCCGATCGGGGGACAGCTTGCGCATGTTCGTGCACGCCCACAGTTGCTTGACTGTATACATGAGGCACAGTACAGTGATGAACGTTGTTCAGAGATCATGGCACAGATTGGACAGGGCAGATCTTCCGAGTTCGTGATTGATGATCAAGGGATACTGCGATTTGGGACTAGACTGTGCGTACCAGATGCTGAGGGACTGCGGCGTGAGATTCTTGAGGAGGCACATCGATCGGTTTATAGTGTTCATCCGGGTTCCACCAAGATGTACCATGATGTGAGAGATGTTTACTGGTGGGACAGAATGAAGAGGGACATCACAGACTTCGTGTCGAGATGCCTGACTTGTCAGCAAGTCAAGGTCGAGCACCAGAGGCCAACGGGAGAGCAACAGCCGTTACCCATTCCGGAAGGGAAATGTGAGCAGATTTCTATGGACTTCATTGTGGGGCTACCCATGACTAGGCGAGGGTATGACTCCATTTGGGTGATCGTGGATCGTTTGACGAAAGCGGCTCACTTCTTGCCGGTGAAGACGACTTTCGGATTTGCTCAGTATGCCCAGATATACATCAACGAGATAGTACGACTGCATTGAGTCCCGACGTGTATCGTGTCCGACCGAGGCACCCAGTTTACCAGCCGACTATGGCAGAGGCTTCAGGAGGCTTTGGGCACCCACTTGAGTTTCAGCACAACATTTCATCCGCAGACCGACGGCCAGTCAGAGCGGACTATTCAGACTCTCGAGGACATGCTCCGAGCGTGCGTTTTAGACTTTGGTGGTAGCTGGGATTATCATTTACCCTTGGTGGAGTTCTCCTACAACAATAGTTTTCAGGATACTATTCAGATGGCACCTTTCAAGGCCTTGTATGAGAGGAGATGTAGATCACCCGTCTGTTGGACAGAGCTTAGTGAGAGCAGTATTTTGGGGCCACAGATCGTACAGGAGACGACCGAGAAGATACAGCTGATTCGAGATAGGATGAGGACAGCTCAGAGCAGGCAGAAATCTTATGCTGACAGACGCCGCCGCATATTAGAGTTCGCAGTTGGCGATCACATTTTTCTGAGGTTCTCTCCGATGAAGCGAGTGATGAGGTTTGGACGGAAGGGGAAGCTTAGCCCCAGATTCATAGGTCCCTTCGAGATCCTCGAGCGTGTGGGCGCAGTGGAATATCGTTTGGCTCTTCTACCCGACTTCCTAGATGTTCACCCCGTATTCCACGTGTCGATGCTTCGCAGATACCTACATGACTCTTCTCACATGATTCAGCATCAGACCGTTCAGCTCGAGTGTGATCTTTCGTTCACCGAGCAGCCGGTCGTGATATTGGACCGGCAGGAGAAGAAACTTCGATCGAAGGTCTTGCCATCTGTGAAGGTGCTTTAGCGCGGCCCGAATGGTGAAGAGATCACTTGGGAGGCTGAGGGCGAGATGCGGAAGAAGTTCCCTCATCTCTTTGTAGGTATGCGTAGCTTTATATTTTAAATTCGGGGACGAATTTCCTTAAGGGGGAAGATTGTAACACCTTAGGATGTGATTAGTGGTTAATTACACTTTAATATGTGGTTTTTAATAAAAAGTTTACCAAATCGATTTTCAAATATTTTATCAAATTTAATGAATATTTTATTAGAATTTATTTAGGCTTGCACACACATGTGCATGTAAACTAGGGTTAAATTTGAGGTTAGACCATGATTAGCAACCATGGTGGATTAACCCATTTTCCTTAAGTTTATTTGGTTTTTAATTAAGTATTTTGGTTAATTATTATTTTTTTGAAAAATGATTTGGTTTTGGTTGATTTGGAAAGAGAGAGAGAGAGAGAGAGAGAGAGAGAGAGAGAGAGAGAGAATGGCATCATGGCTTGAGCCATGCTCTCATTTAATGAAAAAAGAGAGGGGGTTGACTCTTTTGTGCTCTCATTTATTTTGTTGCACACTCTTTTTTCTCACAACTCTCTCACTCTCACACACACACAACACCAGCCTCAGCAGCAACAGAAGCAGCAGCAGCAACAGAAGAAGCGGCAGCAGCAGAAGCCCCAGCAGCAGCACCAACAACAGCACAAACAGCAGCAGCTTCAAGCAGCAGCAACATGCATCAGCAGCAGCAGCAACCCTGCAGCAGCAGCTCCTTCCCTTCTTCTTCTCATCCTTCTCCGTGTACCTAGGGTGAAGTGAGGTATAAAATCTGAGCCCAACTTCCTAGCTAGCTAAACTTGTGTGTTAATTAGCTTCGATTTGTGTTAAATGTGAGATTTAGTGCTTAAAATGGTGATTTGTGTGAAGTTTTGGTCAAGTGGCGATTTTGATGGTTATCCTAGCTTAATTAACTGTTATTAGGGCCACGTAAACCTAGTTTAACCCCAGATTTCACTAAAATACCATAGGGTTTCATTTAGTGCAAAACATAACGTTTTAATGTAAGATTAGACCTTTCTGTAATCTGCTGTTGACCTGGTTACTTCAGAGAAAAAACTGAGAAAACTGGGGTATGCACACTAGGTCTAGACTACACACACGAAGCATGAGCCTATAATCCCACACCCAGGCCGCCAATTTATTCGTTCTGGCCGCAATTTGTGGCTAGATAGGGGAATTAGGTGTTAGGGTTTTGGCTAGGGTAGTCTGCTGTGTATTTAAGTAGTTTGGCATATGCAACTTTTCACTTTTGTGCCCGAGTCAAAATCTGGAGCGATATATCGTTTTTCCTATACGTTTAGTTTATGCAACACGTGTGATACGTGAGTGGGTTCTGTGTTCCAGCGTGTCGCGACGTGTTGGGGTAGTTTTAGACGCGTATACACACGTTTCAGCGTATCGGACACACACGCGTTTAGTTCGCGACGCGAGTTTCTCGTTTGATTTCGATATCGCGTTTTTTTAGGATTTTGCTTATATGGTTTCCTTGTGTAAATTCTAGGTTCGCAGGCGGGTAAGTCGGACGCCGCAAAGAAGGGGAAACAGGTGGTCGGCTATGCTTAGCACGAGACCAGGTGAGTAGATTTAACATCTACGGGGAAATCGCCCGTATGGCGTTAAGCGTCAGGGCGTGATAGGATATTAAGTCGTATATAATTATATATACTATTGTAGCATACCTTCTTTGTTGCATATAGAAATGGTAGTATATAACACTGCGTTGTCACTAACGGTTCAAGCTGCACGAGCACTATTTGTATGTTACATTCACAACATTAGTGATTGCCATGACACTCGCACTATAGGATTGCTACGAATTATATATCGTCTTGATTACCGTATCATTGATGATTGTCATGACTTTGTCGCATATCGGCATATATACACATATATTGATATTTTCATACTTGCGCACATGCACACTGTATATTCATATTAGTGCACACATATATTGATATCTTCATACTTGCGCACATGCATACTGTATATTCATACTAGTGCATACATATATTGATATCTTCATACTTATGCACATGCACACTGTATATTCATACTAGTGCACACATATATTGATATCTACATACTTGCGCACATGCACACTGTATATTCATACTAGTGCACACAAATATTGATATCTTCATACTTGCGCACATATACACTGTATATTCATACTAGTGCACACTTATATTAATATCTTTATACTTGCGCACATGCACACTGTATATTCATACTAATGCACACATATATTGATATCTTCATACTTGCGCACATGCACACTGCATATTCATAGTAGTGCTACACTCATATTCGCGTATATATCCATTTGCACATCCAGACCTACATGCATACATATGCTACATACATGGATGATATTGACTTGATTTCAAGAAAATAGGGACCGCATGAGATATTTTTAAAACTGGATTCTTTTAAAAGAGCGGTTTTCCCTTTTTACTCTTAGTGTCATACGACACATTGCATGGATTTATGCATTGAGTTTGGATTTATGAGATTTTTGGATTTGAGAACCGTGGTATTATTTTGAGAAAATACGCACTGTTTTAAAAACCCGGGTTCTCTTGATATGATATTTCAGTGCGTCCACCATAAGTTTTCTCGGTTCCAGAGAGCTTGTGTGAGTATACCCGATTCGAGGAGTGGTAGGCATCGATTGCAGGTACATGGTGGACCCGGTATGGTATCCCGGGGCAAGAAGACTCGTATTGTTAGACGGTGAGCCCGGCGGAGGGACTACTACCTACCGGTGATTGGTTGGACCTGGCGGTCATCCAAAGGATACTGACAAGAGCTGAGAGATGGATACGGGCCGACCCGTACTGCCGGGGCCGAAGGCCGATTCCGCAGACGGAGCCCGTGGGCCGATCCGGACTGACGGAGCCTGATACATGAGGATTTGCGTGTCGATACTGGACACGATCATTTTATGATATTTTCGAGTGCTGGTGTTGGGCACTCATGATTCTATGAGCTTTGCAGGATTTCAGGGCCGATTAAAGTGACGGCACCTGAGTTTTACTGGGATTTGGGTGTATTGATCGACACCGGTTATTTTCTACGTTGACATTCCGTATAGATGTTATTTATTCCCATGCTCAGCATTCAGTGTTATACATCTCATCCTGTATCTGTAATACCTGATAGAGTACATTTGCTATGCACGATTATTGCATACCCTGCTCATTTTATATAGATATTATTAGATTGCATTTGCTATGCATGATTATTGCATACCCTGCTCATCCTATATAGATATTATTAGATTGCATTTGCTATGCATGATTATGGCATACCCTGCTCATCATATTGAGATGTTATTAGATCGCACTTGTTGCATGATTATTGCGCATCCAGCTCATCATATAGATGTTATCTGTTGGCATAGGTTAGAGCATCGCAGTACGTGCATGCCCGTGATTACCTTTATATGTTATCTACTATTCACGAGTTGGCAACTCACCCCCGTTGTGCCACAGTATTTGCAGGCTGCCCCTCAGAGTAGTCGCGGCAGGCTGCTTTCTTACATCTTTTGATACGGATACCACTGCAGTTGGCGTGTGAGCCCTTTTGCTGATAGGTGGTTTTTTTTGCGGTATTCGTTTATTTTCCAGTTGTATACACTGTTGTATCTAGTACTCTCCATCTACTACTTATGTATTGGCTTAGAGACCAGTTGTGAGGACGATATATATTATTTTGTACTCTGGTGTCAAGCTCGTTATGAGCCGACTTTATTTATGCAGTTTCATATTTTATGTTGTCTTCACTTATTTTGCTCATTCTTCGCTACGGTGTTGTATATTATTATCGTGGTGATTGTTTCCGCCGTTGGGCGTGATTGCTCCCGTTTAGAATGCTTTATTCTTATTGTATATCATTTTACTCATATCTTATCTTGTACCCGATTTCGGGGCTGGTTTTTACAAAGGAAATGCTGCCAAAATTTTTAAGATAATAACTTGAACTTTAAAGAATTTTACTAAATTACTTAAGGTTTTCTAAACGTTTTAACAAATGTTTCTATTAAATGTTTTAACACTCATTACTTTTAATGGTTTTGATTTCTGGGTTTCGGCTTACTTAGTCGCGTTACGCCTGTAGACGTTACGTGGTTAAGTGCCGGTCACGGGACGAACTTTGGGTCATGACAATAATATGTATTTTATTTAAGATATACGTCTCGTTGTTTAGTAAAGATTTTTAAAAGGTTTACTATTTAAAAGATTCTTGTGTAATCCTAGACACGTCAAAATAATGAGACTATAGCTCATTTAGAAACCTTTTTATATGTATCAACAGGTAAAATAGAATTCAAGTACTGTCCCCCGGATCAGTCCTGATCAGATACTATATCACGTAAAGTATAACGGCGTTTCTCGAATGATTGCAAAACATCAATATATGGGTGTCCAGTATCGACACCCTAAATCATCAAATCTCTAGTGTTCATCACCGACATGCAAATCCAGATATCGTCAAAACCATCTCATCAGATCGGTCTCCCCTCGATATCCCTATCCCCGGTCAGTATCCCCTGGATATCCGCCGTGCGCATATCTATCTCCTGTATCGAGTGTCCTCGCTAGGCTCACCTCAATCGCGGCTTTCCTGCCCCTCGGTCTCGACCGGGTCCACCATGTATCCGACTGTAGACTCCCCCACTAAGTCCGGATATGTAGTACGTGTCACGACCCGAAATTGGCACGTGACGGCCCTTAAACTACGCAACGTTTATAGGCGTAACACAATTTAAGTAAGCCGAAAACCCAGCAATCTAAACCATCAAAAGTAGTAAGAAAAATAACATTGCTAAAACTTTTAAAATCTCAAACCAAATTCTTTAAAGTCCAACTTTTACTCTTTAAAATTTTGGCAGCACCTCCTTTGTAAAACAAGCCCCTAAAAACGGGTACAACAATATATAAGTAGAAGCATCCCAAACGGGGAGCAAAATCCACGCCCAACGACGGAAAACAACCACCACACAGATATACGACGCCGTAGCGAAGAAAGAGACGATATAAATAAAACTGCATAAAAACCTCTAAGTCACAAAATAATATACAATATCGTCCTCACATCAAGTCTCTAAGTCATACAAGATAATGGTAGATGGAGAGTACATGATACAACGAATATACAACAAGCAACATCGGATAACCGCAAAACCTACCTAAGCAAAACTGCACACTGTCAGGCGAAGCGGTATCCGCAGCAAAAGATGATACGATGGATGGAAATAGCCCTGCCTCTGACTATCTCATGGAACACCTACAAAACACTTTGGCACAACGGGGGTGAGTTGCCAACTCATGAATAGTAAATAACATATGGAGGTAATCGCAAGTATGCACGTACAGCGCGAATCTAACATATGCAAACTATCAGCAGTAAATGGTCATATGTAATGCATCAGTCATGAAAGGTACACTAGCATGTACTACTAATACATGAAGCAATAATATGCCAATCTGTAAGCGATAATCATGTAAGGTACTCTATCAGGTACAAATAATACATGAAAGAATGCATATAATAGTATGTAAATGCAACAGTCATGGAAAGTACTCTATCCGGTACAAATAATACATGAAGCAGTGCATAAACAATAAATGTGGAGTATGGAATAAAACATGTCATTCCCACGGAAATCCTAACCTCGTGGTAGGACCAAAATCCAACAAGACAATAAAATTTCCAATTTCCACAAATCAGCCCCCAAATTGGCCTTCATATCACGTAAATCTTATGTATCCTTAATGTACAACATCAAGTAATTCTCAGATATCTTGTATATCCAATATCAGTATATCTCACATATCCTGTATATCCAATATCAGTATATCTCACATATCCTGTATGTACCACATCATTATCAAGTAAGTTTCATATAAAGTGAATGTACGTATCGACCCCCAAAAACATCATGAAACAAGTGTCTAGCATCGACACATAAATACATGTTTATACGTCCTCGAATCTTAAGTGCCAAACACCGACACTCTCGATCCCCGTATCGGTATTATACGTCCTCGAATCTTAAGTGCCAAACACCAACACTCTCGATCCCCGTATCGGTATTATACGTCCTCGAATCTTAAGTGCCAAACACCGACACTCTCGATCCCCGTATCGGTATTATACGTCCTCGAATCTTAAGTGCCAAACACCGACACTCTCGATCCCCGTATCGCTATAAAACAAATCTCAAGTGGATCCATCCAATATCAAGTAAAGAATAAGAACACTTGCATAATTCCATGAAACCACCACGGTCCTCAAATCCAGAAAACATCAAGTAGTGAATACGTATGAATGCATGAATCAATACACAGATATTAGCGTCCCATTCCACTAATATATGTGTATAGGCATATATAACAGCGTCCCATTCCACTGTTATATATACATAGGAGTAAAAATATCAGAGAATATTATATGAAATCCATGAATGTAATATATGCAACATGAAACAGTAATATGAGCATATAAAGGAAAACAGCTATTTAACCGCAACAAGTTACTAAATATATCACGCGGTTCCTGATTTCTCCGAAATCAGATGCAACATCATAGGCAGGTGAACATGTAGCTATAACAAGGTATGCGTAACCATGTCGGTATAGCAAGATATGTGTGTCCATATGTAAGTATGTATGATGTCAAAATAGTTGTAGCAAGATATGTGTCTATACCTATCCATAATACCCTCCAGGTATATGTATGTATGTATGCCAGATGTACATGTAGCTATGTCTCATATGTGTATATACCTATCACAATGGTACAATACCATATAGGTATATGGGTAACTAGCATGTAAGCATGTCAGGACATATGCGTGAGCATGTAGGTACACAGGTATGCTATATGTCATACGCATACGGAAATATGAATCAATGTCTCAATGTCCCTAACCAAACAATATCATATCTATAAAGGTGTTGTGCGTGTCATGGCAATTATTGACGGTGTGTGTGGCATACAATCAGTGCTCGTGCAATATAAGCCGTCAATAATAGTGCAGTGTCCTAAGGATACTAGTCCAAGCACAACAATAACCAAGTAGTAATGTGTATGCACAACTCGATATATGCAATATAATATGTGACAAAACATAACAATTCTAGCCCATATGTATAACACCATGCGGGCGATTCCCCTATAGATGTTAAATCTACTCACCCACGCTCCTGGCTAAGTGAAGACAACCACTTGTTTTCCCCTTGTAGCAGTGTCCGAAGTCCCCGCCTGCGAACCTACAACATTAAAACAATAAAGCAAGTATATATTAATAATAGACCCAAAACACGCACAAACTACATTTTACCGACACACCAACTCCAAACCTACTCCAAAGTGTTCGTATTGTGGCTAACGTATGTAGCGACACGACGAAACCAACCCAAGAGCAAAACCAGCACGAAGTGCACGGACCGTGTCGGATAACGTATCGCGCGTAGTCGTATCACTAGAAACTACCTATGTAATCCAGATTTTGAATACAGAGAAAACTCAACAACTAAACAAGACCAAACATACCTAAACCACTGCATACACCTACCCACAAAAACCCAAACCCCAACTCCTTCACCAAGCCGATGTCGCCGGAATTACTGCTTGGGCCGCCGGCCAAAACCGGTGGGGTGGTGCTCGTGTCTCAGGTGGGATCTTAGGTTCACTAGTACATCACTACAATCTTGTTTGGTCACTCAGTAAAAATCCCAGGTCACAGCAGATCACAGAGGTTCTAAAAAGACACAAAAATACGATATTGGTACGAAACGATACTTTAAGTGTTCTACGCAACAACCAACGAGCTATACATCATAAACTCCTATTTAACAGTTTAGGGATTATACCTATCAACACTTGCTCACAAGATCCAAGCTTTTCTAGTTCCAAGTGATCAAAGAGGCAAAAATCAAGACTTGAAGTATTTTTGTGATTATTTATGGAATTTTGGAGATTTATTGATTTGGAATTGTTGCAAATGGAAAAGAAATGATCAAGGGCAGAAGAAAGAAGGAGGTGCTCGGCCAAGGGGGAGTATGAGGAGTTGTGTGGAGTGTTCTAGCCAAATCCTTTGCAATAAATGCACAAAAATGTATATGCATGCACATGCCACCTCTCCCATTCTTTTCTTTTCTTTTCTTTTAAAACTTAATTCCCTTAGTCAACACAAAGATCTAGATATTATAAGTAGGGTTTGGTTTTACTTAAACTTGATTTGTTTGAAAAGATACAAATTTTGGAGAATTTTCCTAAACCCAAAATGTAAATACCACATTAAAATAATATTAAAATAGGGAAAAATTCTATCTGAATCAAAACTTCCCATATGCTCCCAAAGCTCGTGCACTAACTTTATTTTAGCTAAACTAGGTGCTGGCAAGTCTATATCGACGTTTGATCACAGTCGGGTTAAAACGGAAAATACCGACAATTTTACCCTAAAACGGAAAAATTCGAATAACGATTTCTAAAATGTTAAAGTACGTCCGTAACCATATAGCTCCCCCACTCGGTTCGGAATAAAATCAAATAAGAAAACATCAAGCTTATGGTGGACGTCAACTCATCGTATCCAGAAATATCAAGTAAAGAAGAAGAATTGCATATATCACTCTGATGATATAGATTATATTATATATATAGCATCGTCCCATACCACTGATATATATCATCGAAAGTAAAAACATCATAAAAACTCATAAGAATTAAATATGAATACTCATGGTAATGGTATTCGCAATTAATCAACAGGTAATAATGGTATCGTATGTAATTATAGGCAATCGGTCAAACAAACGCAACAGTTCTACCGTGTCATGGCAATACTAATTAGGTGTAGTGTAGCATATGCGTCTGTGCTCATACAACATGGCAATCAATAGTATTTGTACAAGTGTTCTATAAGTGTTCATGGCAAAAATGTAATTCTATCCCTATCCATAGCATATAAATACAATTTAATTCCCTGAATATAGGGAATTCGTAACACATCGTATCGGCATTTATATAGATATGTCCCCGGATATATGGAACTCATAAGAATTAACTATTCTATATAAGTAGTTGCGGGGGTGCTATACGTCATCCACCCGATTTCCCCCATAGATATAAATCTACTCACCAACCTGTCGAGCTAGTCGAAATCCATGATTTCTTTGTCCGTCCTTGCCATCTCAGAAATCTCCGCGATTGTACCAACAATCGTAGTTATAACACATCGGCGTAAAAATCATATCAAAGGCAAATCAATGAGCTAAGCGCACATAGGTTAGAACCTATAGCTCACTTACTCCAAATACGACCAAATACCCCAGACATTAACGTACGAACGTCAATAATTCAGTCGAGGTATAGAAATACGAAAAACCATATCATAAATATCGGAAATATTGTTAAAAAAATATTAAAACACTCCTAGATTTCTCTATATGAAATCTAGGACAAATCAAACAATACATTAGCTTATATTATTACCAAATAAAGCTACTGACGAAAACCCAGAACACCACTACGTAGAAAGACCAGTGGCGGCGGGAATTTGTGGAAAATCGACGGGTGAACTAAAAAATTAGGGGCTCAGGATTTAAAGCTTATCTCCTATTAGTCTCACCGTATCCAAGTATTGTTAGTTTTTCTAGTGGATTAACCTACTAGTTGCATATTCAAGTTTAGCATCACAAATATCACAAAAATCCTAGTTTCTGATATTTGCACACAAAAACAGATATCTAACAAAACAAGAATTCCAAAGAAGGTGATATTTATCTATAAAGAATGTGCACAAGGGATATCTAACTCAAGAATTGCATGGTTGAGACTCCTAGAGGTTGTTGTGGCTCTAGCTTGATGATGTGAACAATATTGGTGAAGGAACCATAACTTTTTTCTTTTTTGATTTGTTTGTGAAAGATAGAAATTTGAGATAGAGTGTTTTGGTTCTGTTTGTGAATTGAGAGATTATCATAAGTGTTTGATATAGTGAAAGGAGGAGGTGTGAAGATTTGGTGTAGAGCAACTAGGAGGTGTCAAGCAAGAAGGGTGAGGTGGAGTGAGGAGAGTGTGGGTGAGGGTGTGTTGGGTGTGAGGGTTTAATCTAGAATAATCATATACCATACCTTCAAAACAAACTAAAACCCCTTTTATAAATAAATACCTTCATGCTACTAAAAAAATCTAAATTCTTGATTTGTAAAAGAAATAAAATACTTATCATAACACTTAAATACCATAATCATTATAATAAAATCTCATATCATATTAAAAACAAAACACTTGTCATTTTATAAGATACCACATATATCACATGTCATTTTAAAACAATTTTAAATATCATTTTTATGATATCACACATTTTCTTCATTTTCCCCAAAATAATTACATTTTTACGGATATCAATTTGATACCAAAATTCATATGTGATATCATTTTTTTGTAAACTCATTATATCCATATTTTAAATTATAAATTAATATTTATAATTTTCCAAAATGTTACATTTAGCGCGCGTTGATCATAGGTTCTAACTTATGTGCGCTTCGCTCGTGATTTCGAATTTGAATTGGGTTTTTATGCGATTTTGGTTATGATTTTGATTATAGGAACAGTTGCGTGGACTTCCGAGACGACAAAGGAGGACAAAGCATCCGTCGGAATCGACTAGGGCGAGACGTGTTGAGGTGAGTAGATGTATATCTACGGGGGAAGTCGGATGGATGGCGTATAGAACCCCTGCAATCATAGAAATAGGATATTATATATAGTAAAAACTTAAACCTAGCCTATATGGTTATTAGAATACCTTATGCGGATATTCGTATATTTAGTAAATTATACATATCTAGTTTCTATTTCATAGCATTTGAGCTATATATATATATATATATATATATATATAATGATATTTACGATACAATATGATATGAGATGACATGAGATGATACGATATGATATAAGATAACATGAGATGATATTGAATGATATGAGATGAGATGATGTACACGACTATAGATCCGTACCATATTGATTGATGATATCGTACGAGGGATATTCCGTACGTGATATGATGAGGATTGATCACTGATATTTATTTCTACTCAAGGAGACTTGTTTAAAATCATCAAAGTAGATATTATATGATGTTTAGAACCATACTTTCTTTCAAACGAATGAACCGCTACATACTTTTGAATGATAACTTCAAGGGTGCGCTACGAATTTTCAAATGGTATCTATTTCGAAAACATCGTAGCTCTCTATTTCTAAAAAAATATTTCGTACTATTTTAAACTATTTAGTATGGCTCATACTGTAAGTGCACGGCGGCGCCCCGGTCGTCAATCCGACGGCCAAATGCGGAAACGGTGATAAACTTTAATTTTGCGAACTTAGCAAACCGGCACCACCGCGCACTAAACCCCGGATCGGGCCATTAAACTAGATCTAGCAAACAACAAGACGGGTTAGAGATATACCGAGTGATCCGAGTCCTCCGGTCTTCTCATCGTCGTCCCGATCTCTGCGGAAACTCCGGTCGTCGCCTCCTCGCCGGAAGGGCACCACATCGCCTGCATCTTTTACGGGCTCCCACCTCAATACCGAGGCAACTCGGGCGCGAAGTTGGCTGGCCGACGCGTCCAAGATTTGCTGTAGAATGTGTAGGGTTGAAGCTATGTCTCATTTGGGGTTTGTTGCCTTTGAAGATGATGGAGGAATCAAGATAAGAAAAATGGTGCTTGCATTTTTCTAGCATGAAATGAGATGAACAAATTTTCCCTCTTGAAAATGATCCTCTCTTCTTCTTCTCTCAAGTATGAAAAACTTATCATCTTAGAAAATGATGGAGGAAAGAATATGAAGCATGAAGGGAGGTGATGGTAGGAGCACAAGTGGTGACCACATCCAAAACATCATCATAACCATCTCACATCAAACTCTAATCACATCTAATCAACAAAAAGCAAGTGATGATGATAGATAAGAATGGTATCAAAAGATGCTTTCATAATCTCTTATCTTACAAATAAACCCTCCACAAAATGTTATTTGCAAACTTGCAAATAACACCCTCCATCGGAAAAGTCCGGCCGGGAAAGAACAAAGGAAAACCGGCCGGAGCGGAATGCAAACTGGCAACTCCAGAAAACTGGTCCCGTAATAAATTACAGGAAAAACCCTCATAATGTGCATACACACCTGCATCTGTATTCCGACCGGATACAAATGCAATGAGACAAAATCTACACCGTACTATACTAGGATCCGGCTTAAACCAAAGCTGGCTAGTAATATCCGTCCGATCCTGATCCGTACAATACCGCACGCAACTGATCGAACCCTGCCATATATATATACGGCCACTAGTACAAACCGTCCGATCCTGATCCGTGCAATAACGCACGTATCTGATCGGACCCTGCCATATCTCCATACGGCCTCTACAGCGTTTCGCCCGAAAGCTGAGTAACTGAAGGTGTGGCGGACTCTAAAGACTCGTCAATACTATGGCTGTGGATTTAACCACTAGCACGTCAGAGGTATAAGCCAATACGTAACGGGCCACCAGCTATTGACCAAAAGGGACGTCAATGAGCGAACTCATCCTGACACCCTACTGAGCCTGTCAGTGACAATATCCGTACAGTCCGGTCCGTTCGTCTATGAGCATCGCATGTCGGGCCTAGGGGGTTGGTAAAAGTCAGAACCCCAAAAGCGGTACAAGTCGTGTCGGAGTGTAGCCCAGAACACCCTGAGATACAACTGGAATACCTACCAGTAAATCTCCTGCCTTGGCCAAGGACTTCATGTAATGGCTCTCCTAGACACAGCGCGACCTCACCCCCAATACCGGGAGAGACGAACCCCCGAAGATCCGCTCACTGCCTCCATGTGGCTCGGGACTGTACCCAACTAAAACCTGTTTGCACGACTCCTTTGAGCCGTGGTAGGGTAGTAATCAAAGCGCAGTGGGAACTCACACGAGACAAATGACGATCTCCAGGTCGATGAACTAACCTGTACACATGTCACCTGGGAACTGCTATCTGACGTCAGGTATAAGACCAACTAGCATGTTCCCGGCGAGTCCTGTCCGGTGTACTCATAACCCAATGAGCACCTGTATACATCTTAGGTGAACCAACTGACACCAGTGGCCTGTGAGACCGGCCACCGCCCCTCGTCGGGGTCTCGACTGTATACACTAGTCTACTCTGGAGAATCGATGCCCTGTCTCGAAACTCCCATGACTAGGGACCTTTTAAGGATGTGCTTATAGACTCCAGCTCTCACTTATATGATCGCCCTCATACTGCCGGCAGTCAAGCAAGAATCCTAGGGGCTCTATCAACGTGCAATAGCGACCTGTCAGGTCACCTAAAGCAGTACACGATGATAAAGGTAAACCAGATAGCAAATTATCATCTCGAGTAAGACTGTCGTACTGGGATAGGTCCTCCCTCAATCATTGCAATCACGTGCCTGTGATCCAATAATTGACTCTGAGGGCACTATCTCCACCAATCTCCCACTTGCACTCAAGGCTAATTATTGCGATGTCGCATACTCACAGCCCGTGTGATACGGAACACCCAACTCCTCTACTAGTCAGTCTCACAAAGCCTGTTTGGAAGACTATTGCGTTCGAGGAATAGCCTCAGTGAGTGGATCCGCCTTGAAGTTTCTTTCTATGTCTCTCTATATCTCAAGTTCGCGGAGAAAGCCATCTCCCGAAATGAGCAATACCTGTCTTAGAGTGTCTGGATGTCTGATGGGACCGAGCTCATAAATGAACTCCAAATCCAAACTTCTTAGACTGTATCGTCAACTGAACTTAATCAGTATCCTGCGCCATGCCTCCCTCAGTGTTGCCTTGGATCACCTGTCCAGAATACTGCCCCTCATCAGAAGGAAAACTATAACTCTGACAACCTCCTTGTCGTCCATGTCACCTTGGAAGCCTGGAGTGATAACCGTCTCCTAAAGGAGACAGCCGTTATCATATCCCTAGAACATTCACTTATGTTCTAAAACTGCTTCCGACTGTTTCTCCAGGATTGGATCAATATCAACTTATTGCATCTAGTGCAGGAACAACATCTGGTGTGGTACTTGACATCTCATGATTGACTCAATTGCCTAAGCAAGTGATCTGCCAATCATGCACATCCCTCTCTACTTTAGTCTAAAAGACACCTTTAGAGAGGGTGACTCCATCACCTGCAGGTTCACTACCGTGCCAGGAGTCGTCCATTCTAAATACTCTTAGAATGTTGTCAAAGTACCCTGATTGGGAAACCACCCAAATCTAGATCTAAAACCATAGATCTAGTAACCAGTATGTCTGATATAATGTCCAAGTCCCATGTGGAGAAACCACTGTGTGAGGACCAAATATAACCGATCGTAGTATAGGAGTTTCCTTTCCTACTCTGAGTATGTCATCTAAAACCAAGACATCACGCCCTACTACCTTCTCAACAGATCCATCCCCTATTCTGATGAAGTCAAACCTATGACTGTCACATCAGAAATAGATGATCTATCTCCGCTACATCTGCTTTAGTCTACAAATAGACATAAGCCTGATGTCCACCAATGCTTCCGCTGCTCCCACTGACTACGACAACCCTCTGGCAGAGTCATATAGACGTGCACTTCTAAAGCTAGTTTAGAACGACGCTATACTCATCCTCCTGCCGGGTCTCGCAGTCTGGAACAACAACAATGGCAAGTGTGGGTAAACAAGAACTTCCCTGTCACCGTCCTTGAGGCTACCGGAGTACCTCTCGGGTGCCTGAAGTTACCCACCTTATCTGCGGAGTGGCTAATGGAATGTCAAATCAGATTGAATCTTTAGGTTCCTTATCAAATCTTCAGTAATCGTTTGCGGTTCTGGAATCGCTTCCAGTTCTACCATACTCCCACTACTGTTTTTCTGAAAAATAAACATTTCTTTTAAAATGTGGCGAGTTAAGAACAATATCACTATTGATCTTTCTTATGGTAGAAAGTCAACCCTCGTCATAGCCTGGGTCAACCCACAAACAGCCATTACAGAAACGTGCCTTGAGTTATCCAGAGTCTGGTTTTAATCATAAGCCGGACAACTCCCCGTACCTTAACAACGTTAAGATACGAACTGTTCTATATCCAATATAGAACCAGAGGCACTGATTTAATTGAACCAGATTCAAATCATGCAGCTGTCTCCAGTTCACGTCAACTAAATGGAGAGAGGCCGATCAGCGTTACTCAACTTAGGAATGCTTCCAATTATGAGTAACCTGAAAGAGAAGCAATTTCTCTTTATCATTACTATCAACTGAATACCATACACAAGTATCTACATCTTCGATCACTTGAAGAATCCCGATACTTGCTACACCTGGTTCTCCACTCTATTCAAATACCTATAACTCCTCAAAACTTAGACCCTGTGTTTCTACGAAACACATGTCTAAGAACTAGAGAAGTTAAAAGTAAACAGAATATAGTATGAGGACCAACCCCTCCATCCTAATGGACACTGGACAACATACAATACTCTGTATAAGTCCGCCGAGTCTAACAACTCTTTCACTGTGTGTCGTAGGTTGAAAACTGTACTTATGGTTAAGAAGAATTACACCGCTGTTTAATACTCCTTACCTAACCATCCACTGATATAGGTAAATGTCATCGACATAATATCAAAAGGTATATCTCACTCTATGAAAATAGACGTACAGATATATCAATTTGAAATTGGTGCACAACAGCGGATATTCAAAACCAAATATTTGCCTACCGGCAAGCAGCCCAGGTGATCTCTTCAAGTATCACCGATTACAACGAATCCCGATATAATGAGGATGATCACCCAATTCCCAATAACTTACTCCCACTCATCATCTGTAAAACCATACAGATGTGAGAATCATACCTGGTAAATACATACCCTGGAGTAAGTGTCAAATCGGGAAATCAGTTTTCTTTTAACAGTACACAGTGAAACTGAAACATTGAAATGTTTCGATGGGGTATCCTGGTATTCCTAGTAATGCCTCTTCCATTATCCAGATTCACAACTGTAACCGTGTGTTTCTTTGCCACCTCTCCAAATCCCTTTATATGTCTTTAGTCGTAACCTTCTGTACACCCCTTTATCCCAAATGGTTTTCTTCCTTCCCTACCGTTCGGCACCAGCCAATGGTTTGGAAGAAGACTATCCAATAAGGATAATGGGTGTACTGTCCCAATCCTAGGAACACTCGCAATGCGAGAGAGGGTGAGGATAAAGACAACCGAATAAATCTTATTCCTATTTCTCCTGAACCAGAATCCATCCTCGAACTGGAACAAGTTCCTTTCGAGTTCGTATATAACCATACGATGGAGTATCCAATAAACTGTGGATCTTCGTAGTGATACGGAGTGTCCTGGAGAAATACAAAGGTGATTTAGGATTGGCGAAGAAATACTTGGTTTGGTCGTGAATATCAGTCGCAATTTACTTTGCCCTCTTACTAATCCCTTGCTTTGTCTTAATCTTAATACCTTCTGCACACCATCGTTATGCTAATTGGTTTTCTTCATTCCCTACCGGTCGGCACCAGCCTAAGGTTTGGAAGAAGACTATCCAATTTGCGTAATAGGTGTACTATCTCCTAAACTAAGGAGTACTCGTAACTTGAGAGAAGGTAAAAGGGAAAAGACAACTGAATAATCCTATCCGTTTTCTCCAGAACCGGAAACCATCCTCGAATTCCTTCGAGTTCGTATCTAACCATACGATGGCTTTGTCCAATGGAAGTGGACGTTCGCACTAATACGGGGTGTCCTGGAGAAAAGGGTAAATGTAGGAGTGGCAATGAGGTCTGCAACTCTGACAATCCAAAAGCCAGTGTTTAAGAAGGTTCGGTCAACTTGGTCACTGAGTCAAAGTCTTAGGGTCGGGTCAATGGTCGCTGCCAAAGAGAGAGAGAAAAGAAACACTCAGCGTGTACTCTAACCTAGATCAGAATGGTTATCCCTTTATCTAATCTGGAAACCTCCCACTGTACCTCAAATTCTCCTCCAAACCTGAAAGAAGAATTAGTCGGGGTTACCCGAGGAGTAAACCAACTCATCAGTGGGAATCGGGATCCAACTATCATCGCATGATAACGTGACGGAATCCGCTCACGGTATCACACTCCAGAAGGTATGCGCATATCCGGCAAGTTTCAGTTCTTTTGAAACTCCCGATGTGATTTTTACCCCATGCTCTTATGACCTTGACTAAGGCCAACAAATCATAAGTCACATGTCAAGTTCTACCCGTCATTGTCCAGGTTAATTTGAACCCACCCGTACAAGCCCTTGACTAGGGCCAACAAGGCTATACGACTGTCCCAAACCAACGCATCTATCTATGCTACATATGAACACCCAATAGCTACCAAACACTGTGCCTTGACTATGGCCAACAAACACAGCTTGAATACTATTGACTATCCATATGAAATGACGGAGGGCTACGAATGGTTTCTGGCGAAAACCTTTAACGTAATGAACTTGATATCGTTGAAGGAACGGATAGCTTTTTAGAAAATATAGTGACGAAAACCTTTACTAAAGAGGTCACTCCCGGTGAAGGGATCTCGGCTCTTTCCCCGTAGAATGAGGTGCAGGATATTTCAACTGAATACCACAATGCAAAGCAAAAGTAATCGGCTATAGTGAAGTTAATGCCCTGACGCAAACTACTGTCCAAGGGGTCACTCCCGGTGAAGGGATCTCGGCCCTTGCCTCGTCGACTGAGGAGCAGGATATTCCAAATGAATACCACGATGCAAAACAAAAGTGAACGTCCTTGCAATAACAGCTTTTTGAAAAGTGTTCCAACAACATCAGATTAGGTTTGTTTTAACTTGCATTGATCCGAATCAATGCAGTCCCATCAATTGATCACACCACAAAGAACGAAAATATACTGACGTACGTATATGCCATCCGCATTCGCCACTGGGTCCCGTCATCACCCGTTAGGTTAGCTAACTAACGGCAGAGCGGGGACTGGACTAGCGCGGATGAAAAACATATACAACATCTACTAATATATATACCAATATATAGTATTTCGCTCAAGGCGTGAATAAAATGCAACATCACAGAAATGTACAGCATCACAGAACAATACAGATATCTGGGATCCCCGGGTTTCACAGAGCCACTACTGAAACCCGACGTTCCCCTGATCATGTGGATAGCCTGTGCAATGAAATCCTAGACCCCTACGGGCGTAGCAAGTCACCCGCCAAAACCTGAACCGAGGAAGCCCCCTTCAGCACCGTGAATGGACCACCCAGCACTTCACGGAATCCGGCAACTTAGGCACCCCTCCTGGGTCAACCTGTACCCCCTACGAGTGCGGCGAATAGCCCGCCAATTCCAGACTGAAGCCCCCTCCGTCTCAATGCCCTGAGATGCGGGCCCGTTGCCCTCTAGAACCTGGCTATCCGTGCATCCCTCCGCGGGGTAATCCTAGTACAGAAAGTAAAATATACATACAACGGGTACATCGACCGCAACCAGGTCGTGCCCCAAAAGAATAATACAAACAGGCAGTGATGGCAGTCCACATGTCGGACGCTCGCCCTGCAATATCAAATGTACATAATACAACAACACTGTACTAGCATTGCATCCAGGCTATCCCCACGACCGATCCGCAACATCACAGCAAAAACACAGAACATCAACGTGAAAGTCACGTTCGCAAATCCGTCTAACCGGGCTATAGCAGTTAGACCGGATTTACCGATCGAGTGACATTCACGGTCGCAGATATAATGTAAATACTGTGAAATAATGTGTTTAAAATATCCGATCGATCAAAAAATTAACAAGTGGGCCCCCAAGCAATACTGTAGCACTCACAGAAAATCTGGGCCCAAATTTAATATTCCAAAACCCCTAAAATTAACCCAGAAGCCCACTGGAAAAACCTGGCCCATTGATCCTTTCATGCTGCGGCGGAACCGCGGCCCAAAGTGGGTATTGGCCGCGGTTCCGCGCTCTTGATGAAAGATCAATGACTCGGATTTCTGCAGTAGTCTTAGGTTTTCAAGTACATCACATTTTTGCAACCTGAAAAATTTTTGGGCTTAAAAAATTTTCAACAGAAAACTGATGTTAACACAAAGGTAGATTTTGGAATTTTTGTCGATCGGAAATGCAAAACACATCAAACGAAGCTAGACGAAGTTAATGGCGAGGCTCTGATACCACTGTAAGTGCACGGCGGCGCCCCGGTCGTCAATCCGACGGCCAAATGCGGAAACGGTGATAAACTTTAATTTTGCGAACTTAGCAAACCGGCACCACCGCGCACTAAACCCCGGATCGGGCCATTAAACTAGATCTAGCAAACAACAAGACGGGTTAGAGATATACCGAGTGATCCGAGTCCTCCGGTCTTCTCATCGTCGTCCCGATCTCTGCGGAAACTCCGGTCGTCGCCTCCTCGCCGGAAGGGCACCACATCGCCTGCATCTTTTACGGGCTCCCACCTCAATACCGAGGCAACTCGGGCGCGAAGTTGGCTGGCCGACGCGTCCAAGATTTGCTGTAGAATGTGTAGGGTTGAAGTTATGTCTCATTTGGGGTTTGTTGCCTTTGAAGATGATGGAGGAATCAAGATAAGAAAAATGGTGCTTGCATTTTTCTAGCATGAAATGAGATGAACAAATTTTCCCTCTTGAAAATGATCCTCTCTTCTTCTTCTCTCAAGTATGAAAAACTTATCATCTTAGAAAATGGTGGAGGAAAGAATATGAAGCATGAAGGGAGGTGATGGTAGAAGCACAAGTGGTGACCACATCCAAAACATCATCATAACCATCTCACATCAAACTCTAATCACATCTAATCAACAAAAAGCAAGTGATGATGATAGATAAGAATGGTATCAAAAGATGCTTTCATAATCTCTTATCTTATAAATAAACCCTCCACAAAATGTTATTTGCAAACTTGCAAATAACACCCTCCATCGGAAAAGTCCGGCCGGGAAAGAACAAAGGAAAACCGGCCGGAGCGGAATGCAAACTGGCAACTCCAGAAAACTAGTCCCGTAATAAATTACAGGAAAAACCCCCATACTGTGCATACACACCTGCATCTGTATTCCGACCGGATACAAATGCAATGAGACAAAATCTACACCGTACTATACTAGGATCCGGCTTAAACCAAAGCCGGCTAGTAATATCCGTCCGATCCTGATCCGTGCAATACCGCATGCATCTGATCGAACCCTGCCATATATATATACGGCCACTAGTACAAACCGTCCGATCCTGATCCGTGCAATACCGCACGTATCTGATCGGACCCTGCCATATCTCCATACGGCCTCTACAGCGTTTCTCCCGAAAGCTGAGTAACTGAAGGTGTGGCGGACTCTAAAGACTCGTCAATACTATGGCTGTGGATTTAACCACTAGCACGTCAGAGGTATAAGCCAATACGTGACGGGCCACCAGCTATTGACCAAAAGGGGCGTCGATGAGCGAACTCATCCTGACACCCTACTGAGCCTGTCAGTGACAATATCCGTACAGTCCGGTCCGTTCGTCTATGAGCATCGCATGTCGGGCCTAGGGGGTTGGTAAAAGTCAGACCCCCAAAAGTGGTACAAGTCGTGTCGGAGTGTAGCCCAGAACACCCTGAGATACTACTGGAATACCTACCAGTAAATCTCCTGCCTTGGCCAAGGACTTCGTGTAATGGCTCTCCTAGACACAGCGCGACCTCACCCCCAATACCGGGAGAGACGAACCCCCGAAGATCCGCTCACTGCCTCCATGTGGCTCGGGACTGTACCCAACTAAAACCTGTTTGCACGACTCCTTTGAGCCGTGGTAGGGTAGTAATCAAAGCGCAGTGGGAACTCACACGAGACAAATGACGATCCCCAGGTCGATGAACTAACCTGTACACATGTCACCTGGGAACTGCTATCTGACGTCAGGTATAAGACCAACTAGCATGTTCCCGGCGAGTCCTGTCCGGTGTACTCATAACCCAATGAGCACCTGTATACATCTTAGGTGAACCAACTGACACCAGTGGCCTGTGAGACCGGCCACCGCCCCTCGTCGGGGTCTCGACTGTATACACTAGTCTACTCTGGAGAATCGATGCCCTGTCTCGAAACTCCTACGACTAGGGACCTTTTAAGGATGTGCTTATAGACTCCAGCTCTCACTTATATGATCGCCCTCATACTGCCGGCAGTCAAGCAAGAATCCTAGGGGCTCTATCAACGTGCAATAGTGACCTGTCAGGTCACCTAAAGCAGTACACGATGATAAAGGTAAACCAGATAGCAAACTATCATCTCGAGTAAGGCTGTCGTACCGGGATAGGTCCTCCCTCAATCATTGCAATTACGTGCCTGTGATCCAATAATTGACTCTGAGGGCACTATCTCCAACACATACGTAGTTAGATATTTTTATACTTGTTCGCGTTACGATTACTTATTCCGTTTACGCTCGCATTTCGATTTCTTATTTCTGCATACGCTCGTGCTTCAATCATTTACGATACATAATAAATTTATACTTTTAGCTTACATGACTTCGTCGCTATGACATGCGCACTATTACCGATGACTTACATGTTGCAAATACACATACTCGTATGCTCACACACACATTATCGGTAATTGCCATGCTACGTACACATATAGAACTCGCTATGGCACCGTATGACATTATAACCTATTAGCATTTTAGATTCTGGTAGTACCTTCTTTACATTTCTATACGACATGATTATATGAACACACTTGCTATGCATTACAGAATTGTTCTATGCCTGTACATATTATTTCATTATTTTCATTTTCTTATAAGATTCTGCTTCCATGAGATTTCTAGATTTGAGAAACCGTAAATATGATTTAAAAACTTGTGAATGTTTTAAAAACGCGATTTTCTCTTGATATGATATTTCGACGTCCACGATGAGATTTCTCTGTTCTGAGCTATGATTACTACCTGATTCGAGGAGTGAGGAGTCACCATTAGCGGATACATGGTGGACTTGGTACGGTACCTAAAGGCAAGAAGATTGTATAGAAAGGCGTTGAGCCTAGCTGGAACACTACCTACCGGTGTCAGTTTTGGACTCGGCGAATATCCGGAGGATACCGACCAGAGTGATATGAGATAGATGGATATGAGGACCGATATGATGAGACGGTGCCTGAAATATGAGGGCTGATCTGATGAGACAGTGTCTGAGATATGAGGATTTACGTGTCCATGCTGAACACAGGATTTTTAATGATTTTGAGTATCAATGTTGGACACTCAGGGTTTTATGATGATTTCGAGTGTCCTTGATGGACACTCCTCGGATGATATATTTATACATGCTATGGATGATATGTTACCATATATTGATACATGCACGATATTATATATATATATACATATATACACGTTCGATTTCTACATGACGATATCTTCTACTCACGAGTTGGCAACTCACCCTCGTTGTGCTATAGTTTTCTTGTAGGACCGATCGTTCGGATCGGTAGCAACTTTATGGCACATTTTTCTTTTGGGTGATTTACTTGGTAGGTGGGTTACACTCCAGATCGTAACCACCATTTTTTTTATGTATATTCATTTGTAATCTAGTTAAAAACTGTATCAATCAGAGTATGTATATTTGTGGACTTGGAGACCAGTTTTGTATATTCTTTCGGACTTAGAGCAGAGACTTGTATGTATTCTTTTATGTGTCGATTTGGATATAGTTGATTTGATGATGTTGGTATTTCTTTATTCTTTTCTTGTGTTGATCTTCGCCTTTGGCGTCGTATATACTGCGTATTCTGTTTTCATTGATTGGCGATGAGTTAGCTCCCGCTTGGGGATGCCAATATTATTATTATTTATGTACTGGTTTTGATCAAAAATTTACAAAGGAGGTGCTGCCCAAATTTCAAATAACGAAAATGTTTTCAAACTATTGATTGCAATCCACTTGTATTTCTATAAGCTTTACTTATACTTTGAAATGAAAGAACTTGATTTCATAATTAACCACTTCAAAACTTCACCTCCACTATTTTACTTAAAAGGTTTAGATTCCTGGATTTTGGCTTACTTGAGTTATGGTGGGGTCTTATAGATTTCACGTGACTCAATTGCCGGTCATGTGCTGTTTTTGGGTCGTGACAGTTAATTTAGGATAGACAGCTGCTTTGGGAATTGGATTCCCATGAAATAGGGTCATTTGATTACAATGGTAATGAAATATTCCTACTAATAATTTTTCCATCTAAACAAGGTAATATTTGTTCCATCTAAACAAGGTAATATTTCATAGCAATTTAGGATTACACCCTAGATTAACTCTTACCAAGCGCACCCTTGTTGGTTTCTCTTCTTTTTTATATACTAGTCCCTTATATTATACATGTTTCGATTTGAGTCCCCCTTATTAAGTAAGTTTAAGATTTTGATAGAAGGATTTGAAAGTTGAAGTGCGATGTCGATGTTTTACATGGTAGCTTGTTGTTAGTTAGCGTATTGTCTTATATCTAACCGATCGTCTTAATGTGTCTCGATTTTTTGACAACTTAAATGCTAAGGCTTCGGGTGAGCAAATGAAGTAATAGGCGACTGCTTGAGGGGAAGACCATATAAAAAAATGGATAGAGATATATAAATAAGTAGCAGTATTGTAGAATTTTCTTGATAAATGGATAACCCAAAATCTTGGTATAAAACGAAGGAAGTTTATGAGCGCTCTTTGCCTTGAAAGCAATCTCTCTCTCCATCACTAAACATTCCTTCCTAGCATGTCCTCCAGAGGAAACCTTCTTTCTTCATCTCAATTCAACATTAAGCGATTGGCCTAACTAGATTTTTGGGCATCAGGAGGAGTGAAGTAGGGGGTGGGGGTATGTTTTGGAGGTTTAAAGAAGACTCCTGCGAGCATGTAGGAGAGCGGAGCAGCTAGGAACTTAACAAGTGTAAATCCTTACATCAGCCACCTGTCTATGTGGAACAAACGTTATAGATAGGTATGACTGACTTAATCATTGTGAATACCATAGCAATCTTGGGCTATATTTTTTTCTTGCACTATAGAGATAGTCAGTGGCTAATCCACATAGTGAGTTATGGTGACAAATGCCCCATTCAATTCTTGCAAAAGTAAAAATCTTTACTTCTCCAAATCCCATTACCCTATGGGCTACACGCTACCGTCCATGCGGAGAAATTTTTCGGTGTGTCCGGTGTAATTCATTCGGGTAGGCATTGAAAGAGAGGGGGAGTTTCGAGAAGATTTGGGCAACGTGTGGGGCTCACACTTCTATTTTTTCTCTCTTTTCCAGCTGTATACGGGGGGCACATGTAATAATTTTTCACCCATGCGACCCTATGACCCGTAATGAGGAGGGGGATAGAAAGAAAACCTAGTATTTAATAATAGTCCGCGTGCTACACATGTATGTTCTCTTAATTGGAAAAACAAGAATTTTCCAATTTCAAATCCTAACAGCACCCAATTTCTATTCTTCGCCGCTGTGTTTTTCCTATACCAGCAGTTGCGACTCCAACGTCGCCGTAGTCGAACACAATTCCTAAATCCTAATAGCTTTACCCGTCGCCATTAAGACTATATATGTAAATTGTACTCTTCAGCTTCTTTCTAGTTGCGCTCCCGATCAAGGCTCCTTCTAGTTGCTGCTCTCAAAAGTCAAGAACAACCAAAATATTTGCTGTAAGGATTACGTATCTATGCGCAGTGGAAATCTAAGACCTTTGTTTTAGGGCAGATTGAAAAAGACTATCCGACGGATACCAAATCATATGAAAAGAACACACCACCACCAACACACAAGATTTACTCAGGTTCGACGCAACTAGTATCTAATTTTTCAAACCAGGGCGAGAACATCCACTATGAGAAAAAATTATAAGAGATTACACTGACTTCTCACCCTCATTTACAAAGAAATACTCTCTTAGAAAACCCCTCTCTATCCGCGACCGCGCTTGGCTACCTCTCCAACTCTAATCAAACCTTAGGTTATTAAAAAATTATGGAGACATCAAAAGCCTTAGAAAAAATCCTTCTATTTATAGGATAAATATATGCTTGGAGATAAATCCATATTTAAATTAGAGATAAATATGAATTTAGAAATTAGATTTAAATCTAAACTAAATAGATTAAATTTAAATTCTAACTAATCGTAAATTTAAATCAAATTTCAACAATATCCACCTTGATTCAAATTCTCGATAATCTCTTCACTTTCTTAACAGTTTGGAACTCCATTCTCGTCACCTTGTGTCCAAAGACACATCAACGATCTACTAGACAAATCTTGAACTTGGACTGGAACTATCTTAGAAACACGTCTGCCGGATCCTCATGGATACAAATCTTCATAAGAGAAATTGCCTTCTTCTCGGCCACCAAGAAGAACACTCTCACCTTATATGGAACACCCAAACGCAAATAGATAGCCTACCTAACTGCCTTCAAGACGGTTATTAATCCTGCTGTTGGGTATTCACCCGCGCGTGCAAACGCGTATGTTTTGAAATATGAGATATATTTTTAGGAAAACGGAATGCGCAAGCGAGATTGTTCTCGTTTTAAATATTTATAAACCGCAAGTGCACGGCGCGTTGTAGCGAGCCGGCAAGTACGGGTCGATCCGCAGGGAATTGTGATTAGGTATTGCAATTTAAGGTTCAACAAATTAATGAATTGGGTTGGTTGTCACAATAATATAAAAGAATACGAAAATAAGAAAAGTAAGAAAGAAAGCAAGTTAAGAATGGTTGTGGCTTCGGCTTGGAAGGTTGAATCGCGATATTTACCTCTACACTCCCTTGATCATGAGTTGTCCCGCCTTACCTTGATCCCGGCATGAAGTAAACTTGTCAACGCGGTTGCGGAGCACAAACTGTCAAAGTTCGATATTCGCCGCAAAGCACGAAATGAGTCCTTTTGATCACTTACCGTTTGTATATCCATGCTTGGGGTATCAAAACTAAACACAAGGGTTAGCAAGCATACCGCAACAACAAAAATACAAAGTGGTTAGTAAGAGCAAATGATTTTGGTATTAAGTGTGCTAAGTGTTTGTGATGGTATATGATATATGAAATTAAGAGATTTGTCAAGTCCTTAATTATAACATACCATATCCAAACTTAGCAAACTTAATACCAAATTGATTATAACTTAAACATTGAAAATGGGGAAAGGGAATGAATACGGTATATGAGGAGGTTACAAGTAACCATGGTTCAAAATACCGTATCACATCAATACATAAACAATATTTAGGTTAGAATCATAAGTTAAGCATATGAAACATAAACAAGAGGTGGAGGAGGAAAAACCTTTCATCTCACTTCCTCACCCACACCACAACCAAAGAATTAGTTAAGCATGATAAAAACAAGTGAAGAAAATAAGCAAGTATAAAAGAAACAACATTTGCAATATATTAACACTTGAGAGAAAAAATACATGAATTTGGTATCTTGTTCAACCTTCTTAATGAAGCTCTCCAAAGAGAGCTTCAAGAGGGAAGAAGAAGAAGAAACCAATGAAGCTCACTCACCCTCAAGCTAAACCAAAAATAAAGAAACTAAGAATTGTATTACAATGTATTTGGCATGGCCCTCTCTCTTTAGATCAGTTCTGGTATTTACAGGCCACAAAACAAAATAAACAAACAATATAAAAGTGATGATGTGGCGCTAATAAACAACCAGAGGAAATATGGGGTCAAATGGGGGTAGTAGGGCCGAGCTCGCCGGACTTGGTGGGGTCCTCACCGGATCAAAACCGAGCAGTGGGGCACGTGCTGCAGTGGTGTGCATGGGTGCTCTCTACAATCACTCTGGTGCTGTTTGTTTGGTTTAAATTGACCTGGTTTGTCTTCAGAGTTTTGGAGGGAAACTTGGTGCAACATCTTACATCAACCCTTTAAGCATTTATTGCATCATCAATGCACATCACACCATATGTGCCCACTTGCTCTAGCCATCATGCCATGGCTGCCCCCACTATGTCTAAGCTATGTGCACACATATGTGTTGGACCATTTTTAGACAAAAAATGTGTACGCATGCATTATTTCTAAAAGAGCTCAAAGGATATCGGTCGGTTTTCTGGTCTGCTTGCAGTGTCGGCTCCTAAATGTTATATCCGTGATTTTGAGTATGTTTCCAGTATTTTATCACGAACACCTGTAATATGTAATTACTGAGCAGACACTGGTTAATAGCACCGATATATAGAAAAATAGATAACTAATGAGAAGTAATAAAATGCAGTTTTCTGTGATGAACAAATACCCCCAAACTTATCTATTGCTCGTCCCGAGCAATACAAAAAATCCTAGCCTCATTTTCGCATGGAACGCGATTGCACTGAGCATGTGCAACAAGCCGTTAAACCTCTAGGTGTCCCTAGTAGGAGGAGTGTTGTCTCGTGAGGGTTTTCAGCGGATTACACCCACAAAATCCAGTCAAGTTAGCGTTGCGGAAAAACTATTGATTCTAATCTTAAGGTTAGAGATCAAAGATAGAAGTTCTATTACCCAAGTCAGAAATGTTAAACCCTATTTTTCACACCTCGCAATTTTAACATAAGCTAATACACGTCTTTACGTGATTGTGCGGGTAGTGTCCATAAGTTTTAAGAACATTGATTAGGGTCATCATGTTATAATTACAGACCAGGATAGACTTCTGAAGGATCACACGAGTTTGAAAGGAGTTAAGATTTTCTCAAGTTTTATTCTCCAGTTAGGTTTCAAGTCAGAATATTAAATCATTTTTAACAGAGAACCTAAGTCTTATTCTTCACTCCTACCTTTTACCTGCTTTTGCTTATATACACCTTTCGTTATCATGCAAAACGTCTTAATAAATACAAACCTTCATATCTCCGCGAAAAAGCTGTTTTTAATAGAAAATTCATCTCCGCCAAGATTATTCTCCCACAAAGAACCGTTAGGACTTTTAACTCAGAGAGAACACTTTCTTAGCTTGTTTTATTTGGCGATTGGAAACTAAGCGAGCTTTGGGTCAATGACTCCGAAACCAGATGGTTTTAGGGCATTAGGTGTGGAGACACCCCAAGGACTTCATTACCTAAGTTACCAAGGCCACAAAACAAAAGACTCATTTTATTTTAAAATATTCTGAATTCAGTGAAAACGGAGATATAGCCAGCATTTCTTTTAAAATCGAAGACATTACATGTGGATAAGGTGTGTAATCACTCCAACAAGGTTCCAAATGGGTTATTTTTCGGACTTATAGTTTCTATTAAAACCTCAATAATATCCTTCATATCCACTTTACTTTATGAACTATTCTTGATATTACTTAACTCAGAACAAACTTGTTTGATCCTAAAGATGTTTATCAATTTAAAAGTTTACAGACATGTCAGACTTTCATCAAATTCTCAAAAACATACGACATGTGTAAAGTGTTATAAAAGACGTATATCAGCTATGGTTAAACACAAAGGAGGGTTTATTTTTCTGGTTGTCGGTTTCACAAAAAGGATTTAGTTATTTCTAACTTATTAACTGAACCGTCAGACTACGAATCTAAGTTCCCCCAGTAGCTAACATGGAAAAGTTTTTATGTTTTTAGAAGAAATTTTTCAATTTTTGTGGGTTTTTTAATATGTATGTAATGCAGAATATACAATATACAGATGATACAGATAAACGCAGCGCTCAAGGACCCCACCAAGTCCAGCGAGCTCGGGCCTACTACCCCCATTTAACCCCATATTTTCTCTGGCTGTTTATTAGTGCTACATCATCACTTTTATATTGTTTGTTTATTCTATTTTGTGGCCTATAAATACCAGAACCGATCTAAAGAGTGGGGGCCATGCCAAATACATTGTAATACATTTCTTAGTTTCTTTATTTTTGGTTTAGTTTGAGGGTGAGTGAGTTTCATTGGTTTCTTCTTCTTCTTCCCTCTTGAAGCTTTCTTTGGAGAGCTTCATTAAGGAGGTTGAACAAGATACCAAATTCTTGTATCTTTTCTCTCAAGTGTTAATATATTGCAATTGTTGTTTCTTTTATACTTGCTTATTTTCTTCACTTGTTTTTATCATGCTTAACTAATTCTTTGGCTGTGGTGTGGGTGAGGAAGTGAGATGAAAGGTTTTGCCTCCTCCACCTCTTGTTTATGTTTCATATGCTTAACTTATGATTCTAACCTAAATATTGTTTATGTATTGATATGATACGGTATTTTGAACCATGGTTACTTGTAACCTCCTCATATGCCGTATTCATTCCCTTTCTCTATTTTCAATGTTTAAGTTATAATCAATTTGGTATTAAGTTTGCTAAGTTTGGATATGGTATGTTGTAATTAAGGACTTGACAAATTTCTTAATTTCATATATCATATACCATCACAACACTTAGCACACTTAACACCAAAATCATTTGCTCTCACAAACCACTTTGTGTTTTTGTTGTTGCGGTATATTTGCTAACCCTTGTGTTTAGTTTTGATACCCCAAGCGCGGACATACAAATGGTAAGTGATCAAAATGACTCGTTTCATGCTTTGCGGCGAATATCGGACTTTGACGGTTTGTGCTCCGCAACCGCGTTGACAAGTCGTACTTCATACTGGGATCAAGGTAAGGCCGGACAACTCATGATCAAGGGAGTGTAGAGGTAAATGTAACGATTCAACCTTCCAAGCCGAAACCACAACCATTCTTAACTTGCTTGCTTTCTTTCTTTTCTTATTTTCGTATTCTTTTATATTATTGTGACAACCAACCCAATTCATTAATTTGTTGAACCTTAAATCGCAATACCTAATCACAATTCCCTGCGGATCAACCCGTACTTGCCGGCTCGCTACAACACGCCGTGCACTTGCGGTTTATAAATATTTAAAATGAGAACGATCTCGCGTGCGTATTCCGTTTTCCTAAAAACTTATCTCATATTTCAAAACATACACGTTTGCACGTGCGGGTGAATTCCCAACAAGCTTTTGTGGTTCCTAATAGGAGGAGTGTTGTCTCCTGAGGGTTTTCAGTGGATTACACCCACAAAATCCAGTCAAGTTAGTATCGTGGAGAAACCGTTGATTCTAATTTTAAGGTTAGATATCAAAATTAGAAGTTCTATCCTCCAAGTTAGAGACGTTAGACCCTATTTTTGACTCCTCACAATTTGTTTAACATAAGCTCATACGCGTCTTTACGTGATAGTGCGGATAGTGTCCATAAGGTTTTAAGAACATTGATTAGGGTCATCATGTCATAAATACAGACCAGGATAGACTTCTAAAGGATCACACGAGTTTGAAAGGAGTTAAGATTTTCTCAAGTTTTTATTCTCCAGTTAGGTTTCAAGTCCGAATATATATCAATTTTTAACAGAAAACTTAAATCTTATACTTCACGCCACCCTTTGACCTGTTTTTGTTCATACACACCCATCGTTATCGTGCAAAACGTTTTAATAAATACAAACCATCATATCTCCGCGAAAAAACTGTTTTAATAGAAAATTTGTCTCCGCCAAGATTATTCTCCCACAAAGAACTGTTAGGATTTTTAACTCGGAGAGAACACTTGCTTAGCTTGCTTTATCTGGTGATCGGAAACTTAGCGAGTTTTGGGTCAATGACTCCCAAACCAGATGGTTTTAGGGCATTAGGTGTGGAGACACCCCAAGGACTTAATTACCCAAGTTATCAAGGCCACAAAACAAAAGACTCATTTTATTTTAAATAATTCTGCACTCAGTGAAAACGGAGATATAGCCAGCTTTTTCTTTTAAATCTGAAGACGTTACATGTGGATAAGGTGTGTAATTACTCCAACAAGGTTTTAGATGGGTTATTTTTCAGACTTACAGTTTATGTTAAAACCACAATAATATCCTTCATATTCACCTTATTTTATGAACTATTCTTGATATTACTTAACTCAGAACAAATCTGTTTGATCCTAAAGATTTTTATCAATTTTAAAAGTTTATAGACATGTGTGATTTTCATCAAATTCTCAAAAACAAACAACACGTGTAAAGTGTTTAAAAGGACGTATATCAGTTATGGTTAAACATAAAGGGGGGTTATCTTTCGGGTCGTCAGTCCCTCGAAAAGGATTTAATTATTTCTAACTTATCAACCGAACCGTCATACTTTGAATCTAAGTTCCCCCACTAGCTAACATGACAAAGTTTTTATATTTTTTTTGGAATTTTTTTCGATTTTTATGCGCTTTTTAATATGTATGTAATGCAGAATATACAATATACACATGATGCAGATAAACGCAGAGCTCACCCACTAACCTGGTTGTTAAAAAAAATATGAAAAGAATACGAAAACAATAAAAAGCAAGAAAAGGAGTTAAGGAAGAATGGTTGTGGCTTGGCTTGGAAGCTTGAATCGCGACGTTTACCTCTACACTCCCTTGATCATGAGTTGTCCGGCCTTACCTTGATCCCGGCATGAAGCACGACTTGTCAACGTGGTTGCGGAGCACAAACCGTCAAATTCTGATATTCGCCGCAAAGCACGAAATAAGTCCATTTTGATCACTTACCGTTTGTATGTCCGCTCTTGTGGTATCAACGCTAAGTACAAATCTTGACAAGCATACGTCAACAACAAAAACACAAAGTAGTTAGTGAGAGCAAAAGGTTTTGGTGTTAAGTGTGCTAAGTGTTTGTGATGGTATATGATATATGAAATTAAGAGATTTGTCGAGTCCTTAATTACAACATACCATATCCAAACTTAGCAAACTTAATGCCGAATTGATTATAACTTTAACATTGAAAATCGGGAAAGGGAATGAATACGGTATATGAGGAGGTTACAAGTAACCATGGTTCAAAATACCGTATCATATCAATACATAAACAATATTTAGGGTAGAATCATAAGTTAAGCATATGAAACATAAACAAGAGGTGGAGGAGGTAAAGCCTTTCATCTCACTTCCTCACCCATACCACAACCAAAGAATTAGTTAAGCATGATAAAAACAAGTGAAGAAAATAAGCAAGAATAAAAGAAATAACAATTGCAATATAATAACACTTGAGAGAAAAGATACAAGAATTTGGTATCTTGTTCAACCTCCTTAATGAAGCTCTCCAAAGAGAGCTTCAAGAGGGAAGAAGAAGAAGAAGAAACTAATGAAGCTCACTCACTCTCAAGCTAAACCAAAAATAAAGAAACTAAGAAATGTATTACAATGTATTTGGTATGGCCCCCTCTCTTTAGATCAGTTCTGGTATTTATAGGCCACAAAACAATATAAAAGTGATGATGTTGTGCTAATAAACAACTAGAGGAAATATGGGGTCAAATGGGGGTAGTGGGGCCGAGCTCGCCGGACTTGGTAGGGTCCTCGCTGGGTTAAAACCGAGCAGTGGGGCACGTGCTGCAGTGGTGTGCATGGGTGCTCTCTACAATCACTCTGGTGCTGTTTGTTTGGTCTAAATTAACCTGGTTTGCCTTCAGAGTTTTGGAGGGAAACTTGGTGCAACATCTTACATCAACACTTTAAGCATTTATTGCACCGTCAATGCACATCACACCATATGTGCCTACTTACTCAAGCCATCATGCCATGGCTGCCCCCACTAGGTCCAAGCTATGTGCACACTTATATGTTGGATCATTTTTAGTCAAAAAATGTGCACACATGCACTATTTGCAAAAGAGCTCAAAGGATATCGGTCGGTTTTTTGGTCTGCTTGCAGTGTCGGCTCCCAAACTTTATATCTGTGATTTTGAGTATGTTTCCAGTATATTATCATGAACACCTGTAATCTGTAATTACTAAGCAGACACTGGTTAATAGCACCGATATATAGCAAAATAGATAACGAATGAGAAGTAATAAAATGCTGTTTTCTATGATGAACACCTGCCTCCATCGCTGTGTTAGGAATATGTATACTCTAGAGGCCATTATTGTATGATATAGTGGATGTATGTGTTAGTTGTATGTATGCCCTAGAGGCCAGTATTGTACAGATGATGTATATTATATTGGATGCCTGGACATATATAGAGATGCCTTTCTTGCTCGATATGATAGTATGCTATCTGGTTGCTCTTTATCTTAACATGTACACTAGTCTCTTTATACTGTCTTATAGTTACATGTTGGTAAAGCCCTTAGGATATGTACTTGACTACCTGGACTGTGATGCAGATCATACTAGTGGGGACATGGTAGTCTATAAGTACATCCTTCAAGGTCCCTAGTCGTGGGTGTATCGAGACGGGGCATCGATATACCAGAGTAGACTAGCGTATACGCTTCTCGACCCATGAGATGGGCGATGGATGATCCCACATCCATTGGTGTTTGACATCAGAGATGGTATACGGCTGCTCAGTGGAGACTGGGTACACTGGACGGACTCGCCGAGAACTCCCAGATGGTATTATACCTCACGTCAGATGGCAGTTCTCAGGTGACACTTGTACAGGTTAGTCTGTAGACCCGAGATCGTCATAGAGTCTTGTGTGATTCCCACTGTGCTTTGATCTCCACCTTACCACGTCCATGAGGGCGTGCAAAACGGTGGTCTTTGGGTACAGTCCGGAGTCATATGGAGGCAATGAGCGATAGGAGGGGTTTCGTCTCTCCCAGTATTGGGGGTTGATGTTGCGCTGTGCTCGATTGGCCGTAGCAGGGAAGTCCCTGGCCAGGGCTGATCAGAGATTTGCTGGTAAGTGTTACCAGTAGTTTCTCGACCCGTTATGAGCCTCACATCGGCACGACTTATCGGTTATTGGGGTCTGACGTTTACCACCCCTAGACTTGATATGCGACATATCAGACGAACAGACCGGACTGTACGGTAAGTGTTACTGGTTGGATTCACAGGAGTGTGAGCGGGCTAGCTCGTCGATCTTCTGATCGCTCAATACCCGGATGGCCGTTACGTTTAGCAGACCGCTTGCGGCTTGTGGGTGCTTGATATGATCATCATCTGCTACCGGCGTATTGACGAGTCTTTAGAGTCCTACACAGAGGTTTCCTGGCTCAAGCGAAACGAAATGGGAGCGCATATGAGATATGTGCGGGAGCGAGAATAATGCGTGTATGTGATACCGCATTTCATTCTCGCGATAAATGTTTCGATTGGTTATATTCGATATGACCTAGTTATCGAATCATTGATTCGATAAATCGATACATTGGATACTAGTCGGTTATGTGCGACATGACCGGATCATTGATTCAAATGTTGATTTAATGATTTAATGTATAATTATATATTTGATATATTACTTTACATTAACTAGTATTGGTTCACTTTAAACGGATTTTTCTCACTTGATGCACATTGTATATGTGATATGCTTTTGTGCACATTTTTGTATCATGTTTGATGATACTTGATCATGTGGTTAAGTGTAAAGGATTAAACCATGGTTAAGAGATGATTAGGGTTTTGCAAATTCATTTATCTATTTATTTATTTATTTGAAATGGATTAAGATAAGAATGGTGGCTTTATTTGTTTTATGTTGAAGCTTCATGAAGCTTTGACCTTAGTGACCATTCTTGTCTTCATGCTTAACCCTAACTCATCCAAGTAACCATGGTCCATTCTCTACACTCAACTAAGGTTAGATTATGATAAGTATTGATTTCTTTTTCAATTTATCATAACACTTATCATAAACTAGCTTCATCTTCTCCTTCTTCTTCAAGAGAGAAAACTAGATGCCATCAATGGCAACTTGAGAAAAAGTTAGTGAAATCCAATTCTAAAGCGAACCCACCTCCTATTTCTTCACCCTCTACCTCTTGCCAAGTTGTTTTGGGTGTTTTCTTCACAAGTTTCACAACTTGGTGAAGTTGGAGCTTGAACTTGCGCAACCTCGACGTAGATCGTCTTTGACACGAAGCCGACGACCTATTCCGCTCGTTTTCCCGATGAAGCCGACGAATGAGTCTAGGATTCGAAAAGGACAGCGAGAGGATGACTACGTGGAGCTAAGGAAGTGGATATCCGGATCTACAAAGATGGTAGCATCTAACTTTTAGTTAAAGTGTTAACTAGTTTATAGTTTCGCCTAGAAATCTAGCCGACGATCCGTATTAGGGTTTCTCGGCACCCATAAAATTTTAAATTGGCATGTTCGATGCCTTGTGAGACCTCTATAGTGTGCCTAGGAACCCTACAGTGGTATCAGAGCCTAGCTAGAGCCTTAGGCGAAGTCTAGACGCAATTTGAAGCCCGATCGAACCCAAAAACCTCACTTTAAGATGCTCTCTGGACTTTTTCTAAATTCTGGGATTTTTCCAGATTAAAAATTGCTAAAAAATTCAGCAGGGAAATATATGAATTACGGTGCAAAAATTTGTTCATGAACAGTCTAAAGCGCGGCGGATCCGCGGCCTAAGCCTCCTTAGGCGGCGGATCCGCGGCAGCTTTATTAAATTATTATATATTTTTTGCACAGTAACTGATATCTTCTGGTGTTGGATTTTCTGGGAATTTTTAAAATTTATTCAAGAGTTGAATTTTCTGGGATGTTTTAGAGCTTCGATAGTTCGATCGGATTATCAAATTTCGTCTTTGTGTTTTTCCGGATAATTTTTTGAATATGTTAAAAAGTTCGACCGGATATAAATACCCAACTTTTCCCCTGTCGGGAAATTTCCAAGTGTTGGATTTTTCCGTAGTTTAACGACGTTCTAAGTAGTGCAAGTAACGCGATGGACCCTCTAGAAGACAACAAACCTTAACTCGATTATGTGACCGTCTTGAACTGCCCTTTGAACCTTCGGGTTTGGGGCAGTACGGCGTGCCACATGTGAGGCGTTGGCTTGACCCTTCTACGGCTGGACCATTGGTACTGAGGCACGAACTGAATGTTGTTAGACTTATTTCATGTGTTGAGCTGTATCGGGAAAACTTGGGTATTCGAATGTTCGATCGGAAAGTTTAACATTTTCTGTTTATCTGGAATGTGATACAATAATTGGAATTCACAAACAGTTATGAGATAACTGAATGAATGTTATAAATCTAGCGGTTTAGTTTCACTTGATATCGAAAAGAGTTTTCGATAATGGGACTAAAATGCGGGGTTTATAACTGTTAGGCATGTGATGTCTAAAGAGGTTGCGGATTCCAATTGTTGTAGTTTTAAACTTTCTTTTCTGTGACCGTAAGTGTAGTATGTTCATATCGCTGGTTTCATTGCTATACGTCAACGACAATTGGGGTATGCATACTTACTTACGTTGATGACATGTGATGTTATGTGTTACTGGATATGTTATATTGGATAGTCGTGTTCGAATAGCCGGGTTTTTTTATGTGAGATGAGTGTTTTTCATTTTCATTCATGTAAAAACTTGTATGTAATATTCTTTTATTTGGGGCACTTCCAGGTAGCGGAAGTTGTCACCTTTTGTATATTATTTACTTTTCCGCATTAGGATAGACCCAAGGAGGGGAGCACAAGTAACCGGGTTCTGGGGTCCAGTGGGAGACCAACTCGAGGAGTCGAGTCCGGGTCTCCTAACCCTAGAATTAGCAGGGTTGCTTGCCGCTCTCGTAGGGGTCTAGGGGTGTGGGATTGGCTATTCATCACGACCGTGGAATCCGTGTTTTATACTGGCTCGTATTGAAAACACGGACGTCCTAGTATATCCAATGTTTCATATGTTTCTTCTGCTGCGATATCTGTAATGTGATGTTCTATGATGGATATAGTATATAGTATATATGATATATTATATAGACGTTACTTATGTTTTACACCCGCGCTAGCCCTGCCCTGCTCTGTCGTTAGTTACCTAACCTAACGGTGCACGAGGGGACATCGAGGCGAATGCGGATGGCATAAGTGTACGTCATATCTATCTGTGATGTTTAGGTATTTAAATGATGGGACTTCATTAATGTGATTAATGAAAGATAAGAAACCTAAGATGTTGTGGAATCGAATTTCAAAATAAAAACAGGTAGCTACAGTTTTTGCTTTGCACAGTGATATATATGATATATCCCGCACCTCATTCGACGAGGAAAGGATCGAGATCCCTTCACCGGGAGTGACTCCTTTAGCAATAACTGGAAGATGCTACACACTCGGTTTGCTTTTGACTGCTTTTGGGTTTTTGCTTTGCACAGTGATATATATGATATATCCCGCACCTCATTCGACGAGGAAAGGGCCGACGATCCCTTCACCGGGAGTGACCCCTTTAGCAAAACTAGAAAAGCCTCAAAATCACTCCATTTCAAAATTTCATTTGATTCTACAACGATATCAAGTTCATTACGCAATAGGTTTTCAGAAAAACCTGTCGTAGCCCTCCGTCATTTCAGATAAGTAGTAGTTAGTATTCGTGCTACGTTTGTTGGCCTGCGTCAAGGCGTAGTGTGCGGTAGCTAACTAGTATTTATCTGCTTATGCATATGATGCAGATTGGATTAGGGTAGTCGTACGACTTTGTTGGCCTGCGTCAAGGGTCGTGCGGGTGGGTTTAATTCAATCAGGAAATGAAGGGTTGAACTTGACTAGCGTGCTGTGATTTGTTGGCCTGCGTCAAGGTCATAGGACGCTAGGGGCAAAATATTATCGGGAATTTCAAGTGTTGAAATTTGCAATGAGATTGCATACCTTCTATGAGATAGTTGGATCCCGATACCCACTGCGAGTAAGAGTTACTCCTGGGAGAGTTTTACACATTGCAATTAGCTGATCAAGTAGGTGTCTAGAAAGGTGTTAACGAGGTTACGCCTCTGGGAAAACGAGGTTTACATTAATTAGGTTCGTGCGAAAGCACGGGGGACCTCCCTCAAAGTACCGACACTGGCCTGGCTGAAAGATTGGCGAACTTGTAGTGTGTAATTAATCCCGGCTAGTCTTTCCTTTTAAGGTTTGAAGAAAGATTTGATAAAAAGCAGTGGGAGCCATCCTGATTAGATAAGATAATAACCAATCTGATCTTGCACGAGCATACGCTAAAGTGTTTTCTTCTCTCTCTCTCCAGGTAGCGACCATTTCATGCCTTAATCAAGATAATAATATGGATGTATTGACCGAACCCGCATGTTATACTTTGCTGGGGAACGTTGGTTCCGTTCTTTCCTATAAGAGTTATAGGACTGAACAGGATATAGGGGAATACCAGGATTCCCATGCCACCCGAATGAAGAAAGTACATGTTGATGCATTTTCTTCGGGTGTGTTCGTTACTGAGAACTGTTTCTCCATTTGCTCTACGTCCTGGGTATTAGATACCGGGTCAGGATCCCATATATGTAATCAGTTACATGGGCTCAGGAAAGGTAGAGAACTTGGAGAAGGTGATAAAGACATTAGAGTTGGAAATGGTGCAATTGTTGCAGCTAAGACTGTCGAGGAATATCACCTTGCATTACCAACTGGTAATACATTGGTTCTGAACGAATGCTATTACATGCCGAACCTGATATGCAACATTATATCAGTTTCTTTATTAAGTAAAGAGGGATATAATTTTGTACTACAGGATAATGTTATGAACATTTTCCGTAACCAAAAGTTGGTTGGATCAGGCACGTTGTGCAATGGCATTTATGTTCTAAACCAATCAACAGTTCTGAGCATAACAAACACGCACAAGAGGAAGAGTTCTGAACTGAACGAATCCTTCTTGTGGTATTGTAGACTGGGTCACATCAATGCGACACGACTGGCTAAGTTGCATAAGGATGGATATTTAAATCCGTTTGAATTTTCATCCTATGACACTTGCCAGTCATGTCTCAAAGGCAAGATGACCAAAGCTCCGTTTACGGGACACGGAGAAAGAGTTACCGAACTCTTGGGACTGATACATAGTGATGTATGCGGTCCCATGTCTACACATGCCAGGGATGGTTCTTCGTACTTCATTACATTCACTGACGATCTCTCTAGATTCGGATATGTGTTCCTGATGAAACACAAATCAGAAGCTTTTGAGAAATTTAGAGAATATAAACAAGAAGTCGAGAACCAAACCGGAAAAAGTATTAAAATCCTACGATCTGATCGAGGAGGTGAATACTTGAGCAATGAATTCCTGGACTTCCTAAAACAGAATGGGATTCTCTCTCAGCTGACTCCTCCATATACACCACAGCACAACGGTGTATCAGAATGGAGGAACCGCACCCTATTAGATATGGTGCGCTCTATGATGAGCACAGCTGAGTTACCTATTTCCTTCTGGGGATATGCACTGGAAACAGCTGCAGACCTATTGAATATGGTTCCCACCAAAACCATGCCGACCACTCCATATGAGATATGGAAAGGAAAGAGACCATGTCTTAATTATGTTAAGATATGGGGTTGTCCGGCCTATGTAAAAACGCAAAATCCGGACAAACTCGCGGCAAGGTCTATTCTGTGTAAGTTTATTGGATATCCCAAACATTCGCGAGGGTATATCTTTTACCATACCGAGGAACAAAAAGTGTTTGTTTCTCGACATGCCACCTTTTTAGAAAAGGAATTTCTTGAAAAAGAAATTAGTGGCAATGAGGTAGAACTGGAAGAGGTTCCAGCAATACAGACTACAACAGAAGATTTGGTTGAACCAGAGGATTCAGTAGTTCCCGATGAATCTCAGCCTCTCCGCCGATCTAGTAGGGTTCCTCGCCCACCTGAGAGATACTACGGTTTTCTCATGGATGGTGGGAGCGAGGATTGCATCATGGAGGATGATGACCCAACTAGCTTCGAGCAGGCCATCACGAGTAGGGACTCAGTGAAATGGCTGGATGCTATGCGGTCCGAGATGGAGTCCATGTACACCAACAAAGTATGGACTTTGGAAGTTGCTCCTGAAGGGGTAAAACCCATCGGGAGCAAGTGGATCTTCAAGAAGAAACTTGGTGTAGATGGGAAAGTGGAGACTTTCAAAGCTAGACTTGTAGCAAAGGGTTTTCGTCAAAGACCAGGTGTGGACTATGACGAGACTTTTTCTCCAGTGGCTATGCTTAAATCCATCCGGATCATGCTTGCCATCGCTGCATATCATGATTACGAAATCTGGCAAATGGATGTTAAGACCGCCTTTCTAAATGGTGATTTAGAAGAGTGCGTGTACATGACTCAGCCAGAGGGCTTCGTAGACAGTGGGAGCAGCTGCAAAGTGTGCAAGCTGCTTAAATCCATTTATGGATTAAAGCAAGCATCGCGGAGTTGGAACATCTGCTTTGATGTCGTTATCAAAGAGTTTGATTTCGTCAAGAACCCAGATGAACCTTGTATTTACAAGAAGGTGGCAGGGAGTAAGGTTGTCTTCCTCGTATTGTACGTGGACGACATACTCTTGATAGGAAATGATATTCCTATGCTGCAATCGGTCAACCTCTTCTTATCACAAAGATTCTCAATGAAAGATCTTGGTGATGCCTCCTGCATATTGGGAATTAGGATCTATAGAGATAGATCCAAACGGATTTTGGGATTGTCCCAATCCAGGTACATTGACACCATACTAAAGAGGTTTATTATGGAAGAATCCAAGCGTGGGAATTTGCCTACGATCTCTGGAGTCACTCTCTCCAAAGAGATGTCTCCCAAGACTGATTTGGAGAGAGCTCGCATGCAAGGGATACCCTATGCTTCGGCAGTAGGCTCTATCATGTATGCGATGCTATGTACCGACCCGATGTAGCATACTCACTAAGTGTAGTGAGCAGGTATCAAGCTGATCCTGGAGAGAGTCACTGGACAGCTGTGAAGAGCATTCTCAAATACTTGCGAAGGACTAGAGATATGTTCTTGGTGTATGGTAATGGAGAGCTCCAAGTGGAGTCCTTTACCGATTCGAGCTTCCAGAGTGATAAGGACGACTCTAAGTCGCAGTTGGGTTTTGTCTTTACCCTTTACGGAGGGGCGGTTGTTAGTGTATATGCCCTAGAGGCCATTACTGTATCATACTAGTTTGTATATTACTTAATGGATGCTTGGGATATTCACCTTGTATATACAATCTTGCTCAAAATAGTAGTATGCTACTTGGTTTGTTTCTACTTCAATGTGTACTTGTGTTTATTTCAGTATATCACTTATACGCATTAGTGGAGCCCTTAGGATCTTTGCTTGATTACCAGCGTTGTGATGGCAGTCACACTAGTGGGGGCTGGGTAATCTATAAGCACATCCTTATTCAGGTCCCTGGTCGCAGGACTATCGAGACAGGGCATCGATACTCCGGAGTAGACCAGCGCATGCGCTTCTCATCCCAGTGTGGGAGACGGTCTGTCCCACAGCCGTCAGTACGTCGTACTTGAGATAGTATGCGGGTGCTCGTTAGGTTACGGGTACACTGGACAGGACTCGTCGGGAACTGACTAGTTGGTATTATACCTATCGTCAGTTATCAGTTCCCAGGTGACATGAGTACAGCTTAGTCCGCTGACTTGACACTGTCACTCCGCCTCGAGTGTGTTCCCACTGTACTTTGATCACTACCCTACCACGGCTCAAAGGAGTCGTGCAAACAGGTAGTGGTTGGGTGCAGTCCCGAAGCACTTGGAGGCAGTGACGGTTAGACAGGATTCGTCTCTCCCGGTATTGGGGGTTGACATCGCGCTGTGTCTAGGAGAGCCATTACACGAGTAGTCCCTGGCCAGGGCAAACGAGATATACTGGTAGGTTTCCAGTGTTATCTCAGGGTGTATTGGGCTTCACTCCGGCACGACTTGTACCGCTATTGGGGGACTGACGTTTACCGCCCCCTAGGCCCGCCATGCGATGTATCAGACGAACAGACCGGACTGTATGGAGAATGTCACGCTCAGGCTCAGTAGGAGTTCAGATGGGTTTCGCCTCGTCGGTCTTCTTGTCGGCATTACCTGGGGACCGTTACGCACAGCTAGTGCCGCTTGCGGTCTGTGGTTAAACCCACTGCCAGCGTAGTGTCGAGTCTTTAGAGTCCCACACAGAAAGCTTTTCGCCTTTAGGCAAAAGAGTAGAGGTCGCATGGTATTGCGACAGGTCGCATGGTTTTGCGACAGGGTTCGGTCACATCCGTGCACTTGTGCACGTACAGTGTCCGGACAGTTTACACTAGCGGGCTTTGGTTTAAGCCAGATCCTAGTGTACCTTATGGGATTGGATTTATCCAGTTTGCATTCGTGTTCCTCGGAACGCGGATGCGGGTGTGTATGCACAGTTGACAGGGAGGCAGAGGCAGTGGATTCTCATTAGGGTTGTTGACAGTTGACCGTTGACTTTTGACTTTTTGCTCAACCCTAATGAGAATATGATATGTGATTAACTATTATATTAATTAAGTATTATGGTGATATGGTTGTTGACTTGTTGACTTTTGTTGACTTGTTGACTTTGGTGACTTGTTGACTTTTGTTGACTTGTTGACCGGTTGACTAGGCTTGACTAGTTGACCATCATGATAACCATGGTTATCATTTCATGCCAAAGACTTTTTTCTTGCTTGCTTTTTGAGTAAAATGAGTGCATGATATGATAACCTTATGGTTGCTTCTAACCATCACCAAAAGACTTTTTTGATATGATGAGTTATGATCACTTTGGATTATGAGAGGGTGAGAGAGAAAAGAGAGCCTCATTCTTTCTTGCTCATTCTCTCTCTTGTTCTTGAGCTCTCCCCTTGCTCTCACCCTCAACCTCTTGCTCCCTCTCTTGATCTATGGTTCTCTTGTCTCATGAGTTGAGAATCAAGAACCATAGACAAAATCCCATTCTACTTCCTCTCTACTCATTCTAGTTCACTAGGTTTAGCAAACCAAGTGAACTAGTTTCTTCAAAGACCGAAGAAGGAGCTAAAGGTTGGAGCTTTCAAGTGGATCTATCTTCGGCGTACGGAGACGACGAGAAGGAGCCATCGGACCACCACCGGAGCTTGTAGAGAAGGAGTTCAAGTTTAGGTATAACCATCTTCATCCGAGTAGCTAAACATCTTTAGCTTAGTTTGCTAGTTTTAGTTTAGGTAACGATCCCGACCATAAGTTAGTCCATGTTGCCTCTTGCGATAAAAATTTTGATTTTATACCGTTTCCGCCTCCCCGTAAGAACCGGGGGTCGCAATATGGACTTACAGTGGTATCAGAGCCTAACTAAACTTAAACTAGCTAGGTAGTAAAGTGTAACGAAGTTCGGAACCGAAAAAAAATCACAAAACCGGAAAACTACAAAAACTGAGTTTCTGTTGAAATTTTTTCTGGTCAAAATGAAAAACTTCATACTCCTAAATTCGTCTCAGGGTTTTGTTAGAACACCCATGAAAAACGATTCACCAATTCGTCTAAACCGCCGCGCTTCCGCCGCGTGACCCTTCTTGGCCGCCGCGGAAGCGCCGCGGTTTGTTGTCTTTAGTGCGTCGTTTTTCGTGCAGTGTGTGTCTGTGTTGGTTTTGGGATTTTTGAGATATATTATATGTGCCCAGATTTTACAGAAAAGAAATTTCCTTTTGGGGTCCTATAATTCCGTATTTTTTCCGAACTTCATTGCACTTTGACTATGATGGTTATATCTGTGATGTTTGCATGTATTGAACGTCGGCTAATCGCTATAAGTCGATTAGTCGGGGTTATACATGATCTGTAATGTGCTGGAATGTGTATATAAATATGTTGGATTGTCGCGGGTGAATAGCCGGGGGTTGTGAGACGAGAGTTTACTTTTCTTGCAATTCATGTAAATTTGTAAATTGATGTAATAATTATTTGTTTGGCCGCACAACCGGGTCGGGGTTGTAGCCGTCATTGTATAATTTCTTTTTACTGTTTTTGCTCCTAGGATAGACCCGTGGAGGGGTGCACAAACTACCGGGTATGCCGAAGTGTCGAGTGGCCTACTCATGGAGATGAGGGAGGTTGCTACGCTTCGGGTACTTGGCGGGTAGTTTGCCGTACCCGTAGGGGTCTTGGGTGGGGTATTGGCTATTCACCGCGACCGTGTTATCTGTTTTTGTTACAGGCTCGTACAAATTACAGATTACTAGTATATCCAATGTATTTATCTGTGATCTGAAATGTTTATCATTGCAGTATATCTATATAAGATATTATTTAGGCGTTGCTTATGTTTTACAGACGCGCTAGCCCAGCCCCCGCTCTGTCGTTAGTTAAGTAACCTAACGGGTAATGACGGGGCCCAGTGGCGAATGCGAATGGCATAAGCGTACGTCATATTTTGGTTGTTTTCTGCAATGGTAGGATTAATTGATGGGACGCATTAAAAGTACTAATGCAAGAATATCACGCATTAAAAGAACTAATGCAAGATAATAAACCAAGTTAAAGTCGTTGGAACACTTTCGAAAAACCACTCGGTTCTTTTCAAAACAAACTTTTAAAATACGGAGTTTGAGCCACTCCATTTTAAAGCTATCTCGTTCCATCGACCAAATCAAGTTCACTACGTTCACGGTTTTGCCAAAACCATCCGTAGCCCTCCATCATTTCAGTTAAATATTCGGTAGTATTCAAGCTATGTATTTTGACCTCACGCCAAGGCATAGTGATTGGTAGCTGCCGGATATTTATCTGTTGCATAGATAGAATGCGTTGGTTTGAGACAGTCGTACTGCCATTTTGGCCTACGTCAAGGGTATGTACGGGTGGATTCAAATTAACCTGGATAATGATGGGACGAACTTGACATGTGACTTATGACATTTTGACCTCACGCCAAGGTCATAAGAGCATGGGGCAAAAATCCACATCGGGAGTTTCATAAGTACTGAAACTTGCTAGATTTGCATACCATTTGGAGTGTGATGATTCTGGTAGGATTCCTTCAGTTTCGTCACGCGATGATATTTGGATCCCGATCCTACTGTGAGTATATGCTACTCCTCGGGAAATTTCTCACTTAACGATCAATGCTATAAACCTAGTAGGTGCCTAGAAAGGTGTTAGCGGGGCTACGCCCCCAGGGAAAAGAGGTTCTCTAATTAAGGAACTTCGCGAAAGCGTTGGAAAACCTCCCTCGAAGTACCGACACCGGCCTGGCTGAACGGTTAAGCAAGTATTGTACGGTGGGATTGATCCTGACTAATTCTTCCTTTATGGTTTGAGGAAGGATTCGAGAAACAGTGGGAGCCATCCTGTTTAGACAAACTAAAAACCACTCTAAACTTGCAAGAGCATCATGCTGAGTGTTTCTTCTTCTCTCTCCTAATTGCAGCGACCAATCAACATGACTGGACTTAAGTTACTCCTAGATAAAAACAAGCTGACAGGGCCAAACTACAAAGATTGGCTCAGGAATGTCACGATAGCAATCACTTATGACAAGCTGGGGTATCTTCTTACCACCAAAGCTCCCCCTGTCCCTGGTCCAACTTCCAGTGTCGCGGATAAGGAAGTCCGCAAGACTTGGGAGATTGATAGCGCGAAGGCCAAGTGCCTCCTGCTTGCCTCGATGGACAACGAACATCAGAGGAGGCATGAGAATATGGACATGGAGTCCATATTGCTCCATACAAAAGAACTGTATGGAGAGCAATCACGTATCGCAAGATACGAAGCGTCGAAAAAGTTGTTTTCGACAAGAATGGCCGTCGGATCATCAGTAGCCGAGCATGTGCTAAAAATGATCGGCTTCATTGAGGAGCTCGCTGACCTAGGGATCACATTGGAGAGTGAGCTATATACGGATATAGTTCTCCAGTCCCTTCCTTCCACTTACGCCCAGTTTATACTGAACTTCAACCTACAAGAAAAAGAGGTTGAACTATCAGAGCTCCTCAACATGCTGAGGAGCGCAGAGGGCACCCTACAGAAAGGTAGGGAAACATCCACTTTGTTTGTAGGAGGATCATCTTCTTCTAGGTCCAAGGCGAAAGCCAAGGGAAAGAAGAAGAAGGCCCCCGCCAAACCAAGGGGCGGTGTTGGTAAAGTGGATACGAAGGGAAAAGGCAAAGCAACAAAGATAGCGGGGAAGCTTGTGGATAAGGAAGAATGCTTCTATTGTCATAAGAAAGGACACTGGAAGAATGATTGCAGGGCCTGGAAGGCCAGAACACAGGAATTGAAGCAGGTTGCAGCTTCAGCTTCAGGTGTGTATGTTATTGAAAACTGTCTTTCAATAAACTCTACTTCCTGGGTATTGGATACCGGATCAGGATCTCATATCTGTAATTCTTTGCAGGCGTTGAGAAACCGTAGTGTTTTGAAAGCAGGTGACATGACCCTCAGAGTTGCAAACGGAGCTAGCATGGATGCTAAAGCCGTGGGGGACTATCACCTGGGAATGTCAGATGGACATGTTTTGGTTTTGCGTAATTGCTTTTTTGTACCCAACGCAACTTGTAATATCATTTCTGTATCTTTAGTTTCTAAAGAAGGTTATGAATTTGCGTTTGTAAGTAATGTTGTAAACATTCACCTTAATCAAGTATTGATTGGGTCAGGTACTCTGAGTAATGGTATATACGTGTTAAACCAACCACAGATTTTCAACGTCCAGAATACACACAAAAGAAAGTCTCCAGAAATAAATCAGACTTTCTTATGGCATTGTAGATTGGGTCACATCAATGAGAGAAGGTTGACTAAGTTACATACAGAAGGATATTTGAATGCGTTCGAATATCAATCGTATGCCACTTGTCAATCTTGTCTCAAAGGAAAGATGACAAAGACTCCGTTTACTGGACAAGGAGTAAGAGCGAGCGAGCTCTTGGGACTCGTACACAGTGACGTGTGCGGTCCAATGTCTACACATGCCCGAAGCGGACATTCTTACTTCATTACTTTTACGGATGACTTCTCAAGGTACGGTTATGTCTTCTTAATGAAACATAAGTCCGAGACCTTTGGAAAATTCCAGGAGTATAAGAATGAAGTAGAGAAACAGACCGGCAAAAGTATTAAGATTCTAAGATCGGATCGAGGTGGAGAATACTTAAGTGCCGAATTCCTGGACTATTTAAAAGAGAACGGAATTCTCTCTCAGCTTACTCCTCCATACACCCCGCAACATAACGGTGTATCGGAGAGACGGAACCGCACCCTATTGGATATGGTGCGGTCCATGATGAGTAACGCTGAGTTGCCGCGATCATTCTGGGGATGTGCGCTAGAATCAGCAGCATACCTTTTGAACCGAGTTCCGACTAAGACTGTGCCTACCACCCCATATGAAATGTGGAGTGGGAAGAAACCCTATCTTCAATATCTGAAGATCTGGGGATGTCCAGCTTTTGTCAAAAAGCAGCATGCGGACAAACTCGAGGCACGCTCAGTACTGTGCAAGTTTGTGGGATACCCAAAGAACACCAGGGGGTATCTTTTCTACTACGCAGAGGAACAAAAAGTCCTTGTTTCTCGTAATGCCCACTTTCTAGAACACCAGTTCTTGGAAAAGGAAATTAGTGGGAGCGCAGTAGAACTAGAAGAAATTCCAGAACCACAGACTATTACTGAAAGGTTAGTGGAACCAGAGGGTTCAACAGAACAGGACATTCCTACGCCGCTCCGCAGGAGTAGTAGGCAGTCTCATCCGCCCGAGAGATACTGCGGTTTTCTCATAGACGGGGATAGAGAGGATTGCATCATAGATTATGATGAGCCTACTAGCTTCCAGCAGGCCGTTCAGAGCGTTGACTCAGTGAAATGGCTGGATGCAATGCGGACCGAAATGGAGTCCATGTACACCAACAAGGTATGGACGTTGGACATTGCTCCAGACGGGGTAAAACCCGTAGGATGCAAGTGGATCTTCAAAAGGAAGATTGGTGTAGATGGACAGGTTGAGACCTATAAAGCTAGGCTGGTAGCAAAGGGTTTTCGTCAAAGACCTGGCTTGGACTACGACGAAACCTTTTCTCCAGTAGCCATGCTGAAATCCATTCGGATCCTTCTTGCCATTGCTGCCTTCCACGATTATGAGAGCTGGCAAATGGACGTAAAGACAGCTTTTCTAAATGGAAATTTAGAGGAGTGTGTCTATATGGACCAGCCAGAGGGTTTCATTCAGAGTGGGAGCAGCGGAAAGGTGTGCAAGTTGCTTAAGTCCATCTATGGACTAAAGCAGGCATCGCGGAGTTGGAACATCTGCTTTGATGAGACGGTCAAAGAATTTGGCTTTATCAAAAATCCAGATGAACCATGCATCTATAGTAGATTTGTAGCGAGAACTGTAGTATTCCTCGTTTTATACGTGGATGACATTCTCTTAATAGGAAATGATATTCCTATGCTACAATCTGTCAAGGGGTTCTTGTCACAAAGGTTCTCCATGAAAGACCTGGGTGATGCCTCATACATCCTGGGGATCCGGATCCATCGTGATAGATCCAAGAGGATATTGGGACTTTCTCAGTCCAGGTACATCGACACCGTACTGAAAAGATTCAGTATGGAAGATTCCAAGCGTGGTAACCTACCAGCTTGTCACGGGATCACCCTCTCTAAAGAGATGTCTCCCAAGACTGATTTGGAGAGGGATCGCATGTCTATTATACCCTACGCTTCTGCGGTAGGCTCTATAATGTATGCGATGTTGTGTACCAGACCGGATGTAGCTTATGCACTGAGTGTGGTAAGCCGGTATCAGTCAAACCCTGGGGAGAAACACTGGATAGCGGTAAAGAACATTCTCAAGTACCTGAGAAGGACTAAGGAGATGTTCTTGGTGTATGGCGGAAAAGACCTCCAGATCGAGGCCTTTGCTGACTCCAGCTTCCAGAGTGACAAGGATGATTCCAAGTCCATGTCGGGTTTTGTCTTTACCCTCAATGGAGGGGCGGTGTGTTGGAAGAGTTCCAAACAAGAAACCGTTGCAGACTCGACGATGGAAGCGGAATACATCGCTGCATCTGATGCCGCAAAAGAAGCTGTCTGGATGAGGAAGTTCTTGAAAGAACTTCAGGTGGTTCCGTCCATTGTTGATCCAATACCTCTGTATTGCGACAACAACGGGGCTATAGCTTTAGCGAAGGAACCCAGGTCCCATCAGAAATCCAGGCACATCTTAAGGCGGTATCACCTGATCAGGGAGATCGTAGATCGCCAGGAGATCGAGGTTCGGAGAGTCGCTTCAGAAGATAACACTGCTGATCCATTCACCAAGGCCCTGCCCCAGACTCAGTTCGAGCGGCTGATCGAGATGATAGGTCTTCGATACGCCAGTACATGGCCTTAGTGCAAGTGGGAGATTGTTAGTGTATATGCCCTAGAGGCCATTACTGTATCATACTAGTTTGTATATTACTTAATGGATGCTTGGGATATTCACCTTGTATATACAATCTTGCTCAAAATAGTAGTATGCTACTTGGTTTGTTTCTACTTCAATGTGTACTTGTGTTTATTTCAGTATATCACTTATACGCATTAGTGGAGCCCTTAGGATCTTTGCTTGATTACCAGCGTTGTGATGGCAGTCACACTAGTGGGGGCTGGGTAATCTATAAGCACATCCTTATTCAGGTCCCTGGTCGCAGGACTATCGAGACAGGGCATCGATACTCCGGAGTAGACCAGCGCATGCGCTTCTCATCCCAGTGTGGGAGACGGTCTGTCCCACAGCCGTCAGTACGTCGTACTTGAGATAGTATGCGGGTGCTCGTTAGGTTACGGGTACACTGGACAGGACTCGTCGGGAACTGACTAGTTGGTATTATACCTATCGTCAGTTATCAGTTCCCAGGTGACATGAGTACAGCTTAGTCCGCTGACTTGACACTGTCACTCCGCCTCGAGTGTGTTCCCACTGTACTTTGATCACTACCCTACCACGGCTCAAAGGAGTCGTGCAAACAGGTAGTGGTTGGGTGCAGTCCCGAAGCACTTGGAGGCAGTGACGGTTAGACAGGATTCGTCTCTCCCGGTATTGGGGGTTGACATCGCGCTGTGTCTAGGAGAGCCATTACACGAGTAGTCCCTGGCCAGGGCAAACGAGATATACTGGTAGTTTTCCAGTGTTATCTCAGGGTGTATTGGGCTTCACTCCGGCACGACTTGTACCGCTATTGGGGGACTGACGTTTACCGCCCCCTAGGCCCGCCATGCGATGTATCAGACGAACAGACCGGACTGTATGGAGAATGTCACGCTCAGGCTCAGTAGGAGTTCAGATGGGTTTCGCCTCGTCGGTCTTCTTGTCGGCATTACCTGGGGACCGTTACGCACAGCTAGTGCCGCTTGCGGTCTGTGGTTAAACCCACTGCCAGCGTAGTGTCGAGTCTTTAGAGTCCCACACAGAAAGCTTTTCGCCTTTAGGCAAAAGAGTAGAGGTCGCATGGTATTGCGACAGGTCGCATGGTTTTGCGACAGGGTTCGGTCACATCCGTGCACTTGTGCACGTACAGTGTCCGGACAGTTTACACTAGCGGGCTTTGGTTTAAGCCAGATCCTAGTGTACCTTATGGGATTGGATTTATCCAGTTTGCATTCGTGTTCCTCGGAACGCGGATGCGGGTGTGTATGCACAGTTGACAGGGAGGCAGAGGCAGTGGATTCTCATTAGGGTTGTTGACAGTTGACCGTTGACTTTTGACTTTTTGCTCAACCCTAATGAGAATATGATATGTGATTAACTATTATATTAATTAAGTATTATGGTGATATGGTTGTTGACTTGTTGACTTTTGTTGACTTGTTGACTTTGGTGACTTGTTGACTTTTGTTGACTTGTTGACCGGTTGACTAGGCTTGACTAGTTGACCATCATGATAACCATGGTTATCATTTCATGCCAAAGACTTTTTTCTTGCTTGCTTTTTGAGTAAAATGAGTGCATGATATGATAACCTTATGGTTGCTTCTAACCATCACCAAAAGACTTTTTTGATATGATGAGTTATGATCACTTTGGATTATGAGAGGGTGAGAGAGAAAAGAGAGCCTCATTCTTTCTTGCTCATTCTCTCTCTTGTTCTTGAGCTCTCCCCTTGCTCTCACCCTCAACCTCTTGCTCCCTCTCTTGATCTATGGTTCTCTTGTCTCATGAGTTGAGAATCAAGAACCATAGACAAAATCCCATTCTACTTCCTCTCTACTCATTCTAGTTCACTAGGTTTAGCAAACCAAGTGAACTAGTTTCTTCAAAGACCGAAGAAGGAGCTAAAGGTTGGAGCTTTCAAGTGGATCTATCTTCGGCGTACGGAGACGACGAGAAGGAGCCATCGGACCACCACCGGAGCTTGTAGAGAAGGAGTTCAAGTTTAGGTATAACCATCTTCATCCGAGTAGCTAAACATCTTTAGCTTAGTTTGCTAGTTTTAGTTTAGGTAACGATCCCGACCATAAGTTAGTCCATGTTGCCTCTTGCGATAAAAATTTTGATTTTATACCGTTTCCGCCTCCCCGTAAGAACCGGGGGTCGCAATATGGACTTACAGCGGTTAGCTGGAAGAGTTCCAAGCAGGAAACCGTGGCAGACTCGACGATGGAGGCTGAATACATCGCTGCCAACGATGCTGCCAAAGAGGCTGTCTGGGTCAAGAAGTTCATTACTGAACTTGGAGTGGTTCCATCCATTGAGCATCCAATACCTTTGTATTGCGATAACAATGGAGCGGTGGCTTTGGCCAAGGAACCCAGGTCCCATCAGCGATCCAGGCATATTCTGAGGCGGTATCACCTGATCCGGGAGATAGTTGATCGCCGGGAGATCGAGGTCAGGAGAGTTGACACGAAGAACAACACGGCGGATCCACTCACGAAGGCCATTCCCCAGATACAGTTTGAGAGACTCTTCGGGATGCTCGGTATGCGATACTACAGCAGCTGGCCCTAGTGCAAGTGGGAGATTGTTAGTTGTATGTATGCCCTAGAGGCTAGTATTGTACAGATGATGTATATTATATTGGATGCCTGCACATATATAGAGATGACTTTCTTTCTCGATATGTAGTATGCTATCTGGTTGCTCTTTATCTTAACATGTACACTAGTCTCTTTATACTGTCTTATAGTTACATGTTGGTAAAGCCCTTAGGATATGTACTTGACTACCTGGACTGTGATGCAGATCATACTAGTGGGGACATGGTAGTCCATAAGTACATCCTTCAAGGTCCCTAGTCGTGGGTGTATCGAGACGGGGCATCGATATACCAGAGTAGACTAGCGTATACGCTTCTCGACCCATGAGATGGGCGATGGATGATCCTACATCCATTGGTGTTTGACATCAGAGATGGTATACGGGTGCTCAGTGGAGACTGGGTACACTGGACGGACTCGCCGAGAACTCCCAGATGGTATTATACCTCACGTCAGATGGCAGTTCTCAGGTGACACTTGTACAGGTTAGTCTGTAGACCCGAGATCGTCATGGAGTCTTGTGTGATTCCCACTGTGCTTTGATCTCCACCTTACCACGTCCATGAGGGCGTGCAAAACGGTGGTCTTTGGGTACAGTCCCGAGTCACATGGAGGCAATGAGCGATAGGAGGGGTTTCGTCTTTCCCGGTATTGGGGGTTGATGTTGCGCTGTGCTCGATTGGCCGTAGCAGGGAAGTCCCTGGCCAGGGCTGATCAGAGATTTGCTGGTAAGTGTTACCAGTTGTTTCTCGACCCGTTATGAGCCTCACATCGGCACGACTTATCGGTTATTGGGGTCTGACGTTTACCACCCCTAGACTTGATATGCGACATATCAGACGAACAGACCGGACTGTACGGTAAGTGTTACTGGTTGGATTCACAGGAGTGTGAGCGGGCTAGCTCGTCGATCTTCTGATCGCTCAATACCCGGATGGCCGTTACGTTTAGCAGACCGCTTGCGGCTTGTGGGTGCTTGATATGATCATCATCTGCTACCGGCGTATTGACGAGTCTTTAGAGTCCTACACAGAGGTTTCCTGGCTCAAGCGAAACGAAATGGGAGCGCATATGAGATATGTGCGGGAGCGAGAATAATGCGTGTATGTGATACCGCATTTCATTCTCGCGATAAATGTTTCGATTGGTTATATTCGATATGACCTAGTTATCGAATCATTGATTCGATAAATCGATATATTGGATACTAGTCGGTTATGTGCGACATGACTGGATCATTGAATCAAATGTTGATTTAATGATTTAATGTATAATTATATATTTGATATATTACTTTACATTAACTAGTATTGGTTCACTTTAAACGGATTTTTCTCACTTGATGCACATTGTATATGTGATATGCTTTTGTGCACATTTTTGTATCATGTTTGATGATACTTGATCATGTGGTTAAGTGTAAAGGATTAAACCATGGTTAAGAGATGATTAGGGTTTTTCAAATTCATTTATCTATTTATTTATTTATTTGAAATGGATTAAGATAAGAATGGTGGCTTTATTTGTTTTATGTTGAAGCTTCATGAAGCTTTGACCTTAGTGACCATTCTTGTCTTCATGCTTAACCCTAACTCATCCAAGTAACCATGGTCCATTCTCTACACTCAACTAAGGTTAGATTATGATAAGTATTGATTTCTTTTTCAATTTATCATAACACTTATCATAAACTAGCTTCATCTTCTCCTTCTTCTTCAAGAGAGAAAACTAGATGCCATCAATGACAACTTGAGAAAAAGTGAGTGAAATCCAATTCTAAAGTGAAACCACCTCCTATTTCTTCACCCTATACCTCTTGCCAAGTTGTTTTGGGTGTTTTCTTCACAAGTTTCACAACTTGGTGAAGTTGGAGCTTGAACTTGCGCAACCTCGACGTAGATCGTCTTTGACACGAAGCCGACGACCTATTCCGCTCGTTTTCCCGATGAAGCCGACGAATGAGTCTAGGATTCGAAAAGGACAGCGAGAGGATGACTACGTGGAGCTAAGGAAGTGGATATCCGGATATACAAAGGTTGTAGCATCTAACTTTTAGTTAAAGTGTTAACTAGTTTATAGTTTCGCCTAGAAATCTAGCCGACGATCCGTATTAGGGTTTCTCGGCACCCATAAAATTTTAAATTGGCATGTTCGATGCCTTGTGAGACCTCTATAGTGTGCCTAGGAACCCTACAGTATGGACATATATATAGAGGGCTTTCTTGCTCGACATGATTGTATGCTATCTAGTTGCTCTTTATCTTAACATGTACACTTGTAATATTATACCGTCTCTCTGATACATATTGATAAGCCCTTAGGATGTTTGCTTGACTCCTAGGACTATGATGCAGATCATACTACCGGGACTTATGTAGTCTACAAGCACATCCTTTAACAGTTCCTAGTCGAGGGAGTATCGAGACATGGCATCGATATTCCAGAGTAGACTAGTGTGTACGTTTCTTGACCCTGTAGGGGGCGATGGTTGATCTCATATCCATTGGTGTTTGACATCAAAGATCGTACATAGGTGCTCATTAGAGAATGGTTACACCAAACAGGACTCGCCGAGAACTCCTAGATGGTACTATACCTATCGTCAGATAGCAGTTCTCTGGTGACACTGGTACAGGTTAGTCTGTAGACCCGAGATCGTCATAGAGTCTTGTGTGGTTCCCACTGTGCTTTGATTTCCTCCCTACCATGGCTCAAAGGAGTCATGCAAACATGTGGATTTTAGGTACAGTCCCGAGTCACATAGAGGCAATGAACGATAAGAGGGGTTTTGTCTCTCCCGGTACAGGGAGTTGATGTTGCGCTATGCTCGATTGGCTATAACTGGAAGTCCCTGACTAGAGCTATTGATGAGATTTACTGGTAAGAATTATCAGTAGTTTCTCATACCATTATAGGCCACACATCAGCATGACTTATCAAGTTTTTGGGGTCTGACTATTCCACTTCTAGACTCGATATGCGGCATATCAGACGGAGAGACCAGACTGTACGGTACGTGTTACTTATAGGCTTCATGGGAGTTTGGACAAGCTTGCTTGTTGATCTTCTATTCGCTCAATACCTGGGTAGCCGTTACGTCCAGCTAGTACCGCTGACGTCTTCTGGGTAACCGATGTGGTCATTACCTACTGCTGACATATTGATGAGTCTTTAGAGTCTCACACAGAAGTTTCCTAGTTCAAGCGAAACAAAGTAGGGCACATATGCTGATATGTGCGGGGGCCTGATTAAATACGAGTATGTGATACCGTATTCTAATCTGGCGGTTATTTGATATCATTTAGGTTATATGTGATATAACCGGATTATTGAATCAAGTGTTGATTTGATAATGTGATATACAAATAAATGATATTAGTCGGTTATATATGATATAACCGGATTATTAAATCAAGTGTTGATTTAATAATTTAATATATATTTATATTTGATATAATTAAATGTTAACTAATATTATGCTCACTATTTTTTTTCTTAATATATATATTAATATATATATATATATATATATATAATGAACCATGGTTAGATTTTCTATTTTGAGAAAATAGAAAATGAGGAGGAAAAATGAGGAGACTTTTGTGGTATGGTGCATAGCATGGCTTATTCATTTTTTTATTAGTCTTGATTCACTATTCAAGCATGGTTGCAATTTATTATTACAATTTATTCCATGCTTGAATGAGTGAGGTCAAAAGAGGAGCCATTCTACACTTGAGTTTTTCGTGAGTTCATGCCTTCACCATTTTGAGCTCTTTTCATTTTTCCCATCTTCTTCTTCCTCTTCTGTAAAACCCTAACCCTCACATGAGATATGAATCATAGGGTTTTGAGATAAATCCTAGTGAACTTAGAACCCCTACTTCACCATTATACACTTGATTAGCACTCAAGTGTAGTGCGTTTCCTTCACTAAAGAGTTTAGTGAAGAGGTAGCTTGGATTAGCGGAGTTTTGGGTGGATCATCATCGGCACGAAGATCGCAAAGGAAGCTCGATCCAATTTTAAGTAGAGCCTAGTGGAGTCGCGTCAATTACAGCACGGAGCTTGAGAAGAGAAAGACACGGTCTACAAAGGTTGTAGCCTCCATCTCTTAGCTAGTTTAGTTGATATCATCATAGTTAACCCTAATAATCTAGTTTGATCCTTAGTTAGTCTAGCTTAGCACCTAGAAATTTTTAAAATTGCATGCTTGATGCCCGTTTAAACCTCATGGTGGTGCTAGGGTAGACTTTCATGGTATCGGAGCCAAGCTAGAACATTTGGGTAAGTGTTTGCGATGTTAAAGTGTTCGATCGAATTTTCGAAGCCAGATTTTCTCAAGTTTCTGTCGATTTTTCGAAAGTTGAAATTTTCATGATTAAAAATATGCAGAAATTATGCAGTCTTTTTAATGGAGCCCCAAGAAATTTGAACCCTTAACTCTTACAAAGCGCAGCTGAACCGCGACCCAAACCCTTGTTTGGCCGCGGTTCCGCCGCATTTTTAGGGTGTTTTGGGATTTTGTTTTCTTCTGATGCTCCGTATCATATTTGGCACTTTCTGGGTGTTTTTAATGAGACTCAAGATGTTGAGATCTCTGTGATTTGTGGGTGTTTGAGGAATCGATCGAAATGTTTGGCGTCGTATATATTATAATGATATGTGATACAATATTTGGAATCCACAATAATTAGTTTTGAGAAAACTAGTTAATGTTCTATAAATCTAGCGTTTTAGTCTCAGTTCATCGATTGCTATGGAGTTTCGATTCGGATCAAAACTCCGTCGCAATCGCGTATAGTATGCGAACGACAGTCGGGAATCATATTGAATTATCCGAGTGCTTATTGAAAAGAGTTTTCAGTTTGAGACTAAAATGCAAGGTTTATAGGGTTAGGAATGAAATTCGGAATATGAGATATTCCGGGTTTATGATGTCTAAGGAATTTGTGGATTCTAAATATTGTAGTTTTTCATTTCTTTTCTGCGACCGTAAGTGTAATATGTGGTGCATCCCCGATCTCGTTGCTATATGTCAACGGAATTTGGGATACGCATATTTACTTATGTTTATGACATGTGATGTTATGTTTTGCTGTGATATGTTATATTGGATCGTCGTGATTGAATAGCCGGGGGTTTTGCGTGAGATGAGAGTTTTTCAATTTTCATTCATATAAAGATTGTATATAATATTCTTTTATTGGGACACTTCCGGGTTGAGGATGATGTCACCATTGATGTTTATTATTTACTTTTCCGCATTAGGATAGACCCAAGGCGGGGAGCATAAGTATTCGGGTTCTGCAGTCCAGTGGGAGACCATCTCAAGGAGTCGAGACTGGGTCTCCTAACTCTAGAATTGGCAGGGTTTCTTGCCGCTCTTGTAGGGATCTAGGGATGTGGGTTTGGCTATTCATCACGACCGTGGAATCCGTGTTTTTCATTATTGGCTTAATTTAAAACACGGACCTCCTAGTATATCCAATATTTCATATGCTGTCTTCTGCTCCTTGGTTTTGTGATGTGATCATATAACTACGTGAGATGAATGCTATATATATATGATATATAATAAATGTTGCTTATGTTTTGCACCCGCGCTAGTCTAGCCCCCGCTCTGCCGTTATTTAAATAACCCAACAGTGCATGATGGGGCCCCATGGCGAATGCGGATGGCATAAGCGTACGTTCTATTTTTGGTTCTTTTCTGTGATGTTTAGGGAAACATAAATGATGGGACTTCATTAATGAGATTAATGAAAAGAAAAGAAACCTAAAGATATTGTAAAATCAAAATTTTAAAAAATGTAGCTCTAGTTCTTGCTTTACATAGTGGTATTCCTTGATGAATATCCAACACTTCATTCGATGAGGAAAGAGCCGAGATCCCTTCACTGGGAGTGACCTCTTTAGCAAAACTAGCAAATACTACAACCCACTTGGTTTTGTTTTTATAGCTTCTCTAGTTCTTGCTTTGCATAGTGGTATTCCTTGATGAATATCCAGCACCTCATTCGATGAAGAAAGAGCCGAGATCCCTTCACCGGGAGTGACCTCTTTAGAGAAACTAGCAAAAGCTACAAAAAACACTCAGTTTCAAATCACTAGATTCTACAACGATATCAAGTTCATTACGTTAAAGGTTTTCTTCAAAACCAGTCGTAGCCCTCCGTCATTTCAGATAAGTACTATTTAGTATTCGTGCTGTGTTTGTTGGCCTGCGTCAAGGCGTAGTGTACGATAGCTGATTTGTGCTTATCTGCCGCATTTGATGCGATTGGATTAGGGTAGTCGTACGATCTTGTTGGTCTGCGTCAAGGGTTGTGCGGGTAGGTTTAATTCAATCACGAAATGAACGGGTTGAACTTGACTAACGGCCTATGGTTTGTTGGGTTGCGTCAAGGTCATAGGTCGTTAGGGCTAAAAACAGATATCGGGAATTTCAAGTGTTGGAATTTGCAATGAGATTGCATACCTTCTATGAGATAGTTGGATCCCGATACCCACCGCGAGTAAGAGTTGCTCCTGGGAGATTTTTTCACTTTACAATTAGCTGATCCAGTAGGTGTCTTAGAAAGGTGTTAACGGGGTTATGCCCCTGCGGAAACGAGATTATTTAATTAGTTCCATGCGAAAGCATGGGGAGACTCCCTTGGAGTACCAATACCTGCCTGGCCGAACGATTGGCGAACTTGTAGGGTGTAATTAATCCTAGCTAATCTTACCTTTTAGGGATTGAAGGAAGATTTGATAAAAATAGTGGGAGACATCCTGATTAGATAAGACAATAACCAATCTAATCTTGCAAAGAGCACACGCAAAAGTAATTATCCTCTCTCTCCTGGTAGCGACCAATGACACGCCTTAATCAAGATAATAATATGGATGTATTGAACGAACCCACTTATCATACTGGGCTAGATTTTGCTCTATCTTATGACTGTCATAAGTCTCAGCAAGGAATAGTAGAATACCCGGATTCCCACACCACCCAAAACGAAGAAGGAGCATGCTGATGCATCTTCTTCGGGTGTGTTTGTTACCGAGAACAGTTTCTCAGTTTTCTCTATGTCCTGGGTATTGGATACCGGATTAGGATCCCATGTATGTAATTTGTTACATGGGTTAAGTAGAGGTAGAGAATTGGGAAAAAAGTGATATGTCCCTCAGAGAAGGGAATGGTGCAATTGTTGCAGCCAAAGCAGTTGGCGAATATCATCTTGTATTACAATATGGTAACACAATGAAGCGACTGTTATTTCGTACCAAAAATATTGTGAATTTTTTCCTAAATCAAGTGTTGATTGGGTATGGTACGTTGTATAACGGTATATACGTTCTAAATCACAAAACAGTTCTATGTATACATAACACACATAAGAGGAACAGTTCAGAAATGAACGAAGCTTTCTTGTGGCATTATAGACTAGGTCATATCAATGCGACAAGACTGGCTAAGTTGCATAAGGATGGATATTTGAATCCGTTCGAATTTACATCTTATGAAACTTGCCAGTCATGTCTCAAAGGAAAAATTGACCAAAACCCCATTTACTGGACATGGAGAAAGAGCTACTGAACTCATGCGACTGATACATAGTGATGTATGCGGTCCTATGTCTACACATGCCAGGAATGGTTTTTCGTACTTCATTACATTCACCGATGATCTCTCAAGATACGGACATGTGTTCCTGATGAAACAAAAATCTAAATCTTTTAAGAAATTCAAGGAATATAAGTACGAAGTTGAGAACCAGACGGGTAAAAGTATTAAAATCTTTCGATCTGATCGGGGAGGAGAATACTTGAGCACGGAATTCAGAGACTACTTAAAAGAGAATGGGATTTTCTTTCAGCTTACTCCTCCATATACACCACAGCACATTAGAGTTTCGGAGCGGAAGAATCGCACCCTAATAGATATGGTGCGCTCTATGATGAGTAATGCTGAGTTGCTTATATCCTTTTGGGGTTATGCACTTGAGATAGCTGCATACCTATTGAATAGAGTTCTGACCAAATCCGTGCCTACCACTCCATATGAGATATGGAATGGGAAGCGACCATATCTTAAACGAGTTAAGATATCGGGTTGTCCGTCCTATGATAAAAAGCAAAATCTGGACAAGCTCGAGCCAAGGTCTGTTTTGTGCAAGTTTGTGGGATATCCAAAGGATTCATATGGATATATTTTCTACCATACATACTGAGGAACAAAAAGTGTTTGTTTCTCAACATGCCACCTTTTAAAAAAGGAATTTCTTGTGAAAGAAATTAGTGGTAATGAGGTAGAACTGGAAAAAGTTCCAGCTACACAAACTATAACTGACAATTTAGTAGAACCGGAGGATTCAATAGTCCCCGACGAATCTCAGCCACTCCGCAGATCTAGTAGGGTTCCTCTTGCGTTTATTGTTTTACTTCCTCCTATGCTCATGTTATTCTTATTGCATTGTAGATATATATACATGTGTTTTCATTAGCAGTTATGATCTCGCATGCTAGGACAACTGTACCATTACCGATGATGCGTATATTGCACGTACACTTGCTTGCCGGCTCACACATATCGGTATCGGTAATTTCCATGTCACGTATTCTTCTATCAACTCGTGTAACAACAATTGCATTTCACTATTTCCTTATGGACGACCCGTACTCATTGCGGCTAGCTATTTGCGATACCGTCTTGATTGCGGTTATTTACAACATACATAGACACACTTTTTCGCATCAATCAAGCGTCGTGCCAACAGATGGAGAATTTGAATGCGTCCATTGCCGCCCTTATATAACCTAACAAACCAGCAGCTAGTTCCCAACTAGCTCCGCATTTTACAATGTATGATGAGGCGATGGGACAATTTGAGGACTTGTGTAGTGAGAGTGAGCAGTACACCTTTCCAAATCACAATCTAAGCTACCCATTCTAAATTGAATTCCACAACTCCAGTTTCGAAAGTCAATCGATTTCCCCAAATGATTCACCAATTGAAGATAGAATGCTTGATAAGTTGTGCGACTATGTAGTGTTTGATTTACTATATTGTGAAGGGTCCATTTCAAGTGAAACTAATGCCAATCCCTTTGATCTCTACACCCCTACTCTAGAACAACAATTGATTGAAAACCATGCTTTTGATGAGGTGTCTGAGAAATTTAATTTTCACTTGATTGCGGATATCGACATGTTCATACCAGAATATTGCATTTAATACTGCCCATTCATCTACCCGTTTGTTTATAGGCAGGTGCTTTTGATCCATGTTGCTACATATTTACAGGTTACATCCACCTGAGAGATACTATGGTTTTCTTAGAGACGGTGGAAGCGAGGATTGCATCATAGAAGATGATGACCCAACTAGTTTCGAGCAGGCCATCACAAGTGGAGACTCTGTGAAATGGCTGGATGCTATGCGATCTGAGATGGAATCCATGTACACCAACCAAGTATGGACTTTGGAAGTTGCTCCTGAGAGGGTAAAACCCATCGGGAGCAAGTGGATCTTTAAGAAGAAAATTGGTGTAGATGGAAAAGTTGAGACTTTCAAAACTAGACTTGTAGTAAAAGGTTTTCGTTAACGACCTGGTGTTGATTATGATAAGACCTTTTCTCTTGTTGCCATGCTTAAGTCCATCAGGATCATACTTGCCATTGCTGCATACCATGACTACAAAATCTGGCAGATGGACGTCAAGACCGCTTTTCTAAATGGTGATTTAGAAGAGAGCGTGTACATGACACAGCTAGAGGGCTTCATAAACAGTGGGAGCAGCGAAAGAGTGTGCAAGCCGCTTAAATCCATCTATGGATTAAAGCAGGCATCGCGGAGCTGGAATATCTGTTTTGATGAAGCTATCAAAGAGTTTGACTTCATCCAAAATGTAGATGAATCATGTATATAAAAAAGATAGTAGAGAGTAAGGTTGTCTTCCTCGTATTGTACGTGGATGACATACTCTTAATAGGAAACGATATTCCTATGCTACACTCAGTCAACCTCTTCTTATAACAAAATTTCTCCATGAAAGATCTAGATGATGCCTCCTACATCATAGGGATAAAGATCTATAGAGATAGATCTAGACGGATGTTGGGATTGTCCCAATTCAGGTACATAGACACCATACTAAAGAGGTTTAGTATGGAAGATTCTAAGCGTGGTAATTTACCCGCTTGTTCAGGAATCGCTCTCTCCAAAGAGATGTCTCCCAAGACTGATTTGGAGAGGGCTCGCATGAAAGAGATACCCTATGTTCGGCAGTCGGGTCAATCATGTATGCGATGTTATGTACCAGACCAGATGTAGCTTACTCATTAGGTGTAGTGAGTAGGTATCAATCAGATCCTGGGGAGAAACACTGGACAGCTGTGAAGAACATTCTTAAGTACTTGAGAAGGACTAAAGAAATATTCTTGGTGTATGGTAACGGTGAACTCCACGTGGAGTTCTTTTCCGATTCGAGCTTCCAGAGTGATAAGGACGACAGTAAGTCGGCCTCGGGTTTTGTCTTCACCCTCAATGGAGGGGCGGTATGTTGGAAGAGTTCCAGCAAGATACTGTAGCAGACTCGACAATGGAGATTAAATACATCACTGCCAACGATGCTGTCTGGATGAAGAAGTTCATTGCTGAACTTTATGTAGTTCCATCCATTAAGCATCCAGTATCTGTGTATTGTGATAACAATGGAGCTATGGCTTTAGACAAGGAACCCCGGTCCCATTAAAGATCCAGACATATTCTTGTTAGTGTATATGCCCTAGAGGCCATTACTGTATCATACTAGTTTGTATATTACTTGATGGAAGCTTGGGATATTCACAGTTGTATATACAATCTTGCTCGAAATGGTAGTATGCTACTTGGTTTGTCTCTGCTTTAATATGTGCATGCGTTTCTTTTAGCATATTGCTGATATACATATTAGTAGAGCCCTTAGGATCTTTGCTTGATTACCAGCGTTGTGATGGCGCTCACACTCGTGGGAGCTGGGTGATCTATAAGCACATCCTTATACAGGTCCCTAGTCGTTGGACTATCGAGACAGGGCATCGATACTCCGGAGTAGACTAGCGTATGCGCTTCTCATCCCAGCGTGGGAGACGGTCTGTCCCACAGCCGTCAGTACGTCGTACTTGAGATAGTATGCGGGTGCTCGTTAGGTTACGAGTACACTGGACAGGACTCGTCGGGAACTATTGGTTGGTATTATACCTATCGTCAGTTATCAGTTCCCAGGTGAAATGAGTACAGCTTAGTCCGCTGACTTGACACTGTCACTTCGCCTCGAGTGTGTTCCCACTGCACTTTGATTGCTACCCTACCGCGGCTCAAAGGAGTCGTGCAAACAGGTAGTTTTTGGGTGCAGTCCCGAAGTGCTTGGAGGCAGTGACGGTTAGACAGGATTCGTCTCTCCCGGTATTAGGGGTTGACATCGCGCTGTGTCCAGGAGAGCCATTACACGAGTAGTCCCTGGCCAGGGCAAGCGAGATATACTGGTAGGTTTCCAGTGTTATCTCAGGGTGTTCTGGGCTACACTCCGACACGACTTGTACCGCTATTAGGGGACTGACGTTCACCGCCCCCCTAGGCCCGCCATGCGATGTATCAGACGAATAGACCGGACTGTACGGAGACTGTCACATACAGGCTCAGTAGGAGTTCAGATGGGGTTCACCTCGTCAGTCTTCTTATCGACATCTACCTGGGGACCGTTACGTACAGCTAGTGCCGCTTGCGGTCTGTGGTTAAACCTACTGCCAGCGTAGTGTCGAGTCTTTAGAGTCCCACACAAAGAGTTATTCGCCTTTAGGCAAAATGAGTAGAGGTCGCATAGTTTTGCGACAGGGTTCGTTCACATCCGTGCACTTGTGCACGTTTGCTGTCCGGACAGCTTATACTTGTGGGCTTTGGTTTAAGCCGGATCCTAGTATATGATTTGGGATTGGTTTTATCTCTTTGTATTCGTGTTCCTCGGATCACGAATACGGGTGCGTATGCACAGTTGCTTGAGACAGAGGGAGAGGACTTTGATAGGGTTAATGACTATTGTCATTTTATTAACCCTAATGCTTATGTTTGTATTATTGTTAATTGATATTAGTTTAAATAATTGTGCATGGTTATGGTTGTTGACCATTTGACCTCCTTGACTTGTTGACCTAGGTTGACACTTTGACCATCATCATTTCATTTGGAAGATGCTCTTTGATCCTTGCAAATTGCATTAAAAATGAAATGATAATGGTCATGCCTTGATTAACCATGACAATTATCTAGCTAATTATCTAATTACAATAATTCACACATATATGAGAGAATGCTTCATATTTTCTCTCATTCTATTCTTCACTTTCTCTCTCTTGTTCTTCCTCTCCCTCAAGCTCTCCCCTCTCATGTGTTGAGAAACACTTGAGCTTGAGAAAAACCCTTTCTTGATAATCTCTACTCTCATCTAGGGTTCAAGGATTAGCACTTCTTGCACCCTAGTTACTTCTAGCTTGGAGTTGAAGCCAAAGGTCGAGGCTTTCGGGTGGATCTTTCTTCGACGTGAGAAGACAACTAAGGTGACCTCCTTCCACCACTCCAAGGAGCAAGGAGAGAAGGACATAAAGCCCAAGGTATAACCTTTCTAGCACTTAGCTAGTTTCTAGTTAGCTTTAGCTTGTTTTTGTTTAGCAAAGATCCTTCTTTGTCTAGTCCATGTTGCCTAAGTTGATAAAAATTTGATTTTTATTCCGTTTTCCGCCTTCCCGCAAGTACCGTGGTGGGCAACGTAGACTTACAATTCTTAGACGGTATCACCTGATCAGGAAGATAGTACATCGCCGGGAGATCGAGGTCTGGAGCGTTGACACGGAGGATAACACAGCAGATCCACTCACAAGGCCCTCCCCCAGACACAATTTGAGAGACATTTTGGGATGTTGGGTATGAGATACTACAACAACTGGCCTTAGTACAAGTGGGAGATTGTTAGGAATATGTATGCCCTAAAGGCCATTATTGTATAATATAGTGGATGCTTGGACATATACATAGACGACTTTCTTGCTCGACATGATAGTATGCTATCTAGTCGCTCTTTATCTTAACATGTACACTTGTATTATTATATCGCCTCTCTGATACATGTTGATAAAGCCCTTAGGATGTTTGCTTGACTACCAGGACTATGATGCAGATCATACTACTAGGACTTGTGTAGTCTACAAGCACATCCTTTAACAGTTCCTAGTCGAGGGAGTATCGAGACAAGGCATCGATATTCCAGAGTAGTCTAGTTTGTACATTTCTGAACAATGTAGGGGGCGATGGTTGATCCCATATCCATTGGTGTTTGACATCAAAGATTGTACATAAGTGCTCATTAGAGAATGGGTACACCGAACAAGACTCACCGAAAACTCCTAGATGGTACTATACCTATCGTTAGATAGCAATTCTGTAGTGACACTGGTACATGTTAGTCTATAAACCCGAATTTGTCATAGAGTCTTGTATGGTTTCTACTGTGCTTTGATTTCCTCCCTACCATGGCTCAAAGGAGTCATGCAAATATGTGGATTTTGGGTACAGTCCCGAGTCACATGGAGGCAACGAGCGATAGAAGATGTTTCGTCTCTTCCGGTATAGGGAGTTGATGTTGCACTATGCTCGATTGGCTATAACAGGAAGTTCTTGTCCAAGGCTGTTGATAAGATTTATTGGTAAGAGTTATCAGTAGTTTCTCGTACCGTTATAGGCCACACATCGGCATGACTTATCAAGTTATTGGGGTCTGACGATTCCACCCACAGACTCGATATGCGACATATCAGACGAAGAGATGGACTGTACGGTAAGTGTTACTTATAGGCTTCATGGGAGTTTGGACAAACTTGCTTGTTGATCTTCTATTCACTCAATACCTGGGTAGCAGTTACGTCCAGCTAGTACCGCTGATGGCTTCTGGGTAACCAATGTGATCATTACCCACTGCTGGCATATTGATGAGTCTTTAGAATCCCACACAGAAGTTTCCTAGTTCAAGCGAAACGAAGTAGGGCACATATGTAAGGTTAGTATAGCACCCTATGAAGAGTTTTGAAGCATCACATGACCCAAAGTTTTAATTTTTAAGGTGCTAAACTAACATGCAAAGGATAGATCCTAGAAAATTAGGTTTATTAAACATTAAGCTAACAAAAGTTAGGGTTTGAAGGCTACAACCTTTGTAGCTCCCGTTTTTGCTTCGCTCCTTAGGCTCTTTGGGTGTTGGATGAAGGTCCGCTTGTACTCCTCCCACGTCCACGACGATCCACCGCGGAGATCTCCGTCCAAGCTCGCTACTTCGTCAAACCGAAGATAACACTCTAAACAAAACGGCTAAGCTTGTGTAGAATGTTGTTGTGGCTTTGGATCTCACTTCAAAAACCTTTCTTTGATTGTGTTTGACTCACTAGAAAAAACTAGAGAGGAGAAGATGAAGGAGGATGAAAATGGTGGCTATTTCTTTTCAAGAGGTAAAATGATAACCATAAGGTTAAGCTTGTGAAAGAAATAAATATCACTATATATATTTATTCCTTCTTGACTCCAACCATGATTAAATAATAGATGATTAATTTAACTTGGGTTTAGAATGATAAAGGAAAGGATAACCATGGTTTAGTGGTAGGTGAGCATGGTTAGGTTAGAAGAAGCATGTAGAAACTAGCATAATTATCCTTTCCTTTTCATTTTCTTTTTAAATCCATAATCAAATAATAATCCATTAAATAATCTATGGTGTGAGTCTTGCATTGCCACCATTTCCATATGCTGACAACCATGATGGATGGTTGTATGTATGTGTGTATGTATGCACATCCATATGTGCAAGAAACTAGCATGAAAGAAAGAAAGATAAACACACATGAATGCACACATCCATCATCCTTGAAAAGGTTTTCAAGTGAGAAAAACTAATGGTTAAATGATAAATCAACTCTTGATTTATCAATCCGGCCATATCACATATGACCCTACCAAAAGCAAGCCGCCCGATCAATGTACAGTATCATATACGCACATTTCAATCGGGTGCATGCGCATATCGCATACGCGCACCACAACGTTTCGCCTGGACTGAGCAACTCCTTTGTGGGACTCTAAGACTCGTCAATACGCCGGCAGAGGGTAATGATCATATCAAGTACCCTCAAGCCGCAAGCGGTCAGCTAAACGTAACGGCCACCCGGGTATTGAGCGATCAGAAGACAACAAGCGAACCTGTTACAACTCCCGTCGAGCCATCCGGCAACACTACCGTACAGTCCGGTCTCTTCGTCAGATATGCTGCATATCGAGCCTAGGGATGGTGACGTCGACCCCAATAACTCAATAAGTCGTGTCGATGAATGGTCTATAACAGATCGAGAAACTACTGATAACACTTATCAGCAAATCTCAGCAGCCCTGGCCAGGGACTTGCTGTTATAACCAGTCGGGCACTGCACAGCATCAACTTCCAATACCGGGAGAGACGAAACCCCTCCTATCGCTCATCGTCTTCGTATGTCTCGGGACTGTACCCAACGGCCACCTGTTTGCACGACTCAGTAGAGCCGTGGTAGGGTGGCAATCAAAGTGCAGTGGGAGAACACACAAGACTCCATGACGATCTCGGGTCTACAGACTAACCTGTACCAGTGTCACCTGAGAACTGCTATCCGACGATAGATATAATTCCATATAGGAGTTCTCGGTGAGTCCGTCCAGTGTACCCAGTCACCACTGAGCACCCGTATATGATCTCGATGTCAAACGTCGATGAATGTGGGAACATCCATCGCCCATCGTATGGGTCTAGTATCACATACGCTAGTCTACTCTGGTATATCAATGCCCCTTCTCGATATACCTACGACTAGGGACGTTCCAGGATATGCTTATAGACTACAGATGTCCCACTAGTATGATCTCCATCATAATCAGAGTAGTCAAGCCGATATCCTTAGGGCTTTATCAGCATGTATGAATGAATAAAAGCATGATCAAATCAACATGTCAGATAAAGAAGAACCAGATAGCATACTATCATGTCGAGCAAGAATGTAAACTGAATATATATACATGTATAGATACATCCACTATCACATAATGGCCTCTAGGGCATACATATATCCAACAATCTCCCACTTGCACTAAGGCCAGTTATTGGCGTATCTCATACCCAACATCTCAAAAAGTCGCTCATGCTGTGGCTGAGGGAGGGCCTTGGTGAGTTGATCCGCGGCGTTGTTCTTTGTGTCAACTCTCTTAATCTCGATCTCGCGGCGATCTACAATCTCCCGGATCAAATGAAAGCGCCTCAGGATATGTCTGGACCGCTGATGGGATCTGGGCTCCTTGGCTAACGCCATTGCCCCATTATTGTCACAATACAAAGGTATTGGATCAATAATGGTTGGAACTACTCCTAGCTCCGAGACGAACTTCTTCATCCAGACGGCTTCTTTGGCGGCATCATTTGCAGCAATGTACTCAGCTTCCATCGTAGAGTCTGCAACGGTATCTTGTTTGGAACTCTTCCAACTTACCGCCCCTCCATTGAGGGTAAACACAAACCCTGAGATAGATTTGCTGTCATCCTTATCACTCTGGAAGCTCGAATCGGTAAAGACCTCCGTTTGGAGATCTTTATTACCATACACCAAGAACAATTCTTTAGTCCTTCGTAAGTACTTAAGAATGTTCTTCACAGCTGTCCAGTGGTTCTCCCCTGGGTTGGATTGATACCTGCTTACAACACTAAGTGCATAAGCTACATCTGGGCGTGTACATAACATCGCATACATTATAGATCCTACTGCCGAAGCATAAGGTATAATGCTCATGCGAGCTCTCTCTTCATCTGTCTTTGGACAAGAATCCTTGGAGAGAGTGACTCCATGGCAAGCGGGTAAGGCACCCCGCTTGGAGTCTTCCATACTAAACCTCTTTAGGATGGTGTTAATGTACCTGGTTTGGGACAGTCCCAATAACTTTTTGGATCTATCCCTATAGATCCTTATGCCCAGGATGTATGTGGCATCACCCAGGTCCTTCATGGAGAACCTCAGTGATAAGAATGATTTGACCGACTGTAGCATAGGAATATCATTTCCTATCAGAAGAATGTCATCCACGTACAATACGAGGAATGTGACAGCTCTTCCTACAGCCTTCCTATAAACACAAGGTTCATCTGGATTTTTGATGAAATCAAACTCTTTGATAACATCATCGAAACAGATGTTCCAACTCCGAGATGCCTGCTTTAACCCATATATGGATTTAAGCAATCTACATGCTTTCTCGCTGCTCCCACTGTCAATGAAGCCCTCTGGCTGATCCATATAAACGCATTCTTCTAAATCTCCATTCAGAAATGCTGTTTTAACGTCCATCTGCCAGATTTCATAGTCGTAGTGAGCAGCAATAGCAAGTAGGATCCGAATGGATTTAATCATGGCTACGGGCGAAAAAGTTTCGTCATAGTCCAAACCTGGTCTTTGACGAAAACCTTTCGCTACAAGTCTTGCCTTATAGGTCTCTACCTGCCCATCCACACCAATCTTTCTTTTAAAGATCCATTTGCACCCTACAGGTTTTACCCCAGGGGGTACAACATCCAAAGTCCATACTTTGTTGGTGTACATAGACTCCATTTCGGATCTCATGGCATCCAGCCACTTCACAGAGTCACCACTCGTGATAGCTTGCTGAAAACTGGTAGGATCATCATCTTCCATGATACAGTCTTCTCTGTCACCATCAATGAGGAAACCATAGTACCTCTCCGGTGGCCGAGAAGTCCTACCAGACCTACGGAGTGGCCGAGGTTCTTCAGTTTCTGTTGCAACAGCCGGTTCAACCAAATCGTCATTTGTAGTTTGTGTCTCCAGAACCTCTTCTAGATCTACCACCTTGCCATCATCTCTATCCGTGAAAAACTCTTTTTCCAAGAATGTGGCATACTGAGAAACAAACACTTTTTGTTCCTCTTTGTGGTAGAACAGATACCCATAAGAATTCTTTGGATATCCCACAAAGTTACACATGACTGACCGTGTCTCGAGTTTGTCCGGATTCTGCTTTTTAACATAGGCCGGGCAACCCCAAATCTTAATTCTCTTAAGAGATGGTCTCTTCCCATTCCATATCTCATATGGCGTGGTAGACACGGCTTTGGTCGAAACCCTGTTTAGCAGAAACGCTGCAGTCTCCAACGCATGCCCCCAAAACGAGACTGGTAACTCAGCGTCACTCATCATGGACCGGACCATATCTAATAGGGTCCTATTCCGTCGTTCTGACACACCGTTGTGCTGTGGTGTGTAAGGCGGAGTGAGCTGAGAGAGAATCCCATTCTCTTTTAGGAAGTTTGCAAATTCTGTACTGAGATACTCTCCACCTCGATCTGATCGAAGCATCTTAATACTCAAGCCGGTTTGTTTTTCTACTTCTTGTTTATATTCAATGAATTTCTCGAAAGCGTCGGACTTGTGCTTTAATAAAAATACATGACCGAATCTTGAGAAATCGTCAGTGAATGTAATGAAGTATGAAAAACCGCCTCTAACCTGTGTAGACATAGGCCCACATACATCACTATGTATGAGGCCCAGGAGCTGAGTAGCTCTTTCTCCGTGTCCGGTAAACGGAGTTTTGGTCATTTTACCCTTGATACAAGACTGGCAAGTCGCATAAGATTTATATTCAAAAGGATTTAAATATCCATCTTTGTGTAACTTGTTTAGTCTTGTTTCGTTAATATGACCAAGTCTATAGTGCCAAAGAAAAGCTTCATTTAATTCTGAAAGTTTTCTTTTATTAGTGTGTTGTATACTGAAAACTGTGTGTTGATTTAGGACATATATTCCGTTATTAAGTGTACCATACCCAACCAACATTTGATTCAGGTGAATGTTCATAACATTGTTTTGCAATACAAAATTATACCCTTCATTGTCCAACAAAGAAACGGATATTATATTACATAGCATATCAGGTACAAAATAACATGGATTCAAAATCAAAATACATCCAGACGGTAACCCCAAGTGATACTCTCCCACTGCGACTGTATGTACATTGGAACCATTTCCAACGCGGAGAGTATGGTCACCTGTCTTCAAAACCTTGCTATTTCTCAGCCCCTGCATAGAATTGCAAATGTGAGAACCTGAACCGGTATCCAATACCCAGGAAGCAGAGTTTATAGAAAAACAGTTTTCAGTCACAAACGCACCTGAAGCAGAAGCATCACCATGCTTCTTCTTGAGACTTAGGTACTCCGTGCAATTGCGCTTCCAATGTCCTGTCTTGTGGCAATGAAAACACTCGCCTTTCCCTGGGTCTCCAGCCGTGGACTTTCCCTTTCCCTTCACCTTTTTGACTCCGCCCTTAGGATTAGTGGGTTTCTTCTTTTTCTTTCCCTTGGCCTTAGCTTTTGGGCGAGAAGAAGAAGACTGTCCAATGGTCATAACGGGAGTCTTTGCTGACTTCATAGTGCTTTCTGAACTCCTTAACATATTAAGGAGTTCAGGGAGGTCCTTCTCCATGCCATGCATGTTGAAGTTCACTATGAACTGAGCAAAGGTGGAGGGGAGGGACTGCAGAATAATATCTATATATTGTTCATTGTCCATTGTCCATCCCAGGTCCTCAAGCTCTTCTATAAGAGCTATCATCTTCAATACATGGTCTCCTACTGGTATGCCAGAGGCCATTCGCATCTGAAACAGTTTCCTTGATGCTTCGTATCGTAATACGCGGGATTGCTCCCCATACAACTCCTTTGTATGGAGCAATATACCGTGAATATCCATGTCCTCGTGCTGCTTTTGATGTGTATTGTCCATCGATGCAAGCGCGAGGCATGTGGCCGTGGCACAGTCAGCGTCCCATGTCTTGCGGACTTCAATGTCCGCAACTGAGGATTTTGGGCCTGGGACGGGCGGGGCTGAAGCCGTGAGGACATATGATACTTTATCATAAGTTAAGGCGATCTTCAGATTCCTTAGCCAGTCTTTATAGTTGGTCCCATTCAGTTTGTTCTTATCTAGTAGAAGCTTAAGTTAAGTCATTGGTATCTGCCATTAAGAGAGAGAAAAGAATACACTCAGCGAAAGCTCTTGCACAGATTAGATTGGTTTATTATCTTGTCTAATCGATGTTTCCCACTGCTTTTTATCAAGTTTTCTTTCAAACCTTAAAAAGAAAAACTAGCCAGGATTAATTACAGTCTACAACTTCACTAACCGTTCAGCCAGGCCAGTGTCGGTACTTTGAGGGAGGTTCCCCGTGCTTTCGCACGGACTTAATTAGAGTAAACCTCGTTTTCCCAGAGGCGGAGCCCCGTTAACACCTTTCTAGACACCTAATGAGTTAGCTAATTGTAAACTGTAAAACTCTCCTAGGAGCAACTATTGCCCACAGTGGGATCGGGATCCAACCATCACATGGAAGGTATGCAATCTCATTGCAAATTTCAACACTTGAAATTCCCGATGTAATTTTTACCCCTAGTACTTATGACCTTAACTATGGTCAACAAATCATAAGTACCAGTCAAGTTCTACCCGTCATTTCTTGATCAATTAGACCCACCCATATGACCCTTAACAATGGTCAACAAAGTCGCATGAATTTCCTAATTAATCTGCATCATATGCATTGTAGGAAGACATCACTTAGCTACCGTACACTACGCCTTAACTAAAGTCAACAAACGTAGCACGAATACTAAGTACTCTACTTCCTAAAATGACGGAGGGTTGCGAATGATTTTTAAGAAAATCTTTAACGCTTTGAACTCGATATCGTTGTAGAATCAAACAGTTTTCAAAAGGAGTGGCTTAAGCTCCGCAGTTTTGAAAAGTAGCTTTTTCATAAATAGCCGAGTCGTTTTTAAATCCGATTCTACAACATCTTTTAGGTTTATTTTCTTTACATTAATCACATTAATGTAATCCCATCATTTAAGTCTTTAAGCCAATCACAGAAAAGAAACGAAAATAACTCGTACGCTTATGCCATCCGCATTCGCCGCAATGTTCCGTTATGCACCGTTAGGTTACTTAACTAACGGCATACCGGGACGGGACTAGCGCGGGTGTAAAACATAAGCAACGTCTACTATATATCATATATATAATATGTCATTCGTCTTAGATATCACAGAACACAGGCAGCAGAAACATAGATATAACGTGGGATATCTTAGGACGTCCGTATTTAGTATTTAGCCAGAATAGAAAATACGGATTCCACAGTCGCGATGAATAGCCAAGCCCATACCCTGGACCCCTACGAGAGCGGCAAGTGACCCTACCAATCCTGGAGTTTAGGAGACCCGGTCTCGACTCCTCGAGATGGCCTCCCACTGAACCCCAGAACCCGGTCACCTGTGCTCCCCTCCTTGGGTCCATCCTAATGCGGAAAAGTAAATAATATACAACACTGGTGACACAACCGCAACCTGGAAGTGCCCCAAATAAAAGAATATTACATTACATTTAAATTTACATGAATGAAAATATAAAACTCTCATCTCACAAAAAACCCCCGGCTATTCGATCGCGACGATCCTGCACATCATATCTCAGCAACACATAATATCACATATCATCAACGTAAGTAAGTATGCGTACCCCGATTGTCGTTGATGTATAGCAACGAAACCGGCGATATCTAACATACTACACTTACGGTCACAGAAAAGAAAGTGTAAAACTACAATATTTGGAATCCAGATTCTCTTTAGACATCATAAATGCGAAATATCACATATTTCGTATTTCATGCCTACACTATATGAATTCCACATATTGTATCACATTCCAGACAAACAGACAGTATTAAAGTTTTCGAACGAACATTCAAGCACCCAAGATTCACTAAAGCTCAACACTTGAGCAGGGTTCAAAAGATCCGGAGTGTGGCACAGTAGCGGCGGTCCAACCGTAGAAGGGTCAAGCCAACGCCTCACATGTGGCACGCCGTACTGCCCCAAACCCTAGGGTTCAAAGGGCAGTTCGAGACGGTCACATAATCGAGTTAAGGTTTGTTGTCTTCTAGAGGGACCACCGCAAAAAGACTTGCACGTATTTCCAAACTATTTAAACCCCGTGAATAGTGAGTAAATGATACTCGTTCAAACACTTCAATACTTTCTAATTTACCCGGAAAAGAAAGCGAAATGAAAATTCCGATCGAAACCACGAGTCTAAAAACATCTCCAGAATTTTTCAACAGCAGATTCAGATTAAATATACTCAAAATATACTGTAGCAGGTAAAGAAAATTACTGTGCAAAAAATTGTCAAAGAGCCCCTTATATGGCCGCGGATGCGCGGCCTAAGCTTGCTTATGCCGCGCTTACGCGGCCAAAGTTACTGTTCACTGGCTCGAATTGTCCAGATTATCTTATTTTTACCTGCTCTATTTTTTAAGAATTTTTAATTCTGAAAAAAGTCAGTTTTTAAAAAATTTCCAGAGAGCATCTTTAAAAGTCGTATTTTTGTTTCGATCGGACTTTTTACTTCGCAAAAAGGTCGCCTAATGTTCTAGGTCGGCTCTGATACCAATGTAAGGTTAGTATAGCACCCTATGAAGAGTTTTGAAGCATCACATGACCCAAAGTTTTAATTTTTAAGGTGCTAAACTAACATGCAAAGGATAGATCCTAGAAAATTAGGTTTATTAAACATTAAGCTAACAAAAGTTAGGGTTTGAAGGCTACAACCTTTGTAGCTCCCGTTTTTGCTTCGCTCCTTAGGCTCTTTGGGTGTTGGATGAAGGTCCGCTTGTACTCCTCCCACGTCCACGACGATCCACCGCGGAGATCTCCGTCCAAGCTCGCTACTTCGTCAAACCGAAGATAACACTCTAAACAAAACGGCTAAGCTTGTGTAGAATGTTGTTGTAGCTTTGGATCTCACTTCAAAAACCTTTCTTTGATTGTGTTTGACTCACTAGAAAAAACTAGAGAGGAGAAGATGAAGGAGGATGAAAATGGTGGCTATTTCTTTTCAAGAGGTAAAATGATAACCATAAGGTTAAGCTTGTGAAAGAAATAAATATCACTATATATATTTATTCCTTCTTGACTCCAACCATGATTAAATGATAGATGATTAATTTAACTTGGGTTTAGAATGATAAAGGAAAGGATAACCATGGTTTAGTGGTAGGTGAGCATGGTTAGGTTAGAAGAAGCATGTAGAAACTAGCATAATTATCCTTTCCTTTTCATTTTCTTTTTAAATCCATAATCAAATAATAATCCATTAAATAATCTATGGTGTGAGTCTTGCATTGCCACCATTTCCATATGCTAACAACCATGATGGATGGTTGTATGTATGTGTGTATGTATGCACATCCATATGTGCAAGAAACTAGCATGAAAGAAAGAAAGATAAACACACATGCATGCACACATCCATCATCCTTGAAAAGGTTTTCAAGTGAGAAAAACTAATGGTTAAATGATAAATCAACTCTTGATTTATCAATCCGGCCATATCACATATGACCCTACCAAAAGCAAGCCGCTCGATCAATGTACAGTATCATATACGCACATTTCAATCGGGTGCATGCGCATATCGCATACGCGCACCACAACGTTTCGCCTGGACTGAGCAACTCCTTTGTGGGACTCTAAGACTCGTCAATACGCCGGCAGAGGGTAATGATCATATCAAGTACCCTCAAGCCGCAAGCGGTCAGCTAAACGTAACGGCCACCCGGGTATTGAGCGATCAGAAGACAACAAGCGAACCTGTTACAACTCCCGTCGAGCCATCCGGCAACACTACCGTACAGTCCGGTCTCTTCGTCAGATATGCTGCATATCGAGCCTAGGGATGGTGACGTCGACCCCAATAACTTAATAAGTCGTGTCGATGAATGGTCTATAACAGATCGAGAAACTACTGATAACACTTATCAGCAAATCTCAGCAGCCCTGGCCAGGGACTTGCTGTTATAACCAGTCGGGCACTGCACAGCATCAACTCCCAATACCGGGAGAGACGAAACCCCTCCTATCGCTCATCGTCTTCGTATGTCTCGAGACTGTACCCAACGGCCACCTGTTTGCACGACTCAGTAGAGCCGTGGTAGGGTGGCAATCAAAGTGCAGTGGGAGAACACACAAGACTCCATGACGATCTCGGGTCTACAGACTAACCTGTACCAGTGTCACCTGAGAACTGCTATCCGACGATAGATATAATTCCATATAGGAGTTCTCGGTGAGTCCGTCCAGTATACCCAGTCACCACTGAGCACCCGTATATGATCTCGATGTCAAACATCGATGAATGTGGGAACATCCATCGCCCATCGTATGGGTCTAGTATCACATACGCTAGTCTACTCTGGTATATCAATGCCCCGTCTCGATATACCTACGACTAGGGACGTTCCAGGATATGCTTATAGACTACAGATGTCCCACTAGTATGATCTCCATCATAATCAGAGTAGTCAAGCCGATATCCTTAGGGCTTTATCAGCATGTATGAATGAATAAAAGTATGATCAAATCAACATGTCAGATAAAGAAGAACCAGATAGCATACTATCATGTCGAGCAAGAATGTAAACTGAATATATATACATGTATAGATACATCCACTATCACATAATGGCCTCTAGGGCATACATATATCCAACAACATATGCTGATATGTGCGGGGGCTTGATTAAATATGAGTATGTGATATCTTATTCTAATCTGGCGGTTATTTGATATCGGTTAGGTTATATGTGATATAACCGGATTATTGAATCAAGTGTTGATTTGATAATGTGATATACAAATAAATGATATTAGTCGGTTATATGTGATATAACCGGATTATTAAATCAAGTGTTGATTTAATAATTTGATATATATTTATATTTGATATAATTATATGCTAACTAATATTATGCTCACTAATTGTTTTCTTAATATATATATATATATATATATATATATATATATATATAATGAACCATGGTTAGATTTTCTATTTTGAGAAAATAGAAAATGAGGTGGAAAAATGAGGAGACTTTTATGGTATGGTGCATAGCATGGCTTATTCATTTTTTTATTAGTCTTGACTCACTATTCAAGTATGGTTGCAATTTATTATTGCAATTTATTCCATGCTTGAATGAGTGAGGTCAAGAGAGGATCCATTCTACACTTGAGTTTTTCATGAGTTCATGCCTTAGCCATTTGGAGCTCTCTCCATTTTTCCCATCTTCTTAGATTTTCTATTTTGAGAAAATAGAAAATGAGGTGGAAAAATGAGGAGACTTTTGTGGTATGGTGCATAGCATGGCTTATTCATTTTTTTATTAGTCTTGACTCAATATTCAAGTATGGTTGTAATTTACTATTGCAATTTATTCCATGTTTGAATGAGTGAGGTCAAGAGAGGATCCATTCTACACTTGAGTTTTTCATGAGTTCATGCCTTAGCCATTTGGAGCTCTCTCCATTTTTCCCATCTTCTTCTTCCTCTTCTACAAAACCCTGTTGGAGTAGTGCCCTCAGAGTCAATTATTGGATCACAGGCACGTGAATGCAATGATCGAGTGAGGACCTATACCGGTAGGACAATCTTACTCAAGATGATAGTATGCTATCTGGTTTATCTTTATCATCGTGTATTGCTTTAGGTGACCTTACAGGTCACTATTGCGCGTTGATAGAGCCCTTAGGATTCTTGCTTGACGGCCAGCAGTATGATGGCGGTCATATACGTGGGAGCTGGGGGTCTATAAGCACATCCTTAAAAGGTCCCTAGTTGTGGGAGTTTTCGAGACAGGGCATCGATACTCCAGAGTAGACTAGTGTATACAGTCGAGACCCCGACGAGTGACGGTGGCCGGTCTCACAAGCCACTGGTGTCAGTTGGTTCACCTAAGATGTATACAGGTGCTCATTGGGTTATAAGTACACCGGACATGACTCGGCGGGAACATGCTAGTTGGTCTTATACCTGACGTCAGATAGCAGTTCCCTGGTGACATGTGTACATGTTAGTTCATCGACCTGAGATCGTCATTTGTCTCGTATGAGTTCCCACTGTATTTTGATTACTACCCTACCACGGCTCAAAGGAGTCGTACAAACAGGTTTTAGTTGGGTACAATCCCGAGCTACATAGAGGCAGTGAGCGGATCTGCAGGGGTTCGTCTCTTCCGGTATTGGGGGTGAGGTCGCACTGTGTCTAGGAGAGCCATTACACGAAGTCCTTGGCCAAGGCAGGAGATTTAATGGTAGGTATTCCAGTAATATCTCAGGGTGTTCTGGGCTACACTCCGACACGACTTGTACCGCTTTTGGGGGTCTGACTTTTACCAACCCCCTATGCCCGCCATGCGATGCTCATAGACGAATGGACCGGACTGTACGGATATTGTCACTGACAGGCTCAGTAGGGTGTCAGGATGAGTTCGCTCATCGACGTCCCATTTGGTCAATATCTGGTAGCCTGATACGTATGGCTAATACCTCTGACGTGCTAGTGGTTAAATCCACAGCCAAAATATTGACGAGTCTTTAGAGTCCCCCACAGACACATTTTCAATTTTCGGGCGAAACGCTGTAGAGGCCGTATGGATATATGGCAGGGTTCGATCATGTACGTGCGGTATTGCACGGATCATGATCGGACGGATAATACTAGCGGGCTTTAGTTTAAGCCGGATCCTAGTATTGTACAGTGTAGATTTTGTCTCATTGCATTTGTATTCGGTCAGAATACAAATACAGGTATGTATATACAGTCGCGGGGTTTTCCTGTAATTTATTATGGGATCGGTTTTTTGAAGTTGCCAGTTTGCATTTCGTTTCGGCCATTTTTCCTTTGTTCTTTCTTTGGCTGAAAAATGGTGTGGAGGGGCTTATTTGCAAATGTCCAAATTAGCTATTTGGAGGGTGTTTCTTGTAAGTGGGTGGTTCATGATGGTTCTTGATTGACTTTGACTTTCATTGGTTCATCATTACTTGGTTGTTGGTGATGGGAGTTGTTATGGATTTGGTTGTGATCATCATTCCTCATGATAACCCTATTCTCTTTCCTTGCATTATGGCTTCCCCCCTTGACTTTCTCCTCCTCCTCTCTTGAGCATGGCTGGCCACACATGTAGGGGGGCTGTCCAAAATTTTGGGGGTGAAAAAAAATGTTCTTTTGGCTTGCATAAAATCCTTTTTGCTCATCTCCAAAAGCCCATTCCTCCACCTTCACAAAATGGCAACTTCTAGTAACCCCATAGGACCCAGTGATCTACATATAGCCTACAGCATTCTTGAACACGTCGACTCGCCAACTTCATGCCCGAGTTGCCTCGGTCCATAGGTAGGAGCCCGTAAAAGAACCCGACGATGTGGTGCCCTTTCCGACGAGGAGATGAAGAGCGGAGATTTCATGAGGAGATCGGAATGGAAGCCGAAGACCGAAGGACACGGATCGCTCGGTATAGCTTTCTACCCATTCTCTAGTTCGCTAGCAGTAGGTTAATGGCCCGATCCGGGTTCAAAGTACGCGGTAGCGCCGGTTCTAGTTTATAGAAAAGTTTTTGATTCCGCATTTTGGCCTCATTCAGACGGCCGGGGTGCTGCCGTGCACTTACACTGGTATCAGAGATATGCCATTAACCTAGTCTAGCTTGCTCTAACGTGTTTAAAATTTCGATCAAACAAATATCCCAAAACCGCAATTTCAAGTGCATCAGTTTTCTGTCGAATTTTTTTTGGCTCGAATAATTATTTGAAGCATTGCAGAAATACATGCAGGCAATTCTAAGAGTTCTGCAAAAATTTAGTGGCTTGACTTTACTGTTCCACCGCGGAACCACGGCCAAACCTATACATTGGCCATGGTTCCGCGGCCATAGTGACTCGTTGTAGCACCAAATTTTTACAGAGGGTCTTGGACTTGGAAATGGGGGTTTTGGTATATTCTGTTTGGGCCCAGATTTTCATTGAGTGCTACAGTTGTGCTTGGGGCCCACTTCGGGAATTTTGGTCGATCGAAAATTTTAAAAATGTTAGTTCACAGTATTTACATTATATCTGCGATTGTGAATGTCACTTGATCGGTAAATCCTATCTAACTGCTATAACCCTTTTAGACGGATTTGCGAACGTGACATTCACGTTGATGTTCTGTGTTGTGCTGTGATGTTGCGGATTTGTCGTGGGGATAGCCTGGATGCAATGGTAGTACAGTTTGGTTATTTATGTACATTTGATATTGCAGGGCGAGCGTCCGACATGTGGACTGCCGTCACTGCCTGTTTGTATATTATTCTTTTAGGGCACGACCGGGCTGAGGTCGATGTACCCGTTGTATATTTTACTTTCTGTACTAGGATTACCCCGTGGAGGGGTGCACGAATTGTTAGGTTTGCCTAGCACCTTATATAGAGTTTGGAAGCATCACATGTCACAAAGTTCAAGTTTTTATGGTGCTAAGCAAGCATACATAGGATCGATCCTAGAAAATTAGGGTTTCTAAACAATAAAGGCAACAAAGACTAGGGTTTCGAGACTACAACCTTTGTAGCTCCCTTCGCTAGACTGTTTGGCCTCTTGGGTGTTGGAGGAAGGTTCCCTTGAAGTCTTCTAGTGTCCACGACGATCCATCCGAAGATCCTTCGTCCAAGCTATCGACTTCACTTTCCAAGAGAAGAAAAGAAGATAACACTCTAAACAAGTGGGCTAGACTTGTGTAGAATGATGTTGTGGTTCTAATTCTCACTTCAAAAACCTTTCTTGATGTGTGTTTTGCTCACTATAAAAAACTAGAGAGCAAATGAAGAAAGAGGAAGAAGATGATGGCTTTTCTTTTAGATGAAGAGAAAAGATTAACTTATGAAAAGAAATGAAAATATATCTATATATATTTATTTCTTCTCATCTATAACCATGGTTAGAATATAAAGATATTATTGTATCATAGTTTAAAACACCTAAGGAAAAATAACCAAGGGTTAAATAGTGGGTGAGCATGGTAAGATGAAGAAGAGTGTAGAAACAATCCAATAATCAACCCTTTTTCTTTCCTTTTGTTTTAGTATAAATACAATAATAATCCATATTAAAAACCCATGGTGTGAGTCTTATATTGCCACCATTTTCTTTGTATAAGCAACCATGATAGATGATGTATGTATGTATGTATGTATGTATGTATGTATGCACATCCATATGTGCATGAAACTAAAAGAAAGAAAACATACATGCATGCATACATCCATCATGTACAAGAAAGGATTTCAAGTGAGAAAAACTAATGGTTAAATGATAAATCAACACTTGATTTATCAATCCGGCCATATCACATATGACCCCACCAAAAGCAAGCCGCCCGATCAATATACGGTATCCTATACGCGCATTTTAATCGGGTCCATGCGAATATCGCATACGCGCACCACAACATTTCGCCTGGACTAGGTAACTCCTTTGTGGGACTCTAAGACTCGTCAATACGCCGGCAGTGGGTGATGATCATATCAAGCACCCCCAAGCCGCAAGCGGTCAGCTAAACGTAACGGCCACCCGGGTATTGAGCGATCAGAAGAAAACAAGCGAACCTGCTACAACTCCCGTCGAGCCAACTAGCAACACTACCGTACAGTCCGGTCTCTTCGTCAGATATGCTGCATATTGAGCTTAGGGATGGTCACGTCGACCCCAATAACTCAGTAAGTCGTGCCAGTGAATGGTCTATAACAGATCGAGAAACTACTGATAACACTTATCAGCAAATCTCAGCAGCCCTGGCCAGGGACTTACTGATATAACCAGTCGGGCACAGCACGGCATCAACTCCCAATACCGGGAGAGACGAAACCCCTCCTATCGCTCATCTCCTTCGTGTGTCTTGGGACTATACCCAACGGCCACCTGTTTGCACGACTCAGTAGAGCCGTGGTTGGGTGGCAATCAAAGTACAGTGGGAGAACACACAAGACTCTATGACGATCTCGGGTCTACAGACTAACCTGCACCAGTGTCACCTGAGAACTGCTATCCGACGATAGATATAATTCCATATAGGAGTTCTCGGTGAGTCCGTCCAGTGTACCCAGTCACCACTGAGCACCCGTATATGCTCTTGATGTCAAACATCGATGAATGTGGGAACATTCATCGCCTATCACATGGGTCTAGTATCATATACGCTAGTCTACTCTGGTATATCGATGCCCCGTCTCGATACACCTTCGACTATGGACATTTCAGGATATGCTTATAAACTACAGATGTCCCACTAGTATGATCCCTATCATAATCACTGTAGTCAAGCCAATATCCTCAGGGCTTTATCAACATGTATGAATGAGTAAAAGCATGATCAAATCAATGAGTAAAAGCATGATCAAATCAACATGTCAGATAAAGAAGAACCAGATAGCATACTATCATGTCGAGCAAGAATGTACACTGAATATATATATAAACATGTATAAATACATCCACTATCATACAATGGCCTCTAGGGCATACATATATCCAACACGAATAGCCGGGTTCTAGAGGGCAACGGGCCCGCATCTCATGGCGTTGAGACGGAGGGGGCCTCACTCTAGAATTGGCGGGCTATTCGCCGCACTCGTAGAGGGTATAGGTTGACCCAAGGAGGGGTGCCCAAGTTACCGGATTTCGTAAAGTGCTGGGTGGTCCATTCACGTTGCTGAAAGGGGCTGTCTCGCTTCAGGTTTTGGCGGGTAACTTACCGTGCCCGTAGGGGTCTAGGATTTCATTACACATGTAGGGTTCCTAGGCACACTAATGAAGTCTCATAAGTGATCAAACATGCCCAATTGAAATTTTACAAGTGCCGAGAACCCTAATACGGATCGTTAACTAGATAAATAGGTGATGCGAAGCAAGTAAACAACTTTAACATAAAGGAAAGAAGCTACAACCTTTGTAGATCCGGTCCTCCACCTCCTAGGCTCCATGATGACGTCCCTCCGCTTTCCAAATTGAATCCATGACTCTAGCATCGGGTTCATCGGAGAAATGGGCGGACTTGGTCGTCGGTTCGATGCCGAAGATGATCTACGTCGAGGCATCACAAGATCAAGCTCCAACTTCACCAAGCCATAAAAACTTATGAAGGATACACCCTATACTACTTGGTAAGAGGTAGAGGATGAAGAAATAGGAGGTGGGTTCACTTTAGAATTGGATTTCTCACTCATTTGCTCAAGTTGCCATTGATGCTATCAAGCTTTTTCTTCTTGAAGAAGAAGAAGAAGATAATATATTATATATCTTTTTTTAAAATAAAAACAATATGATACTTATCATAAGCTTAACCTTAGTTAGGTGTAGAGAATAAACCATGGTTAGGGTTAATGGTTAGGTTTAGGAAAAGAACAAGAATGGTCAAGCTTTCAACATTTCATGAAGTTTCCACAAAACTACAAAATAAGCCACCATTCTCTTTATCTTTTCTAAATGAAATAAATAAAATAAATAAATAGATAAATGAATAAGTAAATGAAATGAAACCCTAACCACTAACTAACCATGGTTTAATTCTTTACACAAACCCAAGCAAGAATGTATCATCAAACATGATACAATCAAGTGCACTAAAATATATCACATATACAATGTGCATTTCAAGTGAGTAAATCCATTTAAAGTGAACCAATACTAGTTAATGCAAAGTAATATATCAAATATATAATTATACATTAAATCAATAAATCAACACTTGATTCAATGATCCGGTTATGTCGCATATAACCGGCTAGTATCCAATGTATCGGCTTATCGAGTCAATCCTTAATTCGATAACTAGGTTATATCGCATACAACCATTCAACACATTCATCGCGAGAATGAAATACGGTATCACATACACGCATTATTCTCGGTCCCGCACATATCTCATATGCGCTCCTATTTCGTTTCGCTTGAGCCAGGAAACCTCTGTGTAGGACTCTAAAGACTCGTCAATACGCCGGCAGCAGATGATGATCATATCAAACACCCACAAGCCGCAAGCGGTCTGCTAAACGTAACGGCCACCCGGGTATTGAGCGATCAGAAGATCGACGAGCAAGCCCGCTCACACTCCCGTGAATCCAACCAGTAACACTTACCGTACAGTCCGGTCTGTTCGTCTGATATGTCGCATATCTCGCCTAGGGGTGGTAAACGTCAGACCCCAGTAGCTCGATAAGTCATGCCGACATAAAGTCCATGACATGTGTGAAACTACTGATAACACTTACCAGTAGGTCACTGCAACCCTGGCCAGGGATTTCCTGTTATGGCCAGTCGAGCATAGCGCAACATCAACCCCCAATACCGGGAGAAACGAATCCCCTCCTATCGCTCATTGCCTCCATGTGAATCGGGACTGTACCCAAAAACCACCTGTCTGCACGACTCAGTAGAGCTGTGGTAGGGTGGAAATCAAAGTACAGTGGGAGACACACAAGACTCTATGACGATCTCGGGTCAACAGACTAAGCTGTACGAGTGTCACCAGAGAACTGCCATCTGACGTGAGGTATAATACCATCTGGGAGTTCTCGGCGAGTCCGTTCAGTGTACCCAGTCTCCACTGAGCACCCGTATACCATCTCTGATGTCAAACACCAATGGATATGGGATCATCCTGTTGGAGATAGTGCCCTCAGAGTCAATTATTAGGTCACAGGTACGTGATTGCAATGATTGATGGAGGACCTATCCCGGTAGGACAGTCTTACTCGAGATGATAGTATGCTATCTGGTTTACCTTTATCATCGTGTACTGCTTCAGGTGACCTGACAAGTCGCTATTACACGTTGGTAGAGCCCCTAGGATTCTTGCTTGACCACCAGCAGTATGAGGGCGATCATATAAGTGGGAGCTGGGGGTCTATAAGCATATCCTTAAATGGTCCCTAGTCGTGAGAGTTTCGAGACAGGGCATCGATACTCCAAAGTAGACTAGTGTATACAGTCGAGACCCCGACGAGGGGCGGTGGCCGGTCTCACAAGCCACTGGTGTCAGTTGGATCACCTAAGATGTATACAGGTGCTCATTGGGTTATGAGTACACCGGACAGGACTCGCCGGGAACATGCTAGTTGGTCATATACCAGACGTCAGATGGCAGTTCCCTGGTGACATGTGTACAGGTTAGTTCATCGACCTGGGGATCGTCATTTGTCTTGTGTGAGTTCCCACTGTACTTTGATTACTATCCTACCACGGCTCAAAGGAGTCGTGCAAACAGGTTTTAGTTGGGTACAGTCCCGAGCCACATGGAGGCAGTGAGCGTATCTTCAGGGGTTCGTCTCTCCCGGTATTGGGGGTGAGGTCGTGCTGTGTCTAGGAGAGCCATTACACGAAGCCCTCGGCCGAGGCAAGGAGATTTACTGGTAGGTATTCCAGTAGTATCTCAGGGTGTTCTGGGCTACACTCCGACACGACTTGTACCGCTTTTGGGGGTCTGACTTTTACCAACCCCCTAGGCCCGCCATGCGATGCTCATAGACGAACGGACCGGACTGTACGGATATTGTCACTGACAGGCTCAGTAGGGTTGTCAGGCTGAGTTCGCTCACAGACATCCCTTTTAGTCAATACCTGGTAGCCCGTTACGTATTGGCTTATACCTCTGACGTGCTAGTGGTTAAATCCACAACCAAGGTGTTGACGAGTCTTTAGAGTCCCCCACATTCAGTTACTCAGCTTTCGGGCGAAAGGTTGTAGAGGCCGTATGGAGATATGGCAAGGTCCGATCAGATACGTGCGGTATTGCACGGATCAGGATCGGACAGTTTGTACTATAGGCCGTATGGTTATATAGCGGGGTTCGATCAGATACGTGCGGCATTGCACGGATCAGGATCGAACAGATATTACTAGCCGGTTTTGGTATAAGCCGGGTCCTAGTATAGTACAGTGTAGATTTTGTCTCATTGCATTTGTATTTCGGTCGGAATACAAATGCGGGTGTGTATGCACAGTATCGGGGTTTTCCTGTAATTTATTACGGGACCAGTTTTCTGGAGTTGCCAGTTTGCTTTTCGTTTCGGCCGATTTCCTTTGTATCGTTCATTGGCCGAAGTTTGGTGGAGGAGGGCTTATTTGCATTGTTGCAAATAAGTATTTGTGGAGGGGGTCTTTGCTTATTGGTTGGATCATGATGGTTGCTCCATTGACCTTGACTTCTTGACTTCTTCATGATGGCTTGACCATTTGGAGTCATCATGGTTGCTTTGGAGTGTTTGTTTTTGTTTGTGATGATATTGTTTTGATCATCACTCATTATTCTTCCTTGCATGGTAGCTCACCCACTCCCTTGTCTTTCATTTGACTTCACTCCATTCCCACCTACCACCAAGAGAGGATGGCCGGCCACTAGTAAGGGAGTGGGGTTTTTCTTTTGGTGGTGAGAAAAATGTCACTCTCATTCTTTGCATGATACATTTTTCTTCACCTCTCTCCAAGTCATTTTTTCCTCCACCACAAAAGGCAATCTCCATGAACCCCAAATGAGACTTCTTCACTACACATTCTACAGCGAATCTTGGGCACGTCGAGTAGCCGGCTTCGTGCCTGAGTTGCCTCGGCATTGAGGTGGGAGCCCGTAAAAGAAGTAGGCGATGTGGTGCCCTTCCGGCAAGGTGGTGACGACGGGATATTCCGCAGGAGATCGGGACGATGATGAGAAGACCGGAGGACTTGGATCGTCGGTATATCTCTCTTCCCTTTCTTGTTGTTAGCTAGGACTAGTTAATGGTTCGATCCGGGTTTTAGTGCGCGGCGGTTTGCCAGTTCAAGAAAAATTTAAAGTTTATCACCGCTTCCGCATTTGGCCGTCGGATTGACGGCCGGGGCGCCGCCGTGCACTTACACATCCATCGCCCATCGCATGGGTCGAGAAGATATACGCTAGTCTACTCTGGAATATCGATGCCCCGTCTCGAAATTCCTTCGACTAGGAACATTGAAGGATGTACTCATGGACTATCCAGGTCCCACTAGTATGATCTGCATCACAGTCCTGGAAGTCGAGTACACATCCTAAGGGCTTTATCAACATGTAACAGAGAGACAGAAAGTATACACGTTAAGATAAAGAGCAACCAGATAGCGTACTATTATGTCGAGCTAGAAAGTCCTACCTATATATGTCCCAGCATCCATTACAATATACATCCAATGTACAGTAATGGCCTCTAGGGCATACATATAACTAACAACACAGGCTATCAACACGACCAGGGGAACGTCGAGTTTCAGTAGCGGCTCTATGAAACCCGGGGATCCCAGATATCTGTATTGTTCTGTGATGCTTATTACATTTCTGTGATGTTGCATTTTATCATGCCTTGAGCGAATATTATATATTGATATATATACTAGTAGATGCTGTATATGTTTTGCATCCGCGCTAGTCCAGTCCCCGCTCTGTCGTTAGTTAAGTAACCTAACGGGTGATGACGGGACCCAGTGGTGAGTGCGGATGGTATATACGTACATCGTATTTTCGTTCTTTATTGGTGTGATCAATTGATGGGACTGCGTTGATTCGGATCAATGCAAGCTAAACAAACCTATTCTGATGTTGTTCGAACAATTTTTCAAAAAGCTGTTATTGCAAGGTCATTCTCTTTTGTTTTGCACAGTGGTATTCGGTTATGAATATCCAGCACCTTAGTCGACGATGCAAGGGCCGAGATCCCTTTATCGAGAGTGACCCCTTGGACAGAAGTTTGCGTCAGGGCAATAACTTCACTATAGTCGTTTACTTTTTCTTTGCATCGTGGTATTTAGTTGGAATATCCTGCACCTCATTCTACGGGTAAAGAGCCGAGATCCCTTCACCGGGAGTGACCTCTTTAGCAAAGGTTTTCGCCACTATATTTTTATAAAAAGCTATCCAGTTCCTTCAACAATATCAAGTTCATTACGTTAAAGGTTTTTCGCCAAAAACCATTCGTATCCCTCCGTCATTTCAGAAAGGTAGCACTTAGTATTCATGCTATGTATGTTGGCCTTCGTCAAGGCATAGTGTATGGTAGCTACTTGTTACTTTTCTGCAGCATAGATAGATGCGTTGGTTTGGGACAGTCGTACTACTATTTTGGCCTTCGTCAAGGATATGTACGGGTGGGTTCAAATTAACCTGGATAATGACGGGTAGAACATGACATGTGACTTATGATATGTTGGCCTTCGTCAAGGTCATAAGAGCATGGGGCAAAAAAATCACATCGGTAGTTTCTAAAGAAACTGAAACTTGCCAGATATGCGCATACCTTCTGGAGTGTGATAGCGTGAGTGGATTCCATCACATTATCATGTGATGATAGTTGGATCCCGATTCCCACTGATGAGTTGGTCTACTCCTCGGGTGATACCGACTAATTCTTCTTTCAGGTTTGGAGAAGAATTTGACGTTACAGTGGGAGGTTTCCTGGTTAGATAAATTGATAACCATTCTGATCTAGGTTAGAGTGCACGCTGAGTGTTTCTTTTCTCTCTCTTGGCAGCGACCATAACCCAACTCTTGACTATGACCCAGTGAGCAAAATTAACCGAACCTTTTTAAACACTGGCTTTTGGATTGTCAGAGTTGCATACCTCATTGCCACTCCTACTTTTACCCTTTTCTCCAAAACACCCCGTATTACTACGAACGTCCACTTCCATTGGATAAAACCATCGTATGGTTATATACGAACTCGAAGGAACTTGTTCCAGATTCGAGGATGATTTCCGGTTCTGGAGAAAACGAATAGGACTATTCAGTTGTCTTTTCCTTTTACCTTCTCTCAGGTTGCGAGTGCTCCTTGGATTAGGGGATAGTACACCTATTACGCTAATTGGATAGTCTTCTTCCAAATCTTAGGCTGGTGCCGAACGGTAGGGAATGAAGAAAGCCGATTAGCCTAAGTGTGGTGTACAGAAGGTATTAAGTTAAGACAAATAAAAGGATTAGTAAGAGTGCAAAGTAAATTGCGACTGCTATTCACGACCAAACCAAGTATTTCATTACCACTCCCACTTCACCTTTGTATTTCTCCAGAACGCTCTGTATCACTACGAAGATCCACAGTTATTTGGATACTCCATCATATGGTTATATACGAACTCAAAAGGAACTTCTTCCAGTTCGGGGATGGATTCTGGTTCAGGAGAAATAGGAATAAGGTTTATTCGGTTGTCTTTTATCTTCACCTTATCTCACATTGCGAGTGCTCTTAGGATTAGGAAAGTACACCTGTTACGCTTATTGGATTGTCTTCTTCCAAACCATAGGCTGGTGCCGAACGGTAGGGAAGGAAGAAAACCATCTAGCCTAAAGATGGTGTGCAGAAAGTAATGACTAAAGACATATGAAGGGATTTAGAGAGATGGCAAAGAAATATACGGTTGCAATTGTGAATCTGATAATGGAAGAGGCATTACTAGGAATACCCGGATACCTACTAAACATTTCATTGTTTCAGTTTCACTGTGTATGGTTAATAGAAAACTGATTTCCCAATTAGACACATGCTCTAGGGTATGTATTTACCAGGTATGATTCTCACATCTGTATGGTTTTACAGATGATGAGTGGGAGTAAGTTATTGGGAATTAGGTGATTGTCCTCATTATATCGGGATTCGTAGTAATTGGTGATATTTGAGGAAGTCACCTGGGTTGTTTGCCGGACGGCAAATATTTTGTTTTGAATATCCGTTGTAATGCATCAATTTCAAATTGATATATCTGTACGTCTATTTTTATAGAGTGAGATATAACTTTTTGAAATTATGTCTATGACATTTACCTATATCAGTGGATGGTTAGATAAGGAGCATTAAACAGCGGTGTAATTCTTCTTAACCATAAGTACAGTTTTCAAGCTACGACACACAGGGAATGAGTTATTAAACTCAGGGGACTTATACAGAGTATTGTATGTTGTCCAGTGTTCATGAGGACAGAGGGGTTGGTACTCGTACTATATTCTGTTTACTTGTGACTTCTCTAGTTCTTAGACATGTGTTTCGTAGAAATACAAGATCTAAGTTTTGAGAAGTTATAGGTATATGAATAAAGTAGAGAACCAGGTATTGCAAGTATCAGGATTCTTCAAGGTGATCGAAGTTGTAGATACTTGTATGTGGTATTCAGATGATAGTAATGGTTTTAAGAGAACTTGTTTCTCTTTCAGGTTACTCATAATTGGAAGCACTCCTAAGTTGAGTAATGCTGATCGGCCTCCTTCCATTTAGTTGACATGCACTGGAGATAGTTGCATGATTTGAATATAGTTCCAATTAAATCAGTGCCTCTGTTTCTATATTGGATATAGAACGGTTCATATCTTAACGATGTTAAGGTACGGGGAGTTGTCCGGCTTATGCTTAAAACCAGACTCTGGATAACTCAAGGCACGTTTCTGTAATGGCTGTTTGTGGGTTGACCCAGGCTTTGTCGAGGGTTGACTTTCTACCATCTGGAAGATCAATAGTGATATTGTTCTAGACTCGCCACAGTTTTAAGTAAAATGGATTTTTTCAGAAAACAGAAGTGGGAGTATGGTAGAACTGGAAGTGATTCCATAACTGCAGATGATTACTGAAAATTTGATAAGAACCTAAAGATTCAATTTGGTTTGACATTACATTGGCCACTCCGCAGATATGGTGGGTAACCTCAGGCACCCGAGAGGTACTTCGGTAGCTTCAAGGACGGTGACAGGGAGGTTCTTGTTTACCCTGACTTGCCATTGCTGTTGTTCCAGACTGTGAGACCCGGCAGGAGGATGATTATAGCGTCGTTCTAAACTAGCTTTAGAAGTGCACGTATATATGACTCTGCCAGAGGGTTGTTGTAGTCAGTGGGAGCAGCGGAACCATAGTGGACAAGTGGCTTATGTCTATTTATAGACTAAAGCAGATATAGCGGAGATAGATCATCTATTTCTGATGTGACAGTCATAGGTTTGACTTCATCAGAATAGGGGATGGATATGTTAAGAAGGTAGTAGGGTGTGATATCCTGGTATTTGGATGACATATACAGAGCAGGAAGTGAAATTCCTCTACTACGATCGGTTATACTTTGATTGTCACACAGTGGTTGCTCCACATAGGAATTGGATATTATGTCAGACATTCTGGTTACTAGATCTATGGTTTTAGATCTAGATTTGGGAAGTGTCCCAATCTGGGTACTTAGACAGCATTCTAAAGGTGTTTTAGAATGGACGACTCCTGGCACGGTAGTGTACCTGCAGGTGATGGAGTCACCCTCTCTAAAGGTGTCTTACAGACTAAAGGGGAGAGGGATGTGCATGATCGGTAGATCACTTGCTTAGGAAATTGAGTCAATCATGAGATGTCAAGTACCACACCAAATGTTGTTTTTGTAGTAGATTCAATAAGTTGATATTGATCCAATCCTGGAGAAACATTCGGAAGCAGTTTTAGAACATAAGTGAATGTTCTAGGGATATGATAATGACAGCCTCATTCGGGAGACAGTTATCATTCCAGGCTTCCAAGGTGACCTGGATGACAGAGTGGCTGTCAGAGTTATAGTTTTCCCTCTGACAGGGGGCAGTAGTTTGGACAGGTGGTCCAGGCGGATACTGAGGGAGGCATGGCACAGGATACTGATTAAGTTCAGTTGACGATACAGTCTAAGAAGTTTGGATTTGGAGTTCATTTATGAACTAGGTCCCATCAGATATCCAGACATATTCTAAAACTGGTGTTGCTCATTTCGGGAGATAGCTTTCTCCGCGAACTTGAGATAAAGAGAGACATAGAAAGAAACATCAGAGCGAATCCACTCACTGAGGCTATTCCTCGAACGCATTAGTTTCGCAAACAGGTTTTGTGAGACTGATTAGTAGAGGAGTTGGGTGTTCGGTATCACACGGGCTGTGAGTATGCGACATCGTAATAATTAGCCTTGACTGCAAGTGGGAGATTGTTGGAGATAGTGCCCTCAGAGTCAATTATTGGATCACAGGCACGTGATTGCAATAATCGAGTGAGGACCTATACCGGTAGGAAAATCTTACTCAAGATGATAGTATGCTATCTGGTTTATCTTTATCGTCGTGTACTGCTTTAGGTGACCTTACAGGTCACTATTGCGCGTTGATAGAGCCCTTAGGATTCTTGCTTGACGGCCAGCAGTATGATGGCGATCATATACATGGGAGCTGGGGTCTATAAGTACATCCTTAAAAGGTCCCTAATCGTGGGAGTTTTCGAGACAGGGAATCGATACTCCAGAGTAGACTAGTGTATACAGTCAAGACCCCGACGAGGGGCGGTGGCCGGTCTTACAAGCCACTGGTGTCAGTTGGTTCACCTAAGATGTATACAGATGCTCATTGGGTTATGAGTACACCGGACAGGACTCGCCGGGAACATGCTAGTTGGTCTTATACCTGACGTCAGATACCAGTTCCCTGGTGACATGTGCACAGATTAGTTCATCAACCTGAGATCATCATTTGTCTCGTGTGAGTTCCCACTGTACTTTGATTACTACCCTACCACGGCTTAAAGGAGTCGTGCAAGCAAGTTTTAGTTGGGTACAGTCCCGAGTCACATGGAGGCAGTGAGCGGATCTGCAGGGGTTCGTCTCTCCCGGTATTGGGGGTGAGTTCGCGCTGTGTCTAGGAGAGCCATTACACGAAGTCCTTAGCCATGGCAGGAGATTTACTGGTAGGTGTTCCAGTAATATCTCAGGGTGTTCTGGGCTACACTCCGACACGACTTCTACCGCTTTTGGGGGTTTGACTTTTACCAACCCCTTAGACCCGCCATGGGATGCTCATAGAAGAACGGACCGGACTGTACGAATATTGTCATTGACAGGCTCAGTAGGGTGTCAGGATGAGTTCGCTCATCGACGTCCTATTTGGTCAATACCTGGTAGCCCGTTACGTATGGCTAATACCTCTGACGTGCTAGTGGTTAAATCCATAGCCAAAGTATTGATGAGTCTTTAGAGTCCCCCACAGACACATTCTCAAGTTTCGGGCGAAACGCTGTAGAGGCCGTATGGATATATGGCAGGGTTCGATCATGTACGTGCGGTATTGCACGGATCATGATCGAACGGATAATACTAGCGGGCTTTAGTTTAAGCCGGATCCTAGTATTGTACAGTGTAGATTTTGTCTCATTGCATTTGTATTCGGTCAGAATACAAATGCAGGTATGTATATACAGTCGTGGGGTTTTCCTGTAATTTATTACGGGATCAGTTTTTTGAAGTTGCCAGTTTGCATTTCGTTTCGGCCATTTTTCCTTTGTTCTTTATTTGGCTAAAAAATGGTGTGGAGGGGCTTATTTGCAAATGTGCAAATTAGCTATTTGGATGGTGTTTCTTGTAAGTGGGTGGTTCATGATAGTTCTTGATTGACTTTGACTTTCATTGGTTCATCATTACTTGGTTGTTGGTGATGGGAGTTGATATGGATTTGGTTGTGATCATCATTCCTCATGATAACCCTATTCTCTTTCCTTGCATTATGGCTTCCCCCCTTGACTTTCTCCTCCTCCTCTCTTGAGTATGGCCGGCCACACATGTAGGGGGGCTGTCCAAAATTTTGGGGGTGAAAAACTGTTCTTTTGGCTTGCACAAAATCCTTTTTGCTCATCTCCAAAAGCCCATTCCTGCACCTTCACAAAATGGCAACTTCTAGTAACCCCATGAGACCCAGTGATCTACATATAGCCTACAGCATTCTTGGACACGTCGACTCGCCAACTTCGTGCCCGAGTTGCCTCGGTCCAGAGGTGAGAGCCCGTAAAAGAACCCGTTGATGTGGTACCCTTTCCAACGAGGAGATGAAGACCGGAGATTCCGCGAGGAGATCGGGATGGAGGTCGAAGACCGAAGGACACGGATCGCTCGGTATAGCTTTCTACCCATTCTCTAGTTCGCTAGCAGTAGGTTAATGGCCCGATCCGGGTTCAAAGTACGCGGTAGCGCCGGTTCTAGTTTATAGAAAAGTTTTTGATTCCGCATTTTGGCCTCGTTCAGACGGCCGGCGCGCTGCCGTGCAATTACAAACCCTAACCCTCACATGAGATATGAATCATAGGGTTTTGAGATAAATTCTAGTGAGCTTAGAATCCCTACTTCTCCATCCTAGCACTCAAGTGTAGTGTGTTTCCTTCACTAAAGAGTTTAGTGAGGAGGTAGCTTGGTTTAGCAGAGCTTCGGGTGGGTCATCTTCGGCATGAAGATCGCAAAGGAAGCTCGATCCAACTTCAAGTGGAGCCTAGTGTAGTCGCGTGGACTACTACACGGAGCTTGAGAAGAGAAGGACATGGTCTACAAAGGTTGTAGCCTCCATCTCTTAGCTAGTTTAGTTGATATCATCATAGTTAACCATAATAATCTAGTTTGATCCTTAGTTAGTCTAGCTTAGCACCTAGAATTTTTAAAATTGCATGCTTGATGCCCATTTAAACCTCATGGTGGTGCTAGGATATACTTTCACGCTGATACTGTGATACCGGACAGAAACATCGATCTACCTGGCACTGCATCCATATGCAACATGTAATCCGTCATCGACCTCCATCTATTCCTATCACCATACATTGTTGTTGTATATAGTGCTCTCCAGGCAATTATTGTAATTGCAGGTAGGTAATTATCGTAATTGAAGGAGGACTTATACAGATAGAACAGTCTTGCTCGAGATGATAGTATGCTATCTGGTTTGTCTTTGTCATGTATGTGTATACGTTTTATTATGTGTCGCTATACATAATGATAAAACCTGTTGGATCTTTGCTTGATTACCAAAGTTGTGATGGCAATCATACTTATGAGAACTGGATAGTCCATAGCACATCCTTAAATGTCCTTGGTCATAGGAGTATCGATACTGGGTATCGATATTCTAGAGTAGACTAGTGTATACGTTTCTAGACCCCGACGAGAGATGGTGGAAGGTCTCACAGCCATTGGTATGTGGCACCTAAGATTGTATATAGGTGCTCACTTGAGGTGAGTACACCGGACGGACTCACCGAGAACTTCTAGATGGTATTATACCTATTGTTAGATAGAAATTCTATGGTGACATGAGTATAGGTAGTCTATTGACCTGAGATCGTCATTTGTCTCGTGTGAGTTCCCACTATACTTAGATTACTACCCTACCATGGCTCTACTGAGTCGTGCAAATAGGTTTTAGTTGGGTACAGTCCCTAATCAAATGGAGGCAGTGAGCGATCATTAGGGATTCGTCTCTCCCGGTATAGTGAGTTGATGTCGCGCTGTGTTCGGTTGGCCATCATCATAAATCCTTGGTCAGGGTAGATGAGATTTACTGATTGTAGATTAGTAGTTTCTCAGTTGGTAATGGGCTTGACACCGGCATGACTTATCGGGTTATTAGGGGTCTGACATTTTCCACTCTTAGACCCAGTATGCGACACTCTCAGACGAAGAAACCGGACTGTACGAAGATTGTCACTTATAGGCTCAGAGAGGTACGGATGAGCTTGCTTGTCGACCTTCCTTTCGTTTAATATCTGGGTAGCCGTCACGTATAGCTAGTGTTGCTGACGTGCTTGTGGTTAAATCCAGTATATTGTCGAGTCTTTAGGGTCCCACACAGAAGGTTTCCCGATTCAGGAAAAACGATATAGTGTGTGTATTTTGATACGTATTGGAGTTCGATTAAACACTTTTATTTTATATACGTGCTTTAATCGGACCTTTTGATAATACTAGCAGGTTTGAAAGATAGCCGGATTTGTATATGAGCTAGTATTATATCTCTCATTTTATCTCTTTTGGTATTCATATTTTTATACGAATACGGGTATTTGTATTTTAATACGAATAAAGGTATTTTTATGAATATGACTATTTGTATGAATACATATATTTTCATCTTGATACGAATATGGGTATTTGTACGAATACGAGTAGTTGTATTTTGATATGAATATGGGTGTATATACGGGTGTGTTTACACACACACATTGATAGGTATTCTTTGCTCTTCTTTATTAAGAAAGTTTGTGAAGAGCGTGGATGTGTGACTCATTTGGGTGAGTCACACATAATCCGCATCTCTTCACAAAAGGATAAGAAGGAAGAAAAAAGAGAGGATAAGCTAAGTTTTTTTTACTCACACATCTTCTTTTTCCTTATTTTTCTTCTTTGCTAGCTTCTTGAAAAAGAAAAGAAATTAGAATAAAAGAGATAACAAGAGATAACACTTCAACTACATCTCTTATGATCATTTCCAAGCAAGTTGTGATCATGAGTTGCTTCACTTGATACTTTGTGTGCAACTAGAGCTTGGATTGGGGCTCTTTCGGGCGGATCATCATCAATAAGGTCAATCGGCTTGCAAGATCATTCCCGATATCTTCGGAGCCTAGCGAGGTTCCATGGAGCTTCGTAGGGGTCTTCCGTGATTAGGAAGACATGTTACAAAGGTAGCTAGCCCCTCTAAACTCTAGTAGTTACTCTTTTGGTGTTGCTAGTTTAGTGTTTGGAATCGATTCAAGGGTTTTGGTCGCTGGTGGTTGCATAAAAGTTTAAGTTTTCGCTTCGCCTTAGCCGCGAGTCTTGCGGCGTAAACACTGGGGACCTAACAGTGGTATCAAAGCCATGAAAAACACTTTAACTCGTTGTAGATGATGTTTACATTTTGAAATCTAAATTTTATCCGTATTAAGTTTCAAATTCCAAGTTTCTGTTAGTTTTTAAAAACGACACCAAATTTTTTTAAAGTATGTCAGTGGACTTACTTTGAAGTAAGAAAACATGGCTCAAAACCCGATGATCCAATTCAAATTTCTAGCCGAACAAAAATCCATTTTGGCAGACCTGGTCGGCCCAAAATTATCATTAGGTCCCTGGGTTTTAGCAAGGGCGTGGAATAAGGGAAACTTGATTTTTGGTACCATTCTTTTTTGCCCAAATTTCAGTTGGTGTTATCTTTTATATTCGGGCAACGCGGAAAGCTTTTCGTACGAAACTTTTGCATCATTTATGATCCGTTGTTTTGTTTGTGTGTTGATAACGTCGTCTAATTGCTATATGTTCAATTATACGAGATTGCACACTTTGCCCTTGTGTTGTTGGTTTATATATATCTTGTGATGGTTTAGACAGATTGTCATGACGGATAGCCTCTCGTGTGACTTGTTTGTACAGTTTTGTTATATTAGTTGTCTATTCGTTTATTCGGGACGAGTGGCCGGTTTGTGGTCGCCATTTCTGCTTGATGTGTATTCTTTTATTAGGACACATCCGGGTGAAGCCGTTGTCTCCATTGTATATATTTCTTTTCTGTACATGGATAAATTTGGGAGAAGTCATCACGTAGTTGGGCTCTAGAGTGCTGTGTGTGGCCGTCTCATAGTGTTTAAGACCATACCTCCTTGCTCTCGTATTGGCGGGTTACTCGACGCACTTGTAGGGGTTTTAGGTTGACCCATGGAGAAACACCCAAGTTACCAGATTCTAGAAAGCACCGAGTGATCGACTCATGTCATTGAGGGCGGGTTACCCTATTTCTAGGATTGACGGGTAGTTTGCCGCACTCGTAGGGGTCTTTGTTTGAGATTGTATGGGCTATCCATACGATCGGGGAATGTTGGTTTTCATTTGCGGCTCAAACGAAACACGGGGCTCCTAATTTATCCGCTATTTCATCTTGTTTGTTGTTTATCGCATGCCTGTGATGTTTATTACTTGCTTGTTATAATGATATATAAATATGTATTATATACTTCTATATATTTTGCATCTGCGCTAGCCATGCGTCCATCCTTCCGTAAGTTCGGTAACCTTATGGTGAAGACCCGATGCTTCGTGAAGAATGCAGATGGCATATAAAGCATGCTATTTTGGTTGTTTCTATTGTGGCTAGAAACTTAAATGATGCGACTGGATTAATTTGGATTAATGCAAGGAAAATAAACTAAAATGATATTGTCAGAACCAATTTTTAAAACTACTCGGTTTTCTACAAAATCAATTATTTTAAAAGCGGAGCCTAAACCACTCCTTTTCAAAACTACTTGTGTTCCTTCAACGATATGAAGATCATTACGTTAAAGGTTTTCACAAAAACCAGCCACAGCTCTCCATTATTTTAGATTAGTATTGCTTAGTATTCATGCTGTGTATGTCGATCATTAGTCGAGACGTAATGTTCGATAGTTATATAATGCTTTTCTATTGCATGATGACGCGATTGGTTAGGATAGTCGTATGATAGTTTTGTTCTTTAGTCAAGTGTCATGCGGGTGGGTTTAATGCAATCAAGATAATGATGGGTAGAACTTAACTAGGACACTTTGGTGTTTTGATCTTTAGTCAAGGTCATTTGGGTCCTACAGGAAAAAACCATATTGGGAGTTTCTAATATAAGGGAAACTTGCCAAGTATGCGCATACCTTAAAGAGTATAGTGACTTTGGTTTGATTCCATCAAGGTTATCACACAATGATAGTTGGGTCCCGATTTCCACCATGAATATGTATTATTCCTCGGGAGATTTTCACTTCACAACTAGCTAATCCATTAAGTGTCTAGAAAGATGTTAACGGGGTTATGCCTTTGCAGAAACGGTGTTATTTAATTAGGTCCATGTGAAAGCACGGGGTCCCTCGGAGTACCAACACTGGCCTGGTTGAATGGTTAGCAAACTTGTAAGGTATTAATTATCCCGACTAGTTCTCCTTTTAGGATTTGAAAGAGAATTTGAGGAAACAATAGGAGCCATCCCGATTAGATAAATTAATTAACCAATCTAATCTTTATAGAATGCACGACGAGTGTTTCTTTTCTCTCTCTCTGGCAGCGACCATGACTGAACTTAAACTAAAACTCATAAACCAAGTTAACCGAACCTTTTTACATCTGGCTTTGGATTGTTATGTTTCACAATAAAGTCGCATATATCCCTGCTACTCCTACTTTGCCCTTTGCGTTCTCTAGAACACTCCGTATCACTACGGATATCCATATTGCTTAGAATGTCCATATCGTATAGTTACATATGAACTCGAAGAAGTTGCTTCAGTCGAGGATGGCCACAAGTTCTAGAGAAAATTGAATTGGATAATTCTGTTGTCTCTTCTTCTTCACATTTTCTCTAGTTGAGAGCTCCTTGTCTAAGGAGAGTACACCGGTTATGCTTGTTGGATGGTCTTTTTTCAAACCTTAGGCTGATATTGAAAGGTATAGAAGGAAGAAAACCAACTAGTCTAAGTATGGTATACAGAAGGTAAGATATAGAGACATATAAAGGGATTGAAGTTAAGGCAAAGAAAATAACAACTAGTGTCATGAATCAGGGCAGTGGAAGAGGTATTACTAGGAATACCTGGCCACCCCATTGGAACATTTTAATGTTTCAGTTTTTCTGTGTGATTGTAATTGAAAATTGTTTCCCAATTAATTCTGACTCCATGGTATATGTATACCGGATTAGAATTCCACATCTGTATGGCATTACAGATGCTGAGAAGGAGTAGAATATTAGAAAATGAGTGATTTGATCCTCAATATCAGAATTCGTAGCAATTGATGATATTAGATTAAATCACCTGGTTTTACTTAACGTCAAATATTTGGTTTTGAATAACCGCTCTTATGCACTAATTTTTAAAATGATATCTCTGTATCTTTATTTAATAAAGTGAGATATAAATTTTAAAAATATGTTTTGGACATTTACCTTTCTCAGTTGAGGATAAGTTAAGGTGCATTGAATAACGGTATAAACGTTCTTAACCAAAATACAGTTCTCAACTTACAACACACGGAGTTTAAGTTAGTGTACTCTTGGGACTTACATATGGTAATGTATGTTGTTCAATGTCCTTTAGGACAAGGGGATGGTACTCTTACTTCATTCAGTTTTATCTATGATTTCTTTAGTTTTAGACACGCATTCGTTGAAATGCAAAGTCCAAAGATTTTGAGAAGTTCTTAGATATAAGAATAAAGTAGAGAACCATAAGTTGGAAATAACAAGATTCTTCAAAGTGATCGAAAATTTAGATACTTATGCTAGGTATTTCATCGTAGTAATATTAAGAATTTGATTCTCTCACAGGTTACTCATCCGTGAGTGCGCTCCTTGATGAGTAATAATGTTGTATGGCCTTTTTCCATTTGGGCGATGTGCACTAGAAACAGCTGCATGCCAATTAAATATGGTTCCATCTAAATTAATGCCTTTGATTCTATATGAACATAGAATGGTAACCTATCTTGAGATTGTTTGGATATGGAGTTGTCTGACTTCTGTTTAAAAGAAGAATCCGGATATACTCAAAGGTATGTTTCAGTAATGGCAGTTTGTGGGTTATCCTAAGCTTTAGTAAGGGTTTAACTTCTACCATTTTCAAGATCAATAGTTGTATTGTTCTTGACTCGCCACCTTTTTATAAAATGAATCTTTTTGCAAAGGAATTAATGGGAGTATGGTAGAACTGGAAGTGATTCTAGATACACAAACGGTTACTGAAAATTTAGTAGGACCTAGGGATTCAATTGGACTGACAAAACATTAGCCGCTCCGCAGATTTAGTGACTGATCTCAGCCACCTGAGAGGTACTTCAGTTTTCTCGTAGACGGTGACAAGGAGGTTTGCATCATGGTGATGATGACCCCACTTGCCACTGCTGCTATTCATGACTATGAGATCTGGCATGTGGATGACTATAATGTCTTTCTAAATAGGAATTTATAAGTGCACGTGTATATGACTCTGTCAGAGGGTTGTCGTAGTCTGTGGGAGCAGCGGAAGGTGTGCAAGTTGCTTATGTCTATTTATAGACTAAAGCAGGTATTATGGAGACGGATCATCTGTTTTGATGTGCAAGTCAAGGTGTTTGACTTCATCAAAATAACAGATGAACCTGATAAGAAGGATGTAACGAGTAGAATCATATGTATGACATACTCCTGATAAGAAGGATGTAGGGAGTAGAATCATATGTATGACATACTCCTGATAGGAAATGATGTTTCTATACTACAATCGGTCAAACTTTGGTTGTCACAGATGGAAGCAGTGAAGAACATATGAGGATAATCTTGGTGTGTGGTATTGGCAGCCAACTGCGGGTAGTGGTTATCGGTTTTAGCTTCTAAGGTGACCTGGTTGACAGAGTGGCTGTCAGAGTTATAAGTTTATTCCTTTGAGAAACAGTATGTTGGAAAGGGTACCAACCAGAATACAGAGGTAGACATAGCACATGTTGCAGATTATGATCAGCGGAAAGTTTGTTGGATAAAGTTCATTTATGAACTTGGTCCCATCATGTATCCAGACAAATTCTGAGGCAGGGTATCACTTAGTTCGGGAGATAGTTGATCTCCATAAAGTTGAGATATAGAGAGATAATATTAGAAACGTTATAGCGGATCCACTCACTGAGGCTATTTTTCGAATACACGGGCTGTTAGTAGAGAAGTTGAGTATTCGGTAGCACACGAGCTGTGGGTATGCGATACCACAATAATTGGCCTTAAGTGCAAGTGGGAGAATGTTAGATATAGTGCCCTCAAAGCAATTATTGTAATTGCATGTAGGCAATTATGGCAACTGAAGGAGGACCTATACAGATAGAACAGTTTTGCTCGAGATGATAGTATGTTATCTGGTTTGTCTTTGTCATGTATGTGTACACGTTTTATTATGTGTCACTAATACATAATGATAAAGACCGTAGGATCTTTACTTGACCACCAGAGTTATGATAGCGACCATACTCGTGAGAGCTAGGTAGTCCATAAGCGCATCCTTAAATATCCCTAGTCATAGGAGTATCGAGACCGGGCATCGATATTCTGGAGTAGGCTAGTGTATACGTTGTTAGTTATATGTATGCCCTAGATGCCATTACTGTACATGTGATGTATATTGTAGTGGATGCTTGGACATATATAGGAAGGACTTTCTAGCTCGACATGATAGTATGCTATCTGGTTGCACTTTATCTTAACATGTACACTTATTGTCTCTCTATTACATGTTGATAAGGCCCTTAGGATGAGTACTTGACTACCAGGATTATGATGCAGATCATACAAATGGGGCAGAGGTAGTCGGTAAATGCATCCTTCAATTATTCCTAGTCGTGGGAGTATCGAGGCAGGGCATCGATACTCTAGAGTAGACTAGCGTATGCGCTTCTTGACCTATATGATGGGCGATGGATGACCCCACATCCATTGGTGTTTGACATCAGAGATGGTATAGGGGTGCTCAGTGGAGACTGGGTACACTGGACGGACTCACCGAGAATTCCTAGATGGTATTATACCTATCGTCAGATAGCAGTTCTCTGGTGACACTGGTACATGTTAGTCTGTCGACCCGAGATCATCATAGAGTCTTGTGTGATTCCCATTGTGCTTTAATTTCCACATTACCACGTTCAAGAGATCGTGCAAAACGGTGGTTTTAGGGTACAGTGCCGAGTCACATGGAGGCAATGAGCGATAGGAGGGGATTCGTCTCTCCCGGTATTGGGGGTTGATGTTGCGCTATGCTCGATTGGCCATAACAGGAAATCCCTGGCCAGGGTTGCTGAGATCTACTGGTAAGTGCTATCAGTAGTTTCTTGAACCGTTATGGACCTTGCATCGGCATGACTTATCAGGATATTGGGGTCTGACGTTTTACCACCCCCAGGGTGCGATATGCGACATATCTGACGAAGAAACCGGACAGTACGGTATTGTTACTTGATGGATTCACAGAAGTATGAGCAGGCTTGCTTGTTGATCTTCTGATCGCTCAATACCCGGGTGGCCGTTACATTTAGCAGACCTCTTGCGGCTTGTGGGTGACTGATATGATCACCACCTACTGCCGGCGTATTGACGGGTCTTTAGAGTTCTACACAGAGGTTTCCTGGCTCAAGCGAAATGAAGTAGGAGCACATATGTGATATGTGCGGGACCGAGATTAATACGTGTATGTGATATCGTATTCTATTCTAGCGATATATGATATCGGTCGGTTATATGTGATATAACCGGGCTGTCGAATCAAGTGTTGATTCGACAGGTTGATACATTTGATATTAATCGATTGTATGAGATCTAGCCGGATTATTAAATCAAGTGTTGATTTAATAATTTAATGTATAATTATATATTTGATATATTATCTTACATTAACTAATATTAGCTCACTTAAGATTTCTTTTTCTCACTTGTGTACACTTAGTATACATGTGATATATATATTAATGTACATTATTTTGTGTCATGATTGATGCCACATGCTACATAGGTGTATGAGACTCACACTATTCTTATAATAATGATGGGTTTTATTTATTTAAAGTAAATCAAATTAGTTGGTAATTAGTCACATGGTTGAAGGTTGTAGAAGCTTGTGGAACCATTGACCAAGTCCAGTAATTTTGTTTTACTTGTAGATATTTATTAAGCTAACCATTATTGTTAGCCATACTTTAGTCTCTACATGAGTTAGTATATGATACTAAACTCACCCATGGTTGCTATTCTCACCTCATGAGTTTCATTCTCTTCTCTCTTCATCTTCTTCTTCATCAAGAGCTTAGCTCTCCAGGTTTATGGGAGATGAAGAAAAATAGTGAGAAAATTATTTCTAAAGTGAGCAAAATTCCTACTTCATCAACCTCTTCTCTACTAACCATTTAGATTGGGTTGTTTCTTCACCAAGTTCATCACTTAGTGAAGAGGTAGCTTGAGTTAGTGTCTCCTCGACGTAAGTCATCTTCGGCCTCGAAGACATCTAGCAAGCTTATTCATTTTACCTTGTGGAGCCTCACTAGAGTCCGGGAGATCACTACTTGGAGCTGTTGAAGTGAAGGACCGGTCTACAAAGGTTGTATTCCTTGTTCACTTAGATATAAAGATGTTTACATGCTTGTTCGTCTAATTCTCTAGTTTAGATTCTAGCGTTAGGCTTCTTTAGCGCGCCAATTTTTTGAAAACGGCATGGTCAATGCCTCCCGGAACCCAGCGGCCGCCTAGGGAACCCTGCAGTGGTATCAGAGCCATGCTAGAGAATTAGACGATGTTTGTTAGATTACGAAACCAAAACTAATCCGAAACTTGAAACAATGAAATCTAGTTTCTGTCGATTTTTAAATAGCCTTTAAAATTTTTTTAAGCAATTGCAGAATGTTATATGAGATATAACATGAACACCACAGAAAATTGAACCTCTCTCATCGGATTTTGGCCGGCCACATGACTTGAAATTCCGAGCTCACCGGTTTTCCTGTGGTGTTTTGGCTTCAATTTTCTGCTGTGTTCCAGTCTCTGGCTTTTGGTGTTTCAGGTGTTGCTTGTTTTTTCTAAGATTGCATGTGATGTGGTCTTACTGTATTGGCAATTCGGAGTGTTTCCTAGTCGTAATTCTAACATCATTTCATGTAACATTAAACGACGTTAAAAAGTTCGAACGGATATCAAAAACCCATTTTTCCTTCGCTGGAAATTTTCAAAGAGTTGGATTTTTTCCAAGTTTGAAATCTTCAGAAAATCGTGTAGGTGTTTTCTATGGACCCTCTAGAAGAACAAAACCCTAACTCGATTCTGTGACCATCGGAACTGCCACCAAACCCTAGGGTTTGTGGTAGTTCCGCGGCGCCATAGGTGAGGCAAGGGTTGACCCTTTTACGGTTGGTCCATAGGTGCTGTGGCATGTTCTGGGTACTTTTCAAACTCCGCTCAAGTGTTGAGCTCTTTGGGAAATTTTGGGTGTTTGTTGATTCGATCGAAAAGTTTAACATCGTCTAGCTATCTGTGAATTGTGATACAATATTTGGAATCCACAAAAATTAGTTATGTGATAACTAGTTTGAATTTTATAAATCTAGCAAATTAGTCTCATTTGATCGGTTGCCACGGAATTTTTATGAGGATCAAAAGTCCGTCGCAATTACGTAGTGTACGCGAATACTCGCCGGGTAACCTTACTAGATAGCCACGCCATAGAGCCCCGACCAAGTGACTATAGGAGAACGCCGTCGCCAAAAGCATCCGTTCGGGTGCTCGCGGCCGCGGTGTTCCGCCTAAGTGCACTTCGTCGATGGCATCAGGGGTGCGGCCGTCTACTAAAGTTTCCGACGAGCATTCGATCAGGGTGTCGGGAATCTTGTTGAATTGCCCGACTTGTTATTGGAAGGTGTTTTCAATATCGAGACTAAAATGCGGTGTTTATAATTGTTAGGCATATGATGTCTAAGGAATTCATTTGGTAAGGCATGAAATCCAAATTATGTGATACATTGGGTTTATGATGTCTAAGGTGGTTGTGCATTCCAATTGTTGTAGTTTTTCACTTTCTTTTCTTTGACCGTAAGTGTAATATGTGGTGTATCTCCGGTTTCGTTGCTATATGTCAACGACAATTGGGATACGCATATTTACATACGTTGATGACATGTGATGTTATGTGTTGCTGTGATATGTTATATTGGATCGTTGTGTTTTGATTAGCTGGGTTTTTTTTATGTGAGATGAGAGTTTTTTCATTTTCATTCATGTAAAAACTTGTATGTAATATTCTTTTATTGGGGCACTTCCGGATTGAGGATGATGTCACCATTGATGTATATTATTTTCTTTTCCGCATTAAGATATACCCAAGGAGGGGAGCACAAGTAACCGGGTTCTAGAGTTCAGTAGGAGACCATCTCGAGGAGTCAAGACCGGATCTCCTAACTCTAGAATTGGTAGGGTTGCTTGCCGCTCTCGTAGGGGTCTAGGGATGTGGGTTTGGTTATTCATCACGACCGTGGAATCCGCGTTTTTTATTGGCTTAATTAAAATACGGAATTCCTAGTATATTCAATATTTTATATATGTTCTTCTGCAGCTGATATTCTGTGATGTGATCACTTGATATATTGAGACGAATGCTTATATTATATATATGATATATAGTAAATAATGCTGCTTTCGTTTCTTCTGTGATACTTGGGAAGCATAAAATTGATGGGACTTCCTTAATGAGATTAATGAAAGAAAAGAAACCTAAAGATATTGTAGAAACTTGTTTTAAAAATTGGTAGCTCTAGTTCTTGCTTTGCATAGCGGTATTCCCTGTAGAATATCCAGCACCTTATTCGATAAAGAAAGAGCCGAGTTCCCTTCAACGGGAGTGACCTCTTTAGCGAAACTAGAAGATACTACAACCCACTCGGTTTTGTCTTTTGATTCCCTTTATAGTTCATGCTTTGCATAGTGGTATTTGTGAACTATCCAGCACCTCATTCGATGAGGAAAGAGCCGAGATCCCTTCACCGGGAGTGACCTCTTTAGCTAAACTAGTAAAAGCCTAAAAAACACTCCTTTCAAAATTCACTCGATTCTACAACGAGATCAAGTTCATTACGCAAAAGGTTTTCTTAAAATCCTGCCATAGCTCTCCTCCATTTCAGATGAGTGCTACTTAGTATCCGTGCTACGTTTGTTGGCCTTCGTCAAGGCATAGTGTGCGGTAGCTAACTAGTGCTTATCTGCTAAAACATGAGATATGATTGGAATAGGGTAGTCGTGCGTCTTTGTTGGCCTTCGTCAAGGGTCGTGCGGATGGGTTTAATGCAATCATGAAATGTACGGGTTGAACTTGACTAGCGGCCTATGGTTTGTTGGCCTTCGTCAAGGTCATAGGAAGGTAGGGGTAAAATATTATCGGGAATTTCAAGTGTTGAAATTTGCAATGAGATTGCATACCTTGTAACATTTTGGAAAATTAAGAATATTTCTTTAATTATAAAAATAATGAAAATAATAAGTTTACGAAAAATGATATCGCTTATGAAATTGAGTATCAGAATCATATCCGAAAAATGTAATTATTTTGATAATTATGAATAAAGTGGGTGATATTAAGAAAAATGATATTTTAACATGATATTGAATTTTTCATTAAGCTAATGACATTTAAGTAATAGATTTATCATTTCATATCTTTTATGTTATATGGATTTGGATTTATGATATGAAGGTTTTTACTTATTGTTATAATTCTTATCATGGTTGGCATATAATATTCTATGCTAACTTACATACAAACACCTCATTTTCACCCTTACCTATAACCTTACACCTCCTCCTTCATCACTTTCTACCCCCTTCTTTAAGATTCAACACCTCCTCCTTGCATGAATGCATCATGCTTCATTATGAGACACATCCTTCTTTGTCACATGCCACCCCACCTCTCAACACACACCACATGCTTTCTCTACAAAGCTCCTCACCTATTTACCTATGATACTCAGAAATTCTTTAGAAATCCCAACTGAAATAATACACTCTTCAGCCCCAAAACCAAAATATTCTAAGTGTTTCTACCAAGAGAATGAGAGTAATGAATTCCTTCTTCAAGTGTGCATTTCTTCAAACTTGTGATACTACAAACCACAGATGTTCCCACATACCATTCTTGAGCTGGTGTTCTCTTGTGAATCATTCAATAGGTATAAGCTCAACCCTACAGTTCTTAGTTCAATACTGTTTTTGTATGATATCGGTATATATCGTATTATGATAGATTAGGTTCTGTTTATGAATCTGATATAATTTAGATGTAAATTAGAAAACCCAAACAGTGCCTTAATCTTATAAATTGTACCTAGAATAAACCTTAGGAAGACGAGACCCTTTGCTCGGATTTTGACCGGCGACCATCAAGGAAAATCCGATCTCGCCGGATTTGTAGAGGAATTGGGGGTTAGGAATTTTAGGGTAGCTCCATATATCTATATTAGGAAGTTTGGTATTGTTTAAATAAGTTAATTTGACAGTAAGTTAAATCTGTAAGCCAATATCAGATAGGGGTAAAATTCGATATACGATACGTAGCATGTTTAGTGTGCAGTATCACAAACTAGGATTTTGTGATAATTTAGCTACTATAATGGAATCTGGAACCACTAGAAAATCCAGCAAGACAAAAAGTATACTGAGACTACAAGGAGACACCACTTTAAACATGAAACCCAAACTCCCTAGAAAATCCGGCGACCCACCCCAAAATTCTGGCGACGCCGGTCATCCCTTGGCTTTTGGTATTGATTCTTCTTCTGTAGATTTGAGTTGGTATTTTACAAGTCTCTGTATTGTTTGGGTTGTCTAAATATTTATACAATAAAATCTGGGAACGTTTTAGAAATGGTTTTATCAAATTTCAGATATTTATGATACGGAGTTTTCGTATTTTGATGTTGCAGCTGAACCGTTGACGTTGATACGTTAACGACAGAATTTTATGGTTATTTTTGGGTCAAGTGTGCTGTAGGTTCTAACCTACGGGCGTTTAGCTTTTTGTTTTAGTTTTCGATATGATATATACATCAATGCGATTTAAATACGAATATAGGTACGATTCAAGGATTCTGAGACGGAGTTGGCGATGTAGCAGCGTGGATTAAGCGAGCTTTTAAGTTGGTGAGTAGATTTACATCTATAGGGGAAGTCGGGTGGATGGCGTATAGCACCCCCGCAACCTTACAAATAGTATTATGATATCTAATTAGTTTATTATTTATTCAAGATATTTATATAGTATCGCATCTAGTATATTCTTCAATTTCATACAGTTTCATGCATAGTTATAGATGAGACACAGTGGTACGATATGGATATGGTTTGGTGGATTTGTACGAGGGATCATGCCATACTTGTGATGATACAGATACAATGATACGATATAGATATGGTTTGATGGATTTGTACGAGGGATCACGTTAGACTTGAGATGATACAGATACAGTGATATGATGAGATATAATACAAGGATTTATATGTATTGGAAAATGATGAACTTTGTTTGCCGAATAACGGCCAATTTATCCTTTGACTCGTAGAGTTAGGTTATATTCTGTTTTAGTATGTAATACTTGTGTGAGCTATATTCTTTTAAAAACTACGATTCGTTTGTCTTTTAAATAAAATACTAGGATGCGTGCCAGTTTCTAAAACGGATATCTATTTTAAATCTAGGGCAGCTTCCTTATCTCAAACTTTACGTTTCGATCATTTCTAAACATAATGGTATAGCTCATAGCAAGTAATTACAATAGTTACGTTTAGATTACTTTACATGTTTGCATTATATTATAAATATTATACGTTTCTGCGTTATGCACACTCTGATAGAATACTGCACAATTACCAATGAGTACTATGCTGCACAAGCACGTGAATGTATATTACACTACACCTCATTGGTACTACCATGTCACTATAGAACCGTACTGTTATATATGTATAAAAATAATTAGGTTGTTACACCGTAGAACACTTGCACAAATACTAATAATTTCCATGATGCACGAGCACAGACGCGTATGCTACTCTACACATCATTAGTAGTACCATAACACAGTAGAATTGAAATATATAATTATGTGATATAATTACGTATTCTTATTTATTCCTGTTGTAAATTACGAATATTACTAATATAAATGTTGTATTTGATTCTTTGGATTTTCTGGGTATTTTACTCCTGATGATATATATCGGTGGTACGGGACACTGTTATATATGTATATATATAATATATCATCAATACAATCTATGCAACTTTCTTATTCCTCACTTGATATTTTTATATGATGAATAAACGTCCACCATGAGATTTGTGCTTTCTGATTTTGATATCCGAACCGAGTCGGTGGTTATACGGTTTCGGATGTGTATACTATCCAGACTGAGTCGGTGGGGATACAGTTGGATACATGGTAGACCTGGTTCGAGACCGAGGGGCAGGATAGCCACATTATAGGCAAGGAGCCTAACGAGGATACTCGATTCCGGAGATAGAAATGAACACGGAAGATATCCAGGGCATACTGACCGGGGTTCGATTGGGCACGGCAGATATCCAGGGGATACTGATCGTAGCTAGGATATCGGGTGGCGATCATCTGTTGAGATGGTGTCGACGGTATCTGCATTTACGTGTCGATACTGGACACGAGAGATTTCGTATTTCGATGTCGATGCTGGACATCTATATGTATATTGATATGATCATTATCATGAGGTACACAGTTAGATATTATTTGTTGGATTCCACCAGGACTGATCCGGGGGACAGTACCTGCATATATTTGTACAGACATTCATACACAAAAAGGGATTCAAATACGAACTATAGATTTATGATTTTGACTCATATGACATTGAGATATTATACTTGGGATTGCATGATAGTTAGTATTGCACATTTGCAGATCATATAGTATATTGGTATAGATTATGATAGGACTATATTTATGACCTAGGTATCGTCATGCATTTCGATTTCTACCATTATATGTACTTTTATTCACCAAGTTGGCAACTCATCTCCGTTGTGCGACAATTTCTTGCAGGTTTCACCGCTTGGATTATCAGCGGCTTGGGCACACATTCCTTTCGGGAATTGATTGGTAAGTGAGTTATTATTGTATCATACTCGCTCTTGCTTATTCATATATACTTGTATCTAGTGGAAACTCCATCAACTTAGAAGTGGTATATTATGGACTTAGAAGCAAGACTTAGAGTTTATGGGTGGTGATGTTGCACTCTTTGGAGTCGATTTCTGATTTAGATTGTTGGTTGCTCCATCGTTTGGACGTGGAGACTAGCTTCTGTTGGGATGCTATTTTATTATGTTGTATCGGGTTTTTATAAAAATGTAAAGGAGGTGATGTCATGTTTCAAAATGTCATAAAGGCTTTTCAACATACTTAGTTCAATTTTGATGTTATTTTAAATTGATTTTATCGGATGACTATTTAAACCTCACCTCCAATATTTTCAAAAAGGGTTTAGATTCCGAGTTTCGGCTTACTTGAACCGCGTTGACGTCTTCAAATGTCATGTGTTTTAAGTGCCAGTCACGGGCCACATTTGGGTCATGACAAAGTTGGTATCAGAGCCGGTCCTTCAAAAGTAGGTCTGTGGTTCGAGGACGAACCATTGTTCTAAGTGGGGGGGGAATGTAATACCCTAGGTGGAGTTGGGGTTGAATACCACCTACCCCGTGAGAAGAGAGATGTTATCCGGTATCGAGGTAGGGATGTAACCGATACGGATGCACACGGGGACCCACCAAAACAATGGGGAGTATCGAATTCCAACGATCTGAACTATGAATGGAATGATACCACTCTTATAACACAGAGGCGCCTTTTGGATGAATCGGAACTCCGGAGTTTGAAAAACTCCGTAGTTAAGCGTGCTTGAGCCAGAGAAATTCTGGGATGGGTGACCTACTGGGAAGTAGCCACGGGTTCATTCAAAGGGGCAAAACCGTGCGGTTTCAGCCAGAGCGGACAATACCATCTGTGTTTAGGGGTGGGTCATGACAAATATGGTATCAGAGCGTTTAGTTTAACCTTTATTCGAGTCTAGGTTGACTATACGGAGTCTGAGAATACATTTTGTTACCTGGGCTTGACCTTATAGGACTTAGACTTGACTTTGGGGGTCTTATACCCAAACTTTCGTTATATAGGATGACCTTTGTTGATGGAGTAGGTACTAAGTAGAGTAACGTACCGTACATATGTTCCGCGGCATATTTACGATATGATACTCCGCTTAAGATACCTTAGGATTTATATCTTGAGATCTCCCTTCTATTCATTACGTTGATCTATCTTCGTCAGTGCATGTTGATTGTTTCGGTCACCATGTTTATGAGGGCCGAGAAGGCTGCAGTTAGAGATACGGTCAGAGCAGACTTGTCTGGGACAAGGACTGACCTGGGTGAATTTCCGATGATATAGAGACACGTCATTATTCCTAATTGATCGAGTTCTAATAGTGAAGCGAGTTTCTTCGGGATCCGCACCAGATGGTGGAGTCATTGTTAGAGATCAGACAAACTTGTGGCGTGATGTTTTCTCCTCTCCGAAGATTCTGGTGTTGTGTACTGTTCAGGCAGCGGTACCAATCCTTGCTGAGATTATAGAGAAGTTGCTTCCAAAGTTTGTAAAGTTAAAAGAAAAATTGACGATGATACCAGTATAGATGGATCAGGAGGATTCATAGCCATTCAGGTGTGGAATAGTTAAGACTTTTAATTTATAGTGGCGCTCCGATGTGAGATAGGTAAAATTTGATTGCTTCTTCAGACAGATTTTGCTCAGACCAGATACAAGTCGTTCAAGAGGGAGATCATGCAGTAAGTTTTCATCCGACAGATTGGGACGAGCTATCGAAGGTGAGATTAGCTAGATTCTTTTACAGAGTATTAGAGATGACGGATTTGTGTTTCCGATTTGTAAAACTCCGAGGTTGGTCATAACCAAGTATGACTTGCAATTCGCGTGACTGTGCAAATACGCTCTTTAAGTGGTTGATATAAGGGATTTTTGGAACAGGAGAGTGGTGCGAAGTTTCAGTGGACAGTTATTCTATACCGTGGATATTGAAGAATTGATGACGCGTATGACTACACCTTCAGGAGGAAATCAAAAGGAATGACAATGCTTATTAAAGGGGAAATTAGGTTAAGAAATGAGTGCTAAGTTCCGAGCAGGCTGGATAAATGATTTTAGCAGGATACTTAATGGATTCTATCCCAGGAGTTTATAATAAATAAGATTGGACTAGGATCGTTGTTAGGACACAAGTAGAGGACAGAGATTTCCGTTATCAAACATGTTACTTTACAAAGGACTGGATTACCGGTCAAGAAGGTGTGGTGGGATGTATCCGCAATAAGACGGATGGTGTTGTTGTTCCTCACCAAACGATCATATCAAGAAGCCATGATATTAGAGATCTTTAAGAAGAACCAGAATTCAGAGATAGGAGACGTTAGAACGTGGCAGATGGTAAGTAGTAATTCTTGCTATGCCAATTCTAGTGGTATAAACACCTTCTAACATTGAAGAGAGTATGCTTCAATGTCCTTTGAATTTGATTTACGTTTTTAAAATCTAAAACATTCATTTTCAAACGTTGGAGAAAGGACAACTCGATGTCCATGATTTTGATATATGTATTTTAAGGATTTGAGGATCAATTTATGTTTTGTGCACACCAGGTGCACTTATTGAGATTTTAGTGCGAGGTGACTGCACTCGATTGGAGTGTTGTATACACCGGATACACTACACTAAATTTCCGTGCACATCAGATGCACATGGTTAAGAATTTATATATATATTCTAGGTATACTTGGGTTGATTTAGTGCACACTAGTTGCCCGTTTTGATTTTTGCACTCTGATGCACTTGGATTTGATTTTGTGCACCCCAATGCACTTGGTATTATTTTGTATACTTTTATTCAATGCACAGTGGATGCAGTGGATATCGTTTCATGCACGCCAGTTGCACTTAGCGCTGTTTTGTTTTTGTGCACACCGTGAAGTGTGGTTTAAGACTTACGTGTAAACCCATTTTGGTTGATTTTGTTTTCGTGCTTTGCACTTGATAGGAAATGTGATAGATTTGATTTATATACAAGAATTTTTCGCTTGGTCGGGTGCACTGATATTATACTGCGATCATGGCATTGATTTCGTGTACTTAGGATACACAATGGTTTTCGTATTTGGCAAAATTTTTGTCGTAACTGGAGTAATTCTCATAGCAACCGCTAGAGTTACAGTTATGAAAGATTATATCTTTTGAGTTTTCACACACATGGTTGCGTTGTTATGCATTTTAGATCATATGGGACTTTGGAGTCTTTCTATAACAAGAAGTTTTTATATTTTAAAATTTGACCCGGGGAAATTGTTTTGAAATAAGTTGATTGGATTTAGAAGATGTTTACGAAAGAAGTTTAATTTAAATTCGGGGACCGAATTTCTTTAAGGGGGAGAGACTGTAACATTTTGGAAAATTATGAATATTTATTTAATTATAAAAATAATAAAAATAATAAGTTTACGAAAAATGATATCACTTATGAAATTGAGTATCGGAATCATATCCGAAAAATGTAATTATTTTGATAATTATGAATAAAGTGGGTGATATTAAGAAAAATGATATTTTAACATGATATTGAATTTTTCATTAAGCTAATGACATTTAAGTAATAGATTTATCATTTCATATCTTTTATGTTATATGGATTTGGATTTATGATATGAAGGTTTTTACTTATTGTTATAATTCTTATCATGGTTGGCATATAACATTCTATGCTAACTTACATACACACACCTCATTTTTACCCTTACTTATAACCTTACACCTCCTCCTTCATCACTTTCCACCTCTTTCTTCAAGATTCAACACCTCCTCCTTGCATGAATGCATCATGCTTCATTATGAGACACATCCTTCTTCCTCACATGCCACCTCCACCTCTTAACACACTCCACATGCTTTCTCTACAAAGCTCCTCACCTATTTACCTATGATACTCAGAAATTCTTTAGAAATCCCAACTGAAATAATACACTCTTCAGCCCCAAAACTAAAATATTCTAAGTATTTCTACCAAGAGAAAGAGAGCAATGAATTCCTTCTTCAAGTGTGCATTTCTCCAAACTTGTGATACTACAAACCATAGATGTTCCCACATACCATCCTTGAGCTGGTGTTCTCTTATGAATCATTCAATAGGTATAAGCTCAACCCTACAGTTCTTAGTTCAACACCGTTTTTGTATGATATCGTATTTTGATAGATTAGGATCTGTTTATGAATCTGCTATAATTTAGATGTAAATTAGAAAACCCATACAGTGCCTTAACCTTATAAATATTACATAGAATAAACCTTAGGAAGAAGAGACCCTTTGCTCGGATTTTGGCCGGCGACCATCAAGGAAAATCCGATCTCGCCGGATTTGTACAGGAATTGGGGGTTGGGAATTTTAGGGTAGCTCCATATATCTATATTAGGATGTTTGGTATTGTTTAAATAAGTTAATTTGACAGTAGGTTAAATCTGTAAGCTAATATCAGATTGGGGTAAAATTCTATATACGATACGTAGTATGTTTAGTGTGCAGTATCACAAACTAGGATTTTATGATAATTTAGCTAGTATAACGGAATCTGGAACCACTAGGTATAATCACTAGAAAATCCAGCAAGACCAAAAGTATACTGAGACTACTAGGAGACACCACTTCAAACATGAAACCCAAACTCCCAAGAAAATCCGGCGACCCACCCCAAAATTCCGGCGACACCAGCGATCCCTTGGCTTTTGGTGTTGATTCTAGTTCTGTAGCTTTGAGTTGGTATTTTACAAGTCTCTGTATTGTTTGGGTTTTCTAAATATTTATACAATAAAATCTGAGAACGTTTTAGAAATGGTTTTATCAAATTTCATATATTTACGATACGGAGTTTTCGTATTTTGATGTTGCAGTTGAACCGTTGACGTTTATACGTTAACGACAGAATTTTATGGTTATTTTTGGGTTAAGTGTGCTGTAGGTTCTAACATACGGGCGTTTAGCTTGTTGTTTTAGTTTTCGATATGATATATACATCAATGCGATTTAAATACGAATATAGGTACGATTCAAGGATTCCGAGACGGGGTTGGCGATATAGCAGCGTGGATTCAGCGAGCTTTTAAGTTGGTGAGTAGATTTACATCTACACGGGAAGTCGGATGGATGGCGTATAGCACCTCCGCAACCTTACAAATAGTATTATGATATCTAGTTAGTTTAGTATTTATTCAAGATATTTATATAGTATCGCATCTAGTATGTTCTTCAATTTCATACAGTTTCATGCATAGTATTAGATGAGACACAGTGATACGATATGGATATGGTTTGGTGGATTTGTACGAGGGATCATGCCATACTTGTGATGAGACAGATACAGTGATACGATATGGATATGGTTTGATGGATTTGTACGAGGGATCACGCTAGACTTTAGATGATACAGATACAGTGATATGATGAGATATAATACAAGGATTTATATGTATTGGAAAATTATGAACTTTGTATGCCGAATAACGCCCAATTTATTCTTTGACTCGTAGAGTTAGGTTATATTCTATTTTAGTATGTAATACTTGTGTGAGCTATATTCTTTTAAAAACTACGATTCATTTGTCTTTTAATTAAAATAATAGGATGCGTGCCAGTTTCTAAAATGGATATCTATTTTAAATCTAGGGCAGCTTCCTTATCTCAAACTTAACGTTTCGATCATTTCTAAAGATAATGGTATAGCTCATAGCAAGTAATTAAAATAGTTACGTTTAGATTACTTTACATGTTTGCATTATATTATAAATATTATACGTTTCTGCGTTACGCACACTCTGATAGAACACTGCATAATTACCAATGAGTACTATGCTGCACAAACACGTGAATGTATATTACACTATACCTCATTGGTACTACCATGTCACTATAGAACCGTACTATTATATATGTATAAAAATAATTAGGTTGTTACATCGTAGAACACTTGCATAAATACTAATGATTGCCATGCTGTACGAGCACAAACGCGTATGCTACACTACACATCATTAGTAGTACCATGACACAGTAGGATTGAAATCTATAATTATGTGATATAATTACGTAGTCTTTTTTATTCCTGTTGTAAATTACGAATATTACTAATATAAATGATGTATTTGATTCTTTGGATTTTCTGGGTATTTTACTCCTGATGATATATATCAGCGGTATAGGACACTGTTATATATGTATATATATATATATATATATATAATATATCATCAATATAATCTATGCAAGTTTCTTATTCCTCACTTGATATTTTTATATGATAAGTAAACATTCACCATGAGATTTTTGCTTTCTGATTTTGATATCCGAACCGAGTCGGTGGTTATACGGTTTCAGATTTGTATACTATCCAGACTGAGTCGGTGGGAATACAGTTGGATACATGGTGGACCCGGTTTGAGACCGAGGGGCAGGATAGCCGCATTATAGGCGGGGAGCCTAACGAGGATACTCGATTCCGGAGATAGAAATGAACACGGCAGATATTCAGGGGATACTGACCAGGGTTCAGTTAGGCACGGCAGATATCCAGGGGATACTGATCGTAGACAGGATATCGGGTGGGGATCATCTGTTGAGATGGTGTCGACGGTATCTGCATTTACGTGTCGATGCTGGACACAAGAGATTTCGGATTTCGATGTTGATGCTGGACATCTATATGTATATTGATATGATCATTATCATGAGGTACACAGTCAGATATTATTTGTTGGATTCCACCAGGACTGATCCGGAGGACAGTACCTGCATATATTTGTACAGACATTCATACACAAAAAGGGATTCAAATACGAACTATAGATTTATGATTTTGACTCATATGACATTGAGATATTATACTTGGGATTGCATGATAGTTAGTATTGCACATATGCGGATCATATAGTATATTGGTACAGATTATGATAGGACTATATTTATGACCTAGGTATCGTCATGCATTTCGATTTCTACCTTTAGATGTACTTTTATTCACTGAGTTGGCAACTCATCCCCGTTGTGCCACAGTTTCTTGCAGGTTTCACCGCTTGGATTATCAGCGGCTTGGGCACACATTCCTTTCGGGAATTGATTGGTAAGTGAGCTATTATTGTATTATACTCGCTCTTGCTTATTCATATATTCTTGTATCTAGTGGAAACTCCATCAACTTAGAAGTGGTATATTATGGACTTAGAAGCAAGACTTAGAGTTTATGGGTGGTGATGTTGCACTCTTTGGAGTCGATTTCTGATTTAGATTGTTGGTTGCTCCATCGTTTGGACGTGGAGACTAGCTTTCGTTGGGATGCTATTTTATTATGTTGTATCGGGTTTTTATAAAAATGTAAAGGAGATGATGTCAAGTTTCAAAACGTCATAAAGTCTTTTCAACATACTTAGTTCAATCTAGATGTTATTTTAAATTGATTTTATCAGATGACTATTTAACCCCCACCTCTAATATTTTCAATTAGGGTTTAGATTCCGGGTTTCGACTTACTTGAACCGCGTTGACGTCTTCAGATGTCACGTGTTTTAAGTGCCGGTCACGGGCCATATTTGGGTCGTGACATACCTTCTATGAGATAGTTGGATCCCGATACCCACTGCGAGTAAGTGTTACTCTTGGGAAAGTTTTACACATTACAATTAGCCGATCAAGTAGGTGTCTACAAAGGTATTAATGGGGTTACGCCCCTGGAAAAACGATGTTTATTTTAATTAGGTCCGTGCGAAAGCATGGGGAACCTCCTTCAAAGTACCGACACTGGCCTGGCCGAAAGATTGGCAAACTTGTAGGGTGTAATTAATCCCGGCTAGTTTTACCTTTTTAGGTTTGAAGGAAGATTTGATAGAAACAGTGGGAGCCATCCTGATTAGATAAAATAATAACCAATCCGATCTTGCAAGAGCATACGCAGAGTGTTTTCTTCTCTCTCTCTCCTGGCAGCAACCATGCCACGCCTTAATCAAGAAAATAATATGGATGCATTAACCGAACCTGCTTATTATACTGAGCTGGGGAACGTTGGTTCAGCTCTATCTTATAATTGTTATAAGTCCGAGCAGGAAATATGGGAATATCTGGATTCCCATGCCACCCAATCGAGGATTAAGCATGTTGATGCATATTCTTCGGGTGTGTTCATTAACCAAGAACTGTTTTTCAGTATCCTCTACGTCCTAGGTATGAGATACCGGATTAGGATCCTATATATGTAATCTGTTACATGGGCTACAGAAAGGTAGAGCACTGAGATTGGGTGATATGTCTCTAAGTGTTAGAGAATGGTGCAATTGTTGCAGCCAAATCAGTTGGCAAATATCACCTTGTATTACCAAATGGTAAATACATTGATTCTGAACAAATGTTATTACATCCCGAAACTGATATACAACATTACATCAGTTTCTTTATTTAGTTAAAGAAAGATATAATTATGTATTGGGGATAATGTTGTGAACATTTTTCTGAATTAAGAGTTGATTAGATCAGACACGTTATGTAATGGCATATAAGTTCTAAATGAAACCAAAGTTCAAAGTATCTAGAACACACACAAAAGGTGTAGTTCAGAAATGAACGAATCCTTCTTATGGCATTGTAGACTAGGTCATGTCAGTGCGACTTGACTAGCAAAGTTACATAAGGATGAATATGAGAATCTGTTCGAATTTTCATCTTATGATGCTTGCCAGTCTTGTTTCAAAGGTAAAATGACCAATACTCCGTTTACTGGAAACAGAGAAAGAGTTAGTGAACTCTTGGGACGGATACATGATGATGTATACGGTCTTATATCTACAAATGCCAAGGTTGGTTTTTCGTACTTCATTATATTCACTGATCGTCTCTCAGGATTCGGACATATGTTCCTGTTGAAACACAAGTCTGAAACTTTTGAGAAATTGAAGGAATATTAGCTTGAAGTTAAGAACTAGATGGGTAGAAATATTAAATCCTTCGATGTGATCGAGGAGATGAATACTTGGGCAAGGAGTTCCTGGATTTTCTAAAACAGAGAATGTGATTCTCTCTCAGCTTACTCTTTCGAATACACCACAGCACAACGATGTATCGGGGCGGAGGTATCGCACCCTATGAGATATGGCGCGCTCTATGATGAGTACTGCTGAGTTACCTGTTTCCTTTTGGTGTTATGCACTTGAGAAGATTCATACCTATTGAATGGGGTTCCGTCCAAATCAGTGCCTATCACTCCATATGAAATATGGAATGGGAAGAGACCATGTCTTCAACGAGTTAAAATATGGGGTTGTCCGGTCTATGTTGAAAAGCAAAATCCGGAAAAACTCGAGGCAATGTCAGTTCTGTATAAGTTTGTTGGATATCCCAAACATTTACGAGGGAATGTCTTCTACCAGACTGAGGAGCAAAAGGTGTTTTGTTTCTTAGCATGCCACCTTTTTTAGAAAAGGAATTTCTTATGAAGAAATTAGTGGTCATGAGGTAGAACTAGAAAGAGTTCCAGCTAGACAAACTAACAGCTGATGATTTGGTGAAACCAAAGGATTCTATAGTTTCCAACAAACCTCAGCCTCTCCACGAATCTAGTAGGGTTCCTCATCCACCTGAGAGATACTACGGTTTCCTCGGTGACGGTAGGAGCGAGGATTGCATCATGGTTGATGATGACCCAACCGGGTTTAGGCAGACCATCATGAGTAGGGACTTTGTGAAATGGCTGGATGCTATGCGATCATAGATGGAATCCATGTACACCAACAAAGTATGACTTTGCATGTTGCACCTGAAGGGGTGAAACCCATTGGGAGAAAATGGATCTTGAGAAGATTCTTGGTGTAGATGGAAAAGTTGAGACTTTCAAAGCTATGCTTAAGTCCATCAGGATTAAAACAGGCATCGCGGAGTTGGATGTGGCAGTCAAAGAGTTTGACTTCATCAAAAAGGTAGATGAACCTTGTATATACAAGAAGGTTGTAGAGAGTAAGGTTGTCTTCCACGTATTGTACGTAGATGACATACTCTTGATAGGAAATAGTTTCCTATGATACACTCGGTCAAGCTGCTCTTATCACGAGGATTCTCCATGGAAAATCCGGATGATACCTACTACATCTTGTGGATTATGATCTATGATGATAGATATAAGTGGATGTTGGGAGTGCCCAAATCCAGGTACATTAATACCGTACTAAAGAGGTTTAGTATGGAAGATTCTAAGCGTGGTGGTTCGCCCACTTACTCAGGAATCACTCTCTCCAAAAAGATATCTTCCAAAACTAATTTGGAGAGAGCTCACGTGCAAGGGATATCCTATACTTAGGCACTAGGCTCTATCATGTATGCGATGTTATGTACCAGACTAGATGTAGCTAACTCACTAGGTGTAATGATCAGGAATCAATCGGATCTTAGGAGAATCATTGGACAGCTGCGTAGGACATTCTAAAGTACTTAAGAAGCACTGAAGAAATGTTCTTGGTTTTGGTAACGGTGAACTCCAGTAGGAGTCCTTTACCAATTCGAGCTTCCAGAGTGATAAGGTCGACTGAAAGTCAGTCACGGGCTTTGTCTTTACCCTCAGTGGAGGGATGGTTTGTTGGAAGAGTTCCAAGCTATATACCGTGGCAAACTAGACGATAAAGGATGAATACATTACTACCAACGATGCTGCCAAAGTGGATGTCTGGGCATTTCTTGTTCATGAGATGAACATGGTTCCTACCATTGAGCATACAATAACTGTTATTGTGACAACAATGGAGTTGTGGATTTGGCCTAGGAACAAAGGTCCCATCAACAATCCAGACATATTCTGAGGCAAGTATCACCTGATCATGGAGATGGTTGATCTCCAAGGGATCGAGGTTAGGAGAGTTGAAGCGAAGGATAACACGGCGGATCCACTCACAATGGCCTTTCCCTAAAGAGACTTCTATAGGACGTTGAGTATGAGATACTGCAACAAATGGACTTAGTGTAAGTGGGAGATTGTTAGTTATATGTATGCCCTAGAGGCCATTACTGTACATGTGATGTATATTGTAGTAGATGCTTGGACATATATAGGAAGGACTTTCTTGCTCAACATGATAGTTGCTATCTGGTTGCATTTTATCTTAACATGTACACTTATTGTCTCTCTATTACATGTTGATAAAGCCCTTAGGATGAGTACTTGACTACCAAGATTATGGTGTAGATCATACTAGTGGGGCAGAGGTAGTCGGTAAGTGCATCCTTCAATTGTTCCTAGTCGTGGGAGTATCGAGACAGGGCATCGATACTCCAGAGTAGACTAGCGTATGCGCTTCTTGACCCATATGATGGGCGATGGACGATCCCACATCCATTGGTGTTTGACATCAGAGAAGGTATACGGGTGCTCAGTGGAGATTGGGTACACTGGACGGACTCACCGAGAACTCCTAGATGGTATTATACCTATCGTCAGATAGCAGTTCTCTGGTGACACTGGTACAGGTTAGTTTGTCGACCCAACATCGTGATAGAGTCTTGTGTGATTCCCACTATACTTTGATTTCCACCTTACCATGTTCAAGAGATCGTTCAAAACGGTGGTTTTTGGGTACAGTCCCGAGTCATACGGAGGCAATGAGCGATAGGAGGGGATTCGTCTCTCCCGGTATTGGGGGTTGATGTTGCGTTATGCTCGATTGGCCAGGAAATCCCTATTCAGGGTTGCTGACATCTACTGGTAAGTGTTATCAGTAGTTTTTCGAACCGTTATGGACCTTGTATCGGCATGACTTATCAGGCTATTGGGGTCTGGCGTTTTACTACCCCCAGGCTACGATATGCGACATATCTGATGAAGAGACCGGACTGTACGATAGTGTTACTTGATGGATTCGCGGGAGTATGAGCAAGCTTGATTGTTGATCTTCTGATCTCTCAATACCCGGGTGGCCGCTACGTTTAGCAGACCGCTTGCAGCTTGTGGGTGACTGATATGATCACCACCTACTGCCGGCATATTGACGAGTCTTTAGAGTCCTACACAGAGGTTTCCTGGCTCAAGCGAAACGAAGTAGGAGCATATATGTGATATGTGCGGGACCGAGATTAATACGTGTATGTGATACCGTATTCTATTCTCGCGATATGTGATATCGGTCGGTTATATGTGATATAACCGGGCTATCGAATCAAGTGTTGATTCGACAGGTTGATACATTTGGTATTAATCGGTTGTATGAGATATAGCTGGATTATTAAATAAAGTGTTGATTTAATAATTTAATGTATAATTATATATTTGATATATTATCTTACATTAACTAATATTAGCTCACTTAAGATTTCTTTTTCTCACTTGTGTACACTTAGTATATATGTGATATATATTAATATACATTATTTTGTGTCATGCTTGATGCCACATGTTATATGGGTGTATGAGACTCACACCATGCTTATAATAATGATGGGTTTTATTTATTTAAAGTAAATCAAATTAGTTGGTAATTAGTCACATGGTTGAAGCTTGTGGAACCATTGACCAAGTCCAGTAATTTTGTTTTACTTGTAGATATTTATTAACCTAACCATTATTGTTAGCCATAGTTTAGTCTCTACATGAGTTAGTATATGATACTAAACTCACCTATGGTTGCTATTCTCACCTCATGAGTTTCATTCTCTCCTCTCTTCATCTTCTTCTTCATCAAAAGCTTAGCTCTCTAGCTTTATGGGAGATGAAGAAAAATAGTTAGAAAATTATTTCTAAAGTGAGCAAAATTCCTACTTAATCAACTTCTTCTCTACTAGCCATTTAGATTGGGTTGTTTCTTCACCAAGTTCATCACTTAGTGAAGAGGTAGCTTGTGTTAGTGTCTTCTTGATGTAGATCATCTTCGGCCTTGAAGACTTCAAGCATGCTTGTTCATTTCACCTTGTGGAGCCTCATTAGAGTTCGGGAGATCACTACTTAAAGCGAAGGGACTATTACACGGAGCTGTTGAAGTGAAGGACCGGTCTACAAAGGTTGCATTCCTTGTTCACGTAGATGTAAAGATGTTTATGTTAGATATGTATGTCCTAGAGGCCATTATTGTATAGTACTAGTTTGTATAATACATTTTGGAGGCTTGGGATATATATACGGTTTTACAACAGTCTTGCTCGATATAGTAGTATACTACTTGGTTTGTTTCTATCTTAATATGTGTATATGTTTCTTTTAACATATCGCTAATACATATTGATGGAGCCCTTAGGATCTTTTGCTTAACTACCGGCGTTGTGATGGCGATCACACTAGTGGGGGCTGGGTAGTTTATAAGCACATCCTTCTTGGTCCCTGGTCGTAGGATTATCGAGACAGGGCATCGATACTCCAGAGTAGACTGGTGCATACGCTTCTCTTCCCAGTAGGTGAGATGGTCTGTCCTACAGCCATCAGTACGTCGTACTGGAGATAGTATGCGGGTGCTCGTTAGGTTATGAGTACACTGGACAGGACTCATCGGGAACTGTTGGTTGGTATTATACCTATCGTCAGTTAACAGTTTCCAGGTGACATGAGTACAGCTCACTTCGCCTCGAGTGTGTTCCCTCTGTTATTTGATTATTACCCTACCACAGCTCTATTGAGTCGTGCAAACAGGTAGTAGTTGGGTACAGTCCCGAAGCACTTGGAGGCAGTGACGGTTAGAGAGGATTCGTCTCTCCCGGTATTGGGGGTTAATATCGTGCTGTGTTTAGGAGAGCCATTACACATAGTCATCCCTGGCCAGGGCAAGCGAGATATACTGGTAGGTTTCCAGTGTTATCTCAGGGTGTTCTGGGCTACACTCCGACACGACTTGTACTGCTATTAGGGGACTGACGTTTACCACCCCCTAGGCCCGCCATGCGATATTCTCAGACGAACAGACCGGACTGTATGGAGATTGTAACATACAGGCTCAGTAGGAGTTCGGATGGGTTCACCTCATCAGTCTTCTTATCGGCATCTACCTGGGGACCGTTACGGACAGTTAGTGCCGCTTACAGTCTGTGGTTAACCCCACTGCCAGCGTAGTGTCGAGTCTTTAGAGTCCAACACAGAGGGTTATTCGCCTTTGGGCAAAACGGAGTAGAGATCGCATGGTTTTGCGACGGGGGTCGTTCACATCCGCGCACTTGTGCATGTTTGGTGTCCGGACAGTTATAACTAGTGGGCTTTGGTTTAAGCCAGATCCTAGTATATGTTTTGGGGTTAGCTTTATCTCATTGTATTCGTGTTCCTCGGAACACGGATGCTGGTGTGTATGCACAGTTGACTGAGGCAGAGGCAGAGAAGTCTCATTAGGGTTATGGTACGGGTGTGTATACACAGTTGACTGTTGTCTTTTTCCAAATCCTAATAAGAATAGGAAATATGATTAATAATATTAGTTAACAATTATTGTGCCATGGTTGAGTTGAATTCTTGACTTTTGTTGACTTGTTGACTTTAGTTGACCGGTTGACCAAAGTAGACTTGTTGACCATCATCATTTGTTTTCAAAGATGATTCTTATTTTTTGCACAAGCATTTAATGAATGAAATGATAATGGTCATTCATCAACTCACCATCACAAATTGTTAATTATTATTATTGTTATCATTTTCTAAAATAAGAGAGCATGGTTGTAAAATTCATTCTCACTTGCATCTTCTCTCTCATCCATTGCTCTCCTTCTTCCTCTAGCTCAAGGAAAAATCCCTCTCATGAATTGAGAACCATTTTCCTTTGAGATAAAACACCAAGACCATTCTCTACTCATCCTAAGGTTGAAGGTTTAGCAAACCTAACACTTTAGTTACCTCAAGATCGAGGAAGGAGCTCAAGGTAGAGGCACTCGGGTGGATCTTTCTTCGGCAAAAGAAGGCGACGAGGAGAACCATCCAACCCACTCCAAGGAGAAGAAGAGAAGGAGTTCAAGACTAGGTATAACCATTCTACATAGTAGGTAAAGCTTGTAGTTCATATGTTAGTTTTGTTTAGCCAAGATCCTTCATGAACGGTCCATGTTACCTATCGAGGAAAATTTGATTTTACCTATTCCGCCTCCCCGAAAAATCCGGGGCGGGTAACATAGACCTAACAGTTGTATCGGAGCCTAGCTAAACACACACTAGCATGTTAGCAAAGTATCTAGAATTTCGATCGGAGAAAAAACCGCAAAACACGCCGAAAATGCTAACTTTCTGCCGATTTTTATTTCTGTTCAAAAAATAATTTAACACATACTAAAAATCGGCTCAGGGTTTTTACAGAACACACAAGAAAACTGGTCCAGTGACTCGGTTAACGCGCCGCGGAACCGCGACACGAGCATGCTCCTGCCGCGGATCCGTGGCCGAGTTGACTCGGCCATGGGTCAATCTTCTTGCAGTATTCTTATAATGGTGTTTTGGGATTTTTAGGATGGTTTGTTTCTGCCCAGAATTTCCAGAGAACAAAATTTGTTTTTGGGGTGGTTACAAATTCGTATTTTGATCAAATTTCTGTAGACTTTGGCTAATGGGTTATATCTGTGATGTGATATATGTATTGAACGTCTTCTAATCGCTATCCGTCGATTAGTGGGGGTTATACATATCTGTGATCTGAAATGTTGATGGTTTGTGTATATGAATTCGTTGGATTGTGGCGGATGAATAGCCGGGGGTTGTGAGATGAGAGTTTTATTTATCTTTCAATTCATGTAATATGTAAATTGATGTAATATTATTTGTATGGCCGCACATCCGGGGTGAGGTTGTAGCCGCCATTGTATAATTTCTTTTACTGTTTTTTCTCCTAGGATAGACCCAAGGTAGGGTGCACAAACTACCGGGTACGTTGAAGTGCTGAGTGGCCTACTCACGGTGTTGAGGTAGGCTGCTTCACATCGGGTATTTGGCGGGTAGTTTGCCACACCCGTAGGGGTCTAGGGTGGGGTTTTGGCTATTCATCGCGACCGTGTAATCCGTCTTTCGTTGCAGGCTCGAACGAAACACGGATTCCTAGTATATCCAATGTGTTCATCTGTGATCTGGAATGGCTATCATTGCATCTGACGAATGTATATATCTATATATGATATCTAGTAGGAGTTGCTTATGTTTTGCATCCGCGCTAGTCCCGCCCCCGCTCTGTCGTTAGTTAAGTAACCTAACGGGTAATGACGGGGCCCCGTGGTGAATGCGGATGGCATAAGCGTACGTCATATTTTCGTTGTTTTCTGCAATGGTAGGATTAATTGATGGGACGCATTAAATTAATGCAAGAAAACAAACCTAAAAGACGTTGTTGGAACAATTTTCAAAAAGCTGTTATTGCAAGGACGTTCTCTTTTGTTTTGCATAGAGATATTCGGTTATGATTGCCCAGCACCTCATTCGACGAGGTAAGGGTCGAGATCCCTTCATCGGGAATGACCCCTTGGACAAAAAGTTTGCGTCAGGGTAATAACTTCACTATAGTCGATTATTCTTGCTTTGCATCGAGGTATTCAGTTTGGAATATTCTGCACCTCATTCGACGAGGAAAGAGCCGAGATCCCTTCACAGAGAGTGACCTCTTTAGCAAAAGTTTTCGCCACTATATTTTCAAAAAGGCAATCATGTTCCTTCAACTATATCAAGTTCATTACGTTAACGGGTTTCTCGCCAAAACCCAGCCGTAGCCCTCCGTCATTTCGGATTAGTATTGCTTAGTATTCGTGCTACGTATTTCGTGCTCAGCCGAGGCGTAGTGAACGGTAGCTATGTAATATTTTTCTGTAGCATATAATGCAATTGGTTGGGACAGTCATGCGGTCATTTTGGCTCAGTCAAGGACTCGTACGGGTGGGTCTAATGCAATCAAGATAATGACGGGTTGAACTTGACTAGGATCCTTTGATATGTTGGCTCAGTCAAGGTCACTTGGGTCCTAGGGGTAAAAACCACATCGGGAGTTTCTAAAGAAACTGAAACTTGCAGATTCAGCATACCTTCTGGAGTGTAGTGACTACAGTGGATTCCATCTAGGTCATTACACAATGATAGTTGGATCCCGATCCCACTGATGAGTTGGATTACTCTCGGGAGATTATTTCACTTAACAATCAATGCTATAAACCAAGTAGGTGTCTAGAACGGTGTTAGCGGGACTACGCCTCCAGGGAAAAGAGGTTATTTAATTAAGGAACTTCGCGAAAGCGTTGGAAAACCTCCCTCGAAGTACCAACATCAGCCTGGCTGAAAGGTTAAGCAATTATTGTGACGTGCGATTAATCCTGACTAGTTCTACTTTTAGGGTTTGAAGAAGAATTTGAGGAAACAGTGGGAGCCATCCTGGTTAGATAAACTAATAAACCAATCTAATCTTGCAAGAGCGCACGCTGAGTGTTTCTTTTCTCTCTCTCTCCAGGTAACAACCATTTCACGCTCTAATCAAGATAATAAAATGTATCGCTTGACCGATCCGAATTCTTATTCGGGGCCGAGGAACGTTGGTTCAGCTCTAACTTATAACAACAGTCATAAGTATGAGCAAGGGAAAGAGGATTGTATGGATTCCAAGGATACCCAGTTGAAGAAGAAGCATGGTTTTGCATCTACTTCAGGTGTTCTTGTAATTGAGAATTGCTTTACGGTCTGCCCTACCTCCTGGGTACTTGATACCGGATCAGGATCTCATATATGTAATATATTGCAGGGACTAAGAAAAAGTAGGAGAGTTGCACCTGGTGATATGTCGCTCAGGGTAGCGAACGAAGCATAAGTTAATGCTGCAGCCGTCGGTGAATATCACCTAGTGTTGCCAAATAGCAATACTATGATTTTGAACGATTGCTACTATGTACCTTCCATGGTTTGCAACATCATATTAGTTTCTTTACTCGATAAAGATGGATATAACTTTGTTCTTGATAGAAATATCATGAGCATCTACCTTCATAAGGTACTGGTTGCAGAAGATACACTGTGTAATGGTATCTACGTTCTAAATCAGAATACAGTTCTCAATATACAAAATACACGTAAGAGGAAGAGTTCAGATACGAACGAATCCTACTTATGGCATTGTAGACTTGGTCATATCGGAGAGAAAAGACTAAGTAAGTTGCATAAAGATGGACTCTTGGATACGTTCGAGTTTTCATCTTATGAAATTTGTCAGTCTTGTCTCAAAGGAAAGATGACCAAATCTCCGTTCACCGGACATGGAGAAAGGGCAGCAGAGCTCTTGGGACTCATACACAGTGATGTATGTGGTTCAATGTCTATACATGCAAGGGGTGGGTTCTCATACTTCATCACATTCACTGACGATCTCTCTAGATTCGGATATGTGTATCTTATGAAACACAAATCTAAAGCTTTTGAGAAATTCAAGGAATTCAGAAACGAAGTAGAGAACCAGACTGGCAAAAGTATCAAGATCCTCCGATCGGATAGGGGAGGGGAGTACTTAAGCACGGAATTCCTAGATTACTTAAAAGAGAATGGTATTTTTTCTCAGCTTACTCCTCCTTATACACCACAGCATAACGGTGTATCGGAACAGAGGAATCGTACCCTATTGGATATGGTTCGCTTCATGATGAGTAGTGCCGAGTTACCTCTTTCATTTTGGGGACATGCGCTTTTAACAGCAGCATATCTATTGAATGATGTTCCGTCTAAATCTGTGCCTAAGACACCATTTGAGATATGGAATGGTAAAAGGCCGTATCTTAAACGTATTAAGATATGGGGTTGTCCGGCCTATGTAAAAGTACAAAATCCGGACAAACTGCAGCTACGTTCAGTTCTATGTAAATTTATGGGATATCCTAAAAACTCTACAGGATATCTGTTGTTTGGTTTACCTAGCACCTCATGAAGGGATAGGAAGCATCACATGTACCAAAGATTAAAATTTTAGGGTGCTAAGTAAGCATACAAAGAATCAATCCTAGAAAAAATTAGAGTTTCAAAAACAACACTTCATCACAAGTAGATTAAGCTATGGTTTTGAGAGTACAACCTTTATAGCTCCCTACGCTAGACTCCTCGGCTACTTGGGATTTGGAAAAAGTCCGCTTGAACTCCTCTAGGTCCACGATGATCCACCCGGAGTCCGCTTTGTCCAAGCTTGCAACTTCACTTTTATCAAGAGAATGAAATGAAGCTAACACTCTAAACAAGTGGGCAAGACTTGTGTAGAATGGTGTTGTGCTTCTTTTTCTCACTTCAAAATCCTATCTTGTTGAGTATTTTGCTCACTTGAAAGATCTAGAGAGCAAAAGAGCAAGGTTGAAGAAGATGATGGCTTTTTAAAGAAGAAGAGAAAAGATAATCACCTTTGAAAAATAGAAAATATATGAATATATATTTTCCACTTCTCATCTCAAACCATGGTTAAACAATAATGATATTATTGAACTTGAGTTAAAACACAAAAGGAAAGTTGATCCATGGTTAAATGGTAGGTGAGAATGGTTAGGGCAAAGAAGAGTGTAGAAAGTGAACCATGAATTATCCTTTCCTTTTTCATTTTGTTTTAAAACAAATGCAATAATAATTCATAATATTTAACGAAGGTGTGAGTCTTATATTGCCACCATCTTCTATGTATATACAACCATGAAGGATGATGTATGTATGTATGTGTGCATGCACATCCTTATGTGCATGGATCAAAAAGAATGCATACATGCATGCATACATCCAAAAACATACAAGAAAGGATTTCTAGTGAGAAACTAATGGTTAAATGATAAATCAACACTTGATTTATCAATCCGGCCATATCACATACGACCTGACCAAAAGCAAGCCGCCCGATTAATATACGGTATCTCATACGCGCATTTTAACCGGGTCCATACGCATATCGCATACGCGCACCACAACGTTTCTCCTGGACAAGGTAACTCCTTTGTGGGACTCTAAGACTCGTCAATACGCCGGCAGTGGGTGATGATCATATCAAGCACCCCCAAGCCGCAAGCGGTGAGCTAAACGTAACGGCCACCCGGGTATTGAGCGATCAGAAGAAAACAAGCGAACCTGCTACAACTCCCGTCGAGCCAACCGGCAACACTACCCGTGCAGTCCGGTCTCCTCGTCTGATATGTCGCATATCAAGTCTAGGGGTGGTAAACGTCAGACCCCAATAACCGATAAGTCGTGCCGATGTGAGGCTCATAATGGGTCGAGAAACTACTGGTAACACTTACCAGTAAATCTCTAATCAGCCCTGGCCACGGACTTCCCTGTTACGGCCAATAGAGCACATCGCAACATCAACCCCCAATACCGGGAGAGACGAAACCCCTCCTATCGCTCATTGCCTCCATGTGACTCGGGACTGTATCTAAAAACCACCGTTTTGCATGCCCTCATGGACGTGGTAAGGTGGAAATCAAAGCACAGTGAGAATCACACAAGACTCTATGACGATCTCGGGTCTACAGACTAACCTGCACAAGTGTCACCAGAGAACTACCATCTGACGTAAGGTATAATACCATCTGGAAGTTCTCGGCGAGTCCGTTCAGTGTACCTAGTTTTCACTGAGCACCCGTATACCCTCTCTGATGTCAAACACCAATGGATATGGGATCATCCATCGCCCATCTCATGGGTCGAGAAGTGTATACGCTAGTCTACACTGGTATATCGATGCCCCGTCTCGATACACCCACGACTAGGGACCTTGAAGGATGTACTTATGGACTACCATGTCCCCACTAGTATGCTCCGCATCATAGTCCAGGTAGTCAAGTATACATCCTAAGGGCTTTACCAACATGTAACTATAAGACAGTATAAAGAGACAAGTATACATGTTAAGATAAAGAGCAACCAGATAGCATACTATCATATCGAGCAAGAAAGTCATCTCTATATATGTCCAAGCATCCAATATAATATACATCATCTGTACAATACTGGCCTCTAGGGCATACATACAACTAACATCTGTTCTACCACACCGAGGAACAGAAGGTGTTTGTATCTCGCCACGCCACCTTTTTAGAGTGGCAATTTCTTGCAAAAGAAACAAGTAGGAGTTCGGTAGAACTGGAAGAAATTCAGCGACCACAAAATGAAACTGAAAATTTGACAGAACCTCAGGATTCAATAACCCTAGACGATCCTCAGCCACTCCGCAGATCTGGTAGGATTTCTCGTCCGCCCGAGAGATACTACGGTTTTCTCATAGACGGGGATCGAGAGGATTGCATCTTGGAAGAAGATGACCCTACCAGTTTCAGGCAGGCCATTATCAGTAGGGACTCTGATAAGTGGATGGAAGCAATGCAATCCGAAATGGAGTCCATGTACACCAATAAAGTGTGGACCTTGGATATTGCTCCATCTGGGGTAAAACCCGTTGGATGCAAATAGATCTACAAAAGGAAACTTGGTGTAGATGGGCAGGTGGAAACCTATAAGGCTAGACTCGTTGAAAAAGGTTTTCGTCAAAGACCTGGTTTGGACTATGATGAAACTTTTTCTCTAGTGGCTATGCTCAAATTCATTCGGATCCTACTTGCCATTGCTGCCTTCCATGACTATGAAATCTGGCAGATGGACGTTAAAACGGCTTTTCTAAACGGCTGTTTAGAAGAGTGTGTTTACATGGATCAGCCAGAAGGTTTCGTAGACAGTGGGAGCAGCGGAAAGGTGTGCAAGTTTCTTAAATCCATTTATGGATTAAAGCAGGCATCGCGGAGCTGGAACATCTGTTTTGATGAGGCAATCAAGAAATTTGATTTCATTAAGAACGAAGATGAACCTTGTGTCTATAAGAAGATTGTAGGACGAACTGTCGTATTCCTAGTCTTGTACGTGGACGACATTCTTTTGATAGGAAATGACATTCCTATGCTACAATCGGTCAAGCTATTCTTGTCACAACGGTTCTCCACGAAGGACCCAGGTGATGCCTCGTACATTCTGGGGATCAAGATCTACAGAGACAGATCCAAGAGACTACTGAGACTTTCGCAGTCCAGGTATATAGAGACCGTACAAAAAAGATTTAATATGGAAGATTCCAAGCACAGTAACATACCCGCATTGCACGGAATCACCCTCTCCAAGAAGATGTCTCCTAAGACTGACGAGGAGAGGGTTCGCATGAGCACTATACCCTGCGCTTCGGCGGTAGGATCTATAATGTATGCGATGCTATGTACAAGACCAGATGTAGCTTACGCGCTGAGCGTGGTGAGCCGGTATCAGTCAGCCCCAAGTGAGGACCACTGGACGGCAGTGAAGAACATTCTCAAGTACTTGAGAAGGACTAAGGAGATGTTCCTAGTTTACGGTAATGGAGACCTTAGAGTCGAGTACTTTACCGATTCAAGCTTCCAAAGTGACAAAGATGACAGCAAGTCTGTCTCGGGTTTTTTGTTTACCCTCAACGGAGGGGCGGTATGTTGGAGGAGTTCCAAACAGGATACCGTCACAGACTCGACGATGGAGGCTGAATACATTGCTGCAAGCGATGCCGCAAAAGAGGCGGTCTGGATGAAGAAGTTCATTAGTGAACTTCAGGTGGTTCCGTCCATTGTTGACCCAATACCTTTGTATTGCGATAACAATGGGGCTATAGCTTTAGCGAAGGAACTAAGGTCCCATCAGAAATCCAGACACATCTTAAGGCAGTATCACCTGATCAGGGAGATCATTGATCGCCAGGAGATCGAGGTACGGAGAGTGGACACAAAAGACAACACAGCGGATCCATTCACAAAGGCCCTCCCTCAAACACAGTTCGAGCGACTTTTTGAGCTATAGGGTATGCGGTACGCCAGCAGCTGGCCCTAGTGCAGACGTTGGGTATGCGGTACACCAATTACTGGCCTTTAATGCAAGTGGGAGATTGTTAGATATGTATGCCCTAGAGGCCATTATTGTATAGTACTAGTTTGTATAATACATTTTGGAGGCTTGGGATATATATACGGTTTTACAACAGTCTTGCTCGATATAGTAGTATGCTACTTGGTTTGTTTCTATCTTAATATGTGTATATGTTTCTTTTAACATATCGCTAATACATATTGATGGAGCCCTTAGGATCTTTTGCTTGACTACCGGCGTTGTGATGGCGATCACACTAGTGGGGGCTGGGTAGTCTATAAGCACATCCTTATCTTGGTCCTTAGTCGTAGGATTATCGAGACAGGGCATCGATACTTCAGAGTAGACTGGTGCATACGCTTCTCTTCCCAGTAGGGGAGATGGTCTGTCCTACAGCCATCAGTACGTCGTACTTGAGATATTATGCGGGTGCTCGTTAGGTTATGAGTACACTGGACAGGACTCGTCGGGAACTGTTGGTTGGTATTATACCTATCGTCAGTTAACAGTTCCCAGGTGACATGAGTACAGCTTAGTCCGCTGACTTGACACTGTCACTTCGCCTCGAGTGTGTTCCCACTGTTATTTGATTACTACCCTACCACGGCTCTATTGAGTCATGCAAACAGGTATTAGTTGGGTACAGTTCCGAAGCACTTGGAGGCAGTGACGGTTAGACAGGATTCGTCTTTCCCGGTATTGGGGGTTGATATCATGCTGTGTCTAGGAGAGCCATTACACATAGTCGTCCCTGGCCAGGGCAAGCGAGATATACTGGTAGGTTTCCAGTGTTATCTCAGGGTGTTCTGGGATACACTCCGATACGACTTGTACCGCTATTAAGGGACTGACGTTTACCACCCCCCTAGGCCCGCCATGCGATATTCTCAGACGAACAGACCAGACTGTACAGAGATTGTTACATACAGGCTCAGTAGGAGTTCGGATGGGTTCACCTCATCAGTCTTCTTATCGGCATCTACCTGGGGACCACTACGTACAGCTAGTGCCGATTGCGGTCTGTGGTTAACCCCACTGCCAGCGTAGTGTTGAGTCTTTAGAGTCCCACACAGAGGGCTATTCGCCTTTGGGCAAAACAGAGTATAGGTCGCATGGTTTTGCAACGGGGTTCGTTCACATCCGCGCACTTATGCACGTTTGGTGTCCGGACAGTTATTACTAGTGGGCTTTGGTTTAAGCCAGATCCTAGTATATGTTTTGGGGTTAGATTTATCTCATTGTATTCATGTTCCTCGGAACACGGATGCGGGTGTGTATGCACAGTTGACTGAGGCAGAGGCAGAGAATTCTCATTAGGGTTATGGTACGGGTGTGTATGCACAGTTGACTGTTGTCTTTTTCCAAACCCTAATGAGAATAGGAAATATGATTAATAATATTAGTTAACATTTATTGTGCCATGATTGAGTTGAATTCTTGACTTTTGTTGACTTGTTGACTTTAGTTGACCGGTTGACCAAAGTAGACTTGTTGACCAACATCATTTGTTTTCAAAGTTGCTTCTTATTTTTTGCACAAGCATTTAATGAATGAAATGATAATGGTCATTCATCAACTCACCATCACAAATTGTTAATTATTATTACTGTTGTCATTTTCTAAAATAAGAGCGCATGGTTATAAAATTCATTCTCATTTGCATCTTCTCTCTCATCCATTGCTCTCCTTCTTCCTCTAGCTCAAGGAAAAATACCTCTCATGAGTTGAGAAGCATTTTCCTTTGAGATAAAATACCAAGACCATTCTCTACTCATCCTAAGGTTGAAGGTTTAGCAAACCTAACACTTTAGTTAACTCAAGATCGAGGAAGGAGCTCAAGGTAGAGGCCCTCGGGGGGATCTTCCTTCGGCAAAAGAAGGCGACGAGGAGAACCATCCAACCCACTCCAAGGAGAAGAAGAGAAGGATTTCAAGACTAGGTATAACCATTCTACATAGTAGGTAAATCTTGTAGTTCATATGTTAGTTTTGTTTAGCCAAGATCCTTCATGAACGGTCCATGTTACCTATCGAGGAAAATTTTGATTTTTACCTATTCCGCCTCCCCGAAAGTTCCGGGGTGGGTAACGTGGACCTAACTGTTTACATGTTTGTTCGTCTAATTCTCTAGTTTAGATTCTAGCGTTAGGTTCTTTAGCATGCCAATTTTTTGAAAACGGCATGGTCGATGCCTCCCGGAACCCAGCGGCCGCCTAGGGAACCCTGCATACGTTTCTAGACGCCAACAAGGGGTAGCGGCAGGTCTCACAACCATTGGTGTGTGGCACCTAAGATTATATACAGGTGCTCACTGGAGGTGAGTACACTTGACAGACTCGTCGAGAACTTCTAAATGGTATTATACCTATCGTCAGATAGACGTTCTCTGGTGACATGAGTACAGGTAGTTTATTGACCCGAGATCGTCATTTGTCTCATGTGAGTTCCCATTGTACTTAGATTACTACCCTACCACGGCTCTACTGAGCAAACATGTTTTAGTTAGGTACAGTCCTATGCTACATGGAGGCAATGAGCGATCGTTGGGGATTCATCTCTCCCGGTATAGGAAATTGATATCGCGTTGTGTTCGGTTGGCCATCCCCATAAATCCCTGGCTAGGGTGGATGAGATTTACTGATTGTAGATCAGTAGTTTCTCGATTGGTAATGGACTTAACACCGGCACTACTTATCAGGTTATTAGGGGTTTGACGTTTTCCACCCCCTAGCCCCGTTATGCGACACGCTTAGATGAAGAGACCGGAATGTAGGGGTAAGAATGAGCTTGCTTGTCGACCTTCCTTTCTTTCAATACCTAGGTATCCGTTACGTACAGCTAGTGCCGCTGACATACTTGTGGTTAAACCCACTGCCAGCATATTGTCGAGTCTTTACAGTCCCACAGAGGGTTTCCCGATTCAGGCGAAACAATGTAATGTGCTTATTTTGATACGTATTAGAGTTCGATTAAACACGTGTATTTTATACACGTGCTTTAATCGAGCGTTTTGATAATACTAGCAGGTTTGAAAGATAATCGGATTTGTATATGAGTTGGTATTATATCTCTCATTTTCTCTCTCTTTTGGTATCCATATTTTTATACGAATACGGGTATTTATATTTTGATATGAATACGGGTATTTGTAGGAATACTTGTATTTATATTTGGATACGAATATGGGTATTTGTATGAATATGGGTGTATGTGTATTTTGTACATATACGGGTGTATGTATATGTATGTATATATGCATACACACACTCACACATATTGATTGATATTATTTTCTCTTCATTATTAAGAAGGTTTGTGAAGAGTGTGGATGAGTGACTCATATGTCACACATAATCCACATCTCTTCAGAAAAGGATAAGAAGGAAGAAAAAAAGAGGATAAGCTAAGTTTTTTTACCCACACATCTGCTTTTTCCTTCTTCTTCTTCGCTAGATTCTTGAAAAAGAAAAGAAATCAAAAAAGAGAGATAAAAAGAGATAACACTTCAACTACATATTTTATGATCACTTCCTAGCAAGTTGTAATCATGAGTTGCTTCACTTGATACTTTGTGTGAAGTTAGAGCTTGTATTGAGGCTCCTTCAGGTGAATCATTTTCGGTAAGGTCGACCGGCTTACAAGTTTGTTCCCGATATCTTTAGAGCCTTGCGAGAGTCCATAGAGTTTCGTAGGGGTCTTCCGTGAGTGGACAAACATGCTACAATGTTAGCTATCCCTTTAGAACTCTAGTAGTTACTCTTTTGGTGTTGCTAGTTTAGTGTTTAGAATCGATTCTAAGGTTTTGATCGCTAGTGTTTGCATAAAATTTTTCGTTTTCGCTTCCGCCTTGGCCGCAGTAACATTTCGAAAATTATAATGTTATTTTAGAATTTAATTAATTATATGAAAATGAGTTGTATTTGGTTTTCACAAAATACCCTATAAATATATTTTATGTTTTGCAATAAATTAATATTTTAATTTCCCAGTTATAAATTATTTAATATGGCAAGAAAAATTATATGCAAACATTTTGATAAAATGTTGGGATTTACAAGGGTTGGGTTTTGGTAGGGTTTTTGTTTAATTTTCTTTAATTAGGAGAGAGTGAGAGAGAGATTTTCTTTTCTTCTTATTCTTTCTTCTTCCTTTTTTATTATCCCTAACTCTCCACCTCATTTCCTTTCTCCTCCTCATTCATCCTCATTCTCTATCTTACAAAAATCCTAACTCCTTAAACCCAAACTAAAAATCCTATTTTCCTCCACAAAAATCTATGGTTTTTCTCAAGTTTTCCCATTAAAATCCATCTAGACTTCAAGTTGGCCACTACAATTTCAAAGTTTTTCAATTAGACATCTCTTGAGCTTGGATCACCCTCATCTCACACCAAAATAGGTAAATATCCTATCTTTATTAAGTATTTATAAGTCTTTCCGTGTTATCTTTGTGTTTCAAGCTAAAAAGTCACATTTTGATAGGTTTGTTCTTTAAAAATTGAGTTTTTAAGTGAACCACTAGTAGTGGTGAATATTATTATGGTTTAGTTGGTGAATACACCCTACTTTGGGAAGTTAAAGGAATTTTGGTGTAATGAAATGGATTTTTAAGGTTTTAGAAATTTCAAGTTTTGAAAATTTTCGTATCAGCAGATTTCTTCTTCAAACGTCTTCCCTATAGAGCTGCAGACGTCTGTCGTGGGTCTGTTAGTGTTTTGTTTTTAATCGATAGACGTCTGAAGCTCAAGTATCCAGATGTCTGACTTTCTTTTTGTAAATATTGTTTTTTGCCTTCTGACGTCTAGGACCACTTCTTCATACGTCTGATTTCTTCTTTGGGTAACAGTAACCTTTGATCAGACGTTTACCTCTTCCAGGTACAGATGTCCGCCCTTCAACACTTTTGACAGTTTTGAGTTTGAGTTTAGAAATGGATTCTAAACTCTTATTTGATCTTTTTGGGTTTAGACGATGACTCCAGGGATAGTTCTATGTAGTTAGCATACATAGCACATATTAATCGTTGGTTTTAACCTTTAAACGTATAGTTCACTAATATAGTTTATGGTTTAGATATTTATACGATTTCATTATTGTTTTGATTGTAGATTCGGTCATGGAGACTTCCGACGTGGCGAGAAAGGGAAAGAACGTAGTTGGTTTTGACTAGAACGAGCCATACTTGGTGAGTAGATGATCATCTACAAGTGGGAAATTGGGCGAATAGCTTATAGCACTCCAGACTACCAGAATTTTATAAAACTTTGTATCAATTTATTAATGCATGATTATATGTACTCATTGATAGATTTGCCATGCCTACATGCATAAAATTGATAGAACACAAGCACAATTACTAATGATTGACATGAGGCACAATCGCTGACGCGTATGTTATACTATACATCATTAGTATTGCCATGAAACTTAGAACTACCATGCTATTTATAAATTAATGGCATCCATGCTAGTATAAATGATTGAATTCCCTAATTTTGGTATATGAATGACATTGCGATTTAGATTCGTATACGATAATTGCCAACTGCTAAATAGATAAATGATGAATTGATATTTTACATGGATTTCGAGAAGCTGCAAAACGATTTATAAACCTTGATTGTATTTGCAAAGTGCGGTTTTCTCTTAATATGATGATTTGGGAGTCCATCATGAGTTTTCTTTGGATTTATGTTGGGATTATTCGATTTCGAGGTAGGGGAGGATTACAACGATTTCGGATATATGGTGGATCCGGTGTGGTACTGAGGGGTTAGAAGCCCGTATTGAAAGGCGAGGTGAGCCTAGCAAGAATGAATACCGACCGGTGATAGTATTGGACATGGTGGTTATCCGGAGATACCGACCGGTGCGAGAAAGAAAGAGATTGGACTGATCCAAGAGGACAATACCTAAAGAAACATATGAGATTTACGTGTCGATAATTGGCACGATTTTATGATGATTTAGTTGATGATGTGTTTCCATTTGCACGATCCGATTATGATGCGCTTGGTATATATATAATGCATATGATGTACATATCCTGTGATGACTATTTCTACTTATTGAGTTTGCAACTCACCCCGTTGTGCATAGTTTCTTGCAGGACAGACCGCACGGATACTTAGCGGCTCATCGGCATATCTGTTGGGTAATCGCATTGCTTTTGCTAGGTGGGTTGTGATGTGTAGTAACCGTCTTTTATGTATATTTTTATTATATCTAGTGTCTCTCCATCATACCAAAACTTGTATATTCGTGGTATTAGATCGAATCGAGATTTGTTATTATTTTTTAGATGTTAATGTCGTAGTGAGTAGACTTGATGATGCTATATATATATATATATATATATATATATATATTGCTCTTTTCTTGTGTTGATCTTTGCTGTGGGCGTCGTGTATTAACTGTGTTGCTGCTCCGCCATTGTCGTTGGGCATGGAAGCTAGCTCTCGTCGGGAATGATTTTAGATATTATATAACTTTGTAAATGTTTTTATTCAAAATTTATAAAGGAGGTGCTGCCTAAATTTTAAATGACGAAATTGTTTTCAAAGTTAATTATAAAATAAAATTTCGTATACTTTTATACAAAAAATCTTTTAAACTACATCTTATTTCATTTAGTATACTCTTTCCAAAACTTCACCTCCATTATTTCTTTTAAAAGGTTTTAGATCATGGTTTTTGGCTTACTTGGGTTACAGTGATGTTAGAATGACGCAACGTGATTTAAATGCCGGTCACGTGCTACATTCGGGGTCATGACAAAGTTGGTACCAGAGTACTAGGTTTAACCTTTGTTTGAGTCTAGGTTTGATTATGTGGAGTATAGGGCATGAATTTTTGGAACCTAGACTTAAGTTTACGGAACTTAGACTTGACTTTGGGAGTGTTAGACCCGAACTTTCGTTACGTAGGTTGTCCTTGGTATGATGGGATAGGGAACTAAAGTAGAGTGACGTAGCATACGTATGTTCCGCGGCATATTTATGATATGATACTCCGCTTAAGTGACCTTAGGATATGTGTCTTGTAAAATCTTTCTTTGAATCTATGCATCATTTCTTTCCTTTTATTACACCTTACCAACTCTTGTTTTCTTGTTCCAGTTGCCATGACTACACGAGCCAAGAGAGCCGCAGCTAGGGATGTAACTAGGGCAAGTCTTCCAGGGATGGAGACTGACCTGGAGGGCATTCCGATGACACAGGGATAAGGCGATCATCTACCTGGTAGGATGACCAGGCTAGATGAGGGCATGCAGGGTCTACAGTAGATACTCGAGCAGTTGGTCGAGGCCAGCTGGACTCCAACACTTTATATTTTATCGTCTATTCCGAAGCCCGTCGTGCATCCTATTGCTCAGGTAGTCGTACTCGTCGTTGTTGCTGGGATTAAAGAGGTATCGCTTCCAGAGTTTATGAGGTTGAAGCCCTCTAGTGTTTATAGGGATGGATGCAGCAGAGGATCTACAGTCGTTTCTTGATAGGATGGCCAGGATCAGTCCATCGTTGAGATGCTCGGATGAGAGATCGGTTGAGCTAACTAGCTTTCGGTTGGACGGACTTGCCCAGAATTGGTGTGAGTCGATTGAGAGGGACCGAGAAGCGGGTCTTCCTCCGATGACGTGGGCAGAGTTCTCCACAGGTTTTTGTCCCGATTTCTTCCTAAAAGAGTGAGAGATGCTAGAGCCTATAGTTTTGAGGTATTGCGCAAGACTGCGAGCATGACCGTAACCAATTTCGATTTTCAGTTCACTCAGTTATCCCGCTATGCTCAGTATTTGGTTCCTACAGAGGAGATTAGGGTCAAGAGATTTGTGAGGAGTCTTGATACACAGTTGTTTCTTGCTCTTAGTGCTCAGCACTTCGATATGTATGCATCAGCTATGAACACGGCGATACGAGTGGAGGAGTTCCTGAATGAGATTGTAGTTGTTTCGGAACTGAAGAGGGTTCGTTCGAATGTTTCAGCTTTTGAACAGTACGGCAGAGGTGCTATAGGCTGAGGCCATAGCAGATTTGGTGGTAGAGGTTGGACACATGGCTGGATGTATGGCTTGTATCCCGAGGGGCAGAAGCCACCGTTTACATGTTATACTTGCGGGAGTCCAGATCGCTTCACCAGATGTGACATCTTAAAAACTTATTAGAGTTAATTATAATTTAATTAGCGATATAACATGGAGTTTTCAATAAAACTTAGTTAATAATTATTTTCATATATATATATATATATATATATATATATATATATAAATATACATACATAGTTAATCTAGAATTACATATACGCTAGTTTAGGCTAAAACACAATTTAGTAGTCATGACAATTTAACCTATAATTTCATATCAACCATTTAGCAAATCATTTGGTTTTAGAATAGAAAAAGAAAAGAAAATAAAATAATGGGGGGGGGGGGGACAATGAGTTGATGGTACATTTATTGATGAAGAAAATGGGTGCATGACTAATGTTAGCCATTCCTCCTTCATTTTTTTTCCTTCTCTCTTCCTCCTTCTTCATACTTCCTTCTTCCTTCTTCAAATCCTCCTCATGGTTCTTTTCGACCTCCAAAATCCCCCCCCACCCACTTAGAAATTTACCAAACCATCACCAAAATCAGTTTTATCTCTCAAGAAACTATGGTGGAAGCTCATATCCTTGATCTAGAGGCCACCTTACAAGCTTAGGACCTCCATCTAGTTAATCTAGAAGTAATGATCAAACCTTTAAGCATGCTTTACTAAACTCTTGCCTTAGCAACTCATAATTTAGATTAAAGTTTATGTGTTGTGAAGTTTTAAAATTTAAAGAGAGGTTTTGATGTGAGATTGGGGTTATGAAAAATTCTTAGGGTAACCATAACCTAAATTAGGATATATAAGAGTATCTTAGGGCTAATTATCCCTTATTAAACCCCAAGACTTCACTAATCTATCTTAATATTTGAATTAGTGTCAAAACTAGTTTTGTTAAAGGTTTGGGCTTCAATTTAAATCTGCTATTAAACCAGTAACTTCAGAATTATCTTGAAATTACTGGGAGATAGTTATTAGGCCTTGAATGCACCCTCGAAACCAGAGCCCATTTCTCCAAAACTTGGCCGCCAAAAAATGTGATTTGACCGCAATTTGCGGGTTATTTTAGGAGTTAGGGTCTAGGTTTTTGTCAGGGGCTCTCTAAGACTCTAATTAGACCTCTGGTATATGCAACATTTTCTAATTTTGTGTATACAAAAATCTGGGAGTGTTTTACCCTAGTTTTAGCGATATTTTAACATACGATATAGATGTCCCGACTCGTTTTAGCATTTTAGTTGGTTAACGGCCTTTTGGGTAGTCTTAGGTGTTTGTTGCATACGTATAGTACACTAAGCTCACACGTGTTAACTCGTGAGAGTTAGTTCGTTTGTGTTTGTATATATTTGTGTCATGTAAGAATTCTAGCCCTCACATGCTAAGGTTTTATTCGATGCTAGGATCTGTTGTGGGGACTTCGGATGCGGTATGTAAAGGGAAGGAGGTGATCGGATTCGAGTAGCTCGAGGCCGTTCCGGTGAGTAGATTTAACATCTACGGGGGAATTGCCTGGATAGCGTTAAGTGTCCGATATCTAGATTAAAGTTATAAAATCTCATATATATATATATATCGCATAAGCATTATAATACGCATCCTGGTATTTGCTACGATTGATACACCCTCGTTAGGACACTTGCACCATTACCAATGGTTCATGTCGCACGTGCACAAACTCATATATACACACACACCATTCGTAATTGCCATACCACGTATACTATAGAATTTTCCACGTCATCTTGCATTGTACTATATTCTTAGTGGTAGTTAGATCTTCGTCTATTTCATACTAGCATGTATCATGCCAAATTCATGTACATTTTATATTATCTCCACATTCTTACATGATGTTGTTTTCAAGAGATTTCTATTTTTATGAGATTTGAGAAATCGAAATATACATTTTCAAAACTGGGATTCATTTAAAGATGTGGTTTTCTCTTGATATGATATTTGGTTTCCACCATGAGTTTTCTCGGTTCTGAGTTATGAGTATACCTGATTCGAGAAGTGAGGAGTCGCCGTCTACGGGTACATGGTGGACCTGGTATGGTACCCCGGGGCAAGAAGATCGTATAAAAAGGCGTTGAGCCTAACAGGGGAACACGACCTACCGGTGATAGTATGGAAACTCGGCGGATATCCAGAGGATACCGACCAGAGTTATATAATCAGATGTATATGAGGGCCGTTCAAATTGACGGCGTCTGAGATATTGGGATTTCGAGTGTCGATACTTGACACAGGTTTTATGATGATTTTTTATGGTACCTCTATTTTTACTTTATTTGAATTGTTATGATATGTTCAGTTTCATATAGCCGTTACACCTATGACATTATACTTCGCTCATTTATTTATGTTGCATCCATACTATTCTACATCATTATAACCTCATACTTAGGATTGTCGCTGTTACGTTCATGCATGCAATTTCCACTTACGATATTATTTACTACTCACGAGTTGGAAACTCACCCCGTTGTGCCACAGTGTCTTGCAGGGCCGATCCATCAGTGTATTCACGGCGGGGCATACTACTACTACTACCACTACTTTTGGGCGTGATATTTTGTAGGTGGGTTGCGAGTATTCTTTCGTCTTCTACCTTGTACTCTTGTTCATTGTATCCAGTATACTCCATCTACCATATTATATTTGATTTAGAGACGAGACTGAGAGATTGTATTATATTTGACTCTATGCGTCGTGCTCACGCGAACCAACTTTTGTGATTGTGTTGTAGTTAATGTTTTCTTTTCTTATTTGCTTATTTTTTGGCCTATTGCGTCGTATATTTTACTATGTGGTTGTGTTCCGCCAAAAGGCGTTGAGATTGCTCCCAAGTAGGGATGCTTATATATATATTTTGCTTATGTATCAGTTTGGAGTAGATTTTACAAAGGAGATGCTGCTGAAAATTTTAACGATAACTCGATTTTCAAAAAGGTTTTGAAATACTATTCTACTCTTTAAATTAACACTTTTAACAAAGATTTCACCTCTTTGCCTTTATTCACAGTTTAGATTCTGGGTTTCGGCTTACTTGAATTACGTTAAGCTTTTAGATGTTGCGTGATTTAAGTGCCGGTCATGTTCCTCATTTGGGTCGTGACACCAAAGATTGTGGGAGACATGGCGGGATCGCAGTTCCACAGGCCGCTCTACTTCCTTCGCCTCCTCCTCCGATGGCATTGCTTCCTTCACCAGTAGCTACACCGCATCAGGCATTTGTTCATAGAGGCCGTGGTTTTGCTGGTCGTGCGCAGAGGGGACGTAGGAATAGAGGTAGAGGACAACACGGGGCCGGTAGGGGTTAGGCTAGGGTTCTTACTTTGACTCCTCAGGATGCGCAGACATCCAATGCAGTGGTTACAGTTATTCCTCCATTCTGTTCTTTTGATGCACAAATTCTGTTCGATCCCAGCTCTACACATTCGTACGTATCTAGTCATTTCGCACCAAGATTAGGTAGAGGCTCGCTCTTGTTAGATCAGCCGTTGGTAGTGGTTACTCCAGTGGGAGAGTCGTTTTTTGCCCGGCACGTATATTGATCATGTTCGGTTCAGATTGGGGATATGGGTTCTTTGGTCGATCTTATCCTTCTTGATATGTTGGATTTTGATGTCCTACTCAGCATAGACTGGTTAGCCGCATGTCATGCCTTCGTGAACTGCTATGAGAAGGCGTTCGGGTTTTTTTATCGGTGAGCCTATTTTGGTTGTGCAGGGGGGCCGTAGAGACACCCCTGACAATATAATTTTGCGCTCTGCGCCGGACTTTTGAAGAAAGGATATCGTGGAGTCTTAACTTATGTTCTAAATACAGGGGTTATTGAAGTCCAATCATATTAGTTCCCGATTGTGCGAGAGTTCCCAGATGATTTTCCTAATGAGCTCCAGGGTTGCCGCCGGAGCGCGGCATTGAGTTTTGTATTGATATGTGATCGCACGCCGATGGCGTGTCGGATGTTCAAAGAATTTAAGTGTAACCGCGATCAGGACGGTGTCGCTTTGCAGCTAGCCGGTTGAGCACGGGTCGGTCCACAGGGAGATGGTGTTATCTTACCTTCTTGTCTTAGACGAGTTAATAAAGAATCTTGTATGTGTTTGTTTGATCTAACCTATGTGTTTATCTGCAAGTAAAAAGTTGTTAAGAAAATACGAGATTGTAAGCTAAGAAATCCGTACTCAAAAACCTTTGAGCCGAGTCTTGACCAATTGAAGCTAAGCAATCGGCAACAACGTGGATTAGGGGATTTAAGCGCGGTATTCGTGGAATCCGGCTTATTTACCCTTGTCCTTCCGTTCTTGTCTCTTGCCTTCGCCTCCGGCCAAACCGAACGCAACCGGTCGTGGTTAGGAATCACCGTTACCTTGTCAGGGTACGGTGCCTAACGGAGCGCTTGCGTATGGTTTGGGCGAAGTTCAAATGGAAAATAACGGAAAAAGGAATTGGCAAAGAAATGTTAACTTATAAAACCGTATTAATTCTTATCAACAACAATAATTACAACATTTACAAAATGAACAAAAGAGAACAAAAAGAAAAGAACAAAGAAAAGAAAAGATACAAGTAATAAAGAGCATGAATAAAATTGCATGAAAATAGAATGCAAGTAATAAAAAGACAAGTAATAAAAAGCGAGTAATAAAAGAATACGGAACTAGGACCCAAGCCAAGCATGTGCTCAATAGCCAACCCTTAAACTTGCAAGCTCAATGAAGAGGTTGCAAGATCAAGGGAAGGGTAGAAAACGCATGTGAAATGAAGTGCTAGTCCCGGAAGAAAATACGACCCTTGAGATCAATAACTAACTCTTAACCATTCAACCTCAATGAAGAGATTGAATGAGCAAGAGAAAGCAGAAATCTCAAGGGGGAGCAAACTAACAAGAAAGATAAAGAACCCTCATCTTCATTAATCTTCCACTCAAAAGCTCTCACTACAATTTAATGGAGAAAGAATGAAGAAGAGGAAGAAGAAGAACAAAATTCTACAAAAAAGAGAACAAAGAAAAGCTCCCTTGGTTAAGCTCAGTTCTGCTGTATTTATAGGTAGGGGAGTGGAGTTCTAGGGCAACCAGCAGACCAGAGATGAAAAGACCAAACTGCCCCCAGAAACCGACAAAATGATCCCACAGTATGGCCGCGTTTCCGCGGCCAATACCCCTCATTGGCCGCGGAAACGCGGCCCTTTTATGGAGTCAGGTGGTCAACTTTTGTGGCCTGCTCTGGTTTTCTGTGTCCTCGTGTTTGCCAACTTCAAAATGCGCAAAAAGTCTTCAGAATAACTCCAGATTTCCAAGTCCAAGATTGCATATCTTTTTACTTTTGACTTTGTCTCTCCCTCGAGCTCCACGCACCTATTGATTCTTGTGCAGCCCCCTCGTGCTCTGTGCTTGTCCCAGACACGAATGACTACTGTCACATGTCTTGTATCGGGAACCGGTACTCGGCACTGGACGGATATGGATGACCGGAACCCGGCTTTTATCTGCTGTCGACAGATGTTCTGCTTTTAGCGTAACTATGGAGATTTTATCCTGATTTGCAATATTTGTACTGGAAACCTGTATTCTGTAAACATGTAACAAACACGGATTAAAAGTACCTACCTATAAACACACGAGCGTAAGAATGGGCGGTATAAAATGCAATATTCTGATATGAACAAATACCCCCAAACTTATCTTTTGCTCGTCCCGAGCAAAACCAATTATTCACAAAAAAAAATGATAACCGCACTTTCGCAGGGAACGCGATTGCACTGAGCGCGTGCAACAAGCCATTAAACCTCTAGGTGTCCCTAGTAGGAGGAGTGTTGTCTCCTGAGGGTTTTCAGCGGATTACACCCACAAAATCCGGTCAAGCTAGCTTTGTAAAATAACTAAGATTCAAGCCCCAAAAGCTTTGTTTTAGAAAATAACAATTCTATAATCCTAAGTCTAGACCATCGAACCTTTATTTTTCACACCTCGCTTCTTATTTAACTACAGATTTTATATGTCTTTACGTGCAGTGCAAAATAGTGTCGTTAAGTTCCTGAAAGGTCGAATAAAGTCATTATGTCACACAATAAAGCCCAGATAACAATTTTAAAAGGATCACATAAGTTTTATAGAGAGTTAAGCATTTTTCAAGTTTCGTTTTCCAGTAAAGTTTCAACTTCAGAATTTCTATCTTCCCTAACAGGAAACTAGGTCTTATTCTTCACTCCACCTTTTTCTTGTTTTCATTTCATTCACACCTCTGTGAACGTGCAATAGTCTTTATCAAAGAGTAAAACCTTCTTATCTCCGTTAAGAAATTTTTATAAAAGCCTGTCTTTTATCAAGATTATTCTCACACAAAGAACCGTTAGGAATTTTAACTCGGAGAGAACACTTGCTTGACTTTGTTTTAAATTGGACTTTCTAGGCTTCTTAGCGAGCTTTGGGCCAATGCACCCAAACCAGTTGGTTTTAGGGCATTAGGTGTAGAAACACCCCAGCGGACTTAATTACTCAAGTTACCTAGGTCCAAAAACAAAAGACAGTTTGGCGTGAAAATCAGATGATTTAATACGAACGGAGATATAACCGGCAGTTCAAATATTTTTTTGGATAAAAGACGTGTCTAGTGGGTTTGGTGTGTAATCATTCCAATCAAGTTTTAGATGGGTTATTTTTCAGACTTAGTTCCAATTAAGGCATCAATAACATTCCTTCATATTCACTCACTTCATAAACTATTCTTGATATATTACTTATTTCAGAACAAACCTATTTGATCCTCAGAAAATCATTTATCTTATTTAAAAGTTTTTAAACATAAAAGACTTGTCATCTAATTTCCAAGACTCACAACACGTGTAGTGTGATGTAAAGACGTATATCAGCTATAGTTAACTTCAAAGGAGAGTTATCTTTCAGGTTTTCAAAATCCAAACATAGGATTTAGTTATTCCTATCTTTTCAAACAAAAACCGTCGAATGTTGAATCAGAGTTCCTCCACAAGCTAACTTGACAAAAAGTTTTTATATTTTTAGAAATTTTTTAAATTTTTATGGGTTTTTAAATAAGGTATGTAAATGCAAAATATACAAATGAATGCGAAGGAAGAAAGCTTACCGAGCACACCCCCAAACTTAAACTTGACAGTGCCCTCACTGTCAGGCTATACCAAGAGGGTCAAAATTGCCGGCGCTCCCTAAAAACAAATTATATACAAAACAAAAAAGGAAAACAAAAAAAAAATATATATACAAAAAAAATGTCCCCCCCAAACTTAAGTAAAACAGTGTTTCCACTGTTAAGCGTTAAAATTCAGGATTAGGGGGGAAAGAAAACAGTATCCATCTATACAAGGCCTTACACAGGCCAAAGGTTAGCACCAACCATTCAAAGATTTTATCTCTATAAAGCAGTGGCTGGTGGAAGAATGCGGAGAGGTAAGAAATGGAGACTACGCGAGACCGCTTGTGGAGAGAAGTGGAATGCGGTCTCGGTAGATGAGAAGAAGAATGGCGGAAGGGGAAAAGAAGTGGAATACGAACTTGAGGGTGCAAATGGAGTAAATAGATTAGCACAATTTGTGATGACCGATGTGTGGAAAGCGATTGTACTAATATATTTACCCGTCGAGAGATTGGGTCAAATCCCTCAAGGTTCGTGAGAAACCATGGGTACGCCGAACTTGGTAAACCAGACATATGAAATGAAAATGATATGGGTTCTTGCAAGGTCGGAACGATCGAAAGGGTGGAGGGAAGTGGTTGAGGAAAGGTATCGGTTAAAGGTTCAGGAGGGTGTGTACAGTCAATGAAAGGAACAGGATGAATTGGAAAATCCGACTCATCATCTAGAACTGTTTCATCCTCAAAAATATCCTCAAAATTTTCCTCAAAGTTAAGCTTATCCATGCACATTTCATCAAAGTCCAGACGCATATGGGGTTCGGGAAAAACATTTAATGACTCGGGATGATGAATTGGAGAGAAAAACCTAGTCAAATCTATGGGTTCATCATCCAAAATATCCCCAGCGTCAGTATCCTCAATCAAGTGAAAATCAAAATTCTCTGACACCTTAACCAAAGCATGGATATTAATCAATTCAGGTTCTAAGATGGAGGTGTAAAGGTCAAAAGGTTTAGGATCGGTTTCACTTGGAAGAGACCCTTCACAATCGGGCAAATCAAACACTACGAAGTCGCACAACTCATTCATCATTCTATCTTCAACTGATAAGTCATGTAGGATACCCGATAGACTTTCAAAACAGGAGTTGTGGGATTCAATTTGGGATGGGTAGGTTTGATTTGGAAGGTGGTACATCTCACTCTCTCCACTCAAATTCACAGCCTGTCCTGCCGCCTCATCATACATTGAAAAAGTTGGAGCTAGTTGAAAACTAGCTACCGGGTCACTAGGTTGCATGAGGGCGGCCATGGACGCATTCAAATCCATCATCTGTTGGCTTGACGCTACCCTAAAATTTTCCAAGGACTGTTCCAGACTAGACATAGATTGTGATGGGGTTTCAGTAAAAGATTCAAAGTTATTTGGATACTGAAAACTCCCAAACGGCTATTCTGAAGCAATGTCTAGGGAAGGTGCAAAAGTAGGGTAGGATTGGTAGGAATTGAATGGCTGGACAGGAGTGGGATCAACAAGTGGATAAGACGGAGAATGGAATTGTTGATCCCAAGAATTTGAAGTGGTGAAAGGAGTGAAAGATCGGTTGCGGGATTGTTCAATATGTTCAGCAAGAGACATTGGTCTTGGGTTTACAACTGGATTTTCAAAATGTGTATCAACGCAAGAAGGGGTGAATGTTGGAAACGGTTGATACGAAGTGGATTGCGGGGTCCAGTTGTTCGTCCTAGACGCGTCTATCCGATCTTTCAAAGAAATTTTGGGCATGGAGGGGTCGTTCGAAGTTCGGCCAAAGCAAGAACCGTATGAAGTAATGTCTGGTTGTGGGTACCAAAGTTCGGCAAGAGTTTTGCGAGGTGGGGTACCCATGATATGAAGAGAGAAAAAGAAAGGTAGAGAAAAGGGAGGGGGGAAAAATGTGATTTTTTTTTTTTTTTAATTTTAGTTAGTTGTTAGCAAAAGAATGAAATATACACAAAAAAAGAATATGGACAAAAATCACGACACAAAAATACCACACACCTAATCGTTCTAGGGTTCACCTAGGTCAACTAGACCTGCTCGAGAACTTGATTGTCGAAGTAAAACTGTGTCGAGAAACAGGCTCAAGATACACTGATCACGAGGCCAGGTAAGTGCAGAGATAAGGGGAGGTTTTCCAACGCTTTCGCGAAGTTCCTTAATTAAATAACCCTTTCTCTTTTGGCGGTTTCGCCGTTAACACTTTCCTAGACACCCCGTAAACAATATACCGTTAAGCAAGCTTCTAAATACAGTTAACTTCTCCTAGGGAGCGCGAAGTCCTTAAGGCTTAAAATCTAGTTTCTTTTAAAATTTGTGCGGGTTATCGTTATGCGCAAGTTCGTGATTTGTGGGCCACGGAAAAGGTGATGAAATCCTTTACCGTATATTGTGGGGTTCGCTTGCCCTTAAGTCCGTATTAATTGATGCAATGCACAATTCAAAAAATTCTATAAAGAATAAAACAATCGTTTTTTAGTTTAAGCTCAGCACTGCAACAAATACGGGTTAGTCGATTTTTAGCGTTTGCTAGCGAACTTGCAAAGAATCCTGCAAAAGAATAGTATATTGGAAGCGTCGGATTTGAGAAGAAGGTGTTAGTAAAGTACGTACCGTTATGTTTTTGGGTTGGAAAACCCCCGTTGAATCAAATCCGGTAAGCTTGAATGGTTCGCTTGCGCGGGTCAAACTACCCGGATCTTTGGCACTGTACTCCGTAATCACCTAAACTTTGAATGTACACTTGCTCCCACAATCGCAGTTTGCAAATCTGCAAAAATCTGCACACTTGCCCACAAAAATGATAAAAAAAAAGAATTTTTTTTTTTATATATGTACAAAAAGAATATCAACCCGAATAACAAGAAAGAAAATACGCTACCGTCTCCCCGGCAACGGCGCCATTTGATCGCACGCCGATGGCGTGTCGGATGTTCAAAGAATTTAAGTGTAACCGCGATCAGGACGGTGTCGCTTTGCAGCTAGCCGGTTGAGCACGGGTCGGTCCACAGGGAGATGGTGTTATCTTACCTTCTTGTCTTAGACGAGTTAATAAAGAATCTTGTATGTGTTTGTTTGATCTAACCTATGTGTTTATCTGCAAGTAAAAAGTTGTTAAGAAAATACGAGATTGTAAGCTAAGAAATCCGTACTCAAAAACCTTTGAGCCGAGTCTTGACCAATTGAAGCTAAGCAATCGGCAACAACGTGGATTAGGGGATTTAAGCGTGGTATTCGTGGAATCCGGCTTATTTACCCTTGTCCTTCCGTTCTTGTCTCTTGCCTTCGCCTCCGGCCAAACCGAACGCAACCGGTCGTGGTTAGGAATCACCGTTACCTTGTCAGGGTACGGTGCCTAACGGAGCGCTTGCGTATGGTTTGGGCGAAGTTCAAATGGAAAATAACGGGAAAAGGAATTGGCAAAGAAATGTTAACTTATAAAACCGTATTAATTCTTATCAACAACAATAATTACAACATTTACAAAATGAACAAAAGAGAACAAAAAGAAAAGAACAAAGAAAAGAAAAGATACAAGTAATAAAGAGCATGAATAAAATTGCATGAAAATAGAATGCAAGTAATAAAAAGACAAGTAATAAAAAGCGAGTAATAAAAGAATACGGAACTAGGACCCAAGCCAAGCATGTGCTCAATAGCCAACCCTTAAACTTGCAAGCTCAATGAAGAGGTTGCAAGATCAAGGGAAGGGTAGAAAACGCATGTGAAATGAAGTGCTAGTCCCGGAAGAAAATACGACCCTTGAGATCAATAACTAACTCTTAACCATTCAACCTCAATGAAGAGATTGAATGAGCAAGAGAAAGCAGAAATCTCAAGGGGGAGCAAACTAACAAGAAAGATAAAGAACCCTCATCTTCATTAATCTTCCACTCAAAAGCTCTCACTACAATTTAATGGAGAAAGAATGAAGAAGAGGAAGAAGAAGAACAAAATTCTACAAAAAAGAGAACAAAGAAAAGATCCCTTGGTTAAGCTCAGTTCTGCTGTATTTATAGGCAGGGGAGTGGAGTTCTAGGGCAACCAGCAGACCAGAGATGAAAAGACCAAACTGCCCCCAGAAACCGACAAAATGATCCCACAGTATGGCCGCGTTTCCGCGGCCAATACCCCTCATTGGCCGCGGAAACGCGGCCCTTTTATGGAGTCAGGTGGTCAACTTTTGTGGCCTGCTCTGGTTTTCTGTGTCCTCGTGTTTGCCAACTTCAAAATGCGCAAAAAGTCTTCAGAATAACTCCAGATTTCCAAGTCCAAGATTGCATATCTTTTTACTTTTGACTTTGTCTCTCCCTCGAGCTCCGCGCACCCATTGATTCTTGTGCAGCCCCCTCGTGCTCTGTGCTTGTCCCAGACACGAATGACTACTGTCACATGTCTTGTATCGGGAACCGGTACTCGGCACTGGACGGATATGGATGACCGGAACCCGGCTTTTATCTGCTGTCGACAGATGTTTTGCTTTTAGCGTAACTGTGGAGATTTTATCCTGATTTGCAATATTTGTACTGGAAACCTGTATTCTGTAAACATGTAACAAACACGGATTAAAAGTACCTACCTATAAACACACGAGCGTAAGAATGGGTGGTATAAAATGCAATATTCTGATATGAACAATATGATCCCTGGCAAGGGGCCTATTTCTATACCGCCTTATCGGATGGCCCCGGTGGAGCTCAATGAGCTTAAAGATCAGTTACAGGAGCTGCTTGATAAGGGACTAGTACGTCCGATTGTATCGACTTAGGGAGCTCCGGTCCTGTTTGTGTAAAAGAAGGACGGTATCTTGAGGCTGTATATCGACTATTGTCAGTTGAACCGAGTTACGGTATGGAATAAGTATCCATTAGCTCGCATCGACAATTTGTCCGATCAGCTTCATGGAGCAGGATACTTCTCGAAGATTGATTTACGATCCAGGTACCATTAGTTGTGAGTCAGGAAGGAAGATGTTTCGAAGACTGCTTTTCAGACATGCTATTGGCATTATGAGTTTTTGGTGATGTCGTTTGGACTCACCAATGCGCCAGCAGCGTTTATGGATTTGATAAATATGATTTTCAAGCTGTTCCTCAACCAGTTTATTATTGTGTTCATAGACGATATCTTGGTCTATTCGCAGAGTCGTGGGGTTCACGAGCACCACTTGAGGATTACGTTGCAGACTCTGTGAGAGCACCAGCTTTTGCTAAATTCTCAAAGTGCGCTTTCTGGCTTGATAGTGTGAATTTCTTGGGTCACATCATTACGAGAGACGGGATGCAAGTTGATCCGAGGAAGATTGAAGCGGTAAAGCATTGCCTAGACTTGTTTCAGTGACCGAGATTCGTAGCTTTTTAGGTTTGGCTACCATTGTTTTGTGCAGGACTTCTCCCGTATTGCCGCGCCACTGACCGGTTTGACCTGTAAGGGGGTTCCATTTCTTTGGACTATTGCGTGTGAGTAGAGCTTTCAGCAGTTGAAGATCTGTCTGACGACTGCATTAGTGTTACTTCAAGCTCAGGCGGCTTTGTTATCTTTTACGATGCGTCTCATGTGGGTTTAGGTTGCATGTTAATGTAGCATGACAAGGTTATTTTTTATGCTTCTCGGCAGTTGAAGAAACACGAGCAGAACTACCCTACTTACGATCTGGAGATGGCCGCAGTGGTCTTTGCGTTGAAAATATGGAGGCATTACTTGTATGGTGAATCGTGCCAGATCTTTATTGACCATAAGAGTCTGAAATATATCTTCCAGCAGTGTGATTTGAACTTAAGGTAGCGTCGTTGGATGGAGCTTGTATATGATTATGATTGTGAGATTCTTTACCATCGGGGGAAATCGAATGTGGTAGCCGATGCTTTGAGCCAAAAGCTAGGATGTAGCCTGTCTCGGTTGGGCGTTGTACAGTGGCAATCGATGACAGAATAGTAGAATTTTCACGACAGTGGCATTTAGTTCGAGTTCACATCCGCAGGAGGACAGTTAGCCCATGTTATTTCTCGTCCACTCTTGCTCGATCGCATTAGGGAAGCGCAGTCCGATGATGTCCGTTTATCGGAGATCAGGGAACATGTTCTACAGGGGAGAGTTTCTGAGTTCGTGATTGATAATGAGGGAGTGTTACGGTTTGAAACTCATTTGTGTGTGCTCGACTCTTAGGGGCTGAGACGCGAGGTCTTAGATGAGGCACATCAGTCCGTGTACAGTGTTCATCCGGGATCTACCAAGATGTATCACGATCTGAGAGATATATACTGGTGGGAAGGGATGAAGAAGGATGTTTCTAATTTCTTTTTGAGATGCCTGACTTGTCAGTCAAGGCCAAGCATCAGAGGCCGGCAAGAAAGCTACAATCTTTACCCATTCCAGAGTGGAAATGGGAACATATCTCCATGGATTTCGTTGTGGATCTGTAGAGTGTTTTTCGTCACCCTATTGAGATAGGAAATACGCGTCGCTTGTCAGGCGTATTATAGATTCCCCCTGCATGGGGTAAATCAAGGTTTATTAATTGTGGGGACCCGAATCTCCGGCAGCCACGTACTAAGCTGCCGTTAATGATCCCTCGCTTTTGGAGCGAGGGAACCTCCAATTGACGGGTAAAACTCATCATGCGAACTCAATGTGCAGAGTGCATGTGTTGTGTTTTGAAGGGGCCTTGGACATATCGGGGGCTTCGCAGAGTTTAATTTTTTCTAACGGGGGATGTGTTTTGAGTGTGGAGCATGTGGGGAAAAAGAGGGGTGAGGAACGTCCTAAGGCGCGTGAGACAACACGTAACCGCTGGGTGCCAACGGGTTATATGCGTGGTGTGTGGGCATCAGCGGGTCACGTCCAGGCGCATGGTCGTTGGTGCCAGCGGGTCATGTGCTAGGCGCGTGGGCGCCAGGCTCCGGGCGCCAGCGGGTCATGTGCCCTGCGCGTGGCCGCTGGGCGCCAGTGGGTTACATGCGTGACGCGTGACTGCTAGGCGCCAACAGAACGCGTGAGCGGTATGTGGCCGCTGGGCGCCAGCGGGTCACGTGCGCGGCACGCGACCGCTGGAAACACCAGCAGAACAAAAGGCTTAACCCCTGGGCTGGGGGTTGAACTCCCGAGGGGCTTTGGAGTTAAACTCCTATGGAAAGAGGGATTTTTATTTTTATTTTCTTCGGAATTCAGAGGAGTAAAACTCTTAAAGAAAAGATTTTTGTTTGAAGTTAAACTCTTAGAAGATTTTCGGAGATGATAAAAGGGGATCCCTTTCTTTTTCCTTGAGCCTTGGATCCTCCCAAAGTGGGATTTTTGCAGATCGGTCTCCTTCCTCCTCCTCTCTTTCCATTGTATCTTGAAGAAAATGGGTGGTGAGATTTAAAAATCTCCCATTTTAGAGATTTGATGAGAGATTTGAGCTCCCTTTCAAGGGTTTTATGGTGAAAAATTATTTCTTTTTAGGAAAAGAAGAGTTAAACTCTTGATTTAATTCAAAAAAAGAAAAAGGTTTAAAACCTTAAGGAAGGAAAAGGAGGCACAAAACCCTAGAAAAAAAATGAGAGAATGAAAGTTGTTATTGATTTTCTCATGATGTTTGCCTTTTATAGGCTACACATTTTATATATAACCCCTTGGGCTTTTCTAAATGTCACTTATGCCTCCCCATGCCTCATGTGCTTATTTCTTTTTGCACATAAGTCATGGGGTTTACAAAATTTTGGGTTTTTGACCTTCTTCCATACATTTATTTCTAAAAATTGCATTTAAACTAATTCATTACCTCTTATTGGCATGGAGCCGGACCGTTCCATGCTCGGTCTTGACTTGGACTCGGGCCCACTTGGTTTGGCGTTGACTTTGAATTCGACTTGGTCAACCAGGACGTAATTTTTGACCCCAACAAAGTGCCCCCATCAATAAATGCACATCGTGTGTATGGGTTGTGTGCATGAAATTGATGGATCTTGTTCTATATGGGGATTGATTTGGTTTGGTTCCCTATGGAGGGTCGATACTGCTCTTTTTGCGATGTGGATGGTCGGTGCTGCCATTTTTTTGCGACTTGGACGGCCGGTGGTGCCATTTTTGTGACTTTGATGGTCGGTGCTGCCATTTTTTGCGACTTGGACGGTCGGTGCTACCATTTTTGCGACTTAGACGGTTGGTGCTGCCATTTTTGCGACTTAGACGGTTGGTGCTGCCATTTTTGCGACTTGCTCAGTATTTGATTTGACTTGCTCAGTTTCTTGCGGTGTCAAGGATAAAGTTGACTTGTGCCACTTCTTGCGTTGTCGGGGTTGGATTTGACTTGCTCCGCTTTCTGCGGTATCGGGATTGAAGTTGACTTACTCTTCTTTCTATGGTATCGGGATTGATTTGTTTCCGAGGTGGAGCTTGATTCTACCGAGGAGGTCATTGGTGTTGAATCGGTTGATCTGATTGGTTTTGGAGTTCTTGTCCGTTCCGCGGGACCTTTTGAACTTGGAACCACTATTGGTGGGTCTTTAATTTGATTTATTTGATTTCTGTCCTTCTTGGTAGGACTTTTGAATTTGTGGGGAAATTGGAACTTAGAATTTGTTTGGCATCAGCATTGCTATATTGGAATATTGCCAGGCTCAACTCATCATTTGCCCTGGGAAGACTTAGGATTTGGGTTTTGGGTTGGCATCAGTACTGCTAACACTGAAGCGCAGTGCCAGGAGCCACTCATCATTTGCCTTTGGAAAAACTTGGGTTTTGAGTTTTGGGTCGGCATCAGCACCGCTAACATTGAAGTGTAGTGCCAGGAGCGACGCATCATTTGTCGTTTTCCTTTGGGGAGCGATGGCTTAGGAGACAGGTTTAGATCCCTATAACCTAAGGCTTTTAATTTTTTGAGCCATAAGGGTTTCATAAAAGCATTTTCTCCCTACGAGTCGAGAGGATCTCAAAGGTGTATATTCTTCTTAGGAATCGTAAGGATTCCCAAGTGTGTTTCTCCTTTATGAGTTGTAAGGATCACACGTGGGGCTATTTTCTTCACAAGGTCGAGAGGACTTTGCGAGTGTATTTTCATCTTCTTTTTATGAGTTCGTGCCCTTTCAGGTTTCACAAACTCACCGGCAGTCCTGCTGTTTTTACTCACGGAGCCATTTCGAGTTTTCATCCATGCCCGTTTTTCTTGTGGACATACCATTTTTTAACAACATTAGTGGAGCTTCATCGCTAGTAGGACTTCAGATGTAGTCTCACCGGTGGGACTTGGGAGAGATAGGGTTCGTTTATGCCCGTGTATTGTATATGGTTTTACAGGATATATGATCCAGACCGTAGGGCCGGTGCGCTCGATTCGTCTGCGACTTGGAGAATTCACGCATTGTATTTCTTGAGATATCGGCCAATGATGGGTGGCATAGGCCATTCTCCCTCAGCATTTATCAGCTGGTAAGACCCTCCATCAATCACTTTCTCGATGACGTATGGTCCTTCCCATGTTGGCTCGAATTTTCCCTTGGTATGTCGATTGGGGATGATCGGTCTTTTGAGGACCAACACTAATTCAACTTTCTTAAAGCAGAGAGATGAGTTATCTTTTTAAAAGCCCGTGACATTTGGGCTCGGTACAGTTCTAGATTTTTCTGTACTGGGAGTCTCTTTTTTTCGAGGGCATCAAGTTCTTCGAGCCGAAGGAGGACGCTTTCTTCCTCCGTCAAACCGTGCTGGATGGACATCCTTAGGCTTGGAGCTTCGATTTTGAAGGGGAGGATTGCCTCCACTCTGAAGAGTAATGAGTATAGAGTGGACTGAGTTGGAGTGCGGTGTGTGGTACGATATGCCCACAGCACCTCGTGGAGCTTAAGATTTCAGTCTCTCTTATTGGCTGAAGCATTTTTCCTCAGGAGCTTGCATAGAGTTTTATTGAAGGCTTTAGCTAGCCCAATGGCTCTTGGATTCTAGATGGAGGAATATCTTCAGTCTATCTTGTGATGTGCAGCAAACTTTGAGACTTTGAAGCTCTTGAAAGAAGGCCCGTTGTCAGAAATGATTCTTCTAGGTGTACTAAAGCGGTATAGAATATTATGCCGGAAGAACGTCAGAATATTTTCTGTCTTGACTTCTTTTAGCGGGACAGCTTCAGCCCATCTGGAGAAATAGTCAGTTGCAGCCAATATAAACCGGTGGCCTTTGGATGACGGAGGATCAATTGGGCCAACTATGTCGGTGCCCTAAACTTCGAAAGGCCATGACGTCATCGTAGGATGCAACGGATTGGGATACTTATGAATGAAGTCACCGTTAATTTAGCAGAGATGACATTTCTTTGCATGCTCTTCCCAATCCCTTATCATGGTGGGTCAGTAATACCCAAGCCGCTTGATTTGAAGCCTCATTTTGGGGCCAGATTGGTGAGCTCCGCAGACGCCTGAATGGACTTCTTTCATAACCTTTCGGGCTTCGGCCGAGGACACACCGGAGCTAGAGCTGGTCGTATGATCTGCGGTGTAGAGTATTATTTAAAAACACATATTGGAGGGCTCTCTTCTTCAATTGAACCCTCACAGATTTTTTCGGGCAGCTTGTTGTATCGGAGGTACTCTATGAATGGCTATTTCCAATCGGGCTCATCTTGAATGATCAAAACTTCTTCGGCAGGATTGCTTTTTTTTTTTGCGCTTTCCTCTTCTCGTAAAGTGACCAGTGGCAGAATTTGCCGCCTTTTAACTGTGATTAGAATTTCATCCATGTCGGGATCAGCCGGCTCTTTGGCTAGGCGAGTACGTTGACTTTTCCATTCAACGCCCTAGGGACTTTCATTAGTTCAATGTGAGCGAATTGTTTCATGAACTCCACCACTCGGCTTCTGTAATGAGCTAACTCGGGCTTATATATCTTATAGTCGCCACTTACTTGGTTGACGACAAATTGGGAATCACCGTAGACGCGTAGCTGAAGTATTTCAATTTCTATACCAAGCTCCATACCCGCTATCAGAGCTTCATACTCACTCTCGTTATTTGTGCGTGGTTCGGTAAGAGCGAAAGAACGTCGTAGGGTTCCCCTCGATGGCGTGATGAACACTAATCATATTCCTGCTTTTATTTGCGTTATGCTTGATTTGTTGGAAATCCTCATTGACGAGGCTCTATCGAAGTAGAGCTCCCAACATGGCTCGTTATCTTCGAGATGTAGCACTTGTTCGTTGGGTAACTCGCAATTAAGCGGTGACCCTTTAGGTATGGGATGAGTAGCGAGGAATTCGGTGAGGGCTTTTCTTTTTACTGCTTTCTATGGAATATAGACTATATCAAACTTAAGCGGTATGACAGCCCATTTTACCATTCTGCCAGCAAGACTTGCTTTGGTCATTAAATGTTTGAGCGGGTCAACCTTGGAGATCATCATGACCCGAAGAGTGAGCAGATAGTGCCTTAGCTTCTTTATGGAGAATATCAGGGCCATGCACTACTTTTCGATCGGAGAATAGTTATGTTTCTCCCCGACTAACGTTCGACTGAGGTAGTAGAGGGTATTTTCTTTTCCCTCCTCGTTATTCTGGGCAAGGACTGCGCTGAGTGATTCATCTAGTGTGGCAGTGTAGAGAATCGGTGGTTTATTTAGAATGGGAGCAGCAAGCACTGGAGGGTGCAACAGGTACTTTTTGATGCTTTCGAACGCTTCTTGACATTCGGCATCCAAGACAAAAGGAGCTCCTTTCTTCATGAGCTTTGAGAAGGGCTTACGTCTTCCTGATAAATTTGAGATAACCTTCGTATATAAGCAAGTTTGTCTTGAAAGGATCTCAGCTGTGTCAGATTCTTTGGAGGAGGCATCTCTATGATGGCCTTATGTTTAATGGGTCAACTTCGATCCACCGATGTCGGACTATGAAGCCCAAGAATTTTCCCGATGTCACTCAAAAAGCGCACTTTAAAGGATTCATCTTCAGATCATATTCTCTCAGTCTGGTGAAAACGGTCCTGAGATCTTGGATGTGATCGGCCTTGGCTTTAATCTTGACGACCAAGTCATCGGCATAACATTCGACAACTTTATGGATTAAGTCGTCAAAGATCTTGGCCATTACCCTTTGATATGCAGCACCTGCGTTCTTCAGTCTAAACGGAATCACTTTGTAACAGTATATGCCGATCGGTGTTCGAAATGCTGTGTGTTTCTCATTTTCGAGCGACATCTTGATCTGATTATATCCAGATGAGCCACCCATGAAAGTGAACAGCTCATAATTTGAGGTGTCATCGACCGTCATTTCCATGACTGGAAGCGGGAAATCATCATTAGGGCATTGATTGATTCGAAAAAGTGAGTCTATTTGTGTTTTAAATACCGCAATCAATAACGGTGTCGCAATAGCTAGCCGCTAGTGAGTACGGTTTATCCACAGAGAAACGGTGAACTACTTTTTTTGCTTTAGACTAGTTGATAGAAGAAAGGTGGAATTGTTATTATTTATTACTAAGAAGGTTTGAAAAGTTTATAATAGAAGGCTTGTAGGGTTTATAGGACTTAGTAGTTAACGGATGGAGTTTTAAAAATAATTCCTTTTATCTTTTAATTATTTATTACGAGAGAAATAGCGATAAATGTGGATTAGGGTTCTTGGAGGGAATTAGGGTTTCCCTTTACTGATCCTAATCCTTCCATTGATCTCTATTTGTCTCAAGATCTTAACAAAACAAGTATTAACGAATCTCAAATCATGGTCGTGACTATCATGAATTGATAGCGCGCCCGATAAGAGGGATAATATTCATTTTGCTAAAGTTTATAAGAATTAAAACTTTAAAAAGAATTGAATAGATATTTTTCATCCATTATTCTACCCTATCCTACAAACCCTAACAAGCTAGAATTATTCGCTCATTGAGATTAGCGAAGTAGAAGAGAGGTGGAAGAAAATGGAACCCATAATTAAAATTAAAAATGCAGAAAGTAAATGCGGAAAATAAATGCGGAAAGTAAATGTGACAAAATTAAAAGAAAGAACTACATTTTATTGATTAACTATTGCATTACAAAATTTCTCACTGAAAAACCAAATTACAAAACCTTAGTTTTCTCTAGATAGCTTGGTTGGTAGATCAGTCGATTCTTCGATGGATTTTCGTTGATTGATGCACTCGGTCCTTTTATAGGCTCTATAACTTGAAACCCTAGTCGTCATAAATAAGTGTGTGAAATTACGATCAAGACCCTGATTTTTTTCATCTTACGGCCACCAACAGACCGCGGTTTAGCCACCTATTGCCCTTGTTGACCGCGGATCCGCCGCCCCTTGGTGGGTTTGTGACCTCGAATTTCTTGTTTCTTTTTCTCTCGATATTTTGAGATCATTCTGATAAAAATATGAGCCTTTACGAGATTCTTTAATTTGCTCCTAATATTCGGCAGATTTGATTTTGTAAATCGATTTGATGTGGATCTCTTACTTGTATTTCAGACCTGAGCAGATTTATTATAATACCTGCACAATATCTCAAAATTATCTTATTGGTAGCATTTTTTATTTGAGATATTATTCCAACCAATTAATTGATATGATATCTTAAGAATATTGGTTAAGATTATTTGATATGATATGCATATTTAAATAATGAATAATCTCATGAATATTTTATTTAAATATCATATGCATATATTTCCCAATTATATTAATTAAAAATTAAGAAACATATGCCAATAATCCTTTTACAAATAAACGCTCATATGTTCTTAATTTACAGATAACACATTTTAGTAATTAACAATAATAGGGAAATCTCCATACAAATATACAATAAATTTGACTGATCAAATACCCCCCAAACTTATCTTTTGTAACATTTCAGAAAATATAAAATATTATTCTTGGGAATTTAATATTAAAATAATATTTTTCCCGAAAACAGCCGATTTGCGAAATTGGGGTTTTCGAAAAAGGGTATAAATATATACAAATAATTATGAAATAAATAGAAATTAAAATGATTTATTCATTTAATAATATAATTAAAGGATTTGGCATTTTTAAGAATTATTATACGCAGTTTCGATAAATACCCGATTAGTGCACTGCTAATCGCGATTAAACCAAATCCGCGTTTTTACAGTTTTCATGGTTAGTGCACCATGACATGTTCATTTTGTTACATGTTTCATTTCATTTGGGCTTTATATTATGGTTTTTGGTGAGAAAAAGAGAGAGGAAAAGGGTCATGATGAGTGAGGAGAGAGAAAGGAGACAAAATGATGACATGTGAAGGGAGTGGGTGAGAATTATATAGAGAGGGGGGGCTGCTGCCTTAGCCATTTCCCACCTCATTTTCCATCATCCTCTTCATCTCCTCAAGCTCCCAACCCTCCTCAAATAATCCCTAAATCCATCTCCTAACAATCCCCAGAACCCTACACACCCTTCACAAAAATTAATCCCCTCTTCATCCTCTACACATGAGACCACGAAAAATTCAGTTTTGATGATCTTGGGGGATTCATGGGTGCTTTATGAGGTAATCCCTTCACTAATTGGGTAGTTTTCCATTTACTTAAGTATTTATATGTGTTTAGGTGTGATATTGTGGAGGTAGTGAACATTGGGAAACCCTAGTAAAGATTTGAGTGTTGGTTTGAATTGGGTGATTCCTAGTAGCTGTTAACTAAACTTAGATGCTGGTTAGTGACCTAGGACAGACCTTAGAAACCCCAAAACACGGATTTAGAAACCCGACATCGGATAAGTGTGTGATCTGCGAAGGTGTTCTTGAATCTGGAGCAACCCGAGGGCACCAAAAATTAAATTGAGCTGACAGTGAGCCGTGCAGGCACCTAGGAAGCTACCACCAAGACCCGAGCCCCTAATTCAAACCTGTGGCCACAGATTTAATCATTCTGGCCGCAATTTGCGGCCAGAGTAGAAGGGAATGGGTTCATTTTTGTTCCAGGGCTCATTTTGCACTAAATTAGACTCCTCCTATATGCAGTTTTGGCTAATTGTCACCTGGCGAAAATCTGGGAGCATTTTGGTGTGTTTTAGGCGATGTTTTCCGTATTTTGTAAATGCACTTTCTTGATATTTGGATTTGTATTTGGTTGTCGGGTGTTCGTACATCGACAACAGGGGTTGTTTGATTGATTTGCACGTTTAGGCCATAGGTTCTAACCTGTGAGCACACTGTGCACTGTATCGGTTTTCTGCATCAATTTTAATACGTTTTGCGATTGCTTATTATTTTAGGTACCCTCGCATGGATTCCGAGGCGAAGAAGCGCGGCGTCATCGATTTCGGCAAGCGAAGACCAGGTGAGTAGATCTATATCTACCGGGGAAGTCGGGTGGATGGCGTATAGCACCCCCGCAAACTTCTGATGGAAACCGATTTATAGAGTATGGTTAGGAAACCTAGATTAGGAAACTAGGGTTAGAATATAGATAGCTATGTATTCATATTAGAACTAGAGGATAGTTAAGTGTGATATTCTACTACTACCCTAGGTTGATGTTTAGCGATATTACCGCTTAGGGTTCTGTAGGACTAGATAGTCAATATAGATGCGTCATCCGAACCATGCCTTTTTCTAAACCAAGAATCGTAAGTATCTTTTAAATGTATATCTTGAGAGATGTTACGGATTTTCAAATGATATCTTTTCTTTAAAAGCACCGTAACCCATGTTTTCAAAACTACGATTCACTTCTTTAAAAGTCTGATTGTATGGTTCGGGTGTGTTTGTTAGATTAGATACTTATACTTAGTAGAGATAGCATGTTTATGTAAACTTGACATGATATGTGATATTAAGCCGTACCCCCATTTGTCTTATAGGATGATAAGATCCCTATTAGCTTAATGCCGCCGCACGATGTTATTCCGTGTGTGATGGGTTTGACTTGATTATTGATCCTTACCCTTGACTAGAGGTTTCCGTACGATGGATTATACCGTACGTAGTGTTATTGGGCTAGATGCCGATTGATCGATTCACCGACTTGAGCATATGATAGTTATATATACCTTATAGCTGTTAGCTGATGGTTTACTTGCTGCATTAATGATATTATTATTGCATCGCATATACCTGTGATAGTACACCTGCACCATTATCGATGATGCGTATGTTACACGTACACCTATTTGCCGGCTCACACACTTCATCATCGATAATTGCCATGTCACTATACAGTAGGGTTGCAGCGTCATGACATATACATAGATACATTCATACTTGCGGATATACACATTGTACCTATATCGATAACTGGTTTTATTGGGAAATTGGGAACCGCAAGTTATATTTTAAAAACTGGAATCATTTTAAAAGAGCGGTTTTTCCCCTTAACATATCATATCACTATTCTATATTGCATGATACACGGATATACTTGCATTTCTTTTTACATGTCGCATACATCATGCTCTATTATTTTAAGCATCGAGATATGCTGTTTTCATGAGATTTCTGGATTTGAGAACCGTGGATATTTCAAAAGAAATTATGTGTTGTTTTAAAAACCCGGTTTCTCTTGATATGATATTTCGGTGCGTCCACCAAGTGTTTTCTCGGTTCTGAGAGCGACATGTGAAACCCGATTCGAGGAGGCAGATGAGGCCGATTGCGGGTACATAGTGGGCCCGGTATGGTACCCCGGGGCGAGAACAGTTTCGTTGTGTAGTAGACGGAGAGCCTGGCAGAGGGACTACTACCTACCGCTGATAGTATTTGGACTCGGCGGATATCCGGAGGATACCGACCGGAGTCGAGAGATGATGTGGGCTGATCCGGACTGACGGAGCCCGTGGGCCGATCCGGACTGACGGGGCCCGAGATATGAGTATTTACGTGCCGATGCTGGGCACGGTTTTCATGATGTTTTTGGGTGTCGATGCTAGGCACCCAGGTTCCATGATTTTGATGTGTCGGGAGGGACACCGTTGATATATATATATCCTCATTCTTTCATGCACGCCCTTTTATGACTTTTACGTGCATACAGACATTGATATTATGGTTGGACGGGATCCACCGGCATACATACACTGATTACATGGGTGGACGAGATCCACATGCATACATGCATTGATTATTATTGTTGGATGTTATCCGCATGTACTTAGGTAGTGACTACCTTGTTGGCACATATGCGACCCGGTCACCCTAGATATCATAGTATTACCTTTTGATATAGTTGACTTAGGAGTCCTTGTTTATTCAATTTCTACTTGTAGATATATTTCTATTCACGGGTTGGCAACTCACCCCCGTTGTCCCACAGTTCTTACAGGTTGACCGCTTGGATCAGTAGCGGCTTCGCTGGCATACAGTTCCATTAGGGTGTTTTGCATTGGCAGGTGGGACATTGTATCGTACCCACTCTTGTATTATATTTCATTTTGTTTCTAGTTAACTCCATCAATCAATCAAAATTAGAATTTGTATAAGTAATGAGACTTAGTGAGACTTGTAGTTGCGAGATTTGAGCGATGGGTTTTATTTTCCCTTTGGGGTTACATCTTGCTCTCTTTTTTTTTATCTTTTTGTGGTGAACTTCGCCGTTTGGCGTTATATACTTATTTATACTGTATTGCATGGTTGTGATCCGCCGCTTGGCGAAGAGCTAGCTCCCGCTTGGGGATGCCTTATTCCTGTTATGTATTTGTGGCTTTGGATCAAAATATACAAAGGAGGTGCTGCCGAAATTTTTAAAAGACGAAACATGTTTTTAAACTAATAAATTTCACTTGCATCATTCATTTTCCTTTTCTATGTATTAAGAAAACTTGTTTTCATTATACCTTTATTTCAAAACCTCACCTCCTTTATTTTTTTCTAAAAAGGTTTAGATTTCTGGGTTTCAGCTTACTTGAATTCCGTTACGCCTTTAGACGTGGCGTGATTCAAGTGCTGGTCACGAGCTAATATTTTGGGTCGTGACAAAGTTGGTATCAGAGCGCTTGGTTTAACCTTTGTTCGAGTTTATGTTTGACTATGCGGAGTCTAGGGCGGGAGTGTATTTCCGAACCTAGGATTGACCTTACGGAACTTAGACTTGAACAGGGGGGGTATTGGACCCGAACTTTCATTTCATAGGCTGACCGTGATTGATGGAGTTGGTAGCTTGAGTAGAGTAACGTACCGTACGTATGTTCCGCGGCATATTTACGATATGATACTCCACTTAAGAAACCTTAGGATGTACATATTTTTGAGACTTGTGATTCTCTTCGTATCCATGATTATACATCCCTTGGAGATCCTCGATTCTATTAGTTTCATGGTCATACTTTCATTGATGCTGTTCCTTCTTATGATCATGTATCCATACTGGATTTGTCGTTTCCTCTCATGCCGTTGATCTGCTCTCTTTGATACTCGATTGAGGTTCCTGTCACCATTGTTTGAGCGCAGTTGAGCTGCTGCTAGTGTTACGGTCAGGGCGAGCTCGTCTGGTATGAGGGCCGACCATTGTGTTTCTGGTGACATGGGAACGTCTCAAGTTAGTATTGATGATTGTGACCTCTTGTGGATGCGAGTGCTTGGTTTTACACCGGATGATCGGGCCATTGTTAGAGCTGCAGTTGAGAGAGGACTGTTGATGTACAGCATACCTCAGAGTTTATGGTGTCGCCTACCGTGCAGACAGATGGCCCAGCTGTGCTGAAATTGATAGGATGTCGCATCCGGAGCTTACGAGCAAAGCCATTAGAGCGCAGTCCTTGCAGCCACGAGAAGACGAGTCCGAATTAGTCGACATTGGAGCCGAGTGAAGTAAAGAGTTCGCACGAGAATTCGATGAGGTGACGTTCCACTCCGCTGATATCAGAGATATGATACGCGTCCAGAGGCGTAGTATATGGATACACATTCCAGAAGGAGTCACGAGGAGTATGCAGCCGTTCCGGAACAAGAAACAGATATAGAAAAGATAATAACTTCCGGGCAATTCGGCAGAAATGAGATTTGAGAGAGACCTCGACAGGACCTTTCTGGAATACTATACGAGAAGACCTAGACCAGGAGTGCTCATTTTGCGCACACCCAGAAGGCCAGGGTTCGGCATCGTCGACGAGATAGTTGACCAGGTTCGGATAGAAGACCTTACCCAGATGCATTGTGAGTTGATTGAGGACGGACGAAATATTCCTCTGATGGTTGGGACGAGTTCCGAGGACGTGTTCGGCCAGATATCTTCTACCAAGTGATGAAGATACCGAGTTCGTGACTTCGAATCCGTGCGAAAGACTTCGGATTGACCGTGGCCGCGAACAGTTGCAGTGTGCAGATATCATGGCGTGACGTTATAGTGAGAGATGATAAAAACGAGAGGAACCAGAAGTTCGTGCGAGACGCTGACGAGCTGTTATTACTCCCCGTCGAGATCAGAGCCCTGATATGCTTACAGATGCATTAAAATACGGCCAGTTTCCGAGGAAATATGTGCGGCACATGCAGATGTCCAGAAGGCGAGAAAAGATTATATAAGAGTACCAGTCTCCGTACAGTCCGGCATAGGCTAGATCGGAAGAGACCCTGAGCAGGATTCCTTCCAGGACACTGTTGCATTGAGATTTGTACCCAGGATCAGATGTGTCACGTATATTCAGAGAGCCAGAGGCCGACGCCAGTGATGTGCTGCTTTACGAGTGGTCGTGATGATTGACCGAGAGATGACCAGAGAAGTGCCAGAACGGAATCGTCCCCGTTAGCACACCTGACAGGGCCAATGAGCCGATAGATTGCGAGATTGGTAATCTGCAGAGAAGATAACGACCCAGAGACCGAGGATGCCAGACCGTGAGCAGGAGGCAAGCGGATGTTCTTGTTCTGCCGGTTTCTAGGCGCACCGATTTACTTCTCGACATTATAGGAGGTGTACCTCGATGTCCTTTGTTGCGATTTACGTTTGTGATCTGAGTATCACGCTTATATCGCTTGGATTTGAGTTTTGATGACGAGTTTCCTGATATTGATTTCGTGCACGATGGTTGCACCTACCGAGTATTTACATTTTGTGCATAGTTATTGCACTTGAGATATGTTTTTATACACCATGGTATTGGTTTTTGATTTGTGCATGGTTATCGCACTTGATATCGGTTTTATGCCTTGGTTGCACATGTCTATGATTTCGTGGATTTCATACGGATGATTTGATTTTTGCACTCGGTATAGCTTATATGTGCTTGTAGTGCATTGATATGCGTTTTGTGCATGCAGTTGCACACGTTTACGATTTTATACACCTTGGTATACTCGGTGTTGCTTTGATGCGTTCGAGTTATTGATTGTATTTCGTGCATTTGATACACCCGGTGATATTTCGTGCACTTTAGATGCACTTATATTGCTTTCGTGCACACCCGTTGCACGTAGTTTTGGGTTTTTGTGCTTATTGTGGCACCTGTATTTGGATTTGATTTCCATGCGCACCAGATGCATGTGATTATTGGATACGCCTTTTGAGGCTGATTTTGCTTTTGAGCACTTTGTTTTCATGTTGGGCACTATATTGTGTAGTAGCCAACCAGGACTGATCTGAGGACAGTACCTGAGTAGTTTGCATGCATTAAAAGTTTACCAAGAGGTTTTTGAAAAAGAGGAGCTATACTCTCGCTATTTTCTTAAGTGTCCGTGAGCGACACGAACGTTTATAAAGGAAAACCTTTTGGGATATTTTGAAAACGACGGAACGTGTATTTAAGAAAACATATATGGACACATATTGTTATTTTAGAATGAGCGTCCGTCAGTTATACCGTGAGTTACGCTTTCCCTCGGCGATTTAGAAAAGATTTTGCATGTATTTCATTCAGATTTTGAGTTTTTCAAAGATTCGTAATATACACGTATTATAGTACTTGACTAGTGTATATTGGATTTCAGCAGTGGATTTCGAGATCTGCATCTCTATTCGTAACCCCGAGGATATGCATGCAAATCCGATGATTTGCGTGACGCTTGACGGAGTTCGGTTTTGAGTTTTTACTCGTTTTCATGCGCACTTGACGCGCTGTGTTATTTCTACGATTTCCATGATTTCGGAGCCCCGTGATTTGAGCCGATTATTGAAATGTTTTAGATTTGGGGGGGGTTAAATTTAAATTCGGGGACCGAATTTATTTAAGGGGGGAAGATTGTAACATTTCAGAAAATATAAAATATTATTTTTGGGAATTTAATATTAAAATAATATTTTTCCCGAAAACAGCCGATTTGCGAAATTGGGGTTTTCGAAAAAGGGTATAAATATATACCAATAATTATGAAATAAATAGAAATTAAAATGATTTATTCATTTAATAATATAATTAAAGGATTTGGCATTTTTTAAAATTATTATACGCAGTTTCGATAAAGACCCAATTAGTGCACTGCTAATCGCGATTAAACCAAATCCGCGTTTTTACAGTTTCCATGGTTAGTGCACCATGACATGTTCATTTTGTTACATGTTTCATTTCATTTGGGCTTTATATTATGGTTTTTGGTGAGAAAAAGAGTGAGGAAAAGGGTCATGAAGAGTGAGGAGAGAGAAAGGAGACAAAATGATGACATGTGAAGGGAGTGGGTGAGAATTATATAGAGAGAGGGGGGCTGCTGCCTTAGCCATTTCCCACCTCATTTTCCATCATCCTCTTCATCTCCTCAAGCTCCCAACCCTCCTCAAATAATCCCTAGATCCATCTCCTAACAATCCCCAGAACCCTACACACCCTTCACAAAAATTAATCCCCTCTTCATCCTCTACACATGGGACTAAGAAAAATTCAGTTTTGATGATCTTGGGGGATTCAGGGGTGCTTTATGAGGTAATCCCTTCACTAATTGGGTAGTTTTCCATTTACTTAAGTATTTATATGTGTTTAGGTGTGATATTGTGGAGGTAGTGAACATTGGGAAACCCTAGTAAAGATTTGAGTGTTGGTTTGAATTGGGTGATTCCTAGTAGCTGTTAACTAAACTTAGATTCTGGTTAGTGACCTAGACCAGACCTTAGAAACCCCAAAACACGGATTTAGAAACCCGGCATCGGATAAGTGTGTGATCTGTGAAGGTGTTCTAGAATCTAGAGCAACCCGGGGGCACCGAAAATTAAATTGAGCTGACAGTGAGTCGTGCAGGCACCTAGGAAGCTACCACCAAGACCCGAGCTCCTAATTCAAACCTGTGACCACAGATTTAATCATTCTGGCCGCAATTTGCGGCCAGAGTAGAAGGGAATGGGTTCATTTTTGTTCCAGGGCTAATTTTGCACTAAATTAGACCCCTCCTATATGCAGTTTTGGCTAATTGTCACCTGGGGAAAATCTGGGAGCATTTTGGTGTGTTTTAGGCGATATTTTCCGTATTTTTTAAATGCACTTTCTTGATATTTGGATTTGTATTTGGTTGTCGGGTGTTCGTATATCGACAACAGGGGTTGTTTGATTGATTTGCACGTTTAGGCCATAGGTTCTAACCTGTGAGCACACTGTGCGCTGTATCGGTTTTCTGCATCAATTTTAATACGTTTTGCGATTGCTTATTATTGTAGGTACCCTCTCATGGATTCCGAGGCAAAGAAGCACGGCGTCATCGATTTCGGCAAGCGAAGACCAGTTGAGTAGATCTATATCTACCGGGAAAGTCGGGTGGATGGCGTATAGCACCCCCGCAAACTTCTGATGGAAACCGATTTATAGAGTATGGTTAGGAAACTTAGATTAGGAAACTAGGGTTAGAATATAGATAGCTATGTAGTAATATTAGAACTAGAGGATAGTTAAGTGTGATATGCTACTACTACCCTAGGTTGATGTTTAGCGATATTACCGCTTAGGGTTCTGTAGGACTAGATAGTCGTTATAGATGCGTCATCCGAACCATGCCTTTTTCTAAACCAAGAATCGTAAGTATCTTTTAAATGTATATCTTGAGAAATGTTACGGATTTTCAAATGATATCTTTTCTTTAAAAACACCGTAACCCCTGTTTTCAAAACTACGATTCACTTCTTTAAAAGTCTGATTGTATGGTTCGGGTGTGTTTGTTAGATTAGATACTTATACTTAGTAGAGATAGCATGTTTATGTAAACTTGACATGATATGTGATATTAAGCCGTAACCCCATTTGTCTTATAGGGAGATAGGATCCCTATTAGCTTAATGCCGCCGCACGATGTTATTCCGTGTGTGATGGGTTTGACTTGATTATTGATCCTTACCCTTGACTAGATGTTTCCGTACGTTGGATTATACCGTACGCAGGTTATTGGGCTAGATGCCGATTGATCGATTCACCGACTTGGGCATATGATAGTTATATATACCTTATAGCTGTTAGCTGATGGTTTACTTGCTGCATTAATGATATTATTATTGCATCGCATATACCTGTGATAGTACACCTGCACCATTATCGATGATGCGTATGTTACACGTACACCTATTTGCCGGCTCACACACTTCATCATCGATAATTGCCATGTCACTATACAGTAGGGTTGCTGCGTCATGACATATACATAGATACATTCATACTTGCGGATATACACATTGTACCTATATCGATAACTGGTTTTATTGGGAAATTGGGAACCGCAAGTTATATTTTAAAAACTGGAATCATTTTAAAAGAGCGGTTTTTCCCCTTAACATGTCATATCACTATTCCATATTGCATGATACACGGATATACTTGCATTTCTTTTTACATGTCGTATACATCATGCTCTATTATTTTACGCATCGAGATATGCTGTTTTCATGAGATTTCTGGATTTGACAATCGTGGATATTTTAAAAGAAATTATATGTTGTTTTAAAAACCCGGTTTCTCTTGATATGATATTTCGGTGCGTCCACCATGTGTTTTTTCGGTTCTGGGAGCGACATGTGAAACCCGATTCGAGGAGGCGGATGAGGCCGATTGCGGGTACATTGTAGGCCCGGTATGGTACCCCGGGACGAGAACGGTTTCGCTGTGTAGTAGACGGTGAGCCTGGCAGAGGGACTACTACCTACCGGTGATAGTATTTGGACTCGGCGGATATCCAGAGGATACCGACCGGAGTCGAGAGATGATGTGGGCTGATCCGGACTGACGGAGCCCGTGGGCCGATCCGGACGGACGGAGCCCGAGATATGAGGATTTACGTGCCGATGCTGGGCACGGTTTTCATGATGTTTTTGGGTGTCGATGCTAGGCACCCAGGTTCCATGATTTTGATGTGTCGGGAGGGACACCGTTGATATATATATATATATATCCTCATACTTTCATGCACGCCCTTTTATGACTTTTACGTGCATACAAACATTGATATTATGGTTGGACGGGATCCACCGGCATACATACACTGATTACGTGGGTGGACGAGATCCACATGCATACATGCATTGATTATTATTGTTGGATGTTATCCGCATGTACTTAGGTAGTGACTACCTTGTTGGCACATATGCGACCCGGTCACCCTAGATATCATAGTATTACCTTTTGATATAGTTGACCTAGGAGTCCTTGTTTATTCGATTTCTACTTGTAGATATATTTCTATTCACGAGTTGGCAACTCACTCCCGTTGTGCCACAGTTCTTGCAGGTTGACCGCTTGGATCAGTAGCGGCTTCGCTGGCATACAGTTCCATTCGGGTGTTTTGCCTTGGCAGGTGGGACATTGTATCGTACCCACTCTTGTATTATATTTCATTTTGTATCTAGTTAACTCCATCAATCAATCAAAATTAGAATTTGTATAAGTAATGAGACTTAGTGAGACTTGTAGTTGCGAGATTTGAGCGATGGGTTTTATTTTCCCTTTGGGGTTACATCTTGCTCTTTTCTTTATCTTTTTGTGGTGAACTTCGCCGTTGGGCGTCATATACTTATTTATACTGTATTGCATGGTTGTGATCCGCCGCTTGGCGAAGAGCTAGCTCCCGCTTGGGGATGCCCTTATTCCTGTTATGTATTTGTGGCTTTGGATCAAAATATACAAAGGAGGTGCTGCCGAAATTTTTAAAAGACGAAACATGTTTTTAAACTAATAAATTTCATTTGCATCATTCATTTTCCTTTTCTATGTATTAAGAAAACTTGTTTTCATTATACCTTTATTTCAAAACCTCATCTCCTTTATTTTTTTCTAAAAAGGTTTAGATTTCTGGGTTTCAGCTTACTTGAATTCCGTTACGCCTTTAGACGTGGCGTGATTCAAGTGCTGGTCACGAGCTAATATTTTGGGTCGTGACAAAGTTGGTATCAGAGCACTAGGTTTAACCTTTGTTCGAGTTTATGTTTGACTATGCGGAGTCTAGGGCGGGAGTGTATTTCCGAACCCAGGCTTGACCTTACGGAATTTAGACTTGAACGGGGGGGGGGGCGGGTATTAGACCCGAACCTTCATTTCATAGGCTGACCGTGATTGATGGAGTAGGTAGCTTGAGTAGAGTAACGTACCGTACGTATGTTCCACGGCATATTTACGATATGATACTCCACTTAAGAAACCTTAGGATGTACATATTTTTGAGACTTGTGATTCTCTTCGTATCCATGATTATACATCCCTTGGAGATCCTCGATTCTATTAGTTTCATGGTCATACTTTCATTGATGCTGTTCCTTCTTATGATCATGTATCCATACTGGATTTGTCGTTTCCTCTCATGCCGTTGATCTGCTCTCTTTGATACTCGATTGAGGTTCCTGTCACCATTGTTTGAGCGCAGTTGAGCTGCTGCTAGTGTTACGGTCAGGGCGAGCTCGTCTGGTATGAGGGCCGACCATTGTGTTTATGGTGACATGGGAACGTCTCGAGTTAGTATTGATGATTATGACCTCTTGTGGAAGCGAGTGCTTGGTTTTACACCAGATGATCGGGCCATTGTTAGAGCTGCAGTTGAGAGAGGACTGTTGATGTACAGCATACCTCAGAGTTTATGGTGTTGCCTACCGTGCAGACAGATGGCCCAGCTGTGCTGAGATTGATAGGATGTCGCTTCCGGAGCTTATGAGCAGAGCCATTGGAGCGCAGTCCTTGCAGCCACGAGAAGACGAGTCCGAATTAGTCGACATTGGAGCCGAGTGAAGTAAAGAGTTCGCACGAGAATTCGATGAGGTGACGTTCCACTCCGCTGATATCAGAGATATGATACGTGTGCAGAGGCGTAGTATATGGATACACATTCCAGAAGGAGTCACGAGGAGTATGCAGCCGTTCCGGAACAAGAAATAGATATAGAAAAGATAATAACTTCCGGGCAATTCGGCAGAAATGAGATTTGAGAGAGACCTCGACAGGACCTTTCTGGAATACTATATGAGGACCTGGACCAGGAGTGTTCATTTTGCGTACAACCAAAAGGCCAGGGTTCGGCATCGTCGACGAGATAGTTGACCAGGTTCGGATAGAAGACCTCACCCAGATGCGTTGTGAGTTGATCGAGGACGGACGAACATTGAGTATTCCTCTGATGGTTGGGACGAGTTCCGAGGACGTGTTCGGCCATATATCTTCTACCAAGTGATGAAGATACCGAGTTCGTGACTTTGAATCCGTGTGAAAGACTTCGGATTGACCGTGGCCGAGAACAGTTGAAGTGCGCAGATATCATGGCGTGACGTTATAGTGAGAGATGATAAAGACGAGTAGAACCAGAAGTTCGTGCGAGACGCTGACGAGCTGTTATTACTCCCCATCGAGATCAGAGCCCTGATATGCTTACAGAGGCATTAAAATACGGCCAGTTTCCGAGGAAATATGTGCGGCACATGCAGATGTCCAGAAGGCAAGAAAAGATTATATAAGAGTACCAGTCTCCGTACAGTCCGGCATAGGCTAGATCGGAAGAGACCCTGAGCAGGATTCCTTCCAGGACACTGTTGCATTGAGATTTGTACCCAGGATCAGATGTGTCACGTATATTCAGAGAGCCTGAGGCCGACGCCAGTGACGTGCTGCTTTACGAGTGGTCGTGATGATTGACCGAGAGATGACCAGAGAAGTGCCAGAACGGAATCGTCCCTGTTAGCACACCTGACAGGGCCAATGAGCCGATAGATTGCGAGATTGGTAATCCGCAGAGAAGATAAGGACCCAGAGACCGAGGATGCCAGACCGTGAGCAGGAGGCAAGCGGATGTTCTTGTTCTGCCGGTTTCTAGGCTTACCGATTTACTTCTCGACATTATAGGAGGTGTACCTCGATATCTTTTGTTGCGATTTACGTTTGTGATCTGAGTATCACGCTTATATCGCTTGGATTTGAGTTTTGATGACGAGTTACCTGATATTGATTTCGTGCACGATGGCTGCACCTACCGAGTATTTACATTTTGTGCATAGTTATTGCATTTGAGATATGTTTTTATACACCATGGTATTGGTTTTTGATTTGTGCATGGTTATCGCACTTGATATCGGTTTTATGCCTTGGTTGCACATGTCTATGATTTCGTGGATTTCATACGGATGATTTGATTTTTGCACTCGGTATAGCTTATATGTGCTTGTAGTGCATTGATATGCGTTTTGTGCATGCAGTTGCACACGTTTACGATTTTATACACCTTGGTATACTCGGTGTTGCTTTGATGCGTTCGAGTTATTGATTGTATTTCGTGCATTTGATACACCCGATGATATTTCGTGCACTTTAAATGCACTTTATTGCTTTCGTGCACACCCGTTGCACGTAGTTTTGGGTTTTTGTGCTTATTGTGGCACCTGTATTTGGATTTGATTTCCATGCGCACCAGATGCATGTGATTATTGGATACGCCTTTTGAGGCTGATTTTGCTTTTGAGCAATTTGTTTTCATGTTGGGCACTATATTATGTAGTAGCCAAACAGGACTGATCTGAGGACAGTACCTGAGTACTTTGCATGCATTAAAAGTTTACCAAGAGGTTTTGAAAAAGAGGAGCTATACTCTTGCTATTTTCTTAAGTGTCCGTGAGCGACACGAACGTTTATAAAGGAAAACCTTTTGGGATATTTTGAAAACGGCGGAACGTGTATTTAAGAAAACATATATGGACACATATTATTATTTTAGAATGAGCGTCCGTCAGTTACGCTTTCCCGCGGCGATTTAGAAAACATTTTGCATGTATTTCATTCAGATTTTGAGTTTTTCAAAGATGCGTACTATACACGTATTATAGTACTTGACTAGTGTATATTGGATTTCAGTAGTGGATTTCGAGATCTGTATCTCTATTCGTAACCCCGAGGATATGCGTGCAAATCCGATGATTTACGTGACGCTTGACGGAGTTCGGTTTTGAGTTTTTACTCGTTTTCATGCGCACTTGACTCGCTGTGTTATTTCTACGATTTCCATGATTTCGGAGCCCCATGATTTGAGCCGATTATTGAAATGTTTTAGATTTTGGGGGATTAAATTTAAATTCGGGGACCGAATTTATTTAAGGGGGGAAGATTGTAACATTTCAGAAAATATAAAATATTATTTTTGGGAATTTAATATTAAAATAATATTTTTCCCGAAAACAGCCGATTTGCGAAATTGGGGTTTTCGAAAAAGGGTATAAATATATACCAATAATTATGAAATAAATAGAAATTAAAATGATTTTTTCATTTAATAATATAATTAATGGATTTGGCATTTTTAAAAATTATTATACGCAGTTTCGATAAAGACCCGATTAGTGCACTGCTAATCGCGATTAAACCAAATCCGCGTTTTTACAGTTTCCATGGTTAGTGCACCATGACATGTTCATTTTGTTACATGTTTCATTTCATTTGGGCTTTATATTATGGTTTTTGGTGAGAAAAAGAGTGAGGAAAAGGGTCATGAAGAGTGAGGAGAGAGAAAGGAGACAAAATGATGACATGTGAAGGGAGTGGGTGAGAATTATATAAAGAGAGGGGGGCTGCTGCCTTAGCCATTTCCCACCTCATTTTCAATCATCCTCTTCATCTCCTCAAGCTCCCAACCCTTCTCAAATAATCCCTAGATCCATCTCCTAACAATCCCCAGAACCCTACACACCCTTCACAAAAATTAATCCCCTCTTCATCCTCTACACATGGGACCAAGAAAAATTCAGTTTTGATGATCTTGGGGGATTCATAGGTGCTTTATGAGGTAATCCCTTCACTAATTGGGTAGTTTTCCATTTACTTAAGTATTTATATGTGTTTAGGTGTGATATTGTGGAGGTAATGAACATTGGGAAACCCTAGTAAAGATTTGAGTGTTGGTTTGAATTGGGTGATTCCTAGTAGCTGTTAACTAAACTTAGATGCTGGTTAGTGACCTAGACCAGACCTTAGAAACCCCAAAACACGGATTTAGAAACCCGACATCGGATAAGTGTGTGATCTGTGAAGGTGTTCTGGAATCTGGAGCAACCCGGGGGCACCAAAAATTAAATTGAGCTGACAGTGAGTCGTGCGGGCACCTAGGAAGCTACCACCAACACCCGAGCCCCTAATTCAAACCTGTGGCCGCAGATTTAATCATTATGGCCGCAATTTGCGGCCAGAGAAGAAGGGAATGGGTTCATTTTTGTTCCAGGGCTCATTTTGCACTAAATTAGACTCCTCTTATATGCAGTTTTGGCTAATTGTCACCTGGGGAAAATCTGGGAGCATTTTGGTGTGTTTTAGGCGATGTTTTCCTTATTTTTTAAATGCACTTTCTTGATATTTGGATTTGTATTTGGTTGTCGGGTGTTCCTACATCGACAACAGGGGTTGTTTGATTGATTTGCACGTTTAGGCCATAGGTTCTAACCTGTGAGCACACTGTGCGCTGTATCAGTTTTCTGCATCAATTTAAATACGTTTTGCGATTGCTTATTATTGTAGGTACCCTCGCATGGATTCCGAGGCGAAGAAGCACGGCGTCATCGATTTCGGCAAGCGAAGACCAGGTGAGTAGATCTATATCTACCGGGGAAGTCGGGTGGATGGCGTATAGCACCCCCGCAAACTTCTGATGGAAACCGATTTATAGAGTATGTTTAGGAAACCTAGATTAGGAAACTAGGGTTAGAATATAGATAGCTATGTATTCATATTAGAACTAGAGGATAGTTAAGTGCGATATGCTACTACTACCCTAGGTTGATGTTTAGCGATATTACCGCTTTGGGTTCTGTAGGACTAGATAGTCGATATAGATGCGTCATCCGAACCATGCCTTTTTCTAAACCAAGAATCATAAGTATCTTTTAAATGTATATCTTGAGAGATGTTACGGATTTTCAAATGATATCTTTTCTTTAAAAACACCGTAACCCCTATTTTCAAAACGACGATTCACTTCTTTAAAAGTCTGATTGTATGGTTCGGGTGTGTTTGTTAGATTAGATACTTATACTTAGTAGAGATAGCATGTTTATGTAAACTTGACATGATATGTGATATTAAGTCGTACCCCCATTTGTCTTATAGGATGATAGGATGCCTATTAGCTTAATGCCGCCGCACGATGTTATTCCGTGTGTGATGGGTTTGACTTGATGATTGATCCTTACCCTTGACTAGAGGTTTCCGTACGATGGATTATACCGTACGCAGTATTATTGGGCTAGATGCCGATTGATTGATTCACCGACTTGGGCATATGATAGTTATGTATACCTTATAGCTGTTAGCTGATGGTTTACTTGCCGCATTAATGATATTATTATTGCATCGCATATACCTGTGATAGTACACCTGCACTATTATCGATGATGCGTATGTTACACGTACACCTATTTGCCGGCTCACACACTTCATCATCGATAATTGCCATGTCACTATACAGTAGGGTTGCTGCGTCATGACATATACATAGATACATTCATACTTGCGGATATACACATTGTACCTATATCGATAACTGGTTTTATTGGGAAATTGGGAACCGCAAGTTATATTTTAAAAACTGGAATCATTTTAAAAGAGCGGTTTTTCCCCTTAACATGTCATATCACTATTCCATATTGCATGATACACGGATATACTTGCATTTCTTTTTACATGTCGCATACATCATGCTCTATTATTTTACGCATCGAGATATGCTGTTTTCATGAGATTTCTGGATTTGAGAACCGTGGATATTTCAAAAGAAATTATGTGTTGTTTTAAAAACCCGGTTTCTCTTGATATGATATTTCGGTGCGTCCACCATGTGTTTTCTCGGTTCTGAGAGCGACATGTGAAACCTGATTCGAGGATGCGGATGAGGCCGATTGCGGGTACATGATGGGCCCGGTATGGTACCCCGGGACGAGAACGGTTTCGCTGTGTAGTAGACGGTGAGCCTCGCAGAGGGACTACTACCTACCGGTGATAGTATTTGGACTCGGTGGATATCCGGAGGATACCGACCGGAGTCGAGAGATGATGTGGGCTGATCCGGACTGACGGAGCCCGTGGGCCGATCCGGACCGACGGAGCCCGAGATATGAGGATTTACGTGCCGATGCTGGGCACGGTTTTCATGATGTTTTTGGGTGTCGATGCTAGACACCCAGGTTCCATGATTTTGATGTGTCGGGAGGGACACCGTTGATATATATATTCTCATACTTTCATGCACGCCCTTTTATTTCTTTTACGTGCATACAGACATTGATATTATGGTTGGAAGGGATCCACCGGCATACATACACTGATTACATGGGTGGACGAGATCCAGATGCATACATGCATTGATTATTATTGTTGGATGTTATCCTCATGTACTTAGGTAGTGACTACCTTGTTGGCACATATGCGACCCGGTTACCCTAGATATCATAGTATTACCTTTTGATATAGTTGACCTAGGAGTCCTTGTTTATTCGATTTCTACTTGTAGATATATTTCTATTCACGAGTTGGCAACTCACCCCCGTTGTGCCACAGTTCTTGCAGGTTGACCGCTTGGATCAGTAGCGGCTTCGCTTGCATACAGTTCCATTTGGGTGTTTTGCATTGGCAGGTGGGACATTGTATCGTACCCACTCTTGTATTATATTTCATTTTGTATCTAGTTAACTCCATCAATCAATCAAAATTAGAATTTGTATAAATAATGAGACTTAGTGAGACTTGTAGTTGCGAGATTTGAGCGATGGGTTTTATTTTCCCTTTGGGGTTACATCTTGCTCTTTTCTTTATCTTTGTGGTGAACTTCGCCGTTGGGCGTCGTATACTTATTTATACTGTATTGCGTGGTTGTGATCCGCCACTTGGCGAAGGGCTAGCTCCCGCTTGGGGATGCCCTTATTCCTGTTATGTATTTGTGGCTTTGGATCAAAATATACAAAGGAGGTGCCGCCGAAATTTTTAAAAGACGAAACATGTTTTTAAACTAATAAATTTCACTTGCATCATTCATTTTCCTTTTCTATGTATTAAGAAAACTTGTTTTCATTATACCTTTATTTCAAAACCTCACCTCCTTTATTTTTTTCTAAAAAGGTTTAGATTTCTGGGTTTCAGCTTACTTGAATTCCGTTACGCCTTTAGACGTGGTGTGATTCAAGTGCTGGTCACGAGCTAATGTTTTGGGTCGTGACATCTTTGATCGTCCATAGCAAACTATTTATTAAAAAGAAAAAGAAAAACCTAGCACATTTTTTTAGGTAACACGATTGCACTTAGCTCGTGCAACAATCCGTTAAGTCTCTAGGTGTCCCTAGTAGGAGAAGTGTTGTCTCCTGAGGGTTTTCAGCGGATTACACCTACAAAATCCCAAAATAAAATAAAGAAGACAAAAATTACATGCAAAGATAAAAACATATAAAAGAAATAAACTTGGAAAGAAGAGTTTCAAACTACACTAATTTTACTTGTCATGAGCTCTATCTTAATGGTCTTGAAAAGATTTCGGAAATCACATCATCTCTCAATAAAATATCGTCTTTAGTCTTCCTCCGTACCTTTCCTCTAAACATCGATTATATACCCCTACGTGTTTGTAAAAATCATCTCTATACTTGGAGAATTCAATTCAAGCTTTCATACCCTTTATCTTTATTTCTTAGTACTTGTTAGTCAGTGATGTTTTAGATGGATTTGCTCATATATTCTTCATACGACCGTTAATACTTCTTGAGGTACTAACAAACCGATTACCAAATGTGCTCACTTCTTAAGGCATAATTAGCAATATCATAGTCTTGCAACACCTAAGGCTTAGCAGTGACTCCCAAACCAGTTGTTCTAAGGCACTAGGTGATAAGACACGCTCACTATATTTTTTTATGCTGCCTTATGTAATTATAAAACCAGTGTTCATTTTTCTGCACCATTTATATTTGATGTGTCATTTATATTTTGTTGATTTATATTTTTTTCATACTAAGGTTTTTAGACAAGAGTATTTCATGGTATCCTCTACTATCCCAAGTTTCAAGATGTGTGCAAGCGCATATAGTAGGGTATCAACGTTAAAAAGTTTGGACTCAAGAATAGGGACTATTTTTCAGACTTATTTCTATCCGCAGACTAGTAATTTCTTTCATCTTACTAACCCTTTGGACAACAGCTCATGCCTACATATTACTAGCTTCGTTTTAAAACATCTAATTTTCTTGCATTTCTTAAATCTCTTCCTTTCTTTCATATGTATTTTTCACTTTCTAATTTTTATTTTCAAAATGTTTTTATGCAATGTAAAATTTACAAATGATGCGTGGATGCATACAAACCATCCATACAAACCTCCACCAAATTTGTTGGTAGCAATGTCCTCACTGATGTTGTTCTGTAAGCTCAAAACCTGAAGATTAGGAGGAACAATTCAATAAGATGGTATAAAGAAGGGGTCAAGAGTGAATGACAGTAAAATCCTCCCCCAAACATGTTCTTTAGACGCATATATATTTATTTATTTATGTATTTTATATATACACCTCCATTCTTAAATGAAACAGTGTTATCGAAACATGGAGGTGAGGCGGAGGAAAATTAGTCGTGATAAAGCGGCTCCTGCAAGAACAGGAGCTTCTCCTATGCGTCAGCGGAAAAGTACGGTTTTAATTTATGCCCATTTACTTTGAAAGTAGAACCGTTTAAAGCATTTTCTATATCCACTGCACCATGCGAATACACATACCGCACCACAAAAGGTCCTTTCCAACGTGATTTCAGCTTACGCGGATGAAGATGGAGACGGGAATCGTAAAGAAGGACTTATTATCTCGGTGTAAAAGTTTTTCGCAAAAGATTTTTGTCGTGGAACTCATTTGTCCGGTTCTTTACTATAACCGCGTTATCATAAGCTTCATCAGGAAGGTCACTCAGTTCATTTAGTTGCAGCTTCCAATAGCTGTCTACTTGCTCAAAATTAAAGTTAAGCTCTTTAATTGCCCACATTGCTTTATGTTCAATCTCGACAGGAAGGTGGCAAGCCTTTCCAAATACAAGTCGATAAGGAAACACAGCAAGATCTGTCTTATATGCGGTATGAAATACCCAAAGAGTATTAGTCAGTTTAGTGGACCAATCTTTAAGATTCTTAGAAACCGTTTTCTCCAAAATTTGCTTGATCTGTCTATTAGAGATCTCAGCTTGCCCGCTCGTTTGGGGATGATGGGGCGGAGAAAATTTGTGGTTGATTGAATATTTCTGCATCAAAGCCTCGAAAGACCGATTGCAGAAATGCGTTCTATTGTCGCTAATGATAGCGCGGGAGTGCCCGAACCGAGAAAAGTTATTTTCTTTATGGAACTTAACAACAACCATGTTGTCATTAGTACAACTTGGTATTGCTTCCACCCATTTAGAGACATAATCAACTGCTAATAAAATTTACAAGTCCCTAAAGGAGTTGGGAACGGGACCATGAAATCAATTCCCCATACATCAAATATCTCCACACCCAAGATTGGTTGGAGCGGTATCTCGTTTCTCCGTGAAATCCTACCCATGTGCTGACACGGTAACAAGTTTTGCAATAATTATATGCATCTTTGAATAACGTTGGCTAATAAAAACCATATTGCAAAACTTTCTTCGCAATTTTTCTTGGACTAAAGTGACCGCCACATGCTTGATCATAGCAGAAGGACAATACACTCGCGAACTCATTATTAGGGTCATATCAGTGAATGATCTGATCGGGACAATACTTAAACAAATGGGGTTCATTCCAGTAAAAGTGTTTCACCTGAGATAAAAATCTGTGATTGTCTTGATTTGACCATTCTCTGGGTAGAAGTCCCGTTACTAAATAATTCATGATATCAGCGAACCAAGGTTCGTTAGATAGGGTCAAAAGATGTTCGTCCGTAAAAGAGTCGTTTATTGGCAAGGTCAACGTTGGTGAAGAAGAAAGTCGTGAAAGATGGTCGGCTATGACGTTTTCACATCCACTTTTGTCTCTTATGACAAGGTCAAATTCTTTTAACAAGAGGATCCAACGTTTTATCCTGGATTTAGCATCCTTCTTCGATAAAAGATGTCTTAAGGTGGAATGATCAGTGTAAACTACGACTGGAGAGCCTATTAGGTAGGGCCTGAATTTTTCTAATGCAAATACAACTGCCAAGAGTTCTTTCTCGGTGGTTTTATAATTCATTTAGGCATCGTTCAAGGTCCTACTCGCATAATAAATTACATGTGGCATCTTATCGATGTGTTGTCCTAAGACTGCACCAATAGCAAAATCGGATGCATCACACATAATCTCCAAAGGATGATTCCAATCCAGAGATGATAGAACGGGGGCTGTAGTGAGGGAATGTTTAAGCGATTCAAAAGCAGCCAAGTAATCCGAGTCGAAATGAAATGTTGTATCCTTGGCCAAGAGAAGAGTTAAGGGTCTAGCAATTTTGCTAAATTCCTTAATGAATCGTCTATAAAATCCGGTATGACCAAGAAATGATCCTATATCTTTGACGCATTTGAGAGGGGGAAGGTTGGAAATGATATCTATTTTAGCTTTGTCTACCTCAATACCTTTTCGTGAAATGATATGCACTAAGACAATACCTTCTTGAACCATCAAATGACATTTTTCCCAATTCAAAGTTAGATTCTTATCCTTACAGCGGGTAAGCACAGCGTCAAGATGATGTAAGCATTCCTCAAAGGAATCCCTAAATGTGGAGAAATTGTCCATAAATATCTCCAGAAAATTCTCGACCATGTCCGAGAATATCCCCATTATACACCGCTGAAATGTAGAGGGAGCATTGCATAATCCAAAAGGTATGCGTCTATAAGAGAAAGCACCGAAAGGATAAGTAAAATTTGTCTTATTTTGATCCTTTTGGCGATGGGAATCTAGTTTAGCCTGAGTATCCGTCCAAAAAACAGTAGTACTCATGCCCAGCTAAACATTCCAACATTTGGTCAATGAAGGGTAGAGGGAAGTGATCTTTCCTTGTTGCGGCATTGAGTTTTCTGTAATCAATACATACCCGCCACCCGGTTTGGGTGCGTATTTGAATCAACTCATTTTTCTCATTATTTATGACCGTGATGCCAGACTTTTTAGGGACCACATGAATATGACTTACCCATTGGCTATCTGATATTGGGTAAATTATACCATTATCTAAGCATTTGACGATTTCTTTCTTCACTACCTCTTTCATGACGGAATTCAACCGTCATTGTGGGTCATGGGCTAGTTTGGCTTCATTCATCAAATGTATATGATGTTCAACAATCAAGTGACTAATCCCTTTGATGTCCGCCATTGTCCAATCGAAACCTTACCGATTCGATCTCAATACAGACAGAAAAGCTCTCTCTTGCTCTAAGGCTTGAGAAGCTGATATGATAACGGATAAAGGCTCATTCTCACCTAAATATGCATATTTAAGATGAAATGGCAGCATCTTGAGATCAAGTGTTAACGGAGAGACGATAGAAAGTAGGGTAAATGAATGATACTCGAACTCCATGACAGGTTCATAGTTAGCATAAGAAATTGACTCGGATAGCTCAACTGACTCGTTCGACAAGTCAAAGGATTCGGACTCGGGGGTTGACTTGTTGACAGAAGGGTCTCGTGAATCAAGATCATCAAGGAAAGTGGACCCTTCGTATTCCCTATTCGTGTAAGGAGTAGCTGAATCAAATAATAACGCACTAGTGGCGTCGAGATCATTATCGTAAAACTCCTCAAATTCGCAATTGTCGGAAGCTATCTCGTTGACGGAACATATATCAATCATATGAGCAGAAGGTTCGGAGGGTTGACTTCCTATCCGGAAAATGTTAAGTTCAATTGTCATCTTCCCAAAGGATAGCTTTATGGAACCGTTACGATAATTGATTACCGCATTCGAGGTTGCGAGAAATGGTCGACCAAGAATCACCGAAATTTGGTTCCGTGGGTTCGCCACAGGTTGTCTATCTAAAACTATAAAGTTCACAGGGAATATAAATTCCCCTACTTTGATCAATACGTCCTCTAGCTCACCCTTAGGGTGGGTGATAGATCGATTGGCCATCTGGAGAGTGCAGTGCGTAGGTTTCATCTCTCATGTGCTTAATTTCTCATAAACAGAATACTACGGGAGCAAGTTAACACTAGCACCAAGATCGAGTAGAGCGCGATTGACGTTTTTACTCGCAATAGTTATAGATATTGTAGGACAACCGGGGTCCTTATGTTTCTTGGGCAAATGTTGGGTAAGAGCATCACTTACATTGCTCGCTAAGAAAACCTTTTTAGGTACTTATGTTTTTCTTTTCTTAGTGCATAAGTCCTTAAGAATTTTTGCATAGGATGGAACTTGTTGGATAGCATCTAAGAGAGGAATATTAATGTTAACTTAAACATTTACACAATCTTATCCATCTGTGGACTTGGTTTGTTGGGTTTCATTCGGTTTGGAAAAGGAGCTTTATTAACAGGGATTGGGTCTAACACTTGTGGAGAAGTTTGTGGGGATGGAATGGATTCCAAAATTGGATTTGGGGTGGTCTGAGATGGTAATTCATTCAAAGAAGTGGACTGAGAGTTCGAGCCCAATGGAGAACGGAGAATGGGCTCGGAAGAAAATATTTGATTAGACGAAGTAGAAGTAGAAGTAGTAGCCGGGGTGTCATTGAAATCATCAACTTGTTCACTAACATGATTGTTCAGCATTCTTCCCGATTTCAACGTGGTTACGGCACTCGCATTATGATTTTGTTGGTTAAGGACAGTGTTAGCATTTTATGGGTGGCCGGGATTTGGTAGAGATTGAGATGGAAGTTTCCCTTTCTCTTTTTCACTCATCACGACATTTAACTGTGCAATTTGTTCTTTGATTGATTTTAAGCTTTCACCGTGGGAAGCAGTGTGTTGCACTAACGTTTGGATAGAAGATGTCAAATTAGCCGATGTTTGCGCGGTTTGTTTAATAAATGCTTCTAAGCTTCGTTCGTGTGAAGAGATTTTATCGGTACCGGCAGGAGGAACATTATTATGTGGTTGAAAAGAATTGTTATAAGGGGCAAAGTTGTTGGCTGGATTTTGGAATGATTGTGGTTGAAAGGGCTGCTGAATTTGTTGTGGTGGTGGTTGTTGCTGTTGGGGAAGCCTTTGGTAGTTATTTTGACTTGGGAACTCATTTTGATTTTGGTTTTGTGTTTGGTTTTGGTTTTGGTTTTGGTTCCAAGCAAAATTAGGATGATTCTTCCATCCCTGAATATTGTGGATGAATAAGGATCATTTATAGGTCGTTGCTGAAAAACATCATTAGTTTTTTCTTGACCTTGAGATGGAGGATTCAAAGGACATTCTTTGGCTAAATGTGATGAATCATAACAGCAACCACATACATTTTTTGGTAGCGTAATTTGGTTTAGGGAGCTTGAAGAGAATTTGCTTTCAATAGCTTCGAGCTTCTTTTGTATTGGAGCCATTTTGGCTTTCATTGCGATGGAAGTGTTGAGCTGATGGATACCTTCCCTAGATGAAGACGAAGATGAAGATGATATTGTTGGTCTTGTGCTCTCCCACTGTAATGTTTTTTTAGTGAGATCTTCCAGAAATTGCCACGCTTTCTTATCGGATTTTGACATGATATGACATTGAAAAATGGTTTCTAGCATTTGCTTTGTCGCTGGATTAACACCTTCATAAATAATTTGGCAAAGTTGCCATTTTTCGACTCCGTGAGGAGGGAATTAGAAAAGGAGATTTTTAAACCTTTCAAAGCATTTTCAAAAGGGTTCGTTGGGAAGTTGGGCAAACTGGTTAATCTCGCTCCGAATATGAGCAGTCTTATGATTAGGATAAAATTCGCTTTAACAAATTCATCCCAATTGGTAATAGAATGTGAGGAGGTTCTATAAACCCACTTCTCTGCGAGATTGCATAAGTTAAAAGGGAGAAGATGTAATCTCATAGCATCCCCTAAAAGTTGGGTGGTGCTCATCATTGCACATACATTTTCGAATTTGGTGATAAAAACGTATGCATCTTCAGATTCAAGCCCGTGAAATTTGGAGAAAAAGTTGATGAAGTGGGGTTTAATTTCAAAATTATCCCCATTAGTTGGTAGAAGAGATAGACACATAGGCAGGTGTCCGCATGTGGGATAACATCGATCTTGGAAAGTGATGCATGGTGGATTCTGAATTTGCGCACCTACGGGTGGTGGCAATGTGGTGTTATTAAAACCCGGTGGAGGTCTATCCATCTCGGGAGATGTGGTAGGTGGAGGAGAAAAAGAAGGTGAAGCATTATCGACTTCGGAGTCGACAGCGAAAACGCGGACTAGACGGGCAGTAGAATCCCGTGTCTAGCCGATCATGCACTAAGTGGGTTTAGTGCACGTGGCAGCGTGTGATAATGTGTGAGAACGATTTTAAAAAGGCTTTGCTTTGAAAAGAGTGACGGACACAAGGCTTGACTCAACCAATCACAAAATGCACAATCAGTCCCCAGAGCTAGGGTCACCTAGGTCAAGTCACTAGACCGCTCCTAGACTTCCAAAGGACAAGATGTAGGATCAATTCTCTATCATCTCCTTATCAATCCTGCATCCAGGTAAAAGCCAGGTAAGTGGGAGGTATCCGCTTGTAATACCCCAGGTGGAGTTGGAGATGAATACCACCTACCCCGTGAGAAGTGAGATGTTATCCAGTATCGAGGTGGGGATGTAACCGATACGGATACACACTGGGACCTACTGTAGAACAATGGGGAGTATCGAATTCCATTCTGAAAGAGGGCATGATCAGAACTATAAAAGGAATATACCACTCCTATAACACGGAGGCGCCTTTTGGATGAATCAGAACTCTGGAGTTTGAAGAACTCCGTAGTTAAGCGCGCTTGAGCTAGGGAAATTCTGGGATGGGTGACCTACTGGGATGTCGCCCCTTCTTGAGTCCAGTTCATTCAAAGGGACAAAACCGTGCGGTTTCGACCAGAGCGGACAATACAATCTGTGTTTGGGGGTGGGTCGTGACAAATATGGTATCAGAGCCAGTCCCTCAAAAGTAGGTCTGCGGTTCGAGGACGAATCATTGTTCTAAGTAGAGGGTAATGTAATACCCAGGTGGAGTTGGGGATGAATACCACCTATCCCGTGAGAAGTTAGATGTCATCTGGTATCGACGTGGGGATGTAACTGATACGGATACATACAGGGACCCACCGTAGAACAATGGGGAGTATCGAATTTCATTCCGAAAAAGGGCACGATCAGAACTATAAATGGAATGATGCCACTCATATAACACAGAGGCGCCTTTTGGATGAATCGGAACTCCGAAGTTTGAAGAACTCCATAGTTAAGCGTTCTTGAGCTAGGGAAATTCTGGGATGGGTGACCTACTGGGATGTAGCCCCCTTCTTGAGTCCGGTTCATTCAAAGGAACAAAACCGTGCGGTTTCGACGTGCGGATGAATACCACCTACCCTGTGAGAAGTGAGATGTTATCTGGTATCGACGTGGGGATGTAACTGATATGGATACACACAGGGACCCACTGTAGAACAATGGGGAGTATCGAATTCCATTCCAAAAAAGGGCACGATCAGAACTATAAATGGAATGATGCCACTCATATAACACAGAGGCGCCTTTTGGATGAATCGGAACTCCGAAGTTTGAAGAACTCCATAGTTAAGCATTCTTGAGCTAGGGAAATTCTGGGATGGGTGACCTACTGGGATGTAGCCCCCTTCTTGAGTCCGATTCATTCAAAGGAACAAAACCGTGCGGTTTCGGCCAAAGCGAACAATACCATCTGTGTTTCGGGGTGGGTCATGACACCGCTATATGAATCACCGAAATAGCGGGCCTAATTAAGTAACCACTTTCCTTAGTCACTCTTGTCTTAGACATCACAAGAGAAATGCGGATAAGCAATAGATTACCCATGACCCTCCTTGTCCTAATTGAGCGCGAATGTCCTTAGAGACTTAGTCTAGATATTTTTTTATTAATGTAGGGGTGATAGTATGCTCGTTTGTGATTTGTGAGGCATAGGAAGGGTGATGAAATCCCCACCTAATCTGAATTTGGGTTTCTTTCCCCCTAGTGTCTATTTTAAATATGCAAAACAAACCAAAATTTAAAACACGCAAAAAGATTTTTAGCGGCGCTGTTTGCAAATAGTCCTGAAGGTAGAAACAGTTTATTGGAGCTTTAGAGGAGAGAAGAAGACGATAGGATAATACCAGAAAAATTTGGGGGCTCAACTCCCCCAGTTGGCCGCGCTTCCGCCGCTAAGAGCTTGTTTGGGCCACGGTTCCGCCACCGTATGTTGGAGCCATGTCTTCAAATTTTTTCTTAGCACTCTAATGCTCCTCTGGTCCAAGTCTAAATTCTCTGAATCTCTGTTGGTTCGCTCCAATTACTTCAGATTTCCTTACAAAACTCGCACAAGAATCGTTAAAAACACAAAATGCGATTTTGGTTCTCTTTTTATTTTTATTTTTTCTGGTTTTTATAAGAAATCAACTCGAATAACAAGAAAAATATTATGACCGTTTCCCCGGCAACGACGCCATTTGATTGATCCACTAAAAAGTGTTCTAATGTGTGTTCTAAATACCGCAATCAATAACGGTGTCGCAATTGCTAGCCTCTAGTGAGTACGGGTCGTCCACAGAGAAACGGTGAACTACTTTTCTTGTTTTAGACGGGTTGATAGAAGAAATATGGAATTGTTGTCGTTTATTACTAAGAAGGTTTGAAAATTTTATAATAGAAGGCTTGTAGGGTTTATAGGATTTAGTAGTAAATGGATGGAGTTTCAAAAATAATTATTTTTATCTTTTAATTATTTATTACTAGAGAAATAACGATGAATATGGATTAGGGTTCTTGGAGGGAATTAGGGTTTCCCCTACCGACCCTTGTCCTTCCATTAATCCCTATTTGTTTCAAGCCTTTAACAAAACAAGTATTAACGATTCTCAGATCGTGGTCGTGACTATCATGAATTGATAGCACGCCTGATAAGAGGGTTAATATTCATTTTGCTAAAGTTTATATGAATTAAAACTTTAAAAAGAATTGAAGAGATATTTTTCATCCATTATTCTACTCCATTCTACAAACCCTAACAAGCGAGAATTTACTCACTCATTGAGATTAGCGAAGTAGAAAAGAGGTAGAAGAAAACAGAACCCATAATTAAAATTAAAAATGCAGAAAGTAATTGCGGAAAGTAAATGCGACAAAATTAAAAGAAAGAACTACCGTTTATTGATTAACCATTGCATTACAAAAGTTGCTCGCTGAAAAATCAAATTACAAAACCCTAGTTTTCTCTAGATAGCTTGGTTGGTAGATCAGTCGATTCTTCGATGGATTTTCATTGATTGATGCTCGCGGTCTTTTTATAGGCTCTGGAACTTGACACCTTAGTCGTTATAAATAAGTGTGTGAAATTACAATCAAGACCCTGATTTTTTCATCCTACGGCCACCAATAGACCGAGGTTTAACCGCCTATTTCCCTTGTTGACCGCGGATCCGCCGTCCCTTGGTGGGTTTGCAACCTCGGATTTCTCGTGCCTTTTTCTCTCGATATTTGGAGATCTTTCTGATAAAAATATTCTGAAAACATATCTCTTAGTCTCTGCCGTTGCGAGATTCTTTAATTTGCACCTAATATTCGGAAGATTTAATTTGGTAAATCGATTTGCTATGAATCTCCAACTTGTATTTCACACCTGAGCTGATTTATTATAATACCTGCACAATATCTCAAAATCATCTTATTAGTAGCATTTGTTTATTTAAGATATTATTCGAACCAATTAATTGATATGATATTTTAAGAATATTGGTTAAGATTATTTGATATGATGTGCATATTTTAATAATGAATAATCTCATGAATATTTTATTTAAATATGATATGCATATATTTCCCAGTTATATTAATTATAAATTAAGAAATATATGTCAATAATCTTCTTACAAATAAACCCTCATATGTTCTTAATTTACAGATAACACCTTTCAGTAATTAACAATAATAGGGAAAATGTCCATACAAATATGCAATAAATTTAACTGATCAGGCATGCCTTGTTAAGGTCTCTGAAATCGACGCAGAATTGGATCTGTCCATTCTTCTTTTTCACTGGGACGATGCATCCGATCCAATCCGCATATTTCTCTTCTCTGATGAAGCCAGTATCGATAAGTTTCTTAATTTTCTCGATGACCTTTTCTTCTAGCTCCCTTCTCATTCTTCGAGGAGCTTGTTTGACGGGCTTAGCATCAGGATATATAACCAGCTTATGCATGGTGATTGATGTGTTTTAAAGAAGTGTTTTGTAAGTAACCGTAATCAATAACGGTGTCGCTAGTAGCTTGCCGAGATGAGTACGGGTCATTCTCAGGGATAAGTCAAACCTTTTACTTGCTTTAGACGAGTTGATTGAAAATAGGGAGAATAGTTTTTAGATCTATGTTGAACACGGATGTAGATTTTATGAAGAAGAGGGTTGTAGGGTTCATAGAATTTAGTAGTAATGGGTGATTAATTAAAGATGACTCCTTTATCTTTTAATAGATTTAAAATTAGATAGATAGTGATGAATGAAGATTAGAGTTTTTGGAGGGAATAGGGTTCCCACTCTTAACCCTTATCTTTTCATTGACCTCTATTCATGTCTAGCCTTTCCCAAAACAAGTGTTAATCTAATCTCAAATCGCGGTCGAGACTATCAATAAATTGGTAGCGCGCCCGATAAGGATGTTAACAAATGTTTTGCTAAAGTTTATAAACTTTAAAAGATGTAAAAGAAGTTAAGAGATTTTATCATCCATTGATCTACCCTAATCCTACAAACCCTATCAAGCGTAGAATTACTCACGCATGGTTGAGATAGAAGAGAAGATGAAGACGGAGATCATAATGTAAATGCAGAAAGTAATGCAGAATGTAAAATGCAAAGAACTAAACTAAAGATCTACCTTTATTAATCAATCTTAACATGTACAACTCCATTGAAATTTAGAATACAAAGAACTCTCGTGTTGCTCTCGATCGTTATCTCGTAGGAAGTAGATATTCAGTCGATGATCACGTCGATTCGTGGACCGTCTTGGATCTATTGATCTTTTCGGTGATTTCCTTGGTGGTAAAAGGTGATGATTTTTCAATAGTAGCTATCAGTCCTTTAAATAGTACAGAAGATACAAATCCTAGTTGCCATGGGTGATGATTGGTTGTTAGGATTATACATAAAAAATCCTAAATCCCACAACCCTAATATTGTCGCGGTTCCGCCGAATTTAGGTATATTTGGCCGCGGTTGGACGGTGGTTTGGAGAGATTATGGTTTGAAACTTCTTCTGCTGTTTGGTGTTAACACGTGGAGATCTTTATGATGTCTGGATTCTTCAAATCTTCCTCTGAGTCTCTGCCATTCATGATTTTACAATTTGGTTCAACTTTATCGTCAGATTTTATTCCCGACATCTCGGATCTCCTGATCTCCAGACCTGAGCTAAATCTGCACAATATCTCAATTCATAGTATTAGTAATATTTGTTATATTTGAGATGTTATCCTAATCATTTTATATGATACAATATTTTAGGAATATTGATTAGGACTGTTTGATATGATATGCATGTATAAATTTTCAAAATATCATATAAATATTATATGCATATATTTTCCTTCATAATGTTAAGTATAGTGTATAAACATATGATAAAGAGTATTTTGTAGATAAACCCTCATATGTTCCATAATTACGATAAACATCTTTAAGTACTTAACAAAAGTAAGGAAAAAGTTTCAACAAATGTGCAATATTTTCGACTGAACAAATACTCCCAAACTTAATTTTGTTCATCCTGAGCAAACTAGTTATTCAAAAGAGGGAGAAGAAAGGAAAAGAAAAACCTAGCACACTTTTGTAGGCAACACGATTGGACTGAACACGTGCAACAAGCCGTTAAACCTCTAGGTGTCCCTAGTAGGAGTGTTGTCTTCTGAGAGTTTTCAGCGGATTACACACACAAAATCCCGTAATAAAAGAAAGAAGATGAAAGTTACATACAAAGATAAGAACTATAAAAGAAAGAATTTAAAAATAAGAGTTTCCAACTACACTAGCTTTTCAGTTGCCATGAGTCCTATCTTAATGGTCATGAAAAGATGTCGGAAATCACATCATCCCTCAATAAAACTTCGCCATTAGTCTTCCTCCGTACCTTTCTTTCAATCATCAATCATATACCCCTACGTGTTTGTAAAAAATATCCCTACACTTAGAGAATTCAATTCAAGCTATCATACTCTTGTCCATCTTCCTTAGTAAATTTTAGTCGGTGAACATTATCAGATGGAATTGCTCACACATCTTTCATGCGGCCGTTAATATTTTTTGAGGTACTAACCGACTGATTACCAAATGTGCTCGTTCACTTAGGCGTAATTAGCAATTTTCTCGTCTTGCAACACCTAAGGCTTAGCAGTGGCTTCCAAACCAGTTGGTCTAAGGCACTAGGTGATAAAGCACCCTGGCTATATTTTTTTTTATGCTGCCTTAAGCAATTACAAAACCAGTGTTCATTTTTCTTCACAATTTTTTTTCATTTATATATATATTTTTCATTAATCTTCATACTAAGGTTTTTAGACAAGAGCATTTCAAGGTATCCTCTACTATCCTAAGTTTCAAGATGTGTGCAAGTGCGCATAGTAGGCTATCAACGTTTAAAAAGTTTGGACTCAAGAATAGGGACTGTTTTTCAGACTCAATTCTATCATAAGATTAGTGATTTCCTTAATCTTACTAACCCTTGGAACAACAGCTCATCACTACCTATTACTAGTTTCGTTATAAAATATCTAATCTTCTTGCTTTTCTTAAATTTTTCCTATCTTTCATATGTAATTTTTTCACTTTCTAATCTTTTATTATCAAAGAAAAAAATTGTGCTTTATAATGCAAAAATTGACGTGTAAATAAGCGCAAATCTCCCTCAAACCTATTTACAGCAGTGTCCTCACTGATGTCATCTTTTAATCTCAAAACCTGTAGACTTAGGAGGAAAAATTAGTAATGGGAACATGAATTAATGACAGTGAAAACCTCCCCCGAACTTATTTTTGGCTCATAATTTTGTAAAAAATTTATTTTCTTTCAAGAGTCAAAATATTTTTCTTCCCCCCCCCCCCAAACTTGAGTAAAACAATATTAAGCATTTTAAAATTATAAAGAGAGGGGGGTAAAGTTATTGGTCTAAGCAAAACTTTATAAAGACCAAAAATCAACACCAACCATTCGAACATTTTATCGATATAACATACTTGTTGGTGGAAGATCATGTCACCTATAGACGTGAAGAAGTGGGGAGGAGATAAGAAGTGTAATAGAACGGGTTTACGTCTCGGTTTGTAGAGACGAAACAATGATGATGGATTACTCACATTCTCGTTCTTAATAAGAAGAAGAGGTGGCGGTTCAACTTCCTTAGGTTATGGTTGATTCATCATAACTCCCATGTCTTCTAAGAATGCGAGTTCTTCGGCGAAAATGTCTTCAAAGCTTTCATCGATATTCCGAATGATAATCTCCTCGGAAAGAAAGGTATGATCCTCGGACTCCATAAAAGATTAGCGTTAGATGTTGAACGGACAGCTCGACTAACTTATTCGACAAGTTAAAGGGTTCGGACTTGGGTGTGGACTTGCCGATAGAAGGGTCCTCATGTGTATAATAAATAGTTGGATCCAACAACAACGCACTAGTGGAGTTGAGATAAGTATCGTGAAGCTCTTCAAGTTCTATCGTTTCAACAAAACATAAATGCGCATAGGGTTCGGAGGGTTCACTTCCCAACTTGTAAATGTTAAGCTCAATTGACATCTTCCCGAAGGATAGGGTCATAGAACCGTTTCGACAATTGATTATTGCGTTAGAAATCGCTAGAAAAAGCCAACCTAGAATTACTGGGATTTTTTTTCGTGGGTTTGCTACAGGCTGTGTATCAATAACTATGAAGTCCATAGGGAATATAAATTCCCCGACTTTGATTAACTATCATGACCCACCCCCAAACACAGATGGTATTGTCCGCTCTGGCCGAAGCCGCACGGTTTTGTCCATTTGAATGAACCCGGGGCTACTTCCCAGTAGGTCACCCATCCCAGAATTTCTCTGGTTCAAGCACGCTTAACTACGGAGTTTTTCAAACTCCGGAGTTCCGATTCATCCAAAAGACGCCTCTGTGCTATAAGAGTGGTATAATTCCATTTATAGTACAGATTTGTCCTTTTTCGGAATGTATTCCGAAGATTCCCCATTGTTTTACAGTGGGTCCCCATGCTTATCTCGTATATATGGGTCTACCGGATAATACCTGGGGTATTACATTCTCCCCCACTTAGAACAATGGTTCGTCCTCGAACCTCAGACCTACTATTGAGGAACCAGCTCTGATACCATATTTGTCACGACCCACCCCCAAATACAGATGGTATTGTCCGCTCTGGCCGAAACCGCACGGTTTTTTCCCTTTGAATGAACCCGGGGCTACTTACCAGTAGGTCACCCATACCAGAATTTCTCTGGCTTAAGCACGCTTAACTACAGAGTTTTTCAAACTCCAGAGTTTCGATTTATCCAAAAGGCGCCTCTGTGTTATAAGAGTGGTATCATTCTATTTATAGTACAGATCTGTCCTCTTTCGGAATGTATTCTGAAGATTCCCCATTGTTTTACAGTGGGTTCCCATGCTTATCTAGTATATATGGGTATACCGGATAATACCTGGGGTATTACATTAACACGTCATCTAACTCACCCCTAGGTTTGGTGATAGATTGATCGGCCATCCGAAGAGTGCAGTGCGTCGGTTTTAACTCTCTGATGCCTAATTGCTCATAGACAGAATACGGAAGTAAGTTAACACTAGCACCTGAATCGAGTAAAGCACGATTGATATTTTTACCCCCAATAGCAATAGATATTGTAGGACTCCCAGGGTCCTTTCGTTTCTTGAGTATTTATTGGATAAAAGAAGTGCTCACATTACTCGCTAGGAAAACTTTTTTAGGCACTTGAATTTCCTTTTCCTAGTGCACAATTCGTTTAGAATTTTCGCATAGGATGGAACTTGTTGGATAGCATCTAGGAGATGAATGTTTATGTTAACTTGTTTAAAAATTTCCGCAATCTTCTCCATTTGTGGACTTGGTCTGTTGCCCCTTAACCTGTGTGGAAAATGAGCTTTATCAATAAGGGTTTGGTCCAACATTTGTGGAGAAGTTTGTGGGGATGGAATCGATACCGGAATTGGAGTTGGGATCGTTTTAGGTTGACCCGAGGAAGTGGGATGAGGGTTCAAGCCTAATGGAAAATGGAGTATAGGCTCGGAAGAAGTTGTTGGATTAGACGAAGGAGGAGTAGAAGTAGAACCCGGGGTATCATCAATATCATCAACATCAACATGTTCACCTACTTGGTTATTCAACACTCTTCCCGATCTCAAAGTGGTTACGGCACACACATTATGACTTTGTGAGTGGCCGGGATTTGGTAGAGGTTGAGATGGAAGTTTCCCTTTCTCTCTCTCGCTCATCGTGGCATTTAACTGTACAAGTTGTGCTTCTATCGATTTTATGTTTTCACTGTGGGAAGCAGTGTATTGCACTAATGTTTGGATAGACGTTAAATTAGCTATCGTTTGTGTGGATTAGTTAATGAACGTTTCTAAGTTACGTTGGTGTGTAGAGGTTTTATCGGTACCGGCCGTTGAAATATTATAAGGATCAAAATTGTTGGCCGGGTTCTGAAAAGGTTGCGGTTGAAAGGATTGCTGATTTTGTTGTAGTGGCTACTGTTGTTGTGGGGGAGGCCATTAATAATTGCTTGGGAACTGGTTTCGATTTTAAGTTTGGTTTTGGTTCCAAGCAAAATTAGGATGATTCCTCCATCCCTGATTGTATGTGGAAGAATAAGGATCGTTTCTAGGTCGTTGCTGAAAAGTAGCATTAATTTGTTCTTGACCTTGAAATGGAGGATTCAAAGGACATTCTTCCGTTAAATGTGATGGGTCAGAACATCAACCACACACGGTTTTGGGAAGCGTAACTTGGTTTAGGGAGGCAGATGAGAATTTGTTTTCGATAGCGTCGAGTTTCTTTTGCATCGCGGCCATTTCGGCTTTTACTGCGACGGAAATGTCGAGCTGATGGATACCTCCCCTAGACGATATTGGTCTAACGCTTTCCCACTACAAAGTTTGTTCGGCGGGATCTTCCAGAAATTGCCAAGCTTCACCATCATTTTTAGACATGAAATGGCATTGACAAATGGTTTCAAGCATCTGTTTTGTTGCTTGATTAGCACCTTCATATATAATTCGGCAAAGTTGCCATTTATCAATTTCGTGATGGGGACATTGTAGAAGAAGATCCATGAACCATTCAAAGCATTTCCAGAATGGTTCGTTGGGAAGTTGGGTAAACTAGTTAATCTCGCTTCGAACATGGGCGGTTTTGTGATTGGGATAAAATTTCTTAAGGAATGCTATAACGAATTTGTCCCATTTGGCGATAGAATGTGCGGTAGTTCTATAAAACCAATTTTCTGCTAGGTCGCACAAGGTAAAAAGGAGAATACGTAATCGCATAGCATCCACAGAAAGTTGTGTAGTGCCCATCATTACGCATTCGTTTTCGAATTTGGTTATAAAAACGTATGCGTATTCAGATTCAAGCCCGTGAAATTTGGGCAACAGGTTGATGAAGTGGGGTTTAATTTCGAAATTATCCCCATTAGCCGATGGAATAGATAGACAAGTAGGAAGGAGACCGCGTATCGGGTAGCATCTTTCTTGAAGAGAGATGCGTGGTGGATTCTGCGCACCTACGGGTGGTAGCAGGGATGTGTTGGTAAAATCTGATGGAGAACCGTTCATCTCGGTCGAAGTGGTGGGTGGAGGGGAAAAAGAAGATGGAGAAGTACCGACGTCGGAGTCGATAGCAGAAACGCGGAAAAGACTGGTACTAGAATCCCGTGTCCAGTCGATCATACACTAAGCAGGTTTAGCACATGTGGTAGTGTGTGTGAGAACTATTTTTAAATGGTTTTTTTTGAAAAAGTGTCGGACGTGAGGCTTGACTCAACAAATCACAAAATGCACAATCAACCCTAGAACTAAGGTCACCTAGGTCAAGCACTAGACCGCTCCTAGACTTCCAAAGGACATGCCACAGGATCAATCCTCTACCAGCTCTTTATCGCTATTGTGGCCAGGTAAGTGCCAGGTAAGTGGGAGGTATCCGCTATACGAATCACCAAAAATAGTGGGCCTAATTAAGTAACCACTTTCCTTAATTACATTTGCCTATACACCACAAGAGAGATGCGGATAAGCGATAGATTACCCATGACCTTCCTCTGTCCTAATTGAGCGCGGCGGTCCTTAGAGTATTGGTCTAGATACTTTTTAATTAATGTAGGGTTATGCAGATGCTCGTTTTGTGATTTGTGGGGCCTAGGAAGGATGATAAAATCCCCACCTAATCTGAATTTTGGTCTTTCCCCTTAAAGTCCATTTTCGAAATATGCAAAAAAAAAAAACCAATTTCAAAACACGCAAAAAGATTTTTTGAGTGGCGCTTTTTGCAAAGAATCCTGCAGAAAATTATATTATTGGATTTCTAGAGGAGAGAGAAAGATATGATGAATATACCAGAAGATTTTGGGGGCACAAATCCACAGAGCCACCGCCGTTATGCGGCCAAATGCACACTATTGCTGCGTTTCCACGGTGCAATGGTAGGTTCTTTTGACAATGTTTCTTCAGTGCACCCCTTTGCTCATCTGGGCTTCGATGAAAATCTCTGAATCTCTATTTACTCACTTCTGTGACTCCAGATACCCTTGCAAAATTCGCACAATAATCGTTAAATATGCAAGTTGCGGTTTTGGTTCTCTTTTATAATATGTTTTCTGGATTTTATAAAAATTCAACACGAATAGCAAGAAAAATATTGCAGCCGTTTCCCCGGCAACAGCGCTTTGATTGATGTGTTTTAAAGAAGTGTTTTGTAAGTAACCGCAATCAATAACGGTGTCGCTAGTAGCTAGCCGAGATGAGTACAGGTCATCCTCAGGGAAACGTCGAACCTTTTACTTGCTTTAGACGAGTTGATTAAAAATAGAGAGAATAGTTTTAGATCTATGTTGAACACGGATGTAGATTTTATGAAGAAGAGGCTTGTAGGGTTCATAGAATTTAGTAGTAATGGATGATTAATTAAATATAACTCCTTTTATCTTTTAATAGAATTAAAACTAGATCGATAGTGATGAATGAAGATTAAGGTTTTTGGAGGGAATAGGGTTCCCACTCTTAACCCTTATCTTTTCATTGACCTCTATTCATGTCTAGACTTTCCCAAAACAAGTGTTAATCTAATCTCAAATCGCGGTCGAGACTATCAATAAATTGGTAGCGTGGCCGATAAGGATGTTAACAATTGTTTTTCTAAAGTTTATAAACTTTAAAAGATGTAAAAGAAGTTAAGAGATTTTATCATCCATTGATCTACCATAATCCTACGAACCCTATCAAGCGTAGAATTACTCACGTATGGTTGAGATAGAAGAGAAGATGAAGAAGGAGACCATAATGTAAATGCAGAAAATAATGCAGAATGTAAAATGCAAAGAACTGAACTAAAGATCTACCTTTATTAATCAACCTGAACATGTACAACTCCTTTGAAATTTAGAATACAAAGAACTCTCGTGTTGCTCTCGATCTTTATCTCTTAGGAAGTAGATGTTTAGTCGATGATCACGTCGCTTAATCTCGTCGATTCGTGGACCGTCTTGGATCTCTTGATCTTTTTCGGTGATTTGATTGGTGGTAAAAGGTGATGATTTTTCAAGAGTAGCTCTCGGTCCTTTAAATAGTACAGAAGATACAAACCCTAGTTGCCATGGGTGAGGATTGGTTGTTAGGATTATATATAAAAACTCCTAAATCCCATAACCCTAATATTGTCGCGGTTCCGCCGAATTTAGGTATATTTGGCCGCGGTTGGATGGTGGTTTGGAGAGATTATGGTTTGAAACTTCTTCTGCTGTTTGGTGTTGACACTTGGAGATCTTTATGATGTCTGGATTCTTCAAATCTTCCTCTGTGTTTCTACCATTCATGATTTTACGATTTGGTTCAACTATATCGTCAGATTTTATTCCCGACATCTCGGATCTCCTGATCTCCACACCTGAGCTAAATCTGCACAATATCTCAATTCATAGTATTAGTAATATTTGTTATATTTGAGATGTTATCCTGATCATTTTATATGATACAAAATTTTACGAATATTGATTAGGACTGTTTGATATGATATGCATATATAAATTATCAAAATATCATATAAATATTATATGCATATATTTTCCTTCATATTGTTAAGTATAGTGTATAAACATATGATAAAGAGTATTTTGCAGATAAACCCTCATATGTTCCATAATTACGATAAACGCCTTCAAGTACTTAACAAAAGTAAGGAAAAAGTTCCATCAAATGTGCAATATTTTTGACTGAACGCATGGCCACTTCAGCAGAGAGGCCAGGCATTTCTTTGTACGTCCGCGTGGAGAAGTAGACGAAATCATGTAGCAGGGCGATTATCTGTTCTTTCATTTCCTTTGAAAAGATTGAGCTAATATAGGTCAGCTTTGGATTATTGAGCGTTCCTAAATCAATCTCGGTTAGCTCGTCGAATGTTGCTTATCTGCAATCTTCGAGCTCTCGAAGGGCTTCTTCTTGCTCGTCTTCATCATTTGACCTTTCACTGGCTTTACCAACATAGATCATGTAGCATGACTTGACATCAGGTTGAATGAAACATATGCCTTGGCTTTCTTGGATTCGTCCATCGATGAGTGCTCGGACCTGAGGCGGATGCCCCGGCCTCTCATAAAACTTCGCTTCGGAGTCCGTTTGATATAACCGACATCCGCACTTTTTAAAATATTCTCGCATCTCGAGCGCATAATATCTGGGATTGAGGACGGATCTTATGCCTCACTTATAGGGAAGGCATGTCATGGACAAATCGTCCGGGTGCACGATAGGATTTGACCCATAAAACAGGATGCCCTTCTGTCCACTCTTTCTTCCGGGAATGTAAAAGGTTTTCAGCTGGTCCACGATGGAGACTGAAAATACATCGAGCTCTTTGCACATTTGCTCCGGCGCCCTTATGATGGCTAAGGATCCTTCTGTAACTTCAAAGGTTTCTCTTAGCTTCGCTTTTTGCATGAGATCCCAATCTGCATAGCTGTTGCAAGATGGGTCCTCTTCCACTGATTTTTCAGTGTCGCTGCCAAAATGTGGGCAGACTTTAATGTTGGAAGGGCCTTCGATGTCAAACTCGTCCGTATCACCACCGAAATGAGGGCGTGTTGTACGAAAGAAAGGACTTCCAGCGTTAGACTGTTCATATCAGATTTTTGCATTTTCATACCGCCCAATTTTTATCACATTTGCATATCCGTAGATACTCTTGAGCCGTGTTTGCTAGTCAATTGCAGGATACAGGTTCTCGGTTCTAAAACGGTGAAATTCATGGAAAACACGAAAAAAGTCCGGGTTCCTGCCAACCACAGATAAAACACGGTCTCTGCTCTTCATCCGTATGTTGCCAGATATCAATAGGAAGACAAAAGGTCAAATCAATGTCACCTTCATGCACAAGGCTCAATGGTAGCACAAAATCCAAGAGATCTACGCGGAGCTCGAGGCAATCATGACAAAATCTTGACAAAAAGTCCACCTTTCCCTCAACAGAAATTCTGGAAAAATCAGGGAGCCAAATTGAGAAAATAAATATACCAGAATTAGGTACACTGAAGACCAGGGAACCACAAGAAATTGGGGGGCCCAATTCGACCAGAAGGCCGCGGATCCGCGGCCAAAGTGGGGTACAGGCCGCGGATCCGCGGCCATATAGTGGCGGCAGCTGATAATTTTTGGGGGGTAGTTTGGTCATTCTGTTTGGGTTCTGGTGGTTGCCCTAGGGTTTCACTTTCTGGCCTATAAATAGCCCAGAACTTTGTGAAGGAAAGGGTCCAATTCTTGTATTTCTTTTGCTAGGTTTTAGTTACATGTTCTTCTTCCTCTTCTCACCTCTTCTCCATTAAACTTGTAAGTGAGCTTTTGAGTGAAGAGTGATGAATAAAGAAGACCATTTTATTATCATGCTTGTCTCCTTATCTTTATGCTTGTTGTAATTTTAATTCGTTAAGTAGTTGTTGTTATTTCCTTGTTGCTTATTTCTTCTCTCTTTTTCTTTATCATTCATACGACAATGATACTTACGCTTGATCCTCGCCAAGGTGAGGTCGCAAACAGTTAGTCGTATTCTTCTAATCTCCTTCTTTCTATCTTCCTCTTTTGTTTTGTTTTGTTTTTCCTATCATGAAGTGTGAGTAGTGTTATACTTGTTAGGGTAGGATAAGGGAAGTTTGAGAGAAGGAAATCTCTCTCACTCTTTCCTTGCCCAACAACTTAAATCAACTCCCGTTAATTGAACCACAATCCGCTCCTTATGGCACCCTATCCTACATGATAGCGGTGATTCCGTAGTGAGACCGGTTGTGGTTGAATTAACCGGAGGTTATGGATAAGAGCCAAGAACGGACGGACAAGCACCAAAAGGAAGACTTATGCGTTGGAAAGCCTAGCTTATACTCGCAAAGTCCTTCCTAGTCGTGCTAATCTCCGTTGTTGCCGATTACCGTAACACCGATATTAAGAGGGGCAACGAAAGATGTGGAGACTCCTAACTCAAACTAACCTAATCCTAACCCTAACAAGCTCTCTTTAAATATCAACTTAACACTTAGATAACCACAACAAAAATCTGAACAACCGGACTTAACTCGTCGAAAAACACATAGAAAAAGATTCCCATCTCCCTGCGGACGACCCGTACTCAACCGGCTAGCTACGTGCGAAACCGTCTTGATTGCGGTATTTAAACTTAAACTTGAACACGCTCGTATCCTAACAATCAAATGGCGCCATTGCCGGGGAGACGGTAGTTTGTTTCTTTGTGAATTTTCGGGTTAATTTGTAAGTATAACTCTAACCGAAAAACAAAAACAAAAAAAAAATATATACTTTGTAAAAAATCATCTTGTTATTTTTGATTAGCTTTTGTGCAAGTGTGCAGGAAAATACAAGGTTCAAGTTCCGTGGCCATGACGATTGAAAATACGGAGTTCAAGTACAGTGCCAAAGACGTGGGAAGATAGACCCACATTTCGCGGCTACACCGCGACGGACCAAAACGGAGGAGACGGTCTACTGTTAAAATCTGGAGCAGATACAGTGAGCACATCAAGAATCAGCACATCCAGACAAGTAGGGGACAACCACAGCAGCACACACAGAAATTTTTGAAGCCCAATACCCCCACATAGCCGCGGAACCGCGGCCATTTCATGCGTTTGGCCGCGGAAACGCGGCTAACTGTTGGCTTCAGGGTGCAGTTTTCTCTCTGTAAGTCTCTCTGCCTCTCTCCACTCCTCTGAACTCCACTGAACTGTGTTTTCTGCAGCCTTCTTTGCGCAAACTCTTCTCCCCCTTCCAATAAACTGTTCTTGTGCAGGATTCTTTGCGCCGCAAATAAAAATTGTTTGCAGTTGATTTGTTACTGTTTTGCATTCTTTAATACGAACTTAAGGGGCTTGAAACCAATCCAGATTGGGTGGGGATTTCATCACCCTTCCCAGGACCCCGGAAATCACTAAAGCATATGCATTGTCCATTGTAAATTAAAAAAAATACTAGACTTCAGCCCTAAGGACTTCGCGCTCATTAGGAGAAGATAAACCTTGTTTAGAACCTCGCTTAACCGTATATTGTTTACGGGGTGTCTAGGAAAGTGTTAAAGGCGCAACCGCCGAAAGAGAAAGGGTTATTTAATAAAGGAACTTCGCGAAAGCGTTGGACAACCTCCCCTTATCTCTGCACTTACCTGGCCTCGTGATCAGTGTATTTTTAAGCCCGTTTCTCGACATTGTTTAACTTCGACAATCAAGTTCAGGAGCAGGTCTAGTAGACCTAGGTTACCCTAGATCTAGGTGTGATTGTGCATATCTTGTTTGTGATTGCTTAAGCCGTATTTCCGTACATATTTCTGTAAATCTCTTTCTAAAAAGAAAAAAAAAGAAAAAATCAAAAACTTTTATAAAAACTTGCCCTTTTGTCGCCAAATCCATTTTCACCCAACACCCATCGCCTTTCTTCATTGACGTTTTCTTACCCTCACCTTCTCCGCTTTGACTATACTAAACTCGTTTAGTGTATGTCCGCTTGGACTCGGGACACTAGCGCCCGTCTAGTCCGCGTTACGTTAGTCGCGATCGACTACGCGATCGACTCCGAAGTCGATACTCCGTCCACTCCTCTTTCACCCCTTCCTTTGCCGGCCAACTCCGACGTTGACCGGAATTCTGTTCATACATCTTCACCTTCACCTTCACCAACCTCTTCTTCCGCGATGTCGGGATTTAATCCGAACATCTCTTTGACCACCGCTGGATTGGCTCCACCTCCTACGGAGACCAATATTCCACCACCTCCGCCTGTTGTAGCGCCGCAGCGAATTGCGCTCCAGGATCGTTTCTACCCCACCCGTTCTGCACTTCCCACCTGCCTTTCTCTTCCTCCGGCCAATGGGGACAACTTTGAAATTAAGCCCCATTTCATCAACATGCTTCCACGTTTTCATGGGCTTGAATCTGAAGATGCCTATATCTTCATTAACAAATTTCAAAATGTCTGTGCCATGATGAAAACAACCCAGTTGTCGGACGATGCTATACGTCTACGGGTCATTCCGTTCACTTTATGCGATCTCACAGAAAAATGGCTGTATAGCACCGCTTCCCACTCAATCACCAGCTGGGACGAGTTTGTTAAAGCGTTTCTGAAAAAATTCTACCCAAATCATAAAACCGCAAGAATTCGAAATGAGATCAACCAATTCTCCCAGCTTCCTTCTGAACCCTTCTGGAAGTGCTTTGACCGATACAAAGACCTTCTTGTTCAGTGTCCTCACCACGGTATAGAGAAATGGCAGCTCTGCCAAACCTTATACGAGGGACTGAACCCAGCAACGAAGCAGTTGCTGGAAACCATCTGTCAGGGCCACTTCCTATCCAAATCTGACGAGGAAGCGTGGCAGTTCTTTGACGATCTTGCGGAGCAAACGCTACAGTGGGAGAGCACTAGACCGACTTCTTCTTCTTCTACCTCCACTTCTACCGGTCAGTTTAGGGTAGGAATCCACCAACTCGATGTCTCTATTGCGATGAAAGCTGAAATGGCTGCAATAACACGAAAGCTTGAAGCGATAGAGAGCAAATTTTCTGCTCCTGCCCCCACACCTGTTCTCCCCCTTCGTACCATCTGCGCTTGTTGTTCCGATCCTTCCCACTTGACCGAAGAGTGTCCTTACAATCCACCCTCGCAAGGACAGGATCAGGTTAATGCTGCCTTCCAGCAAAGACCGAGGAATGATCCATACTCTTCCACCTACAATCCCGGTTGGAGGAACCACCCCAATTTCGCCTGGAATCAGAATCAGAATCAATTCCAGGGAAACAATTTCCAAAGGGCCCCTCCGCCGCAACAACAAGCGCAACAACAAACTCAGTATCAGCAGCCCTTCCAACCCCAACCCTTCCAAAACCAGACGAACAACTTTGCACCGAACAACTCTTTTCCACCAAACAATTTTGTTCCGTCAAACACTGATAAGGTTTCCTCGCTCGAGCGAAGTCTGGAGGCGTTTGTTAAACAATCGACTCAATCCACCGCCAACATCCAGTCTTCGATTCAATTTTTAGTGCAACACACTGCCGCACACGGGCAAAGCATCAAGACCATCGAGGCCCAGATTGCACAACTGAACGCGGCCTTGAGCGAGCGAGAGAAGGGGAAGCTCTCGTCCCAGCCACATCCAAATCCCGGTCACCCACATAATGCACATGTTGCTCTTGAACAACAAAACCATAATGTGAGTGCCGTGACCACACTGAGATCAGGGAGGATGCTGCCAAACAACATTGGCAAACGGATCAACGATGATGCCCCGGCCGCTGCTTCTTCTTCTTCTTCTCCTTCTTCTTCTTCGTCTTCCGAGCCTATTCTCTGTTCTTCACAAGGCTCTCCCTCTTCTTCTTCTGCTCTGAACGGACCCACTTCTCACTCCATGAAAACACCTATTCTGGGATCCGTTCCAACTCCAAAATCTCCTCCTCCAGTATTAGACTCAACCAATTTTCAAAATGTTCCATTTCCAAACCGGTTGAGGTCTAACAAACAAAATCCACAAATGGAGAAGATTTTGGAGTTATTCAAGCAAGTTAACATTAACATTCCTCTTTTAGATGCTGTCCAACAAGTCCCGTCTTACGCGAAAATCTTAAAGGACTTGTGCACGAAAAAGAGGAAGTCTCAGGTACCCAAGAAAGTTTTCTTGGCTAGTGCTGTGAGTGATGCCCTTACCCAATCTTTACCACAAAAACGGAAGGACCCTGGCTGTCCTACGATTTCAATTACTATTGGGGATAAGAACATCAACCGCGCACTATTAGATCTTGGTGCCAGTGTTAACTTGCTTCCGTATTCAGTATACGAGCAATTAGTCGTCGGAGAGCTGAAGCCCACACACTGCACTCTCCAGATGGCCGACCGATCGATCACCCATCCTAGGGGTGAGCTAGAGGATGTGTTAATAAAAGTCGGGGACTTCATATTCCCCGTCGACTTCATTGTCTTAGATACACAGCCTGTAGCTAACCCCCGGAATCAAATTCCGGTGATACTCGGTCGACCATTTCTCACAACCTCAAATGCTGTGATCAATTGTCGCAACGGTTCAATGAACCTCTCTTTTGGAAATATGACGATTGAACTCAACATTTTTAGGTTGGGGAATCAGCCCGCCGAACCTAATGCTCATATACTGGATGTTTGCTCGATCCAGGAGATCACACCAGAAGAGTGTGAATTCGAGGAGTTTCTGTTTGATCACGATAATCTTGACGCCACTAGTGCGTTTCTCTTCGAACCTGCTGCTGCTTCTACGCCCGACAACGAATACGAGTGTTTCACATTATTGAACGATCTTAGCCGCGCACAACCCGAGTTTGAATCTTTCGACTTTTCGGATGAGTTACCTGAACCATCCGACTCAGTTGCCTACACTCGTTTTGAACCTTTGCTGGAGTCCTTTGAGTTCGAGACCCTTGCACCAGTCTTGCCTTCCATCATTTCACCTCCAACGCTCGAACTCAAGCCATTGCCGTCTCACCTTAAGTATGCTTACTTAGGTGAGAACGAGACCCTCCCAGTCATCATCTCGGCTTCTCTAGCTCCAGAGCAAGAGAAAGCCCTTCTCGCGGTCTTGCACAGCAACATGCAAGCTTTTGGCTGGTCCATGGCGGACATCAAGGGGATTAGTCCCCTCATCGTTGAGCACCACATTCATCTGATGGATGATGCCAAACCAGCCCGGGATCCACAAAGACGTCTTAATCCAGTCATGAAGGAGGCTGTGAAGAAGGAGATCGTCAAATGTCTAGATAGTGGTATCATTTACCCTATCTCTGATAGCCAGTGGATTAGCCCCATTCACGTTGTCCCCAAGAAGTCGGGCATCACGGTCATAACCAACGAGGCGAATGAGTTAATCCCTACTCGCACCCAAACCGGGTGGCGAGTTTGCATTGATTACAGAAAACTCAACGCTGCAATACGGAAAGACCACTTTCCGCTACCCTTTATTGACCAGATGCTCGAACGATTGGCCGGACATGAGTACTATTGCTTTCTTGATGGCTACTCTGGCTATAATCAAATTCCCATCGCCGAAAAAGACCAGGACAAGACCACTTTCACTTGTCCTTTCGGCACGTTTGCATATCGACGCATGCCCTTTGGGTTATGCAATGCGCCCGCTACCTTCCAGCGGTGTATGATGGGAATTTTTTCGGACATGGTGGAAAAATTTCTGGAGATTTTCATGGATGACTTCTCCATCTTCGGTGACTCCTTTGACGAGTGTTTGCTGCATCTTGACGCTGTCCTTACCCGGTGTAAGGACAAGAATCTCACTTTGAACTGGGAGAAATGCCACTTCATGGTGCGCGAAGGTATTGTCTTAGGACATATCATCTCGCAAAATGGCATCGAGGTTGACAAAGCAAAGATTGAGGTCATTTCCAATCTGCCTCCTCCCCGATGCGTCAGAGATATCCGAGCCTTCCTTGGCCATGCCGGTTTCTATAGACGGTTTATCAAGGACTTTAGCAAGATTGCTAGGCCCTTGACGCTTTTGCTGGCCAAGGACACGCCTTTCACCTTCGACTCGAGCTGTGTGACTGCATTCGAGTCACTGAAACTCTCACTCACTTCTGCTCCCGTTCTTTCTTCCCCTGACTGGACGCACCCATTCGAGATTATGTGCGATGCATCCGACTTTGCCATCGGTGCTGTCCTTGGACAGCACATCAACAAGATGCCGCACGTGATCTATTACGCGAGCCGGACCCTGAACGACGCCCAACTTAACTATACAACAACTGAGAAGGAATTCTTAGCTGTTGTATTTGCTTTAGAAAAGTTCAGGCCCTACCTCATCGGCTCTCCAGTCATTGTCTACACGGACCATTCAGCTCTGCGCCATTTTTTTGCGAAGAAAGATGCCAAATCTCGGTTAATACGTTGGATCCTCTTGCTTCAAGAGTTTGACCTTGTCATTAAGGACAAAAGAGGATGTGAAAACGTAGTCGCCGACCATCTCTCACGACTTCCTTCTTCGCCCTCGCTTCCAATTCCGATTAACGACGTGTTTCCGGATGAACAACTCTTGACAGTATCATGCGAACCCTGGTTCGCAGATATTGTGAATTATTTGGCCACGGGATTACTACCGACCGAATGGTCAAGTCAGGACAGACTTCGCTTCTTATCCCAAGTAAAACACTTTTACTGGGATGAACCCTACTTGTTCAAGTACTGTCCCGACCAGATTATTCGTCGGTGTGTCCCGGATGAGGAATTCAAGAGTGTGCTGTCCTTTTGCCACGATCAAGCGTGTGGCGGGCATTTTGGGCCCAGAAAGACAGCTGAGAAGATCTTGCAATGTGGTTTCTACTGGCCACAACTTTTCAAAGACGCTCACGATTATTGCAAGACTTGCTCCCGGTGCCAACACATGGGCCGGATATCCCGGAGGAACGAGATGCCGCTCCAACCGATCTTGGTTGTGGAGATTTTCGATGTTTGGGGGATAGACTTCATGGGACCGTTTCCCAGCTCTTTTAGGAACTTGTACATCCTTCTAGCGGTTGATTACGTCTCTAAATGGGTCGAGGCTGTGCCCAGCCGGACTAACGACAACAAGGTTGTCGTTAGGTTCCTTAAAGAAAACATTTTCTCCCGGTTTGGGCACCCCCGAGCGATCATTAGCGACAATGGAAGTCATTTCTGCAATAGGACTTTCGAGGCCTTGATGCGGAAATACTCCATTAATCATAAGCTCTCTACGCCCTACCACCCCCAAACCTGCGGGCAGGCCGAAGTTTCAAATCGGCAAATCAAGCAGATATTGGAGAAGACGGTTTCCAAGAACCGTAAGGATTGGTCTCTGAAACTCACTGATGCCCTTTGGGCATTTAGAACCGCTTATAAGACCGACCTTGGCATGTCTCCCTATCGGCTTGTGTACGGAAAAGCCTGCCACCTTCCGGTCGAAATCGAGCATCGCGCGTTTTGGGCGATAAAGGAGCTGAATCTGTCTCTGGAGGACGCGGGCAGCCATCGGAAGCTGCAGCTGAACGAACTGAGTGAGCTTAGGGATGAGGCTTACGACAACGCGGTTGTCGTTAAGAATCGAACGAAGGTGTTTCATGATAAACACCTTGTGCGCAAAACCTTCGTACCTGGTCAGCAGGTACTTCTTTACGACACCCGACTTCACTTCCATCCTGGAAAGCTCAGATCTCGCTGGAAAGGGCCGTATTTTGTGCGGAATGTGTATCCGCAGGGCGCTGTGGATTTGGAAAATCCAAAGGACGGTTCACTCTTCAAGGTAAATGGACACCGATGCAAACCGTACCTTAGCGCCGAACCAACAGAGGAGCTCCTGTTCTTACAGGAGCCGGTTTACCTTGCATGATCTTCCTCTGCCTACCTCCAAACTTCGGTTATCCAGCCAAGCACAGTGGACACTGTTCCAAATAAGTTTGGGGGTATGTACAAACCATTTTGTTTATATTTATGTATATTCTTTTTCTTTTCTTTAAAAACAAAAACAAATAAAAATTTGTGTATCACTAACCGACAATTTTGAACCTTCCAACTGCTCTCTTCATGCTACGACAGTGAGGACACTGTCCAGTTTAAGTTTGGGGGTACACTCGGTACGCATTTCTTACCTTCGCATTCATATGTATATTTTGCATCTGCATATTTAAATCCATAAAATCCATAAAAATTTGAAAATTTTCTAAAAAAAATATAAAAACTTTTTTGTCAAGTTAGCTTGTGGAAGAACTCGGATTCAACATTCGACGGTTTTTGTTTGAAAAAAATAGGAATAACTAAATCTTATGTTTGGATTTTGAAAACCTAAAAGATAACTCTCCTTTGAAGTTAACTATAGCTGATATACGTCTTTACATCACACTACACGTGTCGTAAGATTTTGGGAATTAGATGACAAGTCTTTCATGTTTAAACTTTTAAACAGATAAATGATTTTCTGAGGATCAAATAGGTTTGTTCTGAACTAAGTAATGTCAAGAATAGTTTATGAAGTAAAGCGAATATGAAGGAATGTTATTGATGCCGTAATTGGAGCTAAGTCTGAAAAATAACCCATCGGAAACTTGATTGGAATGATTACACACCAAACCCACTAAACACGTCTTTTATCCAAAAAATAATTGAACTGCCGGTTATATCTCCGTTCGTATTAAATCATCTGATTTTCACGCCAAACTGTCTTTTGTTTTTGGACCTAGGTAACTTGAGTAATTAAGTCCGCTGGGGTGTTTCTACACCTAATGCCCTAAAACCAACTGGTTTGGGTGCATTGGCCCAAAGCTCGCTAAGAAGCCTAGAAAGTCCAGTTTAAAACAAAGTCAAGCAAGTGTTCTCTCCGAGTTAAAATTCCTAACGGTTCTTTATGTGAGAATAATCTTGATAAAAGACAGACTTTTATAAAAAAAAATTAACGGAGATATGAAGGTTTTACTCTTTGATAAAGACTATTGCACGTTCACAGAGGTGTGTATGAAATGAAAACAAGAAAAAGGTGGAGTGAAAAATACGACTTAGTTTCCTGTTAAGGAAGATAGAAATTCTGAAGTTGAAACCTTACTGGAAAACGAAACTTGAAAAATGCTTAACTCGTTATAAAACTTATGTGATCCTTTTAAAATTGTTATCTGGGCTTTATTGTGCGACATGATGACTTTAATCGATCCTTCTGGAACTTAACGACACTATTTGCACTGCACGTAAAGACATATAAAACCTGTAGTTAAATAAGAAGCGAGGTGTAAAAAATAAAGGTTCGATAGTCTAGACTTAGGATTATAGAATTGTTATTTTCTAAAACAAAACTTTAGGGTTTGAAACTTAGTCTTTTTTACAAACCAACTTGACTGGATTTTGTGGGTAGTATCCGCTGAAAACCCTCAGGAGACAACACTCCTCCTATTAGGGACACCTAGAGGTTTAACGGCTTATTGCACATGCTCAGTGCAATCGCGTTCCCTGCGAAAGTGAGGTTAGGAAATTTTTTGTGAATAAATGGGCTTTGCTCGGGACGAGCAAATGATAAGTTTGGGGGTATTTGTTCATATCAGATTTTTGCATTTTCATACCGCCCAATTTTTATCACATTTGCATATCCGTAGATACTCTTGAGCCGTGTTTGCTAGTCAATTGCAGGATACAGGTTCTCGGTTCTAAAACGGTGAAATTCATGGAAAACACGAAAAAAGTCCGGGTTCCTGCCAACCACAGATAAAACACGGTCTCTGCTCTTCATCCGTATGTTGCCAGATATCAATAGGAAGACAAAAGGTCAAATCAATGTCACCTTCATGCACAAGGCTCAATGGTAGCACAAAATCCAAGAGATCTACGCGGAGCTCGAGGCAATCATGACAAAATCTTGACAAAAAGTCCACCTTTCCCTCAACAGAAATTCTGGAAAAATCGGGGAGCCAAATTGAGAAAATAAATATACCAGAATTAGGTACACTGAAGACCAGGGAACCACAAGAAATTGGGGGGCCCAATTCGACCAGAAGGCCGCGGATCCGCGGCCAAAGTGGGGTACAGGCCGCGGATCCGCGGCCATATAGTGGCGGCAGCTGATAATTTTTGGGGGGTAGTTTGGTCATTCTGTTTGGGTTCTGGTGGTTGCCCTAGGGTTTCACTTTCTGGCCTATAAATAGCCCAGAACTTTGTGAAGGAAAGGGTCCAATTCTTGTATTTCTTTTGCTAGGTTTTAGTTACATGTTCTTCTTCCTCTTCTCACCTCTTCTCCATTAAACTTGTAAGTGAGCTTTTGAGTGAAGAGTGATGAATAAAGAAGACCATTTTATTATCATGCTTGTCTCCTTATCTTTATGCTTGTTGTAATTTTAATTCGTTAAGTAGTTGTTGTTATTTCCTTGTTGCTTATTTCTTCTCTCTTTTTCTTTATCATTCATACGACAATGATACTTACGCTTGATCCTCGCCAAGGTGAGGTCGCAAACAGTTAGTCGTATTCTTCTAATCTCCTTCTTTCTATCTTCCTCTTTTGTTTTGTTTTGTTTTTCCTATCATGAAGTGTGAGTAGTGTTATACTTGTTAGGGTTGGATAAGGGAAGTTTGAGAGAAGGAAATCTCTCTCACTCTTTCCTTGCCCAACAACTTAAATCAACTCCCGTTAATTGAACCACAATCCGCTCCTTACGGCACCCTATCCTACATGATAGCGGTGATTCCGTAGTGAGACCGGTTGTGGTTGAATTAACCGGAGGTTATGGATAAGAGCCAAGAACGGACGGACAAGCACCAAAAGGAAGACTTATGCGTTGGAAAGCCTAGCTTATACTCGCAAAGTCCTTCCTAGTCGTGCTAATCCCCGTTGTTGCCGATTACCGTAACACCGATATTAAGAGGGGCAACGAAAGATGTGGAGACTCCTAACTCAAACTAACCTAATCCTAACCCTAACAAGCTCTCTTTAAATATCAACTTAACACTTAGATAACCACAACAAAAATCTGAACAACCGGACTTAACTCGTCGAAAAACACATAGAAAAAGATTCCCATCTCCCTGCGGACGACCCGTACTCAACCGGCTAGCTACGTGCGAAACCGTCTTGATTGCGGTATTTAAACTTAAACTTGAACACGCTCTTATCCTAACAATCATAGACTCATCAGTGTCATTGCCGAAACGCGAATGCACTTGGGTTTTTTTTTCTTTTGAAACTGACAGCCGGCTCAGATTGGCTTTTGAGTTTCATAGACGTTCTGCCCTTGGTCAGCTGTGGCTCAGCACTTTGGGGGTTCATAAAGTACCGAGAATCTTTATATCGGACTTCATGCACACCGAATGGCTGGTTGTCTCTATCAATGCGTTTTTCTTCGCTATTTTTGGTATACTTCATGCATTGATGGAGAGTTGACGGAGCGATACCATAATCGTGGAGTCATGGCCGTCCCAGAAGAATCTTATAAGACGTGTCGGCGTCGATCACGTATATTTTAGCTTCGGTTTGCAGATCCCCAAATTTAATTGGCAGAGCTATGGACCCTAGAACTTGCTGGCAGTTTTGATTGAAACCTTGAATGACAATCCTTTCCCTTAACAGGTGTTGGACGTCTATTGACAAACTCTTCAAAGTCTGCAAGCTCATGATGTTCACTGAGGACCCCGGATCAATCAATATGTGATTAATCTGATCTCCGTCGTTATACCCGGTCACGTAAAGCGGTCGTTTATGTTCAGATGTTCCCAGTAGCAGGTCTTCATCCTTAAACGTGACCGCGGCTGCATGCAGAGTGTACTGGGCTTCTTTCATATTAATTTCCACGAAATGAGCCTAATACCGCTTAGGGTTTTGCAGGGCATGAATGAGAACATCTCTGAGCTCCTTAGATAGGACTAGAGCATCATAGATGCTTAAGAGAGAAGGAAGCTTCCGGAGATGAGCCAAAACATTATAGTCCACTGGGGAAGGACTCAAGTCTCCATGAGCAAGCTCTCTGCTATCATCTTCATTAGCGACTTATTTTTCCTTCCCTTTTGAGGCGTTGCCTTGATTTGGCGGTAGATCCTTGCCGCTTCTGAGTTGGATTTGGTTGGCCTTCGTGGCGAGCTTCTTGTCCTTTTCAGGAAAACAAATCTCTTCCTCAAAGTCACTACTAAGGTGGATGACTTAGCAGGTCACGACAGGGGCCTCATCATTTGAGTCTTCTTCCAGCTTTTCCAGAATATCAGCTGCTTCTGTGGGGGGAGAACTCCTTCAATTGAATTAGAGTTCTTTCCTTTTGCTTATAGTTTTTTAGGGAATCGATATACTTTTGAATGGCCGATCTTCCCGCAGACTCTTTTTCACGTCACGCCGCACTTTTCTTTTTCTTTAGCTTTTTGGATTTTGAGCCCGGTCGAGCCGAATTGGTAGCTACAACGGTGGGCTCCTTCTACCCCTCCCATTCAGTTTTGGGCTCTTTCTGAAGCAGCTTTAACATCTTCTTCGTCTTATTAGATATGTGCACACTCCACGGAGGCTGTGGCGAGTCGGATTCATTTCTCGGGGTAGTTGGTTCAGCTGTCTGCTCCTTAAAGGCTTCAGCTTCTATATACATAAGGTTTGTGGATGCAGCATGATTGTTCACCAACATACTCTTGGACAGCTCGATATCTCCGGTCATGTATTGCTTCTCGACTGAGTCTTTGAAAATATAGCAATCCTCGATCGCATGGCTCACTACTCGGTGGTATGGGCAATACAAGGGATTGTCGGTCGTTTTGTCACGACCCGAAATATTAGCTCGTGACCAGCATCTGAATCACGCAACATCTAAAGGCGTAACGGAATTCAAGTAAGTTGAAACCCAGAAATCTAAACCATTTTAAGAAAATAAAAGAGGTGAAATTTTGAAATAAAGGTACAATGAAATCAAGTTTTCTAAATGCATAGAAAAGGAACGTAAAAATGCAAGTGAAATTTGCTAGTTTAAAAACGTGTTTCGTCTTTTAAAAAATTTTGGGCAGCACCTCCTTTATATATTTTGATCCAAAACCACATATACATAACAATAATAAAGGCATCCCAAGCGGGAGCTAGCTCTTCGCCAAACGGCGGATCACAACCACGCAAGACAATATATAAGTATACGACGCCCAACGGCGAAGATCACCACAAAGATAAAATAAAGCAGGTCATCAAAACCACAAGTAGCAGGAAAAAAAAACCTCGCTCTAAGTCTCGCAACCACCATCTCACTAAGTTTCATTACTTATACAAATACTAATTTTGATTGATGGAGTTTACTAGATACAATATGAAATATAATATAAGAGTGGGTATGATACAAATGTCCCACCTACCACTGCAAAACACCCAAATGAAGCCGTATGCCAGCGAAGCCGCTACTGATCCAAGCGGTCAACCTGCAAGAACTGTGGCACAACGGGGGTGAGTTGCTAACTCGTGAGTAGAAAAACATCTACAAGTAGAAATCGAATAAACAACGACTCCTAGGTCAACTATATCATAAAGGTAATACTATGATATCTAGGGTGACCAGGTCATCATATGTGCCAACAATGTAATCAATACCTATATGTATGCGGATATAATCCAACAATATAATCAATGTAGGTATGCACGTGGACCTCGTCCAACCATATAATCAATGTATGTATGCATATGGATCTCGTCCAACCAGATAATCAGTGTATGTATGTATGTGGATCTCATCCAACCATAATCAATGTATGTATGCAAGTAAGTATGAGGATATGAATCAACGGTGTCCCTCGCGACACATCAACATCATGGAACCTGGGTGTCGAACACCGACACCCGAAAACATCATGAAACCCGTGTCCAGCATCGATACGTAAATCCTCATATCTCGGGCTCCGTCAGTCCGGATCGGCCCACGGGCTCCATCAGTCCGGATCGACCCATATCATCTCTCGTCTCCGGTTGGTATCCTCCGGATATCCGCCGAGCCCAAATACTATCACCGGTAGGTAGTAGTCCCTCTGCCAGGCTCATCGTCTGTATACATAGCATCCATTTCTTGCCCCGGGGTATCATACCGGGTCCACCATGTACCCGCAATCGGCCTCATCCGCCTCCTCGAATCGGGTTTCACATGTCACATGTCTCAGAACTGAGAAAACGCATGGTGGACGCACTGAAATATCATATCAAGAGAAACCGGATTTTTAAAACAACACATAATCTCTTTTAAAATGTCCACGGTTCTCAAATCCAGAAATCTCATGAAAACAGCATATCTCAATGCGTAAAATCATAGAGCATGATGTATGCGACATATAATAGAAATGTAAGCATATTCGTATATCATGCAACATGGAACAGTGATATGACATATTAAGGGAAAACCGCTCTTTTAAATGATTCCAGTTTTTAAAATATAACATGTGGTTCCCAATTTCCTAATAAAACCAGTTATTTATGTAGGCACAATATGTATATGCGCAAGTATAGAGGTACTAATGTGTATATGTGCCAATATGGGTATGCAATGTGTATATGCGCAAGTATGGATGTACCAATGTATGTGTGTACCAATATGGATATACAGATGTGTATATGCGCAAGTATGGATGCATCAATGTATATGTGTACCAATATGGGTATACAAGTGGTATATATGCAAGCATGAGTGTACAATATGTATGTGTGCCAATATGGGTGTACAATTGGTATATACGCAAGCATGAGTGTACAATATGTATGTGCGCCAATATGGGTGTACAAGTGGTATATACGCAAGCATGAGTGTACAATATGTATGTGCGCCAATATAGGTGTACAAGTGGTATATACGCAAGCATGAGTGTACAATATGTATGTGCGCCAATATGGGTGTGCAATAGTATATACGCAAGCATGAGTGCATATCATGATGCAGCAACCCTACTGTGTAGTGAGATGGCAATTATTGATGATGAAGTGTGTGAGCCTACAAATCTGTGTGCGTGTAACATATGCATCATCGATAATGGTGCAGGTGTACTAGCACTGATATAAACAATGCAATGAGAATAATATGAATGCAGCAGAAGGTAAATCATATGGAAATGCTGACGGGTATACGTATCTAACATGACCGAGTCGGTGAATCTATCAATCGGCATCCCGCCTCACAATATCGTGTACGGCATAATCCATCGTACGGCATCCTCTATTCAAGGGTACGGACCAATCATAAAGTCAAACTCATCACATACAGAAAAGATCATCGTACGGTGGCATTTAAAGCATTAGGGATCCTATAAACCTTTACGACAATTAGGAGGGGTACGGATCTAACGTCACGTACGGCATATCACACATGTTTCACAACATATATATAAATGTAACTATATACCTATGTCTCAGGTCACATCCATAACGATCTCATATCTGGGGACCGACAAGGTATCAATCATCTCAATTGACTCGCATCCGTATACCAACATATCATCGGGTCATCATATTTGTCTTATATTCTTTTCATCTCGTTTATATCTCACATCAAGTCGAGTTTAGATAAACATTCTATCTCTACTATAAGTATAAGTATCTAATCTAATATACATACCCGAACCATACAATCCAATTTTTAAAGAAGCGAATCGTAGTTTTGAAAATAGGGGTTACAGTGTTTTTAAGAAAAAGATATCATTTGAAAATCCGTAATGTCCCTCTAGGTATCTGTTTAAAAGATACATACGATTTTTCAGTTTAGAAATAGGTATGGTTCGGATGACACATCTACGTCGACTGTTTAGTTCTATAGTACCCTAAACGGCAATACCGTCAAATCTCATCCTCAAATTCCGTCATCACATATTAGCCGTATTATATCACTTCTAACTATCCTTGGTTTCTAATATGGTTTCACTAACTATCATTTAACTCTAACCCTAGTTTCCAAATCTAGGTTTTCTTAACCATATTCTATAAATCAGTTTCCATCAAAACTTTGCGGGGGTGCTATACGCCATCCACCCGACTTCTCCGGTAGATATAGATCTACTCATCGTAGTCTTCGCTTGCCGAAGTCATTGAAGCCACGCTCCATCCCCTCGGAATCCACACGAGGGTACCTACAATAATAAACAATTGCAATCGCTATTAATATCAAGTCCGGAAACCAAAACGGCACACGGATCGCCTGTAGGTTAGAACCTATACCCCACGTATGCAAAACCAACAAATTACCCTTAGTCGTTGATTTACAAACATTCAACAACCAAATACAAAACCAAATATTAAGAATTAGCATTTCAAAATACGGAAAACATAGCTAAAATCATACTAAACTGCTCCCAGATTTTGACTCAGGTCAAATAAAGCCAAGCAAACAAGTCTAGGGTGATGTATATTGTGTATTTGAACTACTGGACCAACCCCGACACTACACCCCACCAAGTGGCCGTCCACCTACCCTAAAAATCCGGCCTCCTCGGCCCCCTGGCTCCTATGGGCTTCGTTTTGTCATGGTGGTCTCCTATGGTCAAAAATGGATCCCTGATGTTGTTTGCTAAACTCAGAAATCCCCCGGTTTGCTCCAAATTTCCCTGCACACCCTAATTTCTCACAAAACCGACATGGATCAATCCTAAATCCGTATTTTTGTTTCACATACTCATTCCCAAGTCTTACACAGTCACTCAACAGCCACTCAAGTATCACCAATCCACAATTTCACTCAAACCCTCACTAGGGCTTCCCAAAGTTCACTAAATTTCACTTAATCACATCTAAACACATATGAATACTAAAGTGAATGAAAAGCTACACAATTGGTGAATTTATTACCTCATATAGCACCCATGAATCCCTAAGGTCATCAAAATCTGAATTTTCTTGGTCCAATGTGCTTCCCTTGAGCTTGTGCAAGTTTTTAATGAAATGGGTATGGGGTTTTGGTGGATATTTCATATAGGGGTCATGAGGGTAGAGGATGGAGGGAGATGAGGAAGACGAAGAAGAAGAAGAAAATGGTGGAAGAAATAATGAGGCAACACCCTCTCTCTCCCACTCAATTATTCTCACTTCTCTCTCACACAAAAAGTATACCTACCCTAATCATTATGTCCCCCTCTCACCTCAAGTCATCATTTCCTTTATTTTCTTTTTCTCACCAAAACATATAAACCCAAATAAAACAACACCATAAAATAACATGTAACATGTCATAGTGCACTTACCATGAAAAACTGTAGAAATACGGATTTGGCTTAATCACGATTAGCAGTGCACTAATCGGGTTTTTATCAAAACTGCATATAATAAATTTTAAAAATGCCAAATCCTGTAAATATATTTTTCAATGAATAAATCATTTTAATTTCCTTTTATTTCAAAAATATTGGTATATATTTATACCCTTTTTCGAAAACCCCAATTTCGCAAATCTGGCAGTTTTCGGGAAATATATTATTTTAATATTAAATTCCAAAAATGATATTTTATATTTTCTGAAATGTTACAATCTTCCCCCCTTAAAGAAATTCGGTCCCCGAATTTAAATTTAAACCCCCAAATTCTAAAACATTTCAATAATCAGCTCAAATCAACGGGGCTCCGAAAACACGGAAGATACAGAAACAACACAGCGCGTCAAGTGCGCATAAAAACGAGTACAAAACTCTAAAACCGAACTCCGTCAAGCGTCACGCAAATCTTCGGATTGCACGCATATCCTCAGAGTTACAATAGAGATACAGATCTCGAAATCCAATACCGAAATCCAATAAACACTAATCAAATACTATAATATGTATATAGTACACATCTTTGGAAAACTTTCAAGAACTGAATAAACTCATGCAAAAATCTTTTCTAAATCACCGCGTGAATGTGTAACTCACGGCATAAGTGACAGATGCTCATTTGTAAAATAATAATATATGTCCATATATGTTTTCCTAAATACACGTTCCGTCGTTTTCAAAATATCCCAAAAGGTTTTCCTTTATAAACGTTCATGTCGCTCACGTACACGTAGGAAATAGCGAGACTATATCTCTTTTTCAAACACCTCTTTGTAAACTTTTAATGCATGCAAAGTACTCAGGTACTGTCCTCAGATCAGTCATGTTTGGCCACTAAATAATATGGTGCCTATCATGAAAACAAGGTGCTCAAAAGCAGAATCAGGCTCAAAAGGTGTATCCAACAATCACATGCATCTGGTGCGCACGGAAATCAAATCCGAATAAAGGTGCCACAATATGCACGAAAGCCAAAACTACGTGCAACAGGTGTGCATGAAAGCATCTGTCAAGTGCAACGGGTGTGCATGACAACAATATCAAGTGCATCTAGAGTGCATCCGGTGCAACTAATATGCATGAATGAAAATCCCAATTGAGTGCATCCGGTGTGAAAAAAATCCAAAATCAAACGCCTAATATGCACAAAAATCCAACCAAAACACGTCGGGTCCGTAAAAGCATATAGTGCAGTAGCATGCACGAAAATGAACGGCAAATGCCAATGCGCACGAAAATACAAATCTGGTAAAACGAATGCTCAGGGACATAAATCGGGTGCAACCAAGGTACGGAGTATAAATCCAGTGCGACAAACGCATAAATACCCGTCCGGTGCAACAAGTGCAAGAAATGCAAATCTAGTGCGACTAATGTACGAAATACGAATCTGGTGCTGCAAATGCACAAAAATATAAATCTGGTGCTACAATCGCACGAAATAAAAATCTAGTGCCACAAATGCACGAAGCGCAAATCTGGTGCATCTAGTGCACGAAATACGAATACAGTGCATCGAGTGCACGAAATACGAATACAGTGCATCCGGTGCACGAAATATGAATACAGTGCATCCAGTGCACGAAATACGAAAACAGTGCATCCAGTGCACGAAATACGAATACACTGCATCGAGTGCACGAAATACAAATACATAACTCAAATGCGTATAAAAGAAACACCGAGTGTACCCGGGTGTATAACTCAAAACCGTGTGCAACTACGTGCACAAAATCCGTATCAATGCACTGCAAGCACATGTGAGCTATACTGAGTGCAAAAATCACATCATCCGTATCAAATCCACGAAATCGTAAACATATGCTACGAATGTACAAAATCGACATCAACCGCAATAGGTATGCATGAATCGCAAATCAACACAACGGTGTATATAAAATATATATCAAGTGCGGTAACTATGCGCAAAAATGTAAATACCCAGCAGGTGCAACGATGGTGCACGAAATCAACATCATGAAACTCATCATCAAAACTCAAATCCAAGCGATATAAGCGTGATACTCGGATCACAAACGTAAATTACAATAAATGATATTGAGGTACACCTCCTACAATGTCGAAGAATGTCGGTGCGCCCAAAACCGGCAGAACAAGAACATCCGCTTGCCTCCTACCCACGGTCTGGCGTCCTCTGTCTCTTGGTCCTCGTTTTATCTGCGGATTACCAATCTTGCAATCTATCGGCTCATCGGCCCAATCAGATATGCTAACGGGGACGATTCCGTTCTGGCACTTCTCTGGTCATCTCTTGACCAATCATCACGACCACTCGTAAAGCAGCACGTTACTGGCGTCGGCCTCTGGTCCTCTGAATACACGTGACATAACTTATCCTGGGTGCAAATCTCATTGCAGCAGTGTCCTGGAAGGAATCCTGCTCAAGGTCTCTTCCGATCTCGCCTATGCCGAACTGTACGGAGGCTGGTACCCTTACATAATCCTTTCTCGTTTTCTGGACATCTGCTTTCTCAGCATAACATCTCCTCGGGAACTGGCCGTATCTCAACGCCTCTGTACATATCAGATCTCTAATCTCGACGGGGAGTAGCAACACCTCATTAGCATCGCGCATGAACCTCTGGATCCACTCGTCTTTATCATCGTCCGCTTCGACGTCACGTCTTGCTGTCTGCGTACTGCTACTGTCGTTGGCCATGGTCAATCCGAAGTCTCTCACACAGACTCGAAATCACGAACTCGGTATCTTCATCACTCTGTAGAAGATCTCTAGCCGAACATGTCCTCGGGAACTCGATCCAACTATCGGAGGAATACTCAATACTCGTCCGTTCTCGATCAACTCACAGCGCAACTGGGTGAGGTCCTCTATCCGAAGCTGGTCAGCTTACTGGTCTCCTATCACATAGTATCCAGACGGCGTTAAACATTTCGATCGAGTCATCGAGGTCCCAAAATTTCCCGAAGGCTCAACACTTGAGCGCAGTCTAAAAATATCTGGTACATACCACAGTACCTCTGGACCAGCCGTAGAAGGGCAAACCCAAGCCTCACTGATGGCACCGTTAAACTGCTGCAAACCTTAAGGTTTAAAAGCGGTTCCATGGTCATCATGTCGGGTTAGGGTTTCATTCTTCTAGAGGGTCCACAGAATTACCTGCATGTTCCTCCGAACACTTTAAGCTTGGGGAAAATGGGTTTCTGACACTCGTCCGAACTTTTTAGCTTTGCCTATACACCATGTGAATACCCTTCGTCCGCATGCTAGACAATGCCTCAATTCTCCAGGAAAGGCGATATATCGACGGTCATCTCTGGATCGGTCAGCTCTAGATTTGAGTAAGACTTTCCTCCCTGAAAATCTTCAACTCAACTGGGCCTGCGTCGGTGCATCAATTTGATGAATCACCTTCGTCTCTCAACTCGGGGTAGACTAGCTATCATCTGTCGCATTTCTGCCTGGAAGCTCCGGCGATCTCAGGTCGTAAGCTCTGGAAGCGACATCCTATCAATCTCAGCAACAGCTGGGTCATCTGTCTGCACGCTAGGTGACATCACAATCTCTGAGGTACGATGTACATCAACAGTCCTCTCGCAACTGGCAGCTCCAACAATGGCCCGATCATCCGGTGTAAAACCAAGCACTCGCCTCCACAAGTGGTCACAACATAACACTACATCGAGACGTTCCCATTTCACCAGAAAACACAATGGTCAGCCCTCGTACCAGACGAGCTCGCCCTGACCGAAACACCAGCAGCAGCTCAATCTGCGCTCAACCATGGTGACAGGAATCTCAATCGAGTATCGATGAAAACAGATCAACGGCATGAGAGGAAACGACAGATCCAGAATGGATACATGATCATAAGAAGGAACAACATCATTGGGAGTATGATCATGGAAACAAATAGAATCAAGGATCTCAAATGGATGTATAATCATGGATACGAATTAAATCACTGGTCTCAAAATATGTACATCCTAAGGTTTCTTAAGTGGAGTATCGTGTCGTAAATATGCCGTGGAACATACGTACGGTACGTCACTCTACTCAATCTACCTACTCCATCAATCAGGGTCAGCCTATGAAATGAAAGTTCGGGTCTAATACCCCCCTTCAAGTCTAAGTTCCGTAAGGTCAAGCCTGAGTTCCGAAATACATACCCGCCCTAGACTCCGCATAGTCAAACATAGACTCGAACCAAGGTTAAACCTAGCGCTCTGATACCAACTTTGTCACGACCTGAAATATTAGCTCGTGATCAGCACCTGAATCACGCAACGTCTAAAGGCGTAACGGAATTCAAGTAAGCTGAAACCCAGAAATCTAAACTATTTTAAGAAAATAAAGGAGGTGAAGTTTTGAAATAAAGGTATAATGAAATCAAGTTTTCTAAATGCATAGAAAAGGAACGTAAAAATGCAAGTGAAATTTGCTAGTTTAAAAACGTGTTTCTTCTTTTTAAAAATTTTGGGCAACACCTCCTTTGTATATTTTGATCTAAAACCACATATGCATAACAATAATAAAGGCATCCCCAAGCGGGAGGTAGCTCTTCGCCAAACCATATATATATTGTTGTCGTGCACACCCGTTGCACTGGACTGATGCTTTCGTGCACACCCGTTGCACTTAGTTTACTTTTCGCACATTGGTAGCACTTGTGTTTGGGTTTGATTTCCATGCGCACCAGACGCATGTGATCGCTCGATACACCTTTTTAGGCTGATCTTACTTTTGAGCACCTTATTTTCATGTTGGGCACTATATTGTGTAGTAGCCAAACAGGACTGATCTGAGGACAGTACCTGAGTACTTTGCATGCATTAAAAGATTTCCAAAAAGGGTTTTCAAAAGGAGCTATAGTCTCGCTATTTCCTATGTGTCCGTGAGCGACACAAACGCTTATAAAGGAAAACCTTTTGGGATATTTTGAAAACGACGGAACGTGTATTTAAGAAAATATATATGGGCATATATTATTATTTTAAAATGAGTGTCCGTCGGTTATACTGTGAGTTACGCATTCCCGCGGCGATTTAGAAAAGATTTTGCATGTATTTTATTCAGATTTTGGAGTTTTCAAAGATGCGTATTATACACGTATTATAGTATTTGACTAGTGTATATTGGATTTCAGTAGTGGATTTCGAGATCCGCATCTCTATTGTAACTCCGAGGATATGCGTGCAAATCCGATGATTTACGTGGCGCTTGATGGAGTTCGATTTTGAGTTTTTACTCAATTTCATGCGCACTTGACGCACCGTGTTATTTCTGCATTTTCCATGACTTCGGAGCCCTGTTGTTTTGAGCCGATTATTGAAATATTTTAGATTTTGGGGGTTTAAATTTAAAATTCGGGGACCGAATTTATTTAGGGGGGAAGATTGTAACGTTTTAAGAAATATAAAATATTATTTCTGGAATTTAATATTAAAATAATATTTTTCCCGAAAACTGCCCGATTTGCGAAATTGGGGTTTTCGAAAAAAGGTATAAATATATACCAATAATTATGAAATAAATGGAAATTAAAATTATTTATTCATTTAATTATATAATTAAAGGATTTGGTATTTTTAAAATTTATTTTATGCAGTTTTGATAAAAACCCGATTAGTGCACTGCTAATCGCAATTAAGCCAAATCCGCGTTTTTACAGTTTCCATGGTTAGTGCACCATGACATGTTTCATTTTGTGACATGTTTCATTTCATTTGGGATATATATTATGGTTTATTGGTGGAGAGAAAAGAAAAGAGAAATGATTGGGGAGAAAGTCAAAAAGGGGACATAACGATGACTTGGAGAGAGAGTGAGAAGGTGTGAGTATGTGGGGGGGGCTGCTGCCCAAAATCAAATCCCCCACCATTTCCATCAGCCTCTTCATCTTCCTCAACTCCTCTACCCTCCACTTAAACCCTAGATCTATCTCCAACCATTCCCCAAAACCCTACACTCCCTTCACAAAAATTAATCCCCTCTTCAACCTCTATACATGGGACCAAGAAAAATTCAATTTTGATGATCTTAGGGATTCATAGTTGCTATATGAGGTAATCCCTTCACTAATTAGGTAATTTTTCATTTACTTTAGTATTCATATGTGTTTAGATCTGATATTGTGAAGATTAGTGAACATTGGGAAACCCTAGTGAAGGTTTGAGTGTTGTTTGAAATTGGATGATGCCTAGTGGCTGTTAACTAGACTTGGGTGCTGTTTATTGAGCTGGACCAGAGCGGAGAAAACCCAAAACACGGATTTAGAAACCTCGACATCGGATAAATGTGTGATTTTAGAGGGTATTTTGGAATCTGGAGCAACCCGGAGACACTAGAAATGATTTTGGATTTACTAAGAGTCGTGCAGGCATCCAGAAAGCTACCACAGAGACCCGAGACCCCAACTCCACCAAATGGCCACAGATTTATCCATTCTGGCCGCAATTTGCGGCAAGAGCAGGGAAATAGGGTTCCAGATTTGGTCCATGGCTCTTTTTGCACTAAATTAGTGTTGCGCCACGGCAGCGCCCCGGCCGTCTATCCGAGGCCAAAATGCGGAATCAAAATTTTCTTAACTTTTAAACTGGCGCTACCGCGGACAATATACCCGGATCGAAACCATTAACCTATACTAGCTAACAAGAGAGGGGGTGAGAGATGTACCGAGTGATCCGAGTCCTCCGGTCTTCTCGTCATCGTCCCAATCTTCCGCGGAAAGTCCTGTCTCCATATCGTCGCCTCCTCGCCGGAAAGGGCACCACATCGCCTGCGTCTTTTACGGGCTCCCACCTCAATACCGAGGCAACTCGGGCACGAAGCTGGCTAGTCGACGTGCCCAAGCTTTGCTGTAGAATGTAGTGTAGATGATGCTTGTCTCATTGGGGGTTTGTAGTTGCCTTTGATGGAGGAATAAGGTTAAGGAAAAATGGTGCTTTCATTTTTCCAAAACTAGAAGAATGAGATGAAGAAATTTGTGTCATACCAAAAATGGAAATTTCTCTCATCCTCACTCAAAAGTGGCCGGCCATTGTCAAGTGGGAAATGGTGGGGGGAATGAAACATAATACCAAGGGAGGTGAGTGTAGGAGAATAGAAGAGGTGACCATATCAAAAAGTAAAGAAAACCTCAACCATGCTTATCACTTCCAATCACATAAATGCACCATCATGAATAATGTAAGTGATGTAAAGAGAATGATGATGGTCATATCATAATCCCACATATGCAAGAAAACCCCTCCCCAAATGTAATTTGCAAAACTGCAAATTACCCCCTCCATCGGAAAAGTCCGGCCGGGAAAGAACGAAGGAGAACCGGCCGGAACGGAAAGCAAACTGGCAACTCCAGAAAACTGGTCCCGTAATAAATTACAGGAAAACCCCGATACTGTGCATACACACCCGCATCTGTATTCCGTCCGGATACAAATGCAAAAAGACAAAATCTACACTGTACTAAACTAGGATCCGGCTTAAACCAAAGCCGCCTTGTAATATCCGTTCGATCCTGATCCGTGCAATACCGCACGTATCCGATCGAACCTTGCCATATATCCATACGGCCACTAGTACAAACCGTCCGATCCCGATCCGTGCAATACCGCACGTATCTGATCGGACCCTGCCATATCTCCATACGGCCTCTACAGCGTTTCGCCCGAAAGCTGAGTAACTGAATGTGTGGTGGACTCTAAAGACTCGTCAATACTATGGCTGTGGATTTAACCACTAGCACGTCAGAGGTATAAGCCAATACGTGACGGGTCACCAGCTATTGACCAAAAGAGACGTCGATGAGCGAACTCATCCTGACACCCTACTGAGCCTGTCAGTGACAATATCCGTACAGTCCGGTCCGTTCGTCTATGAGCATCGCATGGCGGGCCTAGGGGGTTGGTAAAAGTCAGACCCCCAAAGGCGGTACAAGTCATGTCGGAGTGAAGCCCAGAACACCCTGAGATACTACTGGAATACCTACCAGTAAATCTCCTGCCTCGGCCGAGGGCTCTGTGTAATGGCTCTCCTAGACACAGCGCGACCTCACCCCCAATACCGGGAGAGACGAACCCCTGCAGATCCGCTCACTGCCTCCATGTGGCTCGGGACTGTACCCAACTAAAACCTGTTTGCACGACTCCTTTGAGCCGTGGTAGGGTAGTAATCAAAGCATAGTGGGAACTCACACGAGACAAATGACGATCTCAGGTCGATGAACTAACCTGTACACATGTCACCTGGGAACTGCTATCTGACATCTGGTATAATCCCAACTAGCAGGTTCCCGGCGAGTCCTGTCCGGTGTACTCATAACCCAATAAGCACCTGTATACATCTTAGGTGAACCAACTGACACTAGTGGCTTGTGAGACCGGCCACCGCCCCTCGTCGGGGTCTCGACTGTATACACTAGTCTACTAATGGAGTGTCGATGCCCTGTCTCGAAACTCCCACGACTAGGGACCATTTAAGGATGTGCTTATAGACCCCAGCTCCCACGTATATGATTGCCATCATACTGCTGGCAGTCAAGCAAGAATCCTAGGGGCTCTATCAGCGTGTAATAGCGACCTGTAAGGTCACCTGAAGCAGTACACGATGATAAAGGTAAACCAGATAGCATACTATCATCTTGAGTAAGACTGTTCTACCGGGATAGGTCCTCCCTCAATCATTGCAATCACGTGCCTGTGATCCAATAATTGACTCTGAGGGCACTATCTCCAACAATCTCCCACTTGCACTCAAGGCTAATTATTGCGATGTCGCATACTCACAGCCCGTGTGATACCGAACACCCAACTCCTCTACTAGTCAGTCGCACAAAGCCTGTTTGCGAAACTATTGCGTTCGAGGAAAAGCCTCAGTGAGTGGATCCGCCTAGATGTTTCTTTCTATGTCTCTCTATATCTCAAGTTCGCGGAGAAAACCATCTCCAGAAATGAGCAATACCTGTCTTGGAATGTCTGGATGTCTGATGGGACCTAGTTCATAAATGAACTCCAAATCCAAACTTCTTAGACTGTATCGTCAACTGAACTTAATCAGTATCCTGCGCCATGCCTCCCTCAGTATCTGCCTGGATCACCTGTCCAGAATACTGTCCCTCGTCAGAGGGAGAACTATAACTCTGACAACCTCCTTGTCGTCCATGTCACCTTGGAAGCCTGGAGTGATAACCGTCTCCTAAAGGAGGCAGCCGTTATCATATCCCTAGAACATTCACTTATGTTCTAAAACTGCTTCCGACTGTTCCTCCAGGATTGGATCAATATCAACTTATTGCATCTAGTGCAAGAACAACATCTGGTGTGGTACTTGACATCTCATGACTGACTCAATTGCCTAAGCAAGTGATCTGTCAATCATGCGTATCCCTCTCCCCTTTAGTCTGCAAGACACCTTTAGAGAGGGTGACTCCATTACCTGCAGGTGTACTACCGTGCCAGGAGTCGTCCATTCTAAATACTCATAGAATGCTGTCAAGGTATCCATATTAGGAAACCATCCAAATCTAGATCTAAAACTATAGATCTAGTAACCAGAATGTCTGATATAATATCCAAGTCCTGTGTGGAGAAAACACTGTGTGACAACCAAAGTATAACCGATTGTAGTATAGGAATATTACTTCCTACTCTGTGTATGTCATCCAAAACCAGGACATCACACCCTACTACCTTCTTAACAGATCCATCCCCTATTCTGATGACGTCAAACCTATGACTGTCACATCAGAAATAGATGATCTATCTCCGCTATATCTGCTTTAGTCTTATAGACATAAGCCTGATTTCCACCAATGCTTCCGCTGCTCCCACTGACTACGACAACCCTCTGGCAGAGTCATATAGACGTGCACTTCTAAAGCTAGTTTAGAACGACGCTATACTCATCCTCCTGCCGGGTCTCGCAGCCTGGAACAACAACAATGGCAAGTGTGGGTAAACAAGAACTTCCCTGTCACCGTCCTTGAGGCTACCGGAGTACCTCTCGGGTGCCTGAAGTTACCCACCTTATCTGCGGAGTGGCCAATGGAATGTCAAATCAGATTGAATCTTTAGGTTCCTTATCAAATCTTCAGTAATCGTTTGCGGTTCTGGAATCGCTTCCAGTTCTACCATACTCCCACTTCTATTTTCTGAAAAATAACCATTTCCATTTAAAATGTGGCGAGTTAAGAACAATATCACTATTGATCTTCCAGATGGTAGAAAGTCAACCCTCGCCATAGCCTGGGTCAACCCACAAACAGCCATTACAGAAACGTGCCTTGAGTTGTCCAGTGTCTGGTTTTAATCATAAGCTGGACAACTCCCCGTACCTTAACAATGTTAAGATATGAACTGTACTATATCCAATATAGAACCAGAGGCACTGATTTAATTGAACCAGATTCAAATCATGCAGCTATCTCCAGTGCATGTCAACTAAATGGAACGAGGCCGATCAGCGTCACTCAACTTAGGAATACTTCCAATTTTGAGTAACCTGAAAGAGAAGCAAGTTCTCTTAATCATTACTATCAACTGAACACCATACACAAGTATCTACATCTTCGATCACTTTGAAGAATCCCGATACTTGCTATACCTGGTTCTCTACTCTATTCTTATACCAATGACTCCTCAAAACTCAGACCCTGCGTTTCTACGAAACACATGTCTAAGAACTAGAGAAGTTAAAAGTAAACAGAATATAGTATGAGGACCAACCCCTCTGTCCTAATGGACACTGGACAACATACAATACTCTGTATAAGTCCCTGAGTCTAACAACTCATTCACTGTGTGTCGTAGGTTGAAAACTGAACTTATGGTTAAGAAGAATTACACCGCTGTTTAATGCTCCTTACCTAACCATCCACTGATATAGGTAAATGTCAACGACATAATATCAAAAGGTATATCTCACTCTATGAAAATAGACGTACAGATATATCAATTTGAAATTGGTGCACGACAGAGGATATTCAAAACCAAATATTTGCCGACCGGCAAACAGCCCAGATGATCTTCCTCAAATATCACCGATTACAACGAATCCCGATATAATGAGGATGATTACCCTATTCCAAATAACTTACTCCCACTCATCATCTGTAAAACCATACAGATGTGAGAATCAAACCTGGTAAATACATACCCTGGAGCAAGTGTCCAATCGGGAAATCGGTTTTCTTTTAACAGTACACAGTTGAACTGAAACATTGAAATGTTTCGATGGGGTATCGTGGTATTCCTAGTAATGCCTCTACCATTATCCAGATTCACAACTGTAACCGTATATCTCTTTGCCATCTGTCCAAATCCCTTTATATGTCTTTAGTCATTACCGTCTGCACACCCCCTTAGGCCAAATGGTTTTCTTCCTTCCCTACCGTTCGGCACTAGCCTATGGTTTGGAAGAAGACTATCCAATAAGCATAATGGGTGTACTGTCCTAATCCTAGGAGCACTCGCAATGCGAGAGAAGGTGAAGATAAAAGACAACCGAATAAACCTTATTCCTATTTCTCCTGAACCAGAATCCATCCCCGAACTGGAACAAGTTCCTTTCGAGTTCGTATATAGCCATACGATGGATTATCCAATAAACTAGGGATCTTCGTAGTGATACGGAGTGTCCTGGAGAAATACAAAGGTGATTTAGGATTGGCGAAGAATTACTTGGTTCGGTCGTGAATAGCAGTCGCAATTTACTTTGCCCTCTTACTAATCCCTTGCTTTGTCTTTACTTAATACCTTCTGTACACCATCGTTATGCTAATTGGTTTTCTTCATTCCCCACCGTTCGGCACCTGCCTAAGGTTTGGAAGAAGACTATCCAATTTGCGTAATAGGTGTACTATCTCCTAAACCAAGGAGTACTCGCAATGAGAGAGGGTGAAAAGAAAAGACAACTGAATAGTCCTATTCGTTTTCTCCAGAACCGGAAACCATCCTCGAATAAATTCCTTCGAGTTCGTATCTAACCATACGATGGTTTTGTCCAATGGAAGTGGACGTTCGTAGTAATACGGGGTGTCCTGGAGAAAAGGGTAAAAGTAGGAGTGGCAATGAGGTTTGCAACTCTGACAATCCAAAAGCCAGTGTTAAGAAGGTTCGGTCAACTTGGTCACTGAGTCATAGTCTAGGGTTGGGTCAATGGTCGCTGCCAGAGAGAGAGAGAAAAGAATCACTCAGCGTGCACTCTAACCAAGATTAGAATGGTTACCAATTTATCTAATCTGGAAACCTCCCACTGTACCGTCAAATTCTCCTCCAAATCTGAAAGAAGAACTAGTCGGGATCACCCGAGGAGTAAACCAACTCATCAGCAGGAATCGGGATCCAACTATCATCGCATGATAACTTGACGGAATCCACTTAAGTCACCACACTCCAGAAGGTATGCGCATATCTGGCAAGTTTCAGTTCTTTTGAAACTCCCGATGTAGGTTTTTACCCCTAGGACCCAAGTGACCTTGACAATGCCAACAAATCAAAGAGTCCTAGTCAAGTTCTACCCGTCATTATCTTGATTGCGTTAAACCCACCCGTACGAGTCCTTGACAATGCCAACAAGACCGTACGACTGACCTAACCAATCCACTTATCCATGTGACAGAAAAGCACTACATAGCTACCGAACACTACGCCTCGGCAATGCACGACAAACGCAGCACGAATACTAAGTAATACTTATCTGAAATGACGGAGGGCTACGACTGGTTTTTGGCGAAAAACCTTTAACGTAATGAACTTGATATCGTTGAAGGAACTGGATAACTTTTTATAAAAATATAGTGACGAAAACCTTTACTAAAGAGGTCACTCCCGGTGAAGGGATCTCGGCTCTTTCCCCGTAGAATGAGGTGCAGGATATTCCAACTGAATACCACGATGCAAAGCAAAAGTAATCGGCTATAGTGAAGTTAATGCCCTGACGCAAACTTCTGTCCAAGGGGTCACTCCCGGTGAAGGGATCTCGGCCCTTGCCTCGTCGACTGAGGAGCAGGATATTCCAAATGAATACCACGATGCAAAACAAAAGTGAACGTCCTTGCAATAACAGCTTTTTGAAAAGTGTTCCAACAACATCAGAATTAGGTTTGTTTATCTTGCATTGATCCGAATCAATGCAGTCCCATCAATTGATCATACCACAAAGAACGAAAATATACTGACGTACGTATATGCCATCTGCATTCTCCACTGGGTCCCGTCATCACCCGTTAGGTTAGCTAACTAACGGCAGAGCGGGGACTGGACTAGCGCGGATGAAAAACATATACAACATCTACTAATATATATACCAATATATAGTATTTCGCTCAAGGCGTGAATAAATTTCAACATCACAGAAATGTACAGCATCACAGAACAATACAGATATCTGGAAGCCCCGGGTTTCACAGAGCCGCTGCTGAAACCCGACGTTCCCCTGGTCGTGTGGATAGCCTATGCAATGAAATCCTAGACCCCTACGGGCGCGGCAAGTCACCCGCCAAAACCTGAAGCGAGGCATCCCCCTTCAGCACCGTGAATGGACCACCCAGCACTTCACGGAATCCGGTAACTTGGGCACCCCTCCTGGGTCAACCTGTACCCCCTATGAGTGCGGCGAATAGCCCGCCAATTCCAGACTGAAGCCCCCTCCGTCTCAATGCCCTGAGATGCGGGCCCGTTGCCTTCTAGAACCCGGCTATCCATGCACCCCCCGCGGGGTAACCCTAGTACAGAAAGTAAAATATACATACACCGGGTACATCGACCGCAACCAGGTCGTGCCCCAAAAGAATAATACAAACAGGCAGTGACGGCAGTCCACATGTCGGACGCTCGCCCCGCAATATCAAATGTACATAATACAACCACAACTGTACTAGCATTGCATCCAGGCTATCCCCCCGACCGATCCGCAACATCACAGCAAAAACACAAAACATCAACGTGAAAGTCACGTTCGCAAATCCGTCTAACCGGGCTATAGCAGTTAGACCGGATTTACCGATTGAGTGACATTCACGGTCGCAGATATAATGTAAATACTGTGAAATAATGTGTTTAAAATATCCAATCGATCAAAAATTAACAAGTGGGCCCCCAAGCAATACTGTAGCACTCACAGAAAATCTGGGCCCAATATTAATATTCCAAAACCCCAAAAATTATCCCAGAAGCCCACTGGAAAAATATGACACAGTGAAGAGACCAATGCGCGGCGGAACCGCGGCCCAAGGGGAGTTTGGCCGCGGTTCCGCGCTTTAGTCATCGACTGACTGTGTCGAATTTTCCCAGTAGTCTTAGAATTTCATGTACATCAATTTTCTACAACCTGAAAAATTTTTAGAGCCCGGAAAAAATCGACAGAAAACTGATGCATGCAAAAATGCGGATTTTGGAATTTTGGTCGATCGGATAAGTAAAACGCATTAGAAAAAGCTAGGCTAGGTTAATGGCGTGGCTCTGATACCATGTTGCGCCACGGCAGCGCCCCGGCCGTCTATCCGAGGCCAAAATGCGGAATCAAAATTTTCTTAACTTTTAAACTGGCGCTACCGCGGACAATATACCCGGATCGAAACCATTAACCTATACTAGCTAACAAGAGAGGGGGTGAGAGATGTACCGAGTGATCCGAGTCCTCCGGTCTTCTCGTCATCGTCCCAATCTTCCGCGGAAAGTCCTGTCTCCATATTGTCGCCTCCTCGCCGGAAAGGGCACCACATCGCCTGTGTCTTTTACGGGCTCCCACCTCAATACCGAGGCAACTCGGGCACGAAGCTGGCTAGTCGACGTGCCCAAGCTTTGCTGTAGAATGTAGTGTAGATGATGCTTGTCTCATTTGGGGTTTGTAGTTGCCTTTGATGGAGGAATAAGGTTAAGGAAAAATGGTGCTTTCATTTTTCCAAAACTAGAAGAATGAGATGAAGAAATTTGTGTCATACCAAAAATGGAAATTTCTCTCATCCTCACTCAAAAGTGGCCGGCCATTGTCAAGTGGGAAATGGTGGGGGGAATGAAACATAATACCAAGGGAGGTGAGTGTAGGAGAATAGAAGAGGTGACCATATCAAAAAGCAAAGAAAACCTCAACCATGCTTATCACTTCCAATCACATAAATGCACCATCATGAATAATGTAAGTGATGTAAAGAGAATGATGATGGTCATATCATAATCCCACATATGCAAGAAAACCCCTCCCCAAATGTAATTTGCAAAACTGCAAATTACCCCCTCCATCGGAAAAGTCCGGCCGGGAAAGAACAAAGGAGAACCGGCCGGAACGGAAAGCAAACTGGCAACTCCAGAAAACTGGTCCCGTAATAAATTACAGGAAAACCCCGATACTGTGCATACACACCCGCATCTGTATTCCGTCCGGATACAAATGCAAAAAGACAAAATCTACACTGTACTAAACTAGGATCCGGCTTAAACCAAAGCCGGCTAGTAATATCCGTTCGATCCTGATCCGTGCAATACCGCACGTATCCGATCGAACCTTGCCATATATCCATACGGCCACTAGTACAAACCGTCCGATCCCGATCCGTGCAATACCGCACGTATCTGATCGGACCCTGCCATATCTCCATACGGCCTCTACAGCGTTTCGCCCGAAAGCTGAGTAACTGAATGTGTGGTGGACTCTAAAGACTCGTCAATACTATGGCTGTGGATTTAACCACTAGCACGTCAGAGGTATAAGCCAATACGTGACGGGTCACCAGCTATTGACCAAAAGGGACGTCGATGAGCGAACTCATCCTGACACCCTACTGAGCCTGTCAGTGACAATATCCGTACAGTCCGGTCCGTTCGTCTATGAGCATCGCATGGCGGGCCTAGGGGGTTGGTAAAAGTCAGACCCCCAAAGGCGGTACAAGTCGTGTCGGAGTGAAGCCCAGAACACCCTGAGATACTACTGGAATACCTACCAGTAAATCTCCTGCCTCGGCCGAGGGCTCTGTGTAATGGCTCTCCTAGACACAGCGCGACCTCACCCCCAATACCGGGAGAGACGAACCCCTGCAGATCCGCTCACTGCCTCCATGTGGCTCGGGACTGTACCCAACTAAAACCTGTTTGCACGACTCCTTTGAGCCGTGGTAGGGTAGTAATCAAAGCACAGTGGGAACTCACACGAGACAAATGACGATCTCCGGTCGATGAACTAACCTGTACACATGTCACCTGGGAACTGCTATCTGACATCTGGTATAATCCCAACTAGCAGGTTCCCGGCGAGTCCTGTCCGGTTTACTCATAACCCAATGAGCACCTGTCTACATCTTAGGTGAACCAACTGACACCAGTGGCTTGTGAGACCGGCCACCGCCCCTCGTCGGGGTCTCGACTGTATACACTAGTCTACTAATGGAGTGTCGATGCCCTGTCTCGAAACTCCCACGACTAGGGACCATTTAAGGATGTGCTTATAGATCCCAGCTCCCACGTATATGATCGCCATCATACTGCTGGCAGTCAAGCAAGAATCCTAGGGGCTCTATCAGCGTGTTAGCGACCTGTAAGGTCACCTGAAGCAGCACACGATGATAAAGGTAAACCAGATAGCATACTATCATCTCGAGTAAGACTGTTCTACCGGGATAGGTCCTCCCTCAATCATTGCAATCACGTGCCTGTGATCCAATAATTGACTCTGAGGGCACTATCTCCAACAATTAGACCCCTCCTATATGCAGTTTTGGCAAATTGTCACTTGGGGAAAATCTAGGAGCATTTTGGTGTGTTTTAGGCTATGTTTTCCATATTTTGAAATGCAATTTCTTGACATTTGGATTTGTATTCGGTTGTTGGATATTTATACATCGACAACAGGGGTTGTCTTATTGTTTTTGCACGTGTAGGCCATAGGTTCTAACCTATGAGCGCACCGTGCGCCATATCGGTTTTCCGGATTCGATTTAATTCGCATGGCGACTGTTGATTATTGTTAGTACCTTCGCGTGGATTCCGAGGCGACGGAGCATGGCGTCATCGACTTCGGCAAGCGAGAAGCAAGGTGAGTGGATCTATATCCACGGGGGAAGTCGGGTGGATGGCGTATAGCACCCCCGCAATCTATTGATGGAAAACTGATTATAGAATATGGTTAGGAAAACCTAGATTAGGAAACTAGGGTTAGAATGAAGATAGCTATGAAACCATATTAGAAACTAGAGGATAGTTAGAAGTGATATGTTACGACTATCATAGGATTGCGTTTAGCAATATTGCCGTTTAGGGTACTGTAGGATTAGATAGTCGATATAGATGTGTCATCCGAACCATATCTTTTTCTAAACCGAAGAATCGTATGTATCTTTTAAATATGTACCTTGAGAGATGTTACGGATTTTCAAATGATATCTTTTCCTTAAACACCGTAACCCCTATTTTCAAAACTACGATTCGCTTCTTTTAAAATCTACTTGTATGGTTAGGATGTGTATGCTAGATTAGATACCTATACTTATAGTAGAGATAGAAGGTTTAGGTAAACTCGGCTTGATATGAGTTATAAATGCGATGAAAAGAATGTAAGACGGATATGATGATATGATGATATGTTGGTATACGGATGCGAGTCGATCGAGATGATTTATACCCTGCCGGTCCCCTGATATGAGATTATTGCGGATGTGAACCGGGACATAAGTACATAGATATATATCCATATATAGAATGTTGTGAATCATGGATGATAGGCCGTATGTGATATTAGGCTGTACCCTCATTTGTCATATAGGATGTTAGGATCCCTATTAGCTTAATGCTGCCGCACGATAATTTTCCGTGCGTGATGAGTTTGACTTGATGTTGATCCATACCCTTGACTAGAGGATGTCGTACGATAGATTATACCATGCGTGATGCTGTGAGGCTAGGTGCCGATTAATAGATTCACCGACTCAGACATATGATAGTTACGTATACCGTATAGCAATTAGCTGATGATTTACCTTATGCTGCATTCATGATATTATTATTGCATTGCATATACCTGTGATAGTACACCTGCACCATTCTCGATGATGCGTATGTTACACGTACACTGATTGTAGGCTCACACACTTCATCATCGATAATTGCCATGTCACTACACAGTAGGATTGCTGCATCATGATATGACTCTTCGCATAACATACTTGCGCACATACACATTGTATATCCACATTGGTGCACATATACATTGATATATTCATACTTGCGCACATACACATTGTATATCCACATTGGTGCACATATACATTGATATATTCATACTTGCGCACATACACATTGTATATCCACATTGGTGCACATATACATTGATATATTCATACTTGCGTACATACACATTGTATATCCACATTGGTGCACATATACATTGATATATTTATACTTGCACATATATACATTTGTATATCCATATTGGTGCACACATACATTGGTACATCTATACTTGTGCATATACATATTGTACTTACATAGATCACTGGTTTTATTGGGAGATTGGGAACCGCATGATATATTTTAAAAACTGGGATCATTTAAAAGAGCGGTTTTCCCTTAATATGTCATATCACAGTTCCATGTTGCATGATATATTGATATGCTTACATTTCTGTTATATGTCGCATACATCATGCTTTACGCTTTTACGCATTGAAATATGCTGTTTTCATGAGGTTTCTGGATTTGAGAACCGTGGCTATTTCAAAAGAAAGCATATATTGTTTTAAAAACTCGGTTTCTCTTGATATGATATTTCAGTGCGTCCACCATGTGTTTTCTCGGTTCTGAGAGTGGCATGTGAAACCCGATTCGAGGAGCGGTAGGCACCGTCTGCGTGTACATGGTGGACCCGGTGAGGTACTCCGGGGCATGAAGACTCGTATATGTTAGACGGTGAGCCCGGCAGGAGAGCACTACCTACCGGTGATAGTATTTGGACTCGGCGGTTATCCGGAGGATACCGACCGAAGTAGCGAGATGGATATGAGGGCCGACCAGGGTGTGCGGCGCCTGAGGGCCGATATGAGGATGCGGTGCCTGAGATATATGAGGATTTACATGTCTATGCTGGGCACGGTTTTCATGATGTTTCGAGTGTCGATGCTGGACACTCAGGTTCCATGATTTAGAGGTGTCGCGAGGCGCACATGTTGATTTATATCCTCACATTTTCATGCATATGCTTTTATGATATTTACATGCATGATGTTGTTGTGTCATTGGTTGACACGGGGATGAGATCCACATGCATACATATATTGATTATATGAGTGGACGAGATCCACATGCATACATACATTGATTATATGGGTGGACAAGATCCACATGCATACATGCATTGATTATTACTGTTGGATGTTATCCACATGCATATAGGTATTGACTACCTTGTTGGCACATATACAGACCCGGTCACCCTAGATATCATAGTATTACCTTTATGATATAGTTGACCTAGGAGTCGTTATTTATTCGATTTCTATCTGTTGATATTTTTCTACTCACGAGTTGGCAACTCACCCCCGTTGTGCCACAGTTCTTGCAGGTTGATCGCTTGGATCAATAGCGGCTTTGCTGGCACACAGTTGCATTCGGGTGTTTTGCATTGGTAGGTGGGACACTTGTATCGTACCCACTCTTGTATCTATATTCTTATTGTATCTAGTTAACTCCATCAATCAAAAGTTGTAATTGTATAAGTGATGAGACTTAGTGAGACTTGTAATTGCGAGATTTGAGCGATGGGTTTTATATTCACTTTTGGGGTTATATTTTGCTCATTTCTTTATTTTTTTGTGGTGAACTTCGCCGTTGGGCATCGTATACTTATTTATACTGTATTGCGTGGTTGTGATCCGCCGTTTGGTGAAGAGCTAGCTCCCGCTTGGGGATGCCATTATTCTTATTATGTATTGTGGTTTTGGATCAAAATATACAAAGGAGGTGCTGCCAAAATTTTTAAAACACGAAACATGTCTTCAAACTAGTAAATTTCACTTGCATCATTCATGTTTCTTTTCCATGCAATTAAGCACACTTGATTTCATTATACCTTTATTTCAAAAACTCCACCTCTTTTATTTTCTTAAAAAGGTTTAGATTTCTGGGTTTCAGCTTACTTGAATTCCGTTACGCCTTTAGACGTTGCGTGATTCAAGTGCTGGTCACGAGCTAATATTTCGGGTCGTGACACTACCCAAGTGCAGCAGCTGCACAAGATCACGATTCGTGTCGGATAACGTAACACGCGGACACAAAACACTAGATTATAGGAAAACGATACCAGATTTTGCATACTGTAATTACTCAAAAATTAAACAGTACCAAACACCCTTAAACTACAGCAGATAGCTACCCAAAAAAAACCAACACCCATCTCCCCTCCAAAACCGGTGTCGCCGGAATTTGCCAAAAGGTCGCCGGCCAAATCCGGTGGGGTGGGTCTCATGCCTCAGGTGGGATCTTAGGTTCACTAGTACATCACTACAATCTTGTTTGGTCACTTAGTAAAAATCCCAGGTCACAGCAGATCACAGAGGTTCTAAAAAGACACTAAAAACACGATATTACACTAATCGATACTTAAAGTGTTCTATGCAACAACCAACGAGCTATACATCATAAAAACTCCTATTTAACAGATTAGGGATTTTACCTATCAATACTTGCTCACAAGATCCAGGCTTTCCTAGCTCCAAGTGATCAAAGAAGCCAAAGTAATACTTGAAGTGTTTTTGTGAATATTTACGGAAATTTTGGAGATTTAATTAGCTTGGAATTGTTGCAAATGGAAAAGAAATGATCAAGAGCAGAAGGGGGAAGAAGAGCTCGGCCAAGTGAGGAGGTAAAGGAATTGGGTAGAGTTTTCTAGCTAATTCCTTGCATTAAATGCACATAAATGTACATCAATGCACATTCATGCATGAAGCCACCTCTCCCATTCCCTTTTATTTTCTTTAAAAACTTAATCCTTTTAGCACAAAAGATCTAGATATTATATGGATGTTTTGTTTTAGTTAAGCTTGAATTATTGAAATGAAAAAAATTTTGGAGAAATTTCCCAAACCTAAAATGTAAATATCATATTAAAATAATATTAAAATAGGGAAAAATTCTATTTGAACCAAAACATCCCATATACCCCCAAATCTTGCGCACTAGCTTTATTTTAGCTAAACCAAGTGCTGGCAAGTCTATATGGATGTTTGATCACAGTTGAGTTAAAACGGAAAATACCGACAATTTTACCCTAAAACGTAGAAATTCGCATAACGATATTCTAAAACGTTACAATCTCCCCCCTTATAGAAATTCGGTCCCCGAATTAAAATTAACTACTAAGTGTACCTTCAAAGAGTTGAGGGAATTTCTTCCGCATCTCGCTCTCGGCCTCCCAAGTGATCTCTTCACTGGTAGGGCTACGCCAAAAAACCTTCATAAACGGCAAGACCTTTGACCAAAGTTTCTTCACCCGCCGACCCAAAATAATTACCGGCTGCTCGGTGAACGAAAGATCGCGCTCAAGCTGAACGGTTTCGTGTTGAATCATGTGAGAAGGATCATGAAGGTATCTACGAAGCATCGACACATGGAAAACGGGGTGAATATCCGGAAAACTAAGCGGGAGTGCCAAACGATAAGCAACAGAACCCACTCACTCAAGGATCTCGAAAGGACCTATAAATCTAGAACTGAGCTTCCCCCTCTTCCCAAATCTCATAACGCCCTTCATCGGAGAAATCCTCAGGAATGCATGATCCCCCACTGCGAACTCAAGTCTGCGACGACGACGGTCGGCATAAGACTTCTGCCTGCACTGGGCTGCTCTCATCCTGTCCTGAATCAGCTGGATCTTCTCCGTAGGCTCCTGAACTAGCGGGGTCCCAAAACTAGACTCTCACTAAGTTCGGTCCAACAGACTGGCGATCGACACTTCCTACCATATAAAGCCTCAAAAGGTGCCATCCGAATAGTCTCCTGAAAGCTGTTATTGTAGGAGAACTCAATCAACAGCAAGTAACGATCCCAACTGCCACCAAAATCAAGCACACATGCACGGAGCATATCCTCCAGAGTCTGTATAGTCTGCTCCGACTGACCATCGGTCTGTGGATGAAAAGTGGTGCTAAAACTCAACTGGGTACCCAAAGCTTCCTGGAGCTTCTGCCAAAGAAGGCTAGTAAACTGGGTGCCTCTGTCGGATACTATGCATGTGGGAACACCGTGCAAACGCACAATCTCATCTATGTACAACTGAGCATAACCGAAAGTGGTCTTTACTGGAAGGAAGTGAGCCGCTTTCATCAACCGGTCAACAATCACCCAAATGGAGTCATACCCTCTACTGGTCCTGGGTAGAACCACAATGAAGTCCATGGAAATCTGCTCCCATTTCCACTCCAGAATGGGTAAAGGCTGCAACTCTCCAGCCGGTCTCTGATGTTCAGCCTTGACTTGCTGACAAGTCAGGCACCTCAAAACGAAGTCCGAAATATCGCGTTTCATCCCTTCCCACCAGTAAAAGTCTCTCAAATCACAGTACATCTTGGTGGAACCTGGATGAATGCTAAAGGCCGACTGATGTGCCTGCTCTAGGATCTCGCGTCTCAACCCATCAGCATCTGGTACACACAAGCGAGTCCCGCATCGTAGCACACCCAGGTCATCAATCATGAACTCCGAAACTGTACCCTGTCGAACAAGCTCAAGAATCTCGGACAAACGGGCATCATTGGGCTGCGCCTCACGGATACGATCAAGTAGTAGTGGATAGGCGCGGACATGAGCAAGCTGTCCCCCAGCAGAAGTGAACTCGAACTGCACTCTACCATCACACAAAAGATGCCAATCTGCAGAAGACTGATGCTGAACTGCGCTCAACTGGGACAAGCTACCCCCGGGCCTACGACTAAAAGCATCAACCACCACATTCGCCTTGCCCGGGTGATAAAGGATCTCACAATCATAATCCTTCACAAGCTCCATCCAACGGCTCTGTCTCAAATTCAGATCCCGCTGCTGGAAGATGTACTTCATGAAAGGTTCCTAGGCACCCTATAGTGGTCTCACAAGGCATCGAACATGCCAATTTAAAAAAAATGGTGCCGAGAAACCCTAGACTACGGATCTTAGACTAGATGTTTAGGCGAAAAGAAAACTTAGTTAACCACTTAACTAAAGGAAGAGAGCTACAACCTTTGTAGATCCGGATTTCCACTTCCTTAGCTCCACATGGGTGCCCTCTCGCTGTCCTTCATGAATCCCGAACCCAATCGTCGGCTTCATCGGAGAAACGGGCGAGCTAGGTCGTCGGCTTCGTGTCAAAGACGATCTACGTCGAGGTTGCACTAGTTCAAGCTCCGACTTCACAAAGTTGTGAAACTTGTGAAGAAAACACCCAAAACAACTTGGCAAGAGGTAGAGGGTGAAGAAATAGGAGGTGGGTTCACTTTAGAATTGGATTTCTCACTTTAGAAATCAAGTTGCCATTGATGGCATCAAGCTTTCTCTTTCAAGAAGAAGAAGAAGATGAAGAAAGAATGATAAGTCTTCTATTTTAAAAATGAAACTAATATGAATACTTATCATATCTTGACCATGGTCAAGTGTAGAGATTAAACCAAGGTTAGTTGGAGTGGTTAGGGTTAAGGATGAGATAAGGATGGTGGACTTTGTCAAAGCTTCAAGAAGCTTCAACATAGCTCCAAAATAAGCCACCATTCTTAACTTAATGCTTTCCAAATAAATAAACAAATAAATAAATGAAAAACCAAAACCCTAATCATCACTTAACCATGGTTCAACCCTTTACACTTAACCACATTATCAAGTATCATCAAACATGATACCAAGTAGTGCACAAAAGTATATCATATATACTTCTTGCACATCGAGTGAGAAAATCCATATAAAGTGAACCAATACTAGCTAATGCAAAGTAATATATCAAATATATAATTATGCACTAAATCATTAAATCAACATTTGATTCAATGATTCGGTCATGTCGCACATAACCGACTAGAATCCAATGTATCGATTTATCGAATCAATGATTCGATAACTAGGTCATATCGAATATAACGAATCGAAACATATATCGCGAGAATGAAATGAGGTATCACATACACGCATTATTCTCGGTCCTGCACATATCTCATATGCGCTCCTATTTCGTTTCGCTTGAGCCAGGAAACCTCTGTGTAGGACTCTAAAGACTCGTCAATACGCCGGTAGCAGATGATGATCATATCAAGCATCCACAAGCCGCAAGCGGTCTGCTAAACGTAACGGCCACCCGGGTATTGAGCGATCAGAAGATCGACGAGCTAGCCCGCTCACACTCCTGCGAATCCGACCAGTAACACTTACCGTACAGTCCGGTCTGATCGTCTGATATGTCGCATATCTCACCTAGGGGTGGTAAACGTCAGACCCCAATAGCTCGATAAGTCGTGTCGATATGAGGCTCATAACGGGTCGAGAAACTACTGGTAACACTTACCAGCAAATCTCTGATCAGCCCTGGCCAGGGACTTCCCTGTTACGGCCAATCGAGCACAGCGCAACATCAACCCCCAATACCGGGATAGACGAAACCCCTCCTATCGCTCATTGCCTCCATGTGACTCGGGACTGTACCCAAAGACCACCGTTTTGCACGCCCTCATGGACATGGTAAGGTGGAGATCAAAGCACAGTGGGAATCACACAAGACTCTATGACGATCTCGGGTCTACAGACTAACCTGCACAAGTGTCACCTGAGAACTGCCATCTGACGTGAGGTATAATACCATCTGGGAGTTCTCGGCGAGTCCGTCCAGTGTACCCAGTCTCCACTAAGCACCCGTACACCATCTCTGATGTCAAACACCAATGGATATGGGATCATCCATCGCCCATCACATGGGTCGAGAAGCGTATACGCTAGTCTACTCTGGTAAATCGATGCCCCGTCTCGATACACCCACGACTAGGGACCTTGAAGGATGTACTTATGGACTACCATGTCCCCACTAGTATGATCTGCATCATAGTCCAGGTAGTCAAGTACACATCCTAAGGGCTTTACCAACATGTAACTATAAGATAGTATAAAGAGACTAGTGTACATGTTAAGATAAAGAGTAACCAGATAGCATACTATCATATCGAGCAAGAAAGTCATCTCTATATATGTCCAAGCATCCAATATAATATACATCATCTGTACAATACTGGCCTCTAGGGCATAAATACAACTAACAATCTCCCACTTGCACTAGGGCCAGCTGCTGTAGTATCGCATACCGAGCATCCCAAAAAGTCTCTCAAACTGTATCTGGGGAATGGCCTTCGTGAGTGGATCCGCCGTGTTGTTCTTCGTGTCAACCCTCCTGACCTCGATCTCCCGGCGATCAACTATCTCCCGGATCAGGTGATACCGCCTCAGAATATGCCTGGATCGCTGATGGGACCTGGGTTCCTTGGCCAAAGCCACCGCTCCATTGTTATCGCAATACAAAGGTATTGGACGCTCAATGGATGGAACCACTCCAAGTTCAGTAATGAACTTCTTGATCCAGACACCCTCTTTGGCAGCATCGTTGGCAACGATGTATTCAGCCTCCATCGTCGAGTCTGCCACGGTTTCCTGCTAGGAACTCTTCCAGCTAACCGCCCCTCCGTAAAGGGTAAAGACAAAGCCCGACTGTGACTTAGAGTCGTCCTTATCACTCTGAAAGCTCGAATCGGTAAAGGACTCCACTTGGAGTTCTCCGTTACCATACACCAAGAACATATCTCTAGTCCTTCGCAAGTACTTGAGAATGCTCTTCACAGCTGTCCAGTGACTCTCTCCAGGATCAGCTTGATACCTGCTCACTACACTTAGTGAGTATGCTACATCGGGTCTGGTACATAGCATCGCATACATGATAGAGCCTACTGCCGAAGCATAGGGTATCCCTTGCATGCGAGCTCTCTCCAAATCAGTCTTGGGAGACATCTCTTTGGAGAGAGTGACTCCAGAGATCGTGGGCATGTTCCTACGCTTGGACTCTTCCATACTAAACCTCTTTAGTATGGTGTCAATGTACCTGGATTGGGACAATCCCAAAATCCGTTTGGATCTATCTCTATAGATCCTAATTCCCAATATGCAGGAGGCATCACCAAGATCTTTCACTGAGAATCTTTGTGATAAGAAGAGCTTGACCGATTGCAGCATAGGAATATCATTTCCTATCAAGAGTATGTCGTCCACGTACAATACGAGGAAGACAATCTTACTCTCTGCTACCTTCCTGTAGATACAAGGTTCATCTGGATTTTTGACGAAATCAAACTCTTTGATAACGGCGTCAAAGCAGATGTTCCAACTCCGCGATGCTTGCTTTAATCCATAAATGGATTTAAGCAGCTTGCACACCTTCCCGCTGCTCCCACTGTCTACGAAGCCCTCTGGCTGAGTCATGTACACGCACTCTTCTAAATCACCGTTTAGAAAGGCGGTCTTAACATCCATTTGCCAGATTTCGTAATCATGATATGCAGCGATGGCAAGCATGATCCGAATGGATTTAAGCATAGCCACTGGAGAAAAGGTCTCGTCATAGTCCACACCTGGTCTTTGACGAAAACCCTTTGCTACAAGTCTAGCTTTGAAAGTCTCCACTTTCCCATCTACACCAAGTTTCTTCTTGAAGATCCACTTGCTCCCAATGGGTTTTACCCCTTCAGGAGCAACGTCCAAAGTCCATACTTTGTTGGTGTACATGGATTCCATCTCGGACCGCATAGCATCCAGCCATTTCACTGAGTCCTCACTCGTGATGGCCTGCTCGAAGCTAGTTGGGTCATCATCCTCCATGATGCAATCCTCGCTTCTACCGTCAATGAGAAAACCGTAGTATCTCTCTGGTGGACGAGAAACCCTACTAGATCGGCGGAGAGGCTGAGGTTCGTCGGGTACTACTGAATCCTCTGGTTCTACCAAGTCCTCTGTTATAGTTTGTGTCGCTGGAACCTCTTCCAGTTCTACCTCAATGCCACCTATCTGTTCAATAAGAAAACCTTTTTCTAAGAAAGTGGCATGCCGAGAAACAAACACTTTTTGTTCCTCGGGATGGTAGAAGATATACCCCTGTGAATTTTTGGGATATCCTACAAACTTACATAAGACAGATCTTGCCTCGAGTTTGTCCGGATTTTGTCTTTTGACATAGGCTGGACAACCCCATATCTTAACATACTTAAGAGATAGTCTCTTCCCTTTCCATATCTCATATGGAGTGGTAGGCACTGATTTGGTAGGAACCATATTCAATAGGTGTATGGCTGTCTCAAGCGCATACCCTCAGAAAGAAATAGGTAACTCAGCTGTACTCATCATTGAACGCACCATATCTAATAGGGTGCGATTCCTTCGTTCCGATACACCGTTGTGCTGTGGTGTATAAGGTGGAGTAAGCTGAGAGAGAATCCCATTCTCTTTTAGATAATCTTGGAACTCATTGCTCAAGTATTCTCCTCCTCGATCAGATCGAAGGATCTTAATACTTTTGCCCGTTTGGTTCTCTACTTCGTGCTTATATTCTCTGAATTTCTCAAAAGCTTCAGACTTGTGTTTTAATAGGAACACATGCCCGTATCTAGAGAGATCGTCAGTGAATGTAATGAAGTAGGAAGAACCGTTCCTGGCAAGGGTAGACATGGGACCGCATACATCAGTATGTACCAGTCCTAAGAGTTCAGTAACTCTTTCTCCGTGTCCACTAAACGGAGCTTTGGTCATTTTTCCTTTGAGACATGAATGGCAAGTATCATAAGATGATAATTCGAACGGATTCAAATAACCATCCTTATGTAACTTAGCCAGTTGTGTCGCATTGATATGACCAAGTCTACAATGCCACAAGAAGGATTCGTTCATTTCTGAACTCTTCCTCTTGTGTGTGTTTTGTATATTGAGGACTGTATTTTGATTTAGAATGAATATGCCATTATGTTGCGAGCCTGATGCAATCAACTTTTGATCTAGGAATATGTTCATAACATTTTCCTTTACTACAAAATTATATCCTTCTTTACTCAATAAAGAAACAGATATAATGTTGCACATCATGTTTGGTATATAATAGCACTCATTCAGAATTATTGTATCACCACTTGGTAATACAAGGTGATATTCGCCAACTGCTTTGGCTGCAACATTTGCACCGTTCCCTACTTGAACGGAATGATCACCTTTTCCCAGTTCTCTACCTTTTCGTAGCCCATGTAACATCTTACATATGTGGGATCCTGATCCGGTATCTAATACCCAGGACGTAGGATGAACTGAGAAACAGTTCTCAATGACAAACACACCCGAAGATGATGCATCAACATGCATGTTCTCCGTTTGGGCGGTGTGAGAATCCAGATATTCTCCTGTTTCCTGTTTATTCTTATAACACTTATAAGATAGAACGGGTCCAACGTTCCCCTGCACAGTATAACATGCGGGTTCGGTCAATACATCCATATTATTATCTTGATTAAGGCATGAACTGGTCGCTACCTGGAGAGAGAGAGAAGAAAACACTTTAGCGTATGCTCGTGCAAGATCAGATTGGTTATTATCTTATCTAATCAGGATGGCTCCCACTGCTTTTTATCAAATCTTCCTCCAAACCCTAAAAGGAAAGATTAGCCGGGATTAATTACACACTACAAGTTCGCTAATCTTTCGGCCAGGCCAGTGTCGGTACTTTGAGGGAGGTCCCCCGTGCTTTCGCACGAACCTAATTAATGTAAACCTCGTTTTCCCAGAGGCGTAACCCCGTTGACACCTTTCTAGACACCTACTTGATCAGCTAATTGCAATGTGTAAAACTCTCCCAGGAATAACTCTTACTCGCAGTGGGTATCGGGATCCAACTATCTCATAGAAGGTATGCAATCTCATTGCAAATTTCAACATTTGAAATTCCCGATAATATTTTACCCCTAGTGTTCTATGACCTTGACGAATGCCAAACAACCCATAGTCCACTAGTCAAGTTCAACCCGTACATTTCTTGATTGAATTAAACCCACCCGCATGACCCTTGACGAATGCCAAACAACGCTGTACGAATACCCTAATCCAATCTGCATCATATGCATAAGCAGATAAATACTAGTTAGCTACCGTACACTACGCCTTGACGAATGCCAAACTACCGTAGCACGAATACTAAGTAGTACTTATCTGAAATGACGGAGGGCTACGCAGGTTTTCATAAAACCATGAGCGTAATGAACTTGATATCGTTGTAGAATCAAATGAAGTTTTGAAATGGAGTGATTTTGAGGCTTTTCCAGTTTTGCTAAAGGAGTCACTCCCGGTGAAGGGATCTCGGTCCTTTCCTCGTCGAATGAGGTGCGGGATATATCATATATATCACTGTGCAAAGCAAAAACTCTTAAAAGCAATCAAAACCAAACCGAGTGTGTAGCATCTGCCAGTTACTGCTAAAGGAGTCACTCCCGGTGAAGGGATCTCGGTCATTTCCTCATCGAATAAGGTGCAGGATATATCATATATACCGCTGTGCAAAGCAAGAACTGTAGCTACCTGTTTTATTTTAAAATTTGATTCTACAACATCTTAGGTTTCTTATCTTTCATTAATCACATTAATGAAGTCCCATCATTTAAATACCTAAACATCACAGATAGATATGACGTACACTTATGCCATCCGCATTCGCCTCGATGTCCCCTCGTGCACCGTTAGGTTAGGTAAATAATATACAAAAGGTGACATCTTCCGCTGAACCCCAGAACTCGGTTACTTGTGCTCCCCTCCTTGGGTCTATCCTAATGCGGAAAAGTAAATAATATACAAAAGGTGACATCTTCCGCTACCTGGAAGTGCCCCAAATAAAAGAATATTACATACAAGTTTTTACATGAATGAAAATGAAAAACACTCATCTCACATAAAAACCCCCGGCTATTCGAATACGACGATCCAATATAACATATCCAGCAACACATAACATCACATGTCATCAACGTAAGTAAGTATGCATACCCCAATTGTCGTTGACGTATAGCAACGAAACCGGCGATATGAACATACTACACTTACAGTCACAGAAAAGAAAGTGTAAAACTACAACAATTGGAATCCGCAACTTCTTTAGACATCACATGCCTAATCAGATGAAATACTTAGACATCACATGCCTAACAGATATAAATCCCGTATTTTAGTCTCATTATCGAAAACTCTTTTCAATATCAAGTGAAACTAAACTGCTAGATTTATAACATTCATTCAGTTATCACATAACTGTTTGTGAATTCCAATTATTGTATCACATTCCAGATAAACAGAAAATGTTAAACTTTCCGATCGAACAGTCGAATACCCAAGTTTTCCCGATACAGTCCAACACATGAAATAAGTCTAGCAACATTCAGTTTGTGCCTCAGTACCAACGGTCCAGCCGTAGAAGGGTCAAGCCAACGCTTCACATGTGGCACGCCGTACTGTCCCAAACCCGAAGGTTCAAAGGGCAGTTCAAGACGGTCACATAATCGAGTTAAGGTTTGTTGTCTTCTAGAGGGTCCATCGCGTTACTTGCACTACTTAGAATGTCGTTAAACTACGGAAAAATCCAACACTTGGAAATTTCCCGACAGGGGAAAAGTTGGGTATTTATATCCGGTCGAACTTTTTGACATATTCTATAAATTATCCGGAAAAACACAAAGACGAAATTTGATAATCCGATCGAAACATCGAAGCTCTAATACACCCCAGAAAATTCAACTCTTGAAAAATTATTAAAAATACCTATAAAACTCAGCTTCTGAAATGATGAATTACTGTGCAAAGAAAGAGGGATGACATCATCAATCTGCAGCGGAACCGCCGCCTGAGGCAGGCATATGCCGCGGTTCCGCCGCAGGTTACACTATTCATGACCCCAATTTTGCATTGTAATTCTTATATTTCCCTGCTGAATTTTTTAAACATTTTTAATTTGGAAAAATCCACGATTTTAGAAAAAGTACAGAGAGCAATTTTTGGGGTTGAGTTTCGGTTCGATCGGAGTTCAAATTCCGTCTAGACTTCGCCTAAGGCTCTAGCTAGGCTCTGATACCAGTGAAAGGTTCCTAGGCATCCTATAGTGGTCTCACAAGGCATCGAACATGCCAATTTAAAAAAAATGGTGCCGAGAAACCCTAGACTACAGATCTTAGACTAGATATTTAGGCGAAAAGAAAACTTAGTTAACTACTTAACTAAAGGAAGAGAGCTACAACCTTTGTAGATCCGGATTTCCACTTCCTTAGCTCCACATGGGTGCCCTCTCGCTGTCCTTCATGAATCCCGAACCCAATCGTCGGCTTCATCGGAGAAACGGGCGAGCTAGGTCGTCGGCTTCGTGTCAAAGACGATCTACGTCGAGGTTGCACTAGTTCAAGCTCCGACTTCACAAAGTTGTGAAACTTGTGAAGAAAACACCCAAAACAACTTGGCAAGAGGTAGAGGGTGAAGAAATAGGAGGTGGGTTCACTTTAGAATTGGATTTCTCACTTTAGAAATCAAGTTGCCATTGATGGCATCAAGCTTTCTCTTTCAAGAAGAAGAAGAAGATGAAGAAAGAATGATAAGTCTTCTATTTTAAAAATGAAACTAATATGAATACTTATCATATCTTGACCATGGTCAAGTGTAGAGATTAAACCAAGGTTAGTTGGAGTGGTTAGGGTTAAGGATGAGATAAGGATGGTGGACTTTGTCAAAGCTTCAAGAAGCTTCAACATAGCTCCAAAATAAGCCACCATTCTTAACTTAATCCTTTCCAAATAAATAAACAAATAAATAAATGAAAAACCAAAACCCTAATCATCACTTAACCATGGTTCAACCCTTTACACTTAACCACATTATCAAGTATCATCAAACATGATACAAAGTAGTGCACAAAAGTATATCATATATACTTCTTGCACATCGAGTGAGAAAATCCATATAAAGTGAACCAATACTAGCTAATGCAAAGTAATATATCAAATATATAATTATACATTAAATCATTAAATCAACATTTGATTCAATGATTCGGTCATGTCGCACATAACCGACTAGAATCCAATGTATCGATTTATCGAATCAATGATTCGATAACTAGGTCATATCGAATATAACGAATCGAAACATATATCGCGAGAATGAAATGCGGTATCACATACACGCATTATTCTCGGTCCTGCACATATCTCATATGCGCTCCTATTTCGTTTCGCTTGAGCCAGGAAACCTCTGTGTAGGACTCTAAAGACTCGTCAATACGCCGGTAGCAGATGATGATCATATCAAGCATCCACAAGCCGCAAGCGGTCTGCTAAACGTAACGGCCACCCGGGTATTGAGCGATCAGAAGATCGACGAGCTAGCCCACTCACACTCCTGCGAATCCGACCAGTAACACTTACCGTACAGTCCGGTCTGATCGTCTGATATGTCGCATATCTCACCTAGGGGTGGTAAACGTCAGACCCCAATAGCTCGATAAGTCGTGTCGATATGAGGCTCATAACGGGTCGAGAAACTACTGGTAACACTTACCAGCAAATCTCTGATCAGCCCTGGCCAGGGACTTCCCTGTTATGGCCAATCGAGCACAGCGCAACATCAACCCCCAATACCGGGATAGACGAAACCCCTCCTATCGCTCATTGCCTCCATGTGACTCGGGACTGTACCCAAAGACCACCGTTTTGCACGCCCTCATGGACGTGGTAAGGTGGAGATCAAAGCACAGTGGGAATCACACAAGACTCTATGACGATCTCGGGTCTACAGACTAACCTGCACAAGTGTCACCTGAGAACTGCCATCTGACGTGAGCACCCGTATAATACCATCTGGGAGTTCTCGGCGAGTCCGTCCAGTGTACCCAGTCTCCACTGAGCACCCGTACACCATCTCTGATGTCAAACACCAATGGATATGGGATCATCCATCGCCCATCACATGGGTCGAGAAGCGTATACGCTAGTCTACTCTGGTAAATCGATGCCCCGTCTCGATACACCCACGACTAGGGACCTTGAAGGATGTACTTATAGACTACCATGTCCCCACTAGTATGATCTGCATCATAGTCCAGGTAGTCAAGTACACATCCTAAGGGCTTTACCAACATGTAACTATAAGACAGTATAAAGAGACTAGTGTACATGTTAAGATAAAGAGTAACCAGATAGCATACTATCATATCGAGCAAGAAAGTCATCTCTATATATGTCCAAGCATCCAATATAATATACATCATCTGTACAATACTGGCCTCTAGGGCATACATACAACTAACACTTCAAGCTCTTGTGATCCGTGAAGATCTGACACGACTCCCCGTACAAGTAGTGTCTCCAAATCTTCAACGCAAAGACCACCACGGCCCTCTCAAGATCGTGAGTGGGGTAATTCTGCTCGTGCTTCTTCAGCTGCCTAGAAGCATAAGCAATCACTTTATCGTGCTGCATCAATACACAACCTAGCCCCACTCGAGAAGCATCACAGTAAACAACATAGCCGCCCGACCAAAAGGCAAAGATAGAACCGGTACTGTCGTCGACCGAGTCTTCAACTGCTGAAAACTCTGCTCGCACGCATCAGTCCAAAGAAAAGGAACTCCCTTCTGGGTCAGTCCAGTCAGTGGTGCAGCAATACTCGAGAAATTCTGCACAAAACGGCGATAATAACCAGCTAAGCCTAAAAAGCTGCGGACCTCAGTCACCGATACAGGTCTGGGCCAAAGCTGTACAGCCTCGATCTTCCTCGGGTCCACCAGAATACCTTCACCAGTCACCATATTGTTAGTTATATGTATGCCCTGGAGGCCATTACTGTACATGAGATGTATATTGTAGTGGATGCTGGGACATATATAGGGAGGACTTTCTTGCTCGACATGATAGTACGCTATCTGGTTGCACTTTATCTTAACATGTACACTTATTGTCTCTCTGTTACATGTTGATAAAGCCCTTAGGATGTGTACTCGACTTCCAGGATTATGATGCAGATTATACTGTAAGTCGATGTTAGACACCCCACAAGATGCGGGGAGGCAGAATAGGTAAAACAATCATTTTGTTTAAGTTAACATCGACTAACTTTACGGATCTTTGCTAAACCCTAACTAACAACTATCTATAAGTTATTAACTACTATGATAAATGATTATTACTCAAGATTCTAGTCCTTCTTGTTCTTGTTGTTCACCTCCTCGTCGGCCTCCTCGATGTGATAGAAGATCCACCCGAGAGTTCATTCTCCAAGGTTTAACCTCTCACTTGAGGTAACTAGGTGGCTATGATTGCTAATCAAGGTAACCTAGAGGATATAGAGATGGATTAAGGATCTATTAGTCTTGCTAACCCTTAGGATCTCAACACATGAGAGGATCAGGGTTAAGCCTTTGAAGAGAGAGAGCTTGAGGAGAGAGAAAGTGTTTGTAATAATGAAATGAAAATATAACTCATTATGTATATAATGAAGCATAATAATTATCAAATAAATCAAATAGATAATTACAACCATGCTTCATTTAATACAAATGAATGAATCATCTCATGAGTCATTAAGCAATAAATGCTTCATTAACTCATTTGGATGAATCACTTTATGAGTCACAAATTCATTTAATGCAAATTACACCTAAGCTCTCCACCTCACCTTTCTTCTAGAAGCTTCTCGACTAATTACGAGAATGCCCCTCCCATCCGTAAAAACATGGAAATACCGAGACTGTATAAATCCAATAATCCAATACTAGAATCTGGCATAAACTAAAGCCCGCTAGTATAAACTGTCCGAACATCGTACATGCATAAATACACGTATGTGTCCGAACCCTGTCGTAAAACCATACGACTTCTATATCGTTTCGCCTGAAGCAGGGAAACTCTCTGTGTGGGACTCTAAAGACTCGACACTACGCTGGCAATGAGTTTAACCATAGGCCGCAAGCGGTACTAGCTGTATGTAACGGTTCCTAGGTAGATGTCGATAAGAAGGCCGATGAGGAAACCCATCCGAACTCCTACTGAGCCTGATGTGACAATCTCCGTACAGTCCGGTCTGTTCATCTAGGACTATCGCATATCGGGCCTAGGGGGCAGCAAGCGTCTGTCCCCTAAAAGCGGTATAAGTCGTGTCGGAGTGAAGCCCATTATACCTTGAGAAGCTACTGGAAAACCTACCAGTAAATCTCGCTTGCCCTGACCAGGGACTTTGCGTAATGGATCTCCAAACACAGCGCGATATCAACTCCCAATACCGGGAGATACGAATCCTATCTAACCGCCACTGCCTCCAAGTGCTTCGGAACTGCACCCAACTGCTACCTGTTTTCACGACTCCTTTAAGCCATGGTAGGGTAGCAATCTAAGAACAGTGGGAACACACTCGAAACGAAGCAGCAGTGTCAAGTCTACGGACTATGCTGTACTCATGTCACCTGGGAACTGTTAACTGACGACGGGTATAATACCAACCAACAGTTCCCTGCGAGTCCTGTCCGGTGTACCCGTAACCCAACGAGTACCTGCATACTATCCCCAGTACGACGTACTGATGGCTGTGGGACAGACCATCTCCCCTGCTGGGATGAGAAGCGTACACACTAGTCTACTCTGGAGTATCGATAATCCTACGACTAGGGACCTGAAAAAGGATGTGCTTATAGACTACCCAGCCCCACTAGTGTGACTGCCATCACAACGCTGGTAGTCAAGTAAGATCCTATGGGCTCTATCAATATGTATTCGAGATATGTTAAAAAGAAACATATACACATATTAAGATAGATTTAAACCAAGTAGCATAACTATGTTGAGCAAGACTGTTAAAATAACCGTGAATATCCCAAGCTTCCATTAAGTAATATATAAGCTAGTATGATACAATAATGTCCCTTAGGTCATATACACTAACAATCTCCCACTTGCACTAGGGCCATGTACTGGCATATCGAAGACCTATCTTCTCGAGTAGCCTCTCGAACCGTATCTGAGGTAAGGCCTTTGTGAATGGATCTGCAGTGTTCTCCTCTGTAGCAACTCTCTGTACCTCGATCTTCTGGCGATCTATGATCTCCCTGATCATGTGATACCGCCTTAAGATGTGTCTGGACTTTTGATGGGACCTGGGTTCCTTCGCTAAAACTATAGCGCCGTTGTTGTCACAATACAGCAGTATTGGATCAACAATAGATGGAACCACCTGAAGTTCTGTAAGGAACTTCTTTATCGAGACTTCTTCTTTTGCGGCATCGCAAGCAGCTATATACTCCGCTTCCATCGTCGAGTCAGCAACGGTGTCCTGCTTAGAACTCTTCCAGCACACCGCCCCTCTATTGAGGGTAAAGACATAACCTGACATGGACTTGGAGTCATCCTTGTCACTCTGGAAGCTGGAGTCAGCAAAACCCTCGATCTGGAGGTCTTTTCCGCCGTAAACCAAGAACATATCCTTAGTCCTTCTCAGGTACTTGAGAATTATCTTTACTGCTATCCAGTGCTTCTCCCATGGGTCTGACTGATACCGGCTTACCACGCTCAGTGCGTAAGCTACATCTGGTCTGGTGCACAACATCGCATACATTATAGAGCCTACTGCAGAAGCGTATGGTATAATCGACATGCGAACCCTTTCCAAATCCGTCTTGGGAGACATCTCTTTAGAGAGGGTGATTCCGTGACAAGCCGGTAAATTACCGTGCTTAGAATCTTCCATACTGAATCTTTTCAGTATAGTGTTGATATACCTGGACTGCGAAAGTCCCAACATCCTCTTAGATCTATCACGATAGATCTGGATCCCCAGAATGTAAGAGGCATCACCCAAGTCTTTCATGGAGAACTTGTGTAACAAGAATCCTTTGACAGATTGTAGCATAGGAATGTCATTTCCTATCAAGAGAATGCCATCCACGTACAAGACGAGGAATACGACAGTTCGTGCTACAATTTTACTATATATACATGGTTCATCTGGATTTTTGATAAAGTCATGTTCTTTGACCGTTTCATCAAAACAGATGTTCCAACTCCGCGATGCCTGCTTTAGTCTATAAATGGACTTAAGCAACTTGCACACTTTCCCGCTGCTCCCACTCTGATTGAAACCTTCTGGCTGATCCATATAGACGCACTCTTCAAAATTACCATTTAGAAAAGCCGTCTTTACGTCCATCTGCCAAATCTTATAATCATGGAAGGCGGCAATGGTAAGAAGGATCCGAATGGATTTGAGCATAGCCACTGGAGAAAAAGTTTCATCATAGTACAAACCAGGTCTTTGACGAAACCCTTTGCAACAAGTCTAGCCTTATAGGTTTCCACCTGTCCATCTACACCAATCTTCTTCCTGAAGATCCACTTGCATCCTATGGGTTTTACCTCATCTGGAGCAAAGTCCAAAGTCTATACTTTGTTGGTGTACATGGACTCCAACTCGGTCCGCATTGCATCCAGCCATCTTACTGAGTCGCCGCTCTTGATGGCCTGCTGGAAGCTAGTAGGTTCATCATTATCAATGACGCAATCTTCTCTATCCCCGTCTATGAGAAAACCGTAGTATCTCTCAAGTGGATGAGATGGCCTACTACTCCTGCGGAGGGGTGCGGGAATGTCCTGTTCTTCTTGAACTTCTAGTTCTACCAAACTTTCAGTAGTAGTTTGTGGTTCTGGAATTTCTTCCAGTTCTATTTCTCTCCCACTTGTTTCCTTTTCTAAAAACTGTTGTTCTAGAAAATGGGCATTACGAGAAACAAAAACCTTTTGTTCCTCTGCGTAATAGAAAAAATACCCCTTAGAGTTCATTGGATATCCCACAAACTTACACTGCACTGATCGTGCCTCGAGTTTGTCCGCATGCTTCTTTTTAACAAAAGCTGGACATCCCCATATCTTCAGATACTGAAGATAGGGTTTCTTTCCACTCCACATCTGATATGGTGTGGTAGGCACAGTCTTGGTAGGAACCCTGTTCAAAAGATATGCAGTTGATTCAAGTGCATAACCCCAGAAAGATCGCGGTAACTCAGCATTACTCATCATGGAACGTACCATATCCAATAGGGTTCGGTTCCGTCTCTCCGATACACCGTTATGTTGTGGAGTGTATAGAGGAGTAAGCTGAAAGAGAATTCCTTTCTCTTTTAGGTAACCCAGGAACTCGGCACTTAAGTATTCACCATCTCGATCAGATCTCAGTGTCTTGATACTTTTGCCGGTTTGGTTTTCTATTTCATTCTTATATTCTCGGAATTTCTCAAAGGCCTCGGATTTATGTTTCATCAAGAAAATGAATCCATACCTAGAGTAATCATCCATAAAAGTAACGAAATATGAAAAACCGCCTCTTGCATGTATAGACATTGGACCACATATATCGCTGTGTATGAGTCCTAAGAGCTCGCTCGCTCTTACACCATGTCCAGTGAATGTAGTCTTTGTCATCTTTCCTTTGAGACATGATTGATAAGTGGAATAAGATTGATATTCGAACGGATCCAAATATCCTTCTCTATGTAACTTAGTTAACCTTGTCTCATTGATGTGACCTAGTCTACAATGCCATAAGAAAGCCTGATTTATATCTGGAGACTTTCTTTCTAGTGTGTTCTGTACATTGAAAATCTGTAATTGGTTTAACACGTATATACCGTTATCTAGTGTACCGGACCCAATCAAACCATGATTAAGGTGGATGTTAACAACATCGCTTACAAACGTAAAATCATAACCTTCTTTTGATAACAACGATACTGATATGATATTACACGTTAAACTGGGTACACAAAAACAGTTGCGCAAAACCAAAATATGTATCCAAGGTGATAATCCCCTACGGACACAGCACCCACGCTAGCTCCGTTAGCAACCTGGAGGGTCATATCACCAACCTTTAGCACTCTACGGTTTCTCAGTGCCTGCAATGAATTTCATATATGAGATCCTGATCCGGTATCCAATACCCAGAAAGTAGAGTTGGTTGATAGACAATTTTCAATTACAAACACACCTGAAGCCGAAGCCACAACTTGCTTCGGGTCCTGGTTCTTGGCAATCCAAGCTTTGCAATCCTTCTTCCAATGGCCTTTCCTGCGATAGTGGAAGCACTCGTCCTTCGCTACTACTGGCACTGCAACCTTTGCCTTTCTCCTGGCTTCCACCTTACCAACACCTCCTCTCGGTTTGGTAGGGGCCTTCTTCTTCCTTCCTTTGGCTTTTTCCTTGGACCTGGAAGAGGAAGCACCACGAACAAACAGAGCGGGTGTTTCCCTTGCTTTCTGCAAGGTGCCTTTTGCACTCCTCAACATGTTAAGGAGTTCTGGAAGTTCAACTTCTTTACCGTGAATGTTGAAATTCAAGATAAACTGGGCGTAGGTGGAAGGAAGGGACTGGAGAATCAAGTCTGTATATAGCTCGTTCTCTAATGTTGTCCCGAGGTCTGCGAGCTCTTCAATATAGCCAATCATCTTAAGGACATGTTCCCCTACAGATGATCCGATGGCCAGCCTCGACTGAAACAAGTTCTTCGAGGTCTCGCATCTAGCTATACGAGATTGCTTTCCATACAGTTCCTTGGTGTGGAGCTTTCCATACAGTTCCTTGGTGTGGAGAAATATGGATTCAAGGTCCATATTCTCGTGCCTCCTCTGATGTTCATTATTCATAGAGGCAAGCACGATGCAGTTGGCTTTCGCGCAGTCTATCTCCCAGGTCTTGCGGATTTCCTTATCTGCGACACTGGATTCAGGACCTGGGATGGCAGGGGCCTTAGTAGTAAGGACATACCCCAATTTGTCATAGGTAATTGCCACCTTAACATTCCGGAACCAATCTTTATAGTTTGGCCCTGTCAAAATATTTTTATCTAATAATAACTTAAGGTCTGTCATGTTCTGGGTCACTGCAATGAGAGAGAGAGGGAACACTTTAGCATGATGCTCTTGCAAGTTTAGAGTGGTTTTTAGTTTATCTAAACAGGATGGCTCCCACTGTTTCTCGAATCCCTCCTCAAACCAAAAAAGGAAGAACTAGTCAGGATTATTCTTACCGTACAATACTTGCTTAACCGTTCAGCCAGGCCGGTGTCGGTACTTCGAGGGAGGTTTTACGACACTTTTGCGAAGTTCCTTAATTAAATAACCTCTTTTTTCTGGGGGCGTAGCCCCGCTGACACCTTTCTCGACACCTACTTGGTTTATAGTATTGATCGTTAAGTGACGAATCTCCTGATGAGTAGCGGATACTCACAGTAGGATCGGGATCTAAATATCATCGTGTGATAAAGCTGAAGGAATCCTACCAAAATTATCACACTCCAAATGGTATGCAACTCTTAGCAAATTTCAGTTTCTTTAGAAATTCCCGATATCAATTTCTGCCCCATGCTCTTATGACCTTGGCATTAGTCAAAATGTCATAAGTCACATGTCAAGTTCTACCCATCATTATCTTGTTAATTTGAACCCATCCGTACATACCCCTGACGTTGGCCAAATAGCAATACGACTGTCCCAAACTAACTCATCTATCTATGCAACAAATGAATACCCAGTAGCTACCAAACACTATGCCTTGGCGTTGGTCAAAATACATAGCTTGAATACTACTGAATACCCAAATGAAATGACGGAGGGCTACGAATGGTTTTGGCGAAACCGTGAACGTAGTGAACTTGATATGATCGAAAGAACCTGATAGCTTTTAAAAGGAGTGGTTTAGGCTCCGCAATTTAAAAAAAATATCTTCTGTTTTAAAATAACCGAGTGGTTTCTTTTAAACTGTTCCAACGATTCAACTTTGGTTTATTTTCTTTGCATTAATATAATGCGTCCCATCAATTAACCTATCATTGAAGAAAACAACGAAAATACAACGTCCTTTTATGCCATCCGCATTCGCCACTGGGCCCCGTCATTTACCCGTTAGGTTACTTAACTAACGACAAAGCGGGGGCTGGGTTAGCGCGGGTGTAAAACATAAGTAACGCCTAATAGATATCATATATAGATATTGTACATTCGTCAGACGCAATAATAGGCATTCCAGATCACAGATGAACATATTGGATTTTCTACGAATCCGCATTACTTTTGAGCCTGCAAAGAAAGACGGATTACACAGTCGCGATGAATAGCCAAAACCCCACCCTAGACCCCTACGGGTATGGCAAACTACCCGCCTAGTACCCGAAGTGAAGCGGTCTCTCTCAACGATGTGAGTAGGCCACTAAACACTTCAAAGTACCCGGTAGTATGTGCACCCCACCTTAGGTCTATCCTAGGAGCAGAAAACAGTAAATGAAATAATACAACGGTGGCTACAACCTCAACCCGGATGTGCCCCGCAAAATAATATTACAATAAATTACAATTTACATTTGAATGAAAGAAACACACGTCTCACATCCCCGGCTATCCATTCATGACAATCCAACAAGTTCACAATCACAAACCAGTAAAAACCATTACAGAAATGTGCAACTCCCTGCTAACCAACATACTAGCAGTTAGGGGAGGTTTACGAACACATTAAACACAACACAGATATAATCAAGTTAGCCAAATATCTTAGAATTTCGAGCAAGCAACACAAATGAATCTACTCCAAACAATTCTCTGTGTACATAAAACCTGAGCAGAAACAAATCATCCCAGAAAACACAACATCAACACAGAAGAATAACTGAGCAAATTTGGGTTGACTCGGAGTCAAATCGGCCGCGGATCCACGGCGGATCGCTAGGATCGGCCGCGGTTCCGTGGTGGTATGGCCGATTCACAGTCCCAAATTTCTTCACAATTCTTAAAAAAACCTGCTTGTATTTTTAAGGGTCCCTGAAAAATATTTAGACCCCGTTTTAAAATCGGCAGAAACTATGTGAAAATGTTGTTCTTTCGGGTTCGTTTTGCGATCGAATTTCTAACGACTTTGCTAACATGTTAGTTATGGTTTAGCTAGGCTCTGATACCACTGTAAGTCGACGTTAGACACCCCACATGATGCGGGGAGGCGGAATAGGTAAAACAATCATTTTGTTTAAGTTAACATCGACTAACTTTACGGATCTTTGCTAAACCATAACTAACAAATATCTAGAAGTTATTAACAACTATGATAGATGATTATACCTCAAGATTCTAGTCCTTCTTGTTCTTGTTGTTCACCTCCTCGTCGGCCTCCTCGATGTGATAGAAGATCCACCCGAGAGTTCCTTCTCCAAGCTTTAACCTCTCACTTGAGGTAACTAGGTGGCTATGATTGCTAATCAAGATAACATAGAGGATATAGAAATGGATTAGGGATCTATTAGTCTTTCTAACCCTTGGGATCTCAACACATGAAAGGATTAGGGTTAGGTCTTTGAAGAGAGAGAACTTGAGGAGAGAGAAAGTGTTTGTAATAATGAAATGAAAATATAACTCATTATGTATATAATGAAGCATAATAATTATCAAATAAATCATATAGATAATTACAACCATGCTTCATTTAATACAAATGAATGAATCATCTCATGAGTTATTAAGCAATAAATGCTTCAATAACTCATTTGGATGAATCACTTTATGAGTCACAAATTCATTTAATGTAAATTATACCTAAGCTCTCCACCTCACCTTTCTTCTAGAAGCTTCTCAACTAATTACGAGAATGCCCCTCCCATCCGTAAAAAAACGGAAATACTGAGACTGTATAAATCCAATAATCCAATACTAGAATCTGGCTTAAACTAAAGCCCGCTAGTATAAACTGTCCGAATATCGTACGTGCATAAATACACGTATGTGTCCGAACCCTGTCGTAAAACCATACGACCTCTATATCATTTCGCCTGAAGCAGGGAAACTCTCTGTGTGGGACTCTAAAGACTCGACACTACGCTGGCAGTGGGTTTAACCAATGGCCGCAAGCGGTACTAGTTGTATGTAACGGTCCCCAGGTAGATGTCGATAAGAAGGCCGATGAGGAAACCCATCCGAACTCCTACTGAGCCTGATGTGACAATCTCCGTACAGTCCGGTCTGTTCATCTAGGACTATCGCATATCGGGCCTAGGGGGCGGTAAGCGTCAGTCCCCTAAAAGCGGTATAAGTCGTGTCGGAGTGAAGCCCATTACACCTTGAGAGGCTACTGGAAAACTTACCAGTAAATCTCGCTTGCCCTAGCCAGGGACTTTGCGTAATGGCTCTCCAAACACAGCGCGATATCAACTCCTATTACCGGGAGAGACGAATCCTATCTAACCGCCACTGCCTCCAAGTGCTTCGGAACTGCACCCAACTGCTACCTGTTTGCACGACTCCTTTGAGCCGTGGTAGGGTAGCAATCTAAGAACAGTGGGAACACACTCGAGACGAAGCAGCAGTGTCAATTCTACGGACTATGCTGTAATCATGTCACCTGGGAACTGTTAACTGACGACGGGTATAATACCAACCAACAGTTCCCTGCGAGTCCTGTCCGGTCTACCCGTAACCCAACGAGCACCTGCATACTATCCCCAGTACGACGTACTGATGGCTGTGGGACATACCATCTCCCCTGCTGGGATGAGAAGCGTACACACTAGTCTACTTCGGAGTATCGATGCCCTGTCTCGATAATCCTACGACTAGGGACCTGAAAAAGGATGTGCTTATAGACTACCCAGCCCCACTAGTGTGACTGCTATCACAACGCTGGTAGTCAAGAAAGATCCTATGGGCTCTATCAATATGTATTCGTGATATGTTAAAAAGAAACATATACACATATTAAGATAGATTTAAACCAAGTAGCATACTACCATGTTGAGCAAGACTGTTAAAATAACTTTGAATATCCCAAGCTTCCATTAAGTAATATACAAGCTAGTATGATACAATAATGGCCCCTAGGGCACATACACTAACACATACTAGTGGGGTCTGGGTAGTCCAAGAGTACATCCTTCAATGTTCCTAGTCGTGGGAATATCAAGACGGGGCATCGATATTCTAGAGTAGACTAGCGTATATCTTCTCTGTTGGATATATGTATGCCCTAGAGGCCATTATATGATAGTGGATGTATCTATACATGTATATATATTCAGTATGCATTCTTGCTCGACATGATAGTATGCTATCTGGTTCTTCTTTATCTGACATGTTGACTTGATCATGCTTATTATTCACTAATACATGCTGATAAAGCCCTGAGGATATTGGCTTGACTGCTCTGATTATGATGGAGATCATACTAGTGGGACATTTGTAGTCTATAATCATATCCTGGAAAGTCCCTAGTCGAAGGTATATCGAGACGGGGCATTGATATACCAAAGTAGACTAGCGTATATGATACTAGACCCATGCGATGGGCGATGGATGTTCCCACATTCATCGATGTTTGACATCAAGATCATATACGGGTGCTCAGTGCTGACTGGGTACACTGGACGGACTCACCGAGAACTCCTATATGGAATTATATCTATCGTCGAATAGCAGTTCTCAGGTGACACTGGTACAGGTTAGTCGGTAGACCCGAGATCATCATAGAGTCTTGTGTGTTCTCCCACTGTACTTTGATTGCCACCCTACCACGGCTCTACTGAGTCGTGCAAACAGGTGGCCGTTGGGTACAGTCCCGAGACACACGAAGGCAATGAGCGATAGGAGGGGTTTCGTCTCTCCCGGTATTGGGAGTTGATGCTGTGCTATGCCCGACTGGTTATATCAGTAAGTCCCTGGCTAGGGCTACTGAGATTTGCTGATAAGTGTTATCGGTAGTTTCTCGATCTGTTATAGACCATTCACCGGCATGACTTATTGAGTTATTAGGGTCGACGTGACCATCCCTAGGCTCGATATGCAGCATATCTGACGAAGAGACCGGACTGTACGATAGTGTTGCCGGTTGGCTCGACGGGAGTTGTAGCAGGTTCGCTTGTTTTCTTCTGATCGCTCAATACCCGGGTAGCCGTTACGTTTAGCTGACCGCTTGCGGCTTGGGGGACTTGATATGATCATTACCCTCTGCCGGTGTATTGACGAGTCTTAGAGTCCCACAAAGGAGTTACCCAGTCCAGGCGAAACGTTGTGGTGCGCGTATGCGATATGCGCATGCACCCGATTAAAATGTGCGTATATGATATCGGACATTGATCGGGCGGCCTTCTTTTGGTGGGGTCATATGAGATATGACCGGATTGATAAATCAAGTGTTGATTTATCATTTAACCATTAGTTTTCTCACTTAAAACCTTTCATGGACATGATGGATGTATGCAAGTGTGTATATGTTTTTTTCTTTCTATCTAGTTTCATGCACATGTGGATGTGCATACATGCATACACACATACACCCATCTATCATGGTTGTTAGTACATGGAAATGGTGGCAATATAAGACTCACACCATAGATTAAGTGATGGTTTTTTATTTAATTTTGGATTTAAAACAAATTGAAAAGAAAAGGATAATCTTTGTTAGCTTCTACATTCTTCTTCTAACCTAACCTTGCTCACCTACCACTAACCTTGGGTTATCCTTCTCTTTATCATTTAAAAATCAAGTTAAATTAACTCTCCATCACTTAATCATGGTTGGGTGTAAGAAGGAATAAAATATAAATGGTTATATTTCATTTCTTTTTCAAGAGTTATCTTTTTATCATTCTACACTTGCTAAAAAGAAAAGCCACCATCTTCATCCTCCTTCACCATTTGCTCTCTAGGTTTTTCTAGTGAGTTAAACACACTCAAAGAAAGGTTTTTGAAGTGAGATTCCAAACCACAACATCATTCTATGCAAGTTTAGCCAACTTGCTTAGAGTGTTCTCTTCGGTTTTACGAAGTCGCAAGCTTGGACGGAGAACTCCGTGGTGGATCGTCGTGGACGTAAGAGGACTTCAAGAGGACCTTCTTCCAACACCCAAGACACCAAAGAGTCCAGCTAAAGGGAGCTACAAAGGTTGTAGTCTCGAAACCCTAGTTTGATTCGCTTTTTCATTCGAAACCCTAATTTTCTAGGATCGATTCCATTATATGTTCGTTTAGCACCATAAAAATTTAAACTTTGGGACATGTGATGCTTCAAAACTCATCATAGGGTGCTAGGCAAACCTAAGATTGGTATCAGAGCCGACCTAGAACATTAGGCGACGCTTTTATGAAGTAAAAATCCCGATCGGACAAAAATACGACGCTTTTGGACCCTCTCTGGACAATTTTTAAAATTTGATGTTTTTCAGAATTAAAAATACTTAAAAAATACAGCAGGAAATTATAAGAATAACATTGAAATTTGATGACCTGAACAGTGTAAACCGCCGCGGAACCGCCGCATTTACTGGCTTAGGCCGCGGTTCCGCGGCCGTACGGAGGCATCATTGCATGAATTTTACACTGTTATTCTTAGGTTTTCTTGTACAGTGTTTTAGGTATGTTTAATCTGAATATTGTACTGTTTTTCTGGAGATGGTTTTCGACGCATAGATTTGATCGGTATTTTCATTTCGTAGTTTTTCCGGGTAAATTAGAAAGTATTGAAGTGTTTGAACGAGTATCATTTGCTCACTATTCACGGGGTTTAAATATTTTGGAGATACGTGCAAGTCTTTTTGTGGTGGTCCCTCTAAAAGTCAACAAACCTTAACTCGATTATGTGACCGTCTTGAACTGCCTTTTGAACCTTAGGGTTTGGGGCAGTACAGCGTGCCACATGTGAGGCGTTGGCTTGACCCTTCTACGGCTGGACCGCTACTACTGTGTCACATTCCGGATTTTTGAACCCTGCTCAAGTGTTGAGCTTTAGTGAATCTTGAGTACTTGATCGTTCGTTCGAAAAACTTTAATACTGTCTGTTTATCTGGAATGTGATACAATATGTGGAATTCATATAGTTTAGGCATGAAATACGAAATATGTGATATTTCGCATTTATGATGTCTAAAGAGAATGTGGATTCCAAATATTGTAGTTTTACACTTTCTTTTCTGTGACCGTAAGTGTAGTATGTACGATATCGCCGGTTTCGTTGCTATACATCAACGACAATTGGTGTATGCATACTTACTTACGTTGATGATATGAGATATTATGTGTTGATGAGATATGATGTGCAGGATTGTCGCAATTGAATAGCCGGGGTTTTTTTTATGTGAGATGAGAGTTTTATATTTTCATTCATGTAAATTCTAATGTAATGTAATATTCTTTTTTTTTTGGGGCACTTCCGGGTTGAGGTTGTGTCACCAGTATTGTATATTATTTACTTTTCCGCATTAGGATGGACCCAAGGAGGGGAGCACATGTGACCGGGTTCTGGGGTTCAGTGGGAGGCCATCTCGAGGAGTCGAGACCGGGTCTCCTAAACTCCAGAATTGGCAGGGTCACTTGCCGCTCTCGTAGGGGTCCAGGGTGTGGGCTTGGCTATTCATCGCGACTGTGGAATCCGTATTTTCTATTCTGGCTAAATACTAAATACGGACGTCCTAGTATATCCCACGTTATATCTATATTTCTGCTGTCTGTGTTCTGTGATATCTGAGACGAATGACATATTATATATATGATATATAGTAGACGTTGCTTATGTTTTACACCCGCGCTAGTCCCGTCCCGGTATGCCGTTAGTTAAGTAACCTAACGGTGCATAACGGAACATTGCGGCGAATGCGGATGGCATAAGCGTACGTGTTATTTTCGTTTCTTTTCTGTGATTGGCTTAAGGACTTAAATGATGGGATTACATTAATGTGATAAATGTAAAGAAAATAAACCTAAAAAGATGTTGTAGAATCGGATTTGAAAAACCACTCGGCTTTTTATGAAAAAGCTATATTTCAAAACTACGGAGCTTAAGCCACTCCTTTTGAAAACCATTTGATTCTACAACGATATCAAGTTCAAAGCGTTAAAGATTTTCTTAAAAATCATCCGCAACCCTCCGTCATTTTAGGAAGTAGAGTACTTAGTATTCGTTCTACGTTTGTTGACTATAGTTAAGGCGTAGTGTACGGTAGCTAAGTGATGTCTTCCTACATTGCATATGATGCAGATTAATTAAGACATTCTTATGAATTTGTTGACCTTAGTTAAGGGTCATATGAGTGGGTCTAATTAATCAAGAAATGACGGGTAGAACTTGACTGGTGCTTATGATTTGTTGACCTTAGTTAAGGTCATAAGTGCCAGGGGTAAAAACCACATCGGGAATTTCAATAGTTGAAATTTGCAATGAGATTGCATACCTTCCATGTGATGGTTGGATCCTGATCCCACTGTGGGCAATAGTTGCTCCTAGGAGAGTTTTACAATTTACAATTAGCTAACTCATTAGGTGTCTAGAAAGGTGTTAACGGGGCTCCGCCTCTGGGAAAACGAGGTTTACTCTAATTAGGTCCGTGCGAAAGCACGGGGAACCTCCCTCAAGTACCGACACTGGCCTGGCTGAACGGTTAGCGAAGTTGTAGACTGTAATTAATCCTGGCTAGTTTTTCTTTTTAAGGTTTGAAAGAAAAACTCGATAAAAGTAGTGGGAAATATCGATTAGACAAGGAAATAACCAATCTGATCTATGCAAGAGCTTTCGCTGAGTGTATTCTTTTCTCTCTCTTAATGGCAGATACCCATGACTGGACTCAAGCTTTTACTAGATAAAAACAAACTGAATGGGACCAACTATAAAGACTGGCTGAGGAATCTGAAAATCGCCTTGACTTATGATAAAGTATCATATGTCCTCACGGCTTCAGCCCCGCTCGTCCCTGGTCCAAAATCCTCAGTTGCGGACATTGAAGTCCGCAAGACATGGGACGCTGACTGTGCCACGGCCACATGCCTCGCGCTTGCATCGATGGATAACACACATCAAAAGCAGCACGAGGACATGGACATTCACGGTATATTGCTCCATACAAAGGAGTTGTATGGGGAGCAATCCCGCGTATTACGATACGAAGCATCAAAGAAATTGTTTCAGATGCGAATGGCCCCTGGCACACCAGTAGGAGACCATGTTCTGAAAATGATAGCTCTTATAGAAGAGCTTGAGGACCTTGGATGGACGATGGACAATGAACAATATATAGATATTATTCTGCAGTCCCTCCCCTCCACCTTTGCTCAGTTCATAGTGAACTTCAACATGCATGGCATGGAGAAGGACCTCCCTGAACTCCTTAATATGTTAAGGAGTGCAGAGAGCACTATGAAGTTAGCAAAAACTCCCGTTATGACTATTGGACAGTCTTCCTCTTCTCTCCCGAAAGCCAAGGCCAAGGGAAAGAAAAAGAAGAAACCTACTAATCCTAAGGGCGGAGTTAAAAAGGTGAAGGGAAAGGGAAAGTCCAAGGCTGGAGACTCGGGGAAGGGCGAATGTTTTCACTGCCACAAGACGGGACATTAGAAGCGCAACTGCTCGGAATACTTGAATCTCAAGAAGAAGCATGTTGATGCTTCTGCTTCTGGTGCGTTTGTGACTGAAAACTGTTTTTCTATAAACTTTGCTTCCTGGGTATTGGATACCGGTTCAGGTTCTCACATTTGCAATTCTATGCAGGGGCTGAGAAATAGCAAGGTTTTGAAGACAGGTGACCATACTCTCCGCGTTGGAAATGGTTCCAATGTACATACAGTCGTAGTGGGAGAGTATCACTTGGGGTTGCCATCTGGATGTATTTTGGTTTTGAATCCATGTTATTTTGTACCAAGTATGCTATGTAATATAATATCCGTTTCTTTGTTGGACAATGAAGGGTATAATTTTGTATTGCAGAACAATGTTATGAACATTAACCTGAATCAAATGTTGGTTGGGTATGGTACGCTTAACAACGGAATATATGTCCTAAATCAACACACAGTTTTCAGTATACAACACACTAATAAAAGAAAACTTTCAGAACTAAATGAAGCTTTTCTTTGGCACTGTAGACTTGGTCATATTAACGAAACAAGACTAAACAAGTTACACAAAGATGGATATTTAAATTCTTTTGAATATAAATCTTATGCGACTTGCCAGTCTTGTATCAAGGGTAAAATGACCAAAACTCCGTTTACCGGACACGGAGAAAGAGCTACTCAGCTCCTGGGACTCATACATAGTGATGTATGTGGGCCAATGTCTACACAGGCTAGAGGCGGTTTTTTGTACTTCATTACATTCACTGATGATTTCTCAAGATTCGGTCATGTATTTTTATTAAAGCACAAGTCCGAAGCTTTTGAGAAATTCATTGAATATAAACAAGAAGTAGAAAAACAAACCGGCTTGAGTATCAAGATGCTTCGATCAGATCGAGGTGGTGAGTATCTCAGTGTAGAATTTGCAAACTTCTTGAAAGAGAATGGGATTCTCTCTCAGCTCACTCCTCCTTACACACCACAGCACAACGGTGTGTCAGAACGAAGGAATAGGACCCTATTAGATATGGTCCGGTCCATGATGAGTGACGCTGAGTTACCCGTCTCGTTTTGGGGGCATGCATTGGAGAGTGCAGCGTTTCTACTGAACAGGGTTCCAACCAAAGCCGTGTCCACCACACCATATGAGATATGGCATGGGAAGAGACCATCTCTTAAGAGAATTAAGATTTGGGGTTGCCCGACCTATGTTAAAAAGCAGAATCCGGACAAACTCGAGACACGGTCAGTCTTATGTAACTTTGTGGGATATCCAACGAATTCTTATGGATATCTATTCTACCACAAAGAGGAACAAAAAGTGTTTGTTTCTCAGTATGCCACATTCTTGGAAAAAGAGTTTTTCACAGATAAAGATGATGGCAAGGTGGTGGATCTAGAAGAGGTTCTAGAGACACAAACTACAAATGACGATTTGGTTGAACCGGCTGTTGCAGCAGAAACTGAAGAACCTCGGCCACTCCGTAGGTCTGGTAGGACTTCTCGCCCACCGGAGAGGTACTACGGTTTCCTCATTGATGGTAACGGAGAAGATTGCATCATGGATGATGATGATCCTACCAGTTTTCAGTATGCTATCACGAGTAAAGACTCTGTGAAGTGGCTGGATGCCATGAGATCCGAAATGGAGTCAATGTACACCAACAAAGTGTGGACTTTGGACGTTGTACCCCCTGGGGTAAAACCTGTAGGGTGCAAATGGATCTTTAAAAGAAAGATTGGTGTAGATGGGCAGGTGAAGACCTATAAGGCAAGACTTGTGGCGAAGGGTTTTCGTCAAAGACCAGGTTTGGACTATGACGAGACTTTTTCTCCCGTAGCCATGCTTAAATCCATTCGGCTCCTACTTGCTATTGCTGCTCACTACGACTATGAAATCTGGCAGATGGACGTTAAAACCGCGTTTCTAAATGGAAATTTAGAAGAATGCGTTTATATGGATCAGCCAGAGGGCTTCATTGATAGTGGGAGCAGCGGGAAAGCATGTAAATTGCTTAAATCCATATATGGGTTAAAGCAGGCATCACGGAGTTGGAACATCTGTTTTGATGATGTCATCAAAGAGTTTGATTTCATCAAAAATCCAGATGAACCTTGTATTTATAAGAAGGCTTTAGGGAGAGCTGTCACATTCCTCGTATTGTATGTGGACGACATTCTTCTGATAGAAAATGATATTCCTATGCTACAGTCGGTCAAATCTTTCTTATCACTAAGGTTCTCCATGAAGGACCTGGGTGATGCCACATACATTTTGGGCATAAGGATCTATAGGGATAGATCCAAAAGGTTATTAGGATTGTCCCAAACCAGGTATATTGACACCATCCTAAAAAGGTTTAGTATGGAAGATTCCAAACGGGGTGCCTTACCCGCTTGCCATGGGGTCACTCTCTCTAAGGATTCTTGCCCAAAGACCGATGAAGAGAGAGCTCGCATGAGTATTATACCCTATGCTTCGGCAGTAGGATCTATAATGTATGCGATGTTATGTACACGCCCAGATGTAGCTTACGCACTTAGTGTTGTAAGCAGGTATCAATCCAACCCAGGGGAGAATCACTGGACAACAGTGAAGAACATTCTTAAGTACTTGCGAAGGACTAAAGAATTGTTCTTGGTGTATGGTAATGGAGATCTCCAAATGGAGGCCTTTACCGATTCGAGCTTCCAGAGCGATAAGGACGACAGCAAATCTATCTCTGGGTTTGTATTTACCCTCAATGGAGGGACGGTGAGTTGGAAGAGTTCCAAACAAGATACCGTTGCAGACTCTACGATGGAAGCTGAGTACATTGCTGCAAATGATGCCGCCAAGGAAGCCGTATGGATGAAGAAGTTCGTCTCGGAGCTAGGAGTAGTTCCAACCATTATTGATCCAATACCTTTGTATTGTGACAATAATGGGGCTATGGCGTTAGCCAAGGAGCCCAGATCCCATCAGCGGTCCAGACACATCCTGAGGCGTTTTCATTTGATCCGGGAGATTGTTGATCGCCGCGAGATCGAGATTAGGAGGGTAGACACAAAGAATAACACCGCGGATCCATTCACCAAGGCCCTCCCTCAGCCGCAGCATGAGCGACTTTTTGAGATGTTGGGTATGAGATACGCCAATAACTGGCCTTAGTGCAAGTGGGAGATTGTTGGATATATGTATGCCCTATAGGCCATTATATGATAGTGGATGTATCTATACATGTATATATATTTAGTATGTATTCTTGCTCGACATGATAGTATGCTATCTGGTTCTTCTTTATCTGACATGTTGACTTGATCATGCTTATTATTCACTAATACATGCTGATAAAGCCCTGAGGATATTGGCTTGACTGCTCTGATTATGATGGAGATCATACTAGTGGGACATCTGTAGTCTATAAGCATATCCTGGAAAGTCCCTAGTCGAAGGTATATCGAGATGGGGCATTGATATACCAGAGTAGACTAGCGTATATGATACTAGACCCATGCGATGGGCGATGGATGTTCCCACATTCATCGATGTTTGACATCAAGATCATATACGGGTGCTCAGTGCTGACTGGGTACACTGGACGGACTCACCGAGAACTCCTATATGGAATTATATCTATCGTCGAATAGCAGTTCTCAGGTGACACTGGTATAGGTTAGTCTGTAGACCCGAGATCGTCATAGAGTCTTGTGTGTTCTCCCACTGTACTTTGATTGCCACCCTACCACGGCTCTACTGAGTCGTGCAAACAGGTGGCCGTTGGGTACAGTCCCGAGACACACGAAGGCAAAGAGCGATAGGAGGGGTTTCGTCTCTCCCGGTATTGGGAGTTGATGCTGTGCTGTGCCCGACTGCTTATATCAGTAAGTCCCTGGCCAGGGCTACTAAGATTTGCTGATAAGTGTTATCGGTAGTTTCTCGATCTGTTATAGACCATTCACCGGCACGACTTATTGAGTTATTAGGGTCGACGTGACCATCTCTAGGCTCGATATGCAGCATATCTGACGAAGAGACCGGACTGTACGATAGTGTTGCCGGTTGGCTCGACGGGAGTTGTAGCAGGTTCGCTTGTTTTCTTCTGATCGCTCAATACCCGGGTAGCCGTTACGTTTAGCTGACCGCTTGCGGCTTGGGGGACTTGATATGATCATTACCCTCTGCCGGCGTATTGACGAGTCTTAGAGTCCCACAAAGGAGTTGCCCAGTCCAGGCGAAACGTTGTGGTGCGCGTATGCGATATGCGCATGCACCCGATTAAAATGTGCGTATATGATATCGGACATTGATCGGGCGGCCTTCTTTTGGTGGGGTCATATGAGATATGACCGGATTGATAAATCAAGTGTTGATTTATCATTTAACCATTAGTTTTCTCACTTAAAACCTTTCATGGACATGATGGATATATGCATGTGTGTATATGTTTCTTTCTTTCTATCTAGTTTCATGCACATGTGGATGTGCATACATGCATACACACATACACCCATCTATCATGGTTGTTAGTACATGGAAATGGTGGCAATATAAGACTCACACTATAGATTAAGTGATGGTTTTTTATTTAATTTTGGATTTAAAACAAATTGAAAAGAAAAGGATAATCTTTGTTAGCTTCTACATTCTTCTTCTAACCTAACCTTGCTCATCTACCACTAACCTTAGGTTATCCTTCTCTTTATCATTTAAAACTCAAGTTAAATTAACTCTCCATCACTTAATCATGGTTGGGTGTAAGAAGGAATAAAATATAAATGGTTATATTTTATTTCTTTTTCAAGAGTTATCTTTTTATCATTCTACACTTGCTAAAAAGAAAAGCCACCATCTTCATCCTCCTTCACCATTTGCTCTCTAGGTTTTTCTAGTGAGTTAAACACACTCAAAGAAAGGTTTTTGAAGTGAGATTCAAAACCATAACATCATTCTATGCAAGTTTAGCCAACTTGCTTAGAGTGTTCTCTTCGTTTTTACGAAGTCGCAAGCTTGGACGGAGAACTCCGTGGTGGATCGTCGTGGACGTAAGAGGACTTCAAGAGGACCTTCTTCCAACACCCAAGACACCAAGGAGTCCAGCGAAAGGGAGCTACAAAGGTTGTAGTCTTGAAACCCTAGTTTGATTCGCTTTTTCATTCGAAACCCTAATTTTCTAGGATCGATTCCATTATATGTTCGTTTAGCACCATAAAAATTTAAACTTTGGGACATGTGATGCTTCAAAACTCATCATAGGTTGCTAGGCAAACCTAACATTCTCGACCTATGTGATGGGCGATGGATGATCCCATATCCATTGGTATTTGACATTAGAGATGGTATGCGGGTGCTCAGTGGTGACTGGGTATACTGAACAGATTCGCCGAGAACTCCCAGATGGTATTATACCTCACATCAGATGGCAGTTCTCTGGTGACACTGGTACAGCTTAGTCTGTTGACCCGAGATCGTCATGGTGTCTTATGTGTCTCCCACCGTGCTTTGATTTCCACCCTACCATGGCTCTACTGAGTCGTGCAAACAGGTGGTTTTTGGGTACAGTCCCGATTCACATGGAGGCAATGAGCGATAGGAGGGGATTCGTCTCTCCCGGTATTGGGGGTTGATGTTGCGCTATGCTCGATTGGCCATAACTGGAAATCCCTGGCCAGGGTTGATGTGATTTACTGGTAAGTGTTATCAGTAGTTTCACGAACGTTATGGACCTTACATCGGCATGACTTATCAAGCTACTGTGGTCTGACGTTTACCACCCCTAGGCAAGATATGCGACATATCAGACGAACAGACCGGACTGTGCAGTAAGTGTTACTGATTGGATTCGTAGGAGTGTGAGCGGGCTTGCTCATTGATCTTCTGATCGCTCAATACCCGGGTGGCCGTAACGTTTAGCAGACCGCTTGCGGCTTGTGGGTGACTGATATGATCACCACCTACTGCCGGCGTATTGACGAGTCTTTAGAGTCCTACATAAAGGTTTCCTGGCTCAAGCGAAATGAAATAGGAGCGCATATGAGATATGTGCGGGACCGAGAATAATACCAGTATGTGATACTGTATTCTATTCTCGCGATTTGTATCATCGGTCGGTTATATGCGATATAGCCCGTTTACCGAATCAAGTGTTGATTCGATATATTGATACACTAGATATTAGTCGGTTATATGCGATATGACTGGATCATTAAATCAAGTGTTAATGTATAATTATATATTTGATGTATTACTTTAGATTAACTAGTATTTGTTCACTTAAGATTGCATTTCTCACTTGATGTACACATAATGTATATGTGATATATAATTGTGTGCATGTTTGTATCATGTTTGATGATACATGCAAACTTGGGTGTATGAGTGACTTATACCATATTTAAGTTAGTGGAAAAGATTTATATTTATTTTGTAATTCAAAATTAGTATGCACTTTGTCATGCTTGAAGCTTCATGAAGCTTTTAGCATCATTTGACCAAGTCCACTAACTTTGTCTCACTAAAGATATTTATTAACCAAACCACTAACTTCAACTATGGTTTAGTCTCTACAAAGGTTAACTCACCCATGGTTGCATCATGATAAACTTCACTTATTATTCTTTTATCATTATTCATTATTCTTTCTTTTCTTCTTCTTCTTCTTCATCAAGAAGAAAAAGTTTGCTAGAAATTTTCTAAGTGAAGAAATAAAGTGAGAAATCAAAATCTAAAGTGAACCCATTTCCTATTTCATCATCCTCTACTACTTGCCATTTAGTTTAGGGTGTTCTCTTCACAAAGATCTTGACCTAGTGAAGATGGAGCTTGAGTTTGAGTCTCCTCGACGTAGATCATCTTCGGCCTCGAAGTCAACGAGCTAGCCCGTTCATTTCTCCGAGGAATCATCGCTAGAGTCCGGGATCTCGATGCTCGCAGCGAAGGACGTCAACATGGAGCTTTAGAAGTGAAGGACCGGATCTACAAAGGTTGTATTTTCATTCACTTCTCTTTGTAATGTTAGATTACTTGTTTTGTTACCCTAGTTTTCTAGTAGTATCCTTGGTTGATTGCTTAGCACCCCCTTTTAATTTTTGTTGTGGCATGTGTGATGCTTGCAAACCCTAGGCTAGGTGCTAAGGAATCCCAACATGGTATCAGAGCCTAACTAGAAACTTAGACGATGCTAAGATAATACGAAACGAAAAACCCCGTAAAATACGATTTTGGAAAGCCCATGATTTTGCTCTCTGGAAAATTTTTAAAAAGTGGCCTAAAAATTATTTAAACAACTGCAGACTGAAGTACTGGAGATTCTAAGAACACAGAGGTAATACGAGGGGGGTGCTCGGACCTAGGCCGGCGACAGAGCCAATTTTTCCGGCGTCGCCGACCCCTTAGGCTCCCCTCCCCGTCGTATAGCTCCTGTGATCTTTTACTCCTATTCTGGGGTTTCTGGTATTGTTTGTTTGGTCCAGATTTTCATGTGATGATAATTGTGTTATGGACTCTTTGCAGAGTATTTCGTATTCATATTTTTAGCATTGTATTGGTAACCTAGACCATGTTTAACACTTTGAACGAAATTCAAACTTCACCCCATGACCCCCTCTGAAATTTCCAAGTGTTGGAACTTTTCTAAGTTAATTGTATTCAATGTTCGTGCGAGTAACTCTATGGACCCTCTAGAAGAACATATAAACCTTAACTCAATCCTGTGCCCTCGGAACCGCGGTTTGAACCTTAGGGTTTGCCGTGGTTCCGCGGTGTCATAGGTGAGACGTTGGTTTACCCCTTTTACGGCTGGATCATAGGTACTGTGGCACGTTTTGGGTACTTTAACTTCGCTCAAGTGTTGAGCTCATTGGGAGTTATGGGGATTTGTTGATTCGTTCGAAACGTTTAACATAGTCTAGTATATTGTGAAGCAATACTTGGAATCAACAACATTTGAATTTTATAAGTCTAGCAACTAAGTCTCATTTGATCGGTTGCCATGGGATTTTGATGCGATCAAAAGTCCGTCGCAATCATTTTGTGTATTCGGATACTCGTCGGGTAACATTACTAGATAGCTATGCCCCAAAACACCGACCAAGTGACTATAGGAGAACTTCGTTGCCAAAAAGCATCCGTCCGGGTGCTCACGGCCGCGGTGTTCCGCCTAAGTGTACTTCATCGTCGGTATCGGGGGGTGCGGCCGTCTACTAAAGTTTCCGACGAGCATTCGATCGGAATGTCGGGAATCTTGTTGAATTGCCCGACTGATTATTGGAAAGTGTTTTCAATATCGAGACTAAAATGTGGGGTTTGTAATTGTTAGGCATGTGATGTCTAAGGAATTCATTTGTTAGGCATGAAATCCGCAATATGAGATATTACAGGTTTATGATGTCTAAGGTGGTTGCGGATTCCAACTGTTGTAGTTTTCATTTTCTTTTCTGCGACCGTAAGTGTAATATGTGGAGTATCGCCGGTTTCGTTGCTATACGTCAACGACAATTGGTATACGCATATTTACTTACGTTGATGACATGTGATGTTATGTGTTGCTGGATATGTTATATTGGATCGTCGTGTTTGAATGGCTGGGGTTTTTTATGTGAGATGAGTGTTTTTCATTTTCATTCATGTAAAAACTTGTATGTAATATTCTTTTATTGGGGCACTTCCGGGTTGAGGAAGATGTCACCGTTGATGTATATTATTTACTTTTCCGCATTAGGATAGACCCAAGGAGGAGAGCACAAGTAACCGGGTTCTAGGGTCCAGTGGGAGACCATCTCGAGGAGTCGAGACCGGGTCTCCTAACTCTAGAATTGGTAGGGTTGCTTGCCGCTCCCGTAGGGGTCTTGGGATGTGGGTTTGGCTATTCATCACGACCGTGGAATCCGTGTCTTATATAGGCTCAAAATAAAACACGGACATCCTAGTATATCCAATATTTCATATGTTGTTTTCCGCTGCGTTATTTGTGATGTGATCATGTGATATGTTCAGATAGATACTGTATATAGTATATATGATATATTATATAGACGTTGCTTATGTTTTACACACGCACTAGCCCTGCCCCGCTATGCCGTTAGTTACCTAACCTAACGGCGCATAACGGGACATCGAGGCGAATGCGGATGGCATAAGCGTACGTTGTATTTATCTATGATGTTTAGGTGACTTAAATGATGGGACATTATTAATGAGATTAATGAAAGAAAATAAACCTAAAAGATGTTGTGGAATCGAATTTCAAAAAATTAGGTAGCTCTAGTTGTTGCTTTGCACAGCGGTGTTCCTTGTAGAACATCCAGCACCTTATTCGATAATGAAAGAACCGAGATCCCTTCACCGGGAGTGACCTCTTTAACAATAATTAGCAGATGCTACAACCTTCTGTTGGGATGCGGCGGCGCCCCGGCCGTCAAACCGACGCCAAATGCGGAACAAAAACTTTTTACAAACCCGGCACTACCGCAACCAAATACCCGGATTGTTCCATTAACCATAAACTAGCAATATGTAAAAGGAGTTAGGAAAGATTATACCGATCGATCCGTGTCCTTCGGTCTTCAATCTGCTCCCCTAGCTTGTTGCGGCTGTCCCGGTGAAATCCGCTTTTCGATCTTGCTCGTTGAGGAAGCACCACGTTGAAGAATCTTTATACGGGCTCCCGTCTCGAACTGAGGCAACTCGGACATGAAGTTCGCTAGCCGATATGTCCAAGATGAAGTAGAGAAGAGTGTAGGATAGTTTGTCTCAAGACACCCGACGAATCGGGTGGAGGTAAATTGGAGTTGCCATATTGGATGATGAAGTGAGCACAAAATTTTTTTCTTGAAGAAAAAGAATGAGCTTGGAATTTTCATGAGCTCGGACACTTGAAGGAAGCTCTCTGTGGTTTTGGCCAAGTTGGAGTGAATGAAAAAGGCAGCCCAAAAAACCAAGTGGTGAGGGAATATATGTTTAGATTAATATACTCACAAAAATAAAACCTTCCACCAAAACATTTCCTCCACCACAACCCCCCCCCGGCAATTAAAGAAATCTCCTCATATTAAAATCCAAGCACTCACTCATCTCCACCTCACCACAGAAAACACCCTGCACTTTTAGCATTGCGAAAATTACAAGCCCCTCATAGAATACCATCAGCCAATAGCCCCAAAGCCCATCACCAAGCCATGCCCTTGCCCATGCTCATTAAATGCAGCATGGGCAGCCCCAGCACAGTGCAGGAAGGTCAAGGTCAAGGTCAAGGTCAAGAGACGGAAAAGGAAACTGACAACTCCAGAAGCAATCCCGTAACGAATTATGAGATTTCCCCTCAACTGTAAATACATACCCGCATTTATATTCCAACCGAATACGAATGCAAAGAGATAAAATTATTCTTACAGTATAATACTAGGATCCGGTTTAAACCAAAGCCCGCTAGTATTATCCGTCTGATCATGATCCGTGCACAAGTGCACGGATATGATCGAACCCTGCCATATTGCCATACGGCCTCTACAACGTTTCGCCCGAACTTGGGAAACTGTATGTGGGGGACTCTAATGACTCATCAATATACTAGCACTGGGTATAACCACTAGCACGTCAGAGGTACTAGCTGTACGTAACGGTTGTCTATGTATTGATCGGAAGGGAAGCTAACGAGCGAACTCATCCAGAAACCTTAATGTGCCTGACAGTGACAATATCCGTACAGTCCGGTCTGTTCGTCTATGAGTATCGCATATAGGGCCTAGGGGGCTGGTAAACGTCAGACCCCCAATAGCGGTATAAGTCGTGTCAGAGAGTAGCCCAGAAAACCCTGAGAAACTACTGGAGTACCTACCCGTAAATCTCGATTACCGTGGCCAGAGATTTCGTATAATGGCTCTCCTAAACACAGCGCGATCTCACCCCCAATACAGGGAGAGACGAATCCCTGACGATCCACTCACTGCCTCCATGTGGCTCGGGACTGTACCCAACTAAAACCTGTTTGCACGACTACTTTGAGCCGTGGTAGGGTAGTAATCAAAGCACAGTAGAAACTCACACGAGACAAATGACGATCTCAGGTCGATAGACTAACCTGTACACATGTCACATGGGAACTGCTATCTGACGATATGTATAATACCAACTAGCATGTTCCTGGCGAGTCCTGTCCGGTGTACTCATAACCCAATGAGCACCTGTATACATCTTAGGTGAACCAACTGACACCAATGGCTTATGAGACCGGCCACCGCCTCTCGTCGAGGTATCGACTGTATACACTAGTCTACTCTGGAGTATCGATGCCCTGTCTCGAAACTCCCATGACTAGGGACACTTTAAGGATGTGCTTATAGACCCCAGCTCCCAGGTATTTGATCGCCATCATACTGCTGGCAGTCAAGCAAGAATTCTATGGGCTCTATCAACATGCAATAGTGAACTAAAGCATGTACACGATGATAAAGACAAACCAGATAGCATACTATCATCTCGAGCAAGACTGTCCTATCGGTATAGGTCCTCCCTCAATCATTGCAATCACGTACCTGCGATCCAATAATTGACTTTGAAGGCACTATATCCAACAATCTCCTGCTTGCACTTAAGGCTAATTATTGCGATGTCGTGTACTCACAGCTCCTGTGATACCGAACATCCAACTCCTCTACTAATCAGTTTCACAAAGCTCGTTTGTAAAACTATTGTGTTCAAGAAATAGCCTCAGTGAGTGGATCCGCCCTGATGTTTCTTTCTATGTCTCTCTTTTTCTCAAGTTCGCGGAGAAAGCCATCTCCCAAATTGAGTATTACCCGTCTTAGAATATGTCTAGATATCTGATGGGACCTAGCTCACAAGTGAACTCCAAATCCAGCAAACTTCTTAGACTGTATCGTCAGCTGAAATTAATCAGTATCCTGCGCCATGCCTTCCTCAGTATCCGCCTGGACTACCTGTCTAAACTACTGCCCCTTGTCAGAGGGAAAACTATAACTCTGACAGTCACTCTGTCATTCGGGGCACCTTGGAAGCCTGGAGTGATAACTGTCTCCCGAAGGAGGTTGTCATTATCAAATCCCTAGAACAACCACTTATGTTCTAAAACTGCTTCCGAACATTTCTCCAGGATTGGATTAATATCAACTTATTGCATCTAGTGCAAAAACAACATCTGGTGTGGTACTTGACATCTCATGATCAACTCAATTGCCTAAGCAAGTGATCTACCAATCATGCACATCCCTCTCCCCTTTAGTCTGTAAGACACCTTTAGAGAGGATGACTCCATCACCTGCAGGTTCACCACCATGCCAGGAGTCGTTCATTCTAAAATACCTTTAGAATGCTGTCAAAGTACCCAGATTGGGAAACTACCCAAATCTAGATTTAAAACTATAGATCTAGTAACCAGATATACCTGATATAATATCCATATCCTATGTGGAGAAACTACTGTGTGACAACCATAGTATGACCGATAGTAGTATAGGAATTTTACTTCCTACTCTGTGTTTGTTATCCAAATACGAGGACATCACACCCTACTACCTTCTTAACAGATCTATCCCCTATTCTGATGAAGTCAAAGCCCATGACTGTCACATCAGAAATAGGTGATCTATCTCCGCTTTATCTGCTTTAGTCTATAAAAAAATATAATCTACTTGTCCACTACGCTTCCGCTGCTCCCACTGACTATAACAACCCTCTGGCAGAGTCATATACACGTGCACTTCTAAAACTAGAACGATGCTATACTCATCCTCCTGCCGGGTCTCATAGTCTGGAACAACAGTAATGGAAAGTCTGGGTAAACAAGAACCTCCCTGTCACCGTCCTTGAGGCTACCGGAGTATCTCTGTGGTGCCTGAGGTTACCCACCATATCTGTGGAGTGGCTAATGGAATGTCAATCCTGATTGAATCTTTAGGTCCTTTTAAATTTTCCGTGATCGTTTGCGGTTCTGGAATCTCTTCCAGTTCTACCATACTCCTACTATTGTTTTCTGAAAAAGTCCATTTTACTAAAACTGTGGCGAGTCAAGAATAATATCACTATTGATTTCCAGATGGTAGAAAATCAACCCTCGTTAAAGCCCGGGTTAACCCACAAACTGCCATTACAGAAACGTGCCTTGAGTTATCCAGAGTCTGGTTTTAAGCATAAGCCGGACAACTCTCTGTACCTTAACATCGTTAAGATAAGAACCATTCTATATAACATATAGAAACAAAGGCACTGATTTAATTGGAACCAGATTCAAATCATGCAGCTGTCTCCAGTGCATGTCAACTAAATGGAGAGAGGCCGATTAGCATTACTCAACTTAGGAGTGCATCCAATTATGAGTAACCTGAAAGAGAAGCAAGTTCTCAAAAACCATTACTATCAACTGTTAGTTATATGTGTGCCCTAGAGGCCATTACTGTACATACGATGTATATTGTAGTGGATGCTTGGACATATATATATAGGGAGGACTTTCTTGCTCGACATGATAGTATGCTATCTGGTTGTACTTTATCTTAACATGTACTCTGATTGTCTCTTTTGTTACATGTTGATAAAGCCCTTAGGATTTGTACTCGACTACTGGGACTATAATGAGATTATAATAGTGGGGCCACGGTGGTCTATGAGTACATCCTATAACTGTTCCTAGTCGAGGGTGTGTCGAGACAGGGCATCGATACATCAGAGTAGACTAGCGTATACGCATCTTGACCCATATGATGGGCGATGGATGATCCCATATCCATCGGTGTTTGACATCAAGGATGGTGTACGGGTGCTCAGTAGAGACTGGGTACACTGGACGGACTCGCCGAGAACTCGTAGATGGCATATACCTATTGTCAGATAGCAGTTCTCTGGCGACACTTGTACAGGTTAGTCTGTAGACCCGAGATCGTCATAGAGTCTTGTGTGATTCCCACAGTACTTTGATTTCTTCCCTACCACGGCTCTATTGAGTCGTGCAAACAGGTGGATTTTGGGTACAGTCCCGAATCATATGGAGACAGTGAGCGATAGGAGGGGTTTCGTCTCTCTCGGTATAGGGAGTTGATGTCGCGCTATGTTTGATCGGCTATAACACCTAAATCCCTGGCCAGGGTTCTCGAGGTTTACTGATAAGTGTTATCAGTAGTTCCTCGACCTGTTATGAATCAACATGACTTATAAAGTTACTGGGGTCTGACATTTACCACCCTTAGACTTCATATGCGACGTATCAGACGAAGAGACCGGACTGTACGTTAAGTGTTGTTTACAGGCTCGTAAGGGTTGTGATGAGTTTGCTCGTCGGCCACCTTTTCGTCATGTACCTGGGTAGCCGTTACGCACAGCTAGTGCCGCTGACGTGCTTGTGGTTAAATCTATTGCCAGCGTACTGACGAGTCTTTAGAGTCCCACACAGAGGGTTCTCTCGTTCAGGCGAAAGATGTAGAGACCGTAAGTTGTTACGGCTACCGTAAGGTGTTGCGGCAGGTTTTCGATTATGTTCGTGTAATTGTTACAGGAATAATAATCGGAAGAATAATACTGGCCGGATACCGGTATTATGTTATTGGATTAATGGTATTCATATTTTTACGGTATACGGTATACGGTATACGGAGGAGGGGTATTTTTGTAATTGTTACAAGAATACCTTCTAGAAGGTGCCACCTCATAATGACATAATAATGACATCATTTATTTTGTGAAAATAAATTAGTGAGGTGTAAATTAAAAGGTAAAAGCATGATAATGGGGTTGTTGTAGTGGAGGTACTATTAAAGCATGATACTTCTTTCATAATACATGCTTTAGTTAGTGCTATATTCTTTTTCATCATGCTTAAACTTTTTAATTATGAAATGCACTTATTCTCTCCTCCTTCTTCTTCTTATAAATACCTTCATATGAGATGTGAAATCAATGCATTCCAATCCTACACAAAAATATGATAAGTGTATCATAACAAGTGTATGAGAAAAGAATAAGAAGAAAGAAAGAAAATGATGGTTATCATTCTTCCTAGCTTAAACCCTCACATGAGATGTGAATCCAAAGCTTAGGATTTCAAGTTAATCCAATACACTTATCTCTACATCATCCTAGTGACCTCTTCTAGCAAAATTGGTCTCTAGGTTAAACTCTTGAGAAAAGTTTCTAGCTTGCACGAAAACTCTCGGGTGGATCATCTAGGTCTTCGGTGGCCGGAGATCGAAAACGTCGGCAACATCTTAATGAGCCAAGGAGTCCACCAAAAGAGGAGAAAGGAGAAAAGGAGTTGCATCCAAGAGAAGACCTGAAGGACCGTATCATCAAGGTATAATCCCTACATAGTAGATAAGATCTCTAGTTAGGGTTTACTAGTTATGGTTTAGACAAGATCTTCAGTTAAGTGCGTGTTCTATGGAAAGAAAATTTTCGTTCACTGCTTCCGCCGCGCCACAAGAGTTGTGGGAGCATGCAGCACTAACTTACAGTGGTATCAGAGCCTAACTAAACCATAATTAGATTGTTAACCAAAAGTTAGAAGCTCGATCGACAGTTTTTTCTCCCGAAAACTCGTATTCTGCCCTTGCTGCTGTCAGTTTTTGAAAGTATTCAAAAAATAATTTGACATGCCTTAAAAATACAAGCAGGTTTTTCTAAGAACACTGTAGAAATTTGGATGTCTAACTCGGCTAAAGCGCGGCGGATCCGCGGCCAAACACATGGTTTGGCCGCGGATCCGCCGCCGAGTCATGGCCGAGTCGACTCATTTTTCTTCACTGTTACTAAACTGAAGAATTAGGGTTTCTGGGATGTGTAGAATTGTACAAAGTTGTTCGTAATTGAACATGTCAAGTGTTGGCATGCTTTAAAATTATCGATCGAAATTCTAATAGTGTTTGGCTAATCGGGTTTTCAGTTTTTGTGATATGTGTTTGAAACGTCCACTAATTGTTATATGACGATTAGTGGGGGTTGCACATATGAATATCATGAGATGGTATGTGTATATGAATGTGTTGGATCGTTGTGATGAATGGCCGGGGGTGTGTGAGAAGAGCGTTTTTCCTTTTCTTTCATTCCATGTAATTTGTAAAAAGCAATGTTATATTGTATAATTTCTTTTTACTGTTTTTGCTCTTACGATAGACCCAAGGTAGGGTGCATAAACTACCGGGTTCTCCAAGTGCCGAGTGGCCTACTCAATTGTTGAGGAAGGTTGCTACACTTCGGGAATTTGGCAGGTAGTTTGCCGCACCCGTAGGGGTCTAGGAGAGTTATGGCTATTCATCACGACCGTGGAACCCGTCTTTCATTAAGGGCTTGAATGAAATACGGAATTCCTAGTATATCCGATGCATTCATCTGTGATATGAAATGGTTATAATTATATGTGAGATATATAATAAACGTTGCTTATGTTTTGCACCCGCACTAGTCCAGCCCCCGCTCTGCCGTTAGTTAAGTAACCTAACGGTGCATGACGGGGCCCAGTGGCAAATGCGGATGGCATAAGCGTACGTTCTATTTGCGTTTCTTTTCTGTGATGTTTAGGAAACGTAAAAGATGGGACAACATTAATGTGATTAATGTTAAGAGAAAGAAACCTAAAGATGTTGTAGAATCAAACCTTTTTAAGGGTAACTCTAGCTTTTGTTTTGCATAGTGGTATTCTTGAATATCCTGCACCTCATTCGATGAGGAAAGGGCCGAGATCTCTTCACCTGGAGTGACCCATTTAGCAAAACTGGAAAATGTTACAAAGAACTCGATTTGATTTTATAGTTGATCTAACTTTGCTTTGCATCGTGGTATTTACATATCCAGCACCTTATTCGATAAGGAAAGAGCCGAGATCCCTTCACCGGGAGTGACCTCTTTAGCAAAATTAGAAAGATACTACAAAACCATTCGATTTTTAAAACTGGAGCTTAAACCACTCCTTCCCACTCGATTCTACAACGATATCAAGTTCAAAACGTTAAAGGTTTTCATAAAAAGCATCCGTTGCCCTCCGCCATTTTAGGAAGCAGAGTACTTAGTATTCGTACCACGTTTGTTGACCATAGTTAAGGCGTGGTGTACGGTAGCTAAGTGGTGAATTCCTACAAAGCATTTGATGCGATCGATTAGGGCATTCTCATGACTTTGTTGACCATAGTTAAGGGTCATGTGGGTGGGCCTAAATCAATCACGAAATGGCGGGTTGAACATGACTAGTGCTTATGATTTGTTGACCATAGTTAAGGTAATAAGTCACTAGGGGTAAAAACCATATCGAGAATTTCAAGAGTTGAAATTTGCAATGAGATTGCATACCTCCTATGAGATAGTTGGATCCCGATACCCGTTGCAAGTAAGAGTTACTCCTGGGAAAGTTTTACACAAGACAATTTGACGAAATTATAGGGTGTAATTATTCCCGGCTAATCTTACCTTTTAGGGTTTGAAGGAAGATTTGATAAAAACAGTGGGAGACATCCGGATTAGATAATAACCAATCTAATCTTGCAAGAGCATACGCTAAAGTGTTTTCTTCTCTCTCTCTCCAGATAGCGACCATATCACGCCTTAATCAAGATAATAAATACGGATATATTGACCGAACCCGCTTGTTATACTGAGCTGGGGAACGTTGGCCCCGTTCCAACCTATAATTGTTATAAGACAGAGCAGGAAATTAGGGATTACCAGAATCCCGTGCTACCCAAACGAAGATAGTACATGTTGATGCATGATCTTCGGGTATGTTTATTACAAAGAACTGTTTCTCAGTATCTTTTACGTCCTGAGTATAATGATACCGGATCAGGATCCCACAAATGTAATCTGTTACATGGGCTACAGAAAGGTAGAGGACTGAGAACGGGTGATAAGTTTCAAGAGTTGGAAATGGTGTAATTGTTGCAAGCCAAGAAGTTGGCAGTTATCACCCTGTATTAACAAACATATTGATTCTCAACGAATGTTATTAGATACCGAAGCTGATATACAACATCATATCAGTCTCTTTATTAGTAAAGAAGGATATAATTTTGTATTGATGGATAATGTTTTGAATACTTCCTATATCAAGTGTTGATCGGTTCAGGCACGTTATCTAAAAGCATAGACGTTCTAAATCAAACTACAGTTCTCAGTATACAGAACACACACAAGAGGATAAGTTCAGAAATGAACGAATCTTTCTTCAGGCATTGTAGACTAGGTCATATCAATGTGACCCGACTAGCTGAAGTTACATCTAGATGCATATTTAAATTAGTTTGAATTTACATCTTGTGAAACTTGCCGGTCATATCACAAAGATAAGATGACCATAGCTCTGTTTATTGGAAACAGAGAAAGAGTTAGTGAACTCTTGGGATTGATACATGATGATGTTTGAAAGGTCCCCTGTCTACATATGCCATGACCGGTTCTTTGTACTTCATTACTTTCTCTGATGATCTCTCAAGATTCAGACATATGTTCCTGTTGAAACACAAGTCCGAAGCTTTTGAGATATTCACAGAATATAAGTTAGAAGTAGAGAACCAAAAACGGGTATAAGTATTATGTCCTTTGATGAGATCAAGGAGGAGAATACTTGAGCATGGAAATCCTGGACTATTCTAAAGGAGAATGAGATTCTCTCTCAGCATTACTCCTCCGTATACACCATAGCACGATGGTATATCGGGGCGGAGCAATTGCACCCTATGTGATATGGTGTGCTCCATGATGAGTACTACTGAGTTTCCTATTTTCCTTTTGGGAGTTATGCACTTGCGAAGCTGCATACCTATTAAATAGGGTTTCAATCAAATCAGGTGCCTACTACTCCATATGTGATATGGTATGGGAAGAGCCCATCTCTTAAAGATGTTAAGATTTGGGGTTGTCAGGCCTACGTCTAAAAACCAAAATCCGGACAAGCTCGAGGCAAAATCAAAACTGTGGAAGTTTGTTGGATATCCCAAGTATTAGCAAGGGAATATCTTCTACCAAACCGAGGAACAAAAGTTGTTCCTCAGCATGCCACCTTTGTGAAAGGGAATTTCTTGTGAAGAAATTAGTGGTCGTAAGGTAGAACTGGAAGGAGTTCCAGCTATACAAACTACAACAGATGACCTAACCGAGGAACAAAAGTTGTTTTTGTTTCTCAGCATGCCACCTTTGTGAAAGATAATTTCTTGTGAAGAAATTAGTGGTCATGAGGTAGAACTGGAAGGAGTTCCAGCTACAGCAGATGATTTGGTAGAACCAAAGGATTCAATAGACTCTAACGAACCTCAGCCTCTCCGCCGATCTAGTAGGGTTCCTCACCCACCTAAGAGATACTTCGGTTTCTCTATGACAGTGGGAGCGGGGATTTCATCTTACCTCCAGCGTGTCCCGAGACCGGAAGGTGTTCTAGCGGGTTGTAGTCCTCGCGAAGGGGACTACGTAGAAAGTAGCTGCTGAGGGACCCGTTTGTGCCATGGTTACCCCATATGATGGGGTGGCTAACTGACTTACAGTGGTATGACCTAACTAGTTTCGAGCAGGCCATCAGGAGTGGGGCTCTGTGAGAATGGCTAGATGCTTAGCGATCTGAGATGGAATCCTTATACACCAACAAAGTATGGACTTTTGTTGCTTTCTCTGAAGGGTTAAATCCCCATCAGGAGCAAGTATATCTTGAGAAGATTACTTGGTGTACATGGAAAAGTTGAGACTTTCAAAGCTATGCTTAAATCCATCCAGATCCTACTTGCCACTGCTACATACCTTGACTACGATATCTGGTAGTTGGGTGTCATGACTGCTTTTCTAAATGAAGTTTTAGAAGAGAGCGTCTATAAGTACACAGCCAGAGGGCTTTGTAGACAGTGAGAGCAGCGGAAAAGTGTGCAAGATATTTTATGCGATAAAACAGGCATCGCGGAGTTGGAACATCTGTTTTGATGTGGTAGTCAAAGAGTTTGACTTAATCAAAATAATAAATGAACCTTGTATATACAAAAAGGGTGGTGGGGAGAATCACAGCGGAGTTGGAACATTTGTTTTGATGTGGTAGTCAAAGAGTTTGACTTCATCAAAATGGTAGATGAACCTCGTGGTATGGAGTATGGTGGTGATCCTCGTAGAGTACGTGGATGACATACTCTTGATAGGGAAGGAGTTTCCTATGATACACTCGGTCAATCTCCGCTTATCACAAGGATTCTCCATATAAGATCAAGGTGATACCTCCTAAATCCTGGGTTTTAGATCTATGAGATAGATCTAAATAGATGTTAGGATACTCACTAGTTGTAATGAGATAGTATCAATCGATCCTGGAGAGAATCACTGGAAAGGTTCTAGGGTGATAAGGACGACTGAATGTCAGTCGCAGGCATTGTCTTTACCCTTACTAGAGGGACGGAATGTTGGAAGAGTTCCAAGCTAGATACTGTGACATACTAGAAAGGCAAGATACGTCATTACTAAGGATGCTAAAGATAAAGTCTGGATATATATAAGTTCATGAGATGAACTTCGTTCCTACCATTGTGTGGCAATGGAGTTGTGGTTTTAGCCAAGGAACTACCGTCCCATCAGAAATCCAGATATAATTCTTAGGCAGCATCACCTGATCATAAAGATGGTTGATCTCCAGGGAGATCAAGGTTAGGAGAGTAGATACAGAGGACCACAGAGCGGATCCACTCACTAAGGCTTTTTCCCAGTAGAGACTTTTATGGGATGGTTGAGTATGAGATACTTCAACCACAGCTGATTGTTGGGTATGTGATACCACAACATATGACCCTAGTACAAGTGGGAGATTGTTAGTTATATGTGTGCCCTAGAGGCCATTACTGTACATACGATGTATATTGTAGTGGTTGCTTGGACATATATAGGGAGGACTTTCTTGCTCGACATGATAGTACGCTATCTGGTTGTACTTTATCTTAACATGTACTCTGATTGTCTCTTTTGTTACATGTTGATAAAGCCCTTAGGATTTGTACTCGACTACTGGGACTATGATGAGATCATACTAGTGGGGCCATGGTAGTCTATGAGTACATCCTATAACTGTTCCTAGTCGAGGGTGTGTCGAGACAGGGCATCGATACACCAGAGTAGACTAGCGTATACGCATCTTGACCCATATGATGGGCGATGGATGATCCCATATCCATCGGTGTTTGACATCAAGGATGGTGTACGGGTGCTCAGTGGAGACTGGGTACACTGGACGGACTCGCCGAGAACTCGTAGATAGTATATATACCTATTGTCAGATAGCAGTTCTCTGGCGACACTTGTACAGGTTAGTCTGTAGACCCGAGATCGTCATAGAGTCTTGTGTGATTCCCACTGTACTTTGATTTCCTCCCTACCACGGCTCTATTGAGTCGTGCAAACAGGTGGATTTTAGGTACAGTCCCGAATCATATGGAGACAGTGAGCGATAGGAGGGGTTTCGTCTCTCCCGGTATAGGGAGTTGATGTCGCGCTATATTTGATCGGCTATAACGCCTAAATCCCTGGCCAGGGTTCTCGAGGTTTTCTGATAAGTGTTATCAGTAGTTCCTCGACCTGTTATCAGCCATAAATCAACATGACTTATAAAGTTACTGGGGTCTGACATTTACCACCCCTAGACTTCATATGCGACGTATCAGACGAAGAGACCGGACTGTACGGTAAGTGTTGCTTACAGGCTCGTAAGGGTTGTGATGAGTTTGCTCGTCGGCCACCTTTTCGTCATGTACCTGGGTAGCCGTTACTCACAGTTAGTGCCGCTGACGTGCTTATGGTTAAACCCATTGCCAGCGTACTGACGAGTCTTTAGAGTTCCATACAGAGGGTTCTCTCGTTCAGGCGTAAGATGTAGAGACCGTAAGTTGTTACGGCAACCGTAAGGTGTTGCGGCAGGTTTTCGATTATGTTCGTGTAATTGTTACAGGAATAATAATCAGAAGAATAATACTGGCCGGATACCGGTATTATGTTATTGGATTAATGGTATTCATATTTTTACGGTATACAGTATACGGTATACGGAGGAGGGGTATTTTTGTAATTGTTACAAGAATACCTTCTAGAAGGTGCCACCTCATAATGACATAATAATGACATCATTTATTTTGTGAAAATAAATTAGTGAGGTGTAAATTAAAAGGTATAAGCATGATAATGGGGTTGTTGTAGTGGAGGTACTATTAAAGCATGATACTTCTTTCATAATACATGCTTTAGTTAGTGCTATATTCTTTTTCATCATGCTTAAACTTTTTAATTATGAAATGCACTTATTCTCTCCTCCTCCTTCTTCTTATAAATACCTTCATATGAGATGTGAAATCAAGGCATTCCAATCCTACACAAAAATATGATAAGTGTATCATAACAAGTGTATGAGAAAAGAATAAGAAGAAAGAAAGAAAATGATGGTTATCATTCTTCCTAGCTTAAACCCTCACATGAGATGTGAATCCAAAGCTTAGGATTTCAAGTTAATCCAATACACTTATCTCTACATCATCCTAGTGACCTCTTCTAGCAAAATTGGTCTCTAGGTTAAACTCTTGAGAAGAGTTTCTAGCTTGCACGAAAACTCTCCGGTGGATCATCTAGGTCTTCGGTGGCCGGAGATCGAAAACGTCGGCAACATCTTAACGAGCCAAGGAGTCCACCAAAAGAGGAGAAAGGAGCAAAGGAGTTGCATCCAAAAGAAGACCCGAAGGACAGTATCATCAAGGTATAATCCCTAACATAGTAGACAAGATCTCTAGTTAGGGTTTACTAGTTATGGTTTAGACAAGATCTTCGGTTAAGTGCGTGTTGTATGCAAAGAAAATTTTCGTTCACCACTTTCGCCGCGCCACAAGAGTTGTGGGAGCATGCAGCACTAACTTACATCAACTGAATACCAAACACAAGTATCCATATCTTCGATCACCTTGAAGAATCCGATACTTGCAACACATGATTCTCTACTTTATTCTTTTACATATAACTTCTCAAACTTGGACCTTATATTTCTACGAAATACTTGTCTAAAACTTGAGAAGTCGCAAGTAAACAGAATACAGTACGAGGACCAACCCCTTTGTCCTAATAGACACTGGACAATATACAATACTTTGTATAAGTCCCGTGAGTTGATTAACTCAAACCCTGTGCGTCATAGGTTGAAAACTGTACCCAGGCGATTTCCTCAAATATCACCAATTACAACGAATTCCGATATAATGAGGATGATCACCTAATTCCCAATAAATTACTCCCACTCATCATCTGTAAAACCATACAGATGTGAGAATCATACCTGGTAAATACATACCCTGGAGCAAATGTCTAATTGGGAAATCAGTTTTCAATTATCAATGCACAGTGAAACTGAAACATGAATATGTTTCGAAAGTGAATCCAGGTATTCCTAGTAATGCCTCTTCCATAAAGCAGATTCATGACTGTAACCGTATATTTCGTTGCCATTTCTCCAATTCCCTTTATTTATCTTTAGTCGTTACCTTTTGTACATCATCGTTAGGCTTAATAGTTTTCTTCCTTTCCAACCGTTCGGCACCAGCCTATAGTTTGGAAGAAAACTATCCAATAAGCATAATAAGTGTACTGTCCTAATCCTTGGATCACTCGCAACTTGAGAGAAGGTAAGGATAAAAGACAACTGAATAAACCTTATTCCTATTTCTCTTGAACCAGAATCCATCCTCGAAAAAATTCCTTCGAGTTCGTATATAACCATACGATAGATATCCAATGGAATTGGATGTTCGTAGTGATACGGGGTGTTCTGGAGAAATACAAAGGTGAATTAGGAGTGGCGATGAGATACATGGTGTGGTCGTGAATGTTAACAATCGCAATTTATTTTGCCCTCTTTCTGATCCCTTTATTTGTCTTTACTTATTACCTTCTGTACACCCAGCTTAGGCTAATTGGTTTTCTTCATTCCCTACCTTTCAGCACCTGCCTATGGTTTGGAAGAAGACTATCCAATAAGCGTAATAGGTGTACCCTCTCCTAATCCTAGCAGCCCTCACAACCCGAGAGAAGGTAAAAGGAAAAGACAACCGAATAGTCCTATTCAATCTCTCCAGAACCAGAATCCATCCTCGAAGAAGTTCCACCGAGTTCGTATATAACCATACTATGGATTTATCCAATGGAAGTGGATGTTCGTAATAATACGGGGTGTTCTGGAGAAACTCAAAGGGTAAAAGAAGGAGTGGCAATGATGTATGCAACTCAGACAATCCAAAAGCCAGTGTTTTAAGAAAGTTCGGTTAACTTGGTCACTGAGTTATAGTTTAGGGTCGGGTCATGGTCGCAGTCAAAGAGAGAGAGAAAAGAAATACTTTGCGTGCACTCTAACCTAGATCAGAATGGTTAATCACTTTATCTAATCAGGAAACCTCCCACTGTATCCTCAAATTCTCCTCCAAACCTGAAATAAGAATTAGTCGGGGTCACCCGATGAATAAACCAACTCATCAGTGGGAATCGGGATCCAACTATCATCGCATGACAACGTGATGGAAGCCACTCACGTCATCACACTCCAGAAGGTATGCGCAAGCCTGGCAAGTCTCCTGTATGTTTGAAACTCCCGATATTATTTTTACCCCAAGCGGTTTATGACCTTGAAGGGTCCAAGCAGCGCCCCGGCCATCGAAACGCGGCCAAAATGCGGAACAAAATTTTTCTAAACTGGCGCTACCGCTACCCGATTTACGGATCAACCTTAAACCCTAAACTAGTGCTATCTAAGAGTTAGAATCGTTATACCGAGTTGATCCGTGTCCTTCGGTCATCATTCCAAGCTCCTAGTGGCTCCTTGATGATGTTTGGTTGCCGGTCTTCCTCTATCTCCGATGATCCACCCGAGGGAATCGGCGCAAGCTCCAACCTCGTCGAATGAGGAAACCGACGCTCCAAAGTCGCTAGCGATGGAGAGTGGGGGTGTATGAAAGTGTCACTATATTTTTCTCTCAATATGCTTAGTGCTCATGAAGCATCCATAGAAGATGAAGAAGGAGATGATGAAGACTTGGCATGAACAAAGAATGGCTAAGTATTTTTGGAGCATGAGAGAGAGAGAGAGTGAGCTAGTGTGTAAATTAATCATCCAACCAAATGAAATGAACCCCACCCCTTCCTTTAGTGGCCGGCCTTTCTCCCCTCTCTCATTTTTCAAAAGAAAAAATATCATTTCTAAACTCAAAAAAGCAATAAACAAATGCACCTATACCATGCACCATTCCATGTCATTGTTCATGCCACCTCACACCCTCCACCTCATTATAAAACAAATGAATTTCCTAAAAAGGAAAATCAAAAATGAGGTGGCAAAACTTCTAGAAGCTATTCCGTATAAAATACGGAATACTTCCGGTATATGTATCGAAATACATATACACGTATTCGTACAAAAATACAAATAGCCGAGAGAGAAAATAAATAGCGAACAATAATAATAGAATACATATATATAAATACATATGTAAATTATTAAATCAAAACCTGATTTAATAATCTGGCTTAATCCTAAGCCGCTAGTATTATCAACCGTCCGATTAAAGTCTGCGCAGTATGCACATATTTAATCGGACACCTGTATATATCAACATACCCCATGTACACCATATCGCCTGAACCATAAAAACCCTCTGTGTGGGACTCTAAAGACTTGTCAATACGCTGGCAGTGGGTTTAACCACAAGCACGTCAGCGGCACTAGCTGTACGTAACGGCTACCCAGGTATTGAGAGAAAGGGAGGCCGACAAGCAAACTCATGCAGTACCCCTACTGAGCCTGACAGTGACAATATCCGTACAGTCTGGTCTGTTCGTCTAAGAGTATCGCATATCGAGTCAAGGGGGGTGGATAAAGTCAGACCCCTAACAACGTGATATTTAGTGTCGGCATGTATCCCATCACCTCCTGAGAAACTATCGATCTTGGATAGGTAATCCTCATCTACCATGGCCATGGATTTGTGGTGATGGCCATCCGTACACAACGCGACATCAACCCCCAATACCGGGAGAGACGAATCCCCAACGATCCGATCACTGCCTCCATGTGGCTCGGGACTGTACCCAACTAAAACCTGTTTGCACGACTCCTTTGAGCCGTGGTAGGGTAGTAATCAAAGCACAGTGGGAACTCACACGAGACAAATGATGATCTCAGGTCGACAGACTAACCTGTACACATGTCACCTGGGAACTGCTCTCTGACAATAGGTATAATACTACTAGCAGGCTCCCGGCGAGTCCGTCCAGTGTACTCACAATCCAATGAGCACCTGCATACTATCTTAGGTGAGCAAACTAACACCAATGGCTTGTGAGACCTGGCCACCGCCCCTCGTCGGGGTCTCGATCAGTATACACTAGTCTACACTGGAGTATCGATGTCCGGTCTCGATACTCCTACGACTAGGGACATTTATGGATGTGCTTATAGATTCCAGCTCCCACATATATGATCGCCATCATAATGCCGGCAGCCAAGCAAAAATCCTATGGGCTCTATCAACATGATGATAAAGACAAACCAGATAGCATACTATCATCTTGAGTAAAACTGTTTTATCGGTATAGGTCCTACCTCAATCATCATAATCATAAGTCTGTGACTATGATAATTGCCTTAAGGGCACTATAGGCAATAATCTCCCACTTGCACTTAAGGCCAATAATTGCGAAGTCGCATACTCACAGCCCGTGTGATACCGAACACCCAACTTCTCTACTAATCAGTTTCGCAAAGCCTGTTTGCGAAAATGATTGCGTTCTAGAAATAGCCTCAGTGAGTGGATCCGCTCCAATGTTTCTTCTGTATCTCTCTTAATCTCAACTTCGCGGAGAAAACTATCTCCCGAAATGAGCAATACTTGTCTTAGAATTTGTCTGGATATCTGATGGGACCCAGTTCACAAATGAACTCCAAATCCAGCAAACCACTCAGACTGTATCGTCCACTGAATTTAATCAGTATCCTACGCTATGCCTTTCCTCAGTATCCGCTTGGACCACCTGTCCAACATACTGTTCCTCAAAGGGGGGAAAAACTGTAACTCTGAAAGTTACTCTGTCATCTAGGTCACCTTGGAAGCCTGAAATGATAACCGTCTCCTAAAGGAGGCTGCCGTTACCATATCCATAGAATATCTATTCATGTTCATAAACTGCTTCCCAATGTTTCTCCAGGATTGGATTAATATATCTGCTTATTGCATCTAGTGCAAAAGCAATATCTGGTGTGGTACTTGACATTTTATGATTAACTCAATTGCCTAAGCAAGTGATATGCTAATTATGCAGATCCCTCTCCCCTTTAGTCTGTAAGACACCTTCAGAGAGGGTGTCTCCATCACCTGCAGGTACACCACCATGCCAGGAGTCGTCCATTTAATGTTAAAATACCCAGATTAGGATACTTCCCAAATCTAGATCTAAAACCATAGATCTAGTAACCAGAAAACCTGATATTATATCCATATCATCTATGGAGAAACAACTTTGTGACAACCACGGTATATCCGATCGTAGTATAGGAATATCTCTTCCTATCAAGTGCATGCCATCCCAATACCTGGACATCACTCTTTACTACCTTCTTACCAAATCCATCTCCTATTCTGATGAGGTCAAAGCCTATGACTGTCACATCAAAATTAGATGATCTAATTCCGCTATACCTGCTTTAGCCTATAAATAGACAAAAGCTTCTTGCCCACTATGCTTCCTCTGCTCCTACTGACTACAACAACCCTTTGGCAGAGTCATATACACGTGCATTTCTAAAGCAAGTTTAGAATGACGCTATACTCATCCTCCTGCCGGGTCTTATAGTCTAGAACAACAGCAATGGCAAGTCTGGATAAACAAGACCTCCCTATCACCGTCTCTGAGAAGACCGAAGTACCTCTCGGGTGCCTGAGGTTACCCACCAAATCTGCGGAGTGGCTAATAGAACATCAAATCCAATTAAATCCTTAGGTCCTATTAAATTTCTAGTAATCGTTTGTGGTTCTGGAATAACTTCTAGTTCTACCATACTCCCACTTCTGTTTTCTGAAAAAATCCATTTTATTAAAACTGTGGCGAGTCAAGAACAATATAAATATTGATCTTCCTGATGGTCGAAAGTTAACCCTCATCAAAGCCCGGGATAACCCACAAACAGCCATTACTAAAACGTGCCTTGAGTTTATCCGGATTCTGGTTTGAAGCATCAGCCGGACAACTCCCTAAACCTTAACATCGTTAAGATATAAATTGATTCTATATTAATCTAATATAGAAACAAAAGCACTAATCTAATTTGAACCAGATTCAAAAACATGCATCTGTCTCCGGTTCATATCAACCAAATGGAAAGATGACAATCAGCATTACTCATCTAGGAGTGCATCCATATATGAGTAACCCGAAAGAGAAGCAAGTTCTCAAAACCATTACTATTAACTGAATACCAAATACAAGTATCTACATCTTCGACTTCCTCGAAGAATCCTGATACTTACAACAGATGGTTCTCCACTTTATTCTTATACCTATAACTTCTGAATATCTGGACCTTGCATTTCAACGAAATACATGTCCAGAACTGGAGAAGCCATAAGTAAACAGAATATAGTACGAGTACCAACCCCTTTGTCCTAATGGACACTGGACAACATACAATACTTTGTATAAGTCCCCTAAGTTTAATAACTCAAACCCTGTGCGTCGTAAGTTGAAAAACTGTAGTATGGTTAAGAAGAATTACACCGCTGTTGAATGCACCGTACGTAATCACCAACCGATATAGGCAAATGTCACAGACATAATATCAAAAAGATATATCTCACTTTATAAAAATAAACGTACAGATATATCAGTTTGAAATTGGTGCATAACAACGGATATTCAAAACCAAATATTTGCCATCCGGCAAAATCCAGACGATTTCCTCAAATATCACCAATTACAACGAATTCCGATATAATGAGGATCTAATCACCCAATTCCTAATATCTTACTCCCACTCACCATCTGTAATAACATACAGATGTGAGAAACTGATCTGGTAAATACATACCCTGGAGTTAGATTCTTATTGGGAAAACAGTTTTCAATTAACATCGCACAGTCAGACTGAAACATGAAAATGTTTCGAAAGGGTTTAACTGGTATTCTTAGTAACGCCTCTTCCACTCTCTTAATTCACGACAGTAACCATATACTTACCTGCCCTCACTCCAATCCCTTTATTATGTCTTTACTTATTACCTTCTGTACACTTTCTTTAGGCTAATTGGTTTTCTTCTTTCCCTACCCTTCGGCACCAGCCTAAGGTTTGGAAGAAGACTATCCAATAAGCGTAATAGGTGTACTCTCCTAATCCCTGGAGCCCTCGCAACCTGAGAGAAGGTAAAGAGAAAAGACATCTGTATAATCCTATCCTATCTCTCCAGAACCAGAATCCATCCTCGAAAAAGTTCCTTCGAGTTCGTATATAACCATACGATGGATTTATCCAATGGAAGTGGATATCCGTAGTGATACGGAGTGTCCTAGAGAAAAGCAAAGTGGATGTAGGAGTGGCAGGAGTATACACGGTTTTTGTTGTGAAATATGGTGGTCGCAATTTCCTTTGCCATTATTCTAATCCCTTTATATGTCTTTACTTATTACCTTCTGTACACCACACTTAAGCTTAATTGGTTTTCTTCCTTCCTTACCGTTCGGCACCTGCCTATAGTTTGGAAGAAGACTATCCAATAAGCTCAATAGGTGTACCCTCTCCTGATCCTAGGAGCCCTCATAACCTGAGAGAAGGTAAAGGGAAAAAACAACCGAATAATCCTATTCAATCTCTCCAGAACCGGAATCCATCCTCGAAAAAGTTCCTTCGAGTTCGTATATAACCATACGATGGATTTATCCAATGGAAGTGGATGTTCGTAATAATACGGGGTGTTCTGGAGAAATGCAAATGTGATATAGAAGTGGCAATGATGTATGCGACACCGTGACATTCCAAAAGCCAAACCGTTTTAAGAAGGTTCGGTCAACTTGGTTTCATGAGTTTTAGTCAAAGGTCGGGTCATAGTCACAGCCAGAGAGAGAAAGAGAAGAAACACTCAGCGTGCACTCTAACCTAGATCAGAATGGTCAATCATTTTATCTAATCTGGATGGCTCTCACTGTTTCCTCGAATTCTCCTCCAAACCCAAAAGGAGAATTAGTCGGAATCAACCGAGGAGTAATCCTACTCATCAGTGGGAATCAGGATCCAACTATCATCGCATGATAACTTGATGGAAGCCACTCAAGTCACCACACTCCAGAAGGTATGCGCAAGCCTGGCAACTTTCCTGTATATTTGAAACTCCCGATATGATTTTTACCCCTAGGACCCAAGTGACCTTGACGGGGTCAACAAATCAAAGAGTCCTAGTCAAGTTTAACCCGTCATTATCTTGATTGCATTAAACCCACCCGCACGAGCCCTTGATGGAGGCAACAAGACCGCACGACTGTCCTAACCAATCATATATCCATGCTACAAACAAGCACCACTCAGCTACCGCACACTACGCCTTGACGGAGTCAACAAACGCAGCACGAATACTAAGTATTATTTGTAGGAAATGATGGAGGGCTACGGCTGGTTTTTGGCGAAAAACCTTTAACGTAATGAACTTGATCTCGTTGAAGGAATCCAAGTTGTTTTATAAATATATAGTGGCGAAAACTCTTGCTAAAGAGGTCACTCCCGGTGAAGGGATCTCGGCTCTTTCCCTGTAGAACGAGGTGCAGAATATTCCAAATGAATACCACGATGCAAAGCAACAATAATTGACTATAGTAAAGTTATTACGTTGATGCAAACTTTTACCCAAGGGGGCACTCCCGATGAAGGGATCTCGGCCCTTGCCTCGTCGAATGAGGTGCAGGATATTCCAAAATGAATACCACGATGCAAAGCAAAAGTGTACGTCTGTAATGTCAGTTTTTTAAAAACTTGGTTCCAATAACATCATATATATAGGTTTGTTTTATCCTTGCATTGATAAGAATCAATGCAGTCCCATCAATTAATCACTCGAGAAAAGAACGAAAATAAAATGTACGTATATGCCATCCGCATTCGCTACTGGGTCCCGTCATCACCCGTTAGGTTACTTAACTAACGACAGAGCGGGAACTGGGCTAGCGCGGGTGCAAAACATATACAACATCTAGTAGTATATATAAATATATATATAACATTCGTCCCAGGCATGATATAAAGCAACATCACAGAAACATCACAGAAACAACACAGAATGGTGGATAATCTGGAGCCCCGGGTTTCACTTGAGCCGCAAGTGAGACCCGACGTTCCCTGTCGTGTGGATAGCATGTGCAATGAAACCTAGACCCTTACGAGTGCAGCAAGTTACCCGCCAAAACCAGAAGTCAGGCAGCCCCCTTCAACAATGTGAATGGGCCACCCGGCCCTTCACGGAATCCGGTAACTTGAGCACCCCTCCTGGGTCAACCTATACCCCCTACAAGTGCGGCGAATAGCCCGCCAATTCTAGAGTAAGGTCCCCTTCGTCTGAATGAGATGCGGACCAGTTGCCCTCTAGAACCCGACTATTCGTGCACTCTACCTCTGGGTAATCCTAGTACAGAAAATAAAATAATATACAAGGGTGACATCGACCTCGGCCCGGTCGTGCCCCAAAAGAATAATATACAAACTGGCAGAGACGGCAGTCCACATGTCGGACGCTCGCCCCGCAATATCAAATGTACAAATGAAATTAAACTGTACTAACATTGCATCATAGCTATCCACCACGACGATCCAACCAACATCACAGTAGAACACAGAACATCAACGTGAATGTCACTTTCGCAAACCCGTCTAAAAGACATATAGCAGTTAGACGGGTTTACCGATCAAATGACATTCACGGTCGCAGATATAAATGTATGTACTGTTAAATGCCCACTTAAAATATCGACCGATTAAAATTCCTAAATTGGCCCCAATTGCAAAAACTGCATATCACAGAAAACTGGGCCAAAACAGAATATCACAAAAATCACAATTCCAATAAATAGAGCTACAGAAAAAATTTGAACGCCCGTTGCCACTAATCCGCCGCGGAACCGCCGCCAATGGGGGGTAAGTGCGGCGGATCCGCGGCGCTTTAGCGGAGTCATGGGCCCAAATTTTTTGTGTACTCCTAAAAAAGCCTGCACGGATTTTTAAGCCTCTGTAAAATATTTTTTGACCACTTTTGAAAATCGGCAGAAACATGAAAAATGAAATCGTGATTTCGGTAAAATCCGTCGATCGATCTTTTAAGCACGTCTAAACAAGCTAGTAAGGGGTTTAAAGGCTGGCTCTGATACCATGAAGGGTCCCGGCAGCGCCCCGGCCATCGAAACGCGGCCAAAATGCGGAACAAAATTTTTCTAAACTAGCGCTACCGCTACTCGATTTACGGATCGACCTTAAACCCTAAATTAGTGCTATCTAAGAGTTAGAATCGTTATACCGAGTTGATCCGTGTCCTTCGGTCTTCATTCCAAGCTCCTAGTGGCTCCTTGATGATGTTTGGTTGCCGGTCTTCCTCCATCTCCGATGATCCACCCGAGAGAAACGGCGCAAGCTCCAACCTCGTCGAACAAGGTAACCGACATTCCAAAGTCGCTAGCGATGGAGAGTGGGGGTGTATGAAAGTGTCACTATATTTTTCTCTAAATATCCTTAGTGCTCATGGAGCATCCATAGAAGATGAAGAAGGAGATGATGAAGACTTGGCATAAACAAAGAATGGCTAAGTATTTTTGGAGCATTAGAGAGAGAGTGAGCGAGCTAGTGTGTAAATTAATCATCCAACCAAATGAAATGAACCCCACCCCTTCCTTTAGTGGCCGGCCCTTCTCCCCTCTCTCATTTTTCAAAAGAAAAAATATCATTTCCAAAGTCAAAAAAGCAATAAACAAATGCACCCATACCATGCACCATTCCATGTTATTGTTCATGCCACCTCACACCCTCCACCTCATTATAAAACAAATGAATTTCCTAAAAAGGAAAATCAAAAATGAGGTGGCAAAACTTCTAGAAGCTATTCCGTATAAAATACGGAATACTTCCGGTATATGTATCGAAATAGATATATGCGTATTCGTACAAAAATACGAATAGCCGAGAGAGAAAATAAATAGCGAACAATAATACTAGAATACATATGTAAATTATTAAATCAAAACCTGATTTAATAATCTGGCTTAATCCTAAGCCGCTAGTATTATCAACCGTCCGATTAAAGTTTGCGCAGTATGCACATATTTAATCGGACACTTGTATGTATCAACATACGCTATGTACACCATATCGCCTGAACCATAAAAACCCTTTGTGTGGGACTCTAAAGACTCGTCAATACGCTGGCAGTGGGTTTAACCACAAGCACGTCAGCGGCACTAGCTGTACGTAACGGCTACCCAGGTATTGAGCGAAAGGGAGGCCGACGAGCAAACTCATGCAGTACCCCTACTGAGCCTGACAGTGACAATATCCGTACAGTCCGGTCTGTTCGTCTAAGAGTATCGCATATCGAGTCTGGGGGGTGGATAAAGTCAGACCCCTAACAACGCGATATTTAGTGTCGGCATGTATCCCATCACCTCCTGAGAAACTATCGATCTTGGATCAGACCCCTAACAACGCGATATTTAGTGTCGGCATGTATCCTATCACCTCCTGAGAAACTATCGATCTTGGACCGGTAATCCTCGTCTACCATGGCCATGGATTTATGGTGATGGCCACCCGTACACAACGCGACATCAACCCCTAATACCGGGAGAGACGAATCCTCAACGATCTGATCACTTCCTCCATGTGGCTCGGGACTGTACCCAACTAAAACCTGTTTGCACGACTCCTTTGAGCCGTGGTAGGGTAGTAATCAAAGCACAGTGGGAACTCACACGAGACAAATGACGATCTCAGGTCGACAGACTAACCAGTACACATGTCACCTGGGAACTGCTCTCTGACAATAGGTATAATACCACTAGCAGGTTCCCGGCGAGTCCGTCCAGTGTACTCATAACCCAATGAACACCTGCATACTATCTTAGGTGAACAAACTAACACCAATGGCTTGTGAGACCTGGCCACCGCCCCTCGTCGAGGTCTCGATCAGTATACACTAGTCTACACTGGATTATCGATTCCCGGTCTCGATACTCCTACGACTAGGGACATTTAAGGATGTGCTTATAGACTCCAACTCCCACATATATGATCGCCATCATAATGCTGGCAGCCAAGCAAAAATCCTATGGGCTCTATCAACATGATGATAAAGAAAAACCAGATAGCATACTATCATCTTGAGTAAGACTGTTTTATCGGTATAGGTCCTACCTCAATCATCATAATCACAAGTCTGCGACTATGATAATTGCCTTGAGGGCACTATAACCAACAACTTTGGCCAACAAATCATAACCCGCAAGTCAAGTTCTACCCGTCATTCACCTGATTGATTTACACCCACCCGCACACACCCTTGACTTTGGCCAACAAAGTGGTACGACTGTCCTAAACCAATGCATATCCATGCAACGGACAAGCAATACACAGCTACCGCACACGATGCCTTGACTTTGGCCAACAAACACCGCACGAATATAATGCATTACTTATCCGAAATGACGGAGGGCTACGGCTGATTTTTGGCGAAAAACCTTTAACGTAATGAACTTGATATCGTTGAAGGAACCGGATAACTTTTATAAATATAAAGTTGCGAAAACGTTTGCTAAAAGAGGACACTCCCGGTGAAGGGATCTCGGCTCTTTCCCCGTCGAATGAGGTGGAGGATATTCCAAACTGAATACCACGATGCAAAGCAAAAAAGAAATCGACTATAGTGAAGTTATTACTCTGACGCAAACTTCTGCCCAAGGGGTCACTCCCGATGAAGGGATCTCGGCCCTTGCCTCATCGAATGAGGTACTGGATATTCATAACCGAATACCACTGTGCAAAACAAAAGAGAACGTCCTTGCAATAACAGCTTTTTGAAAATTTGGTTCCAACAACATCATATATAGGTTTTTTTTCCTTGCATTGATAAAAATCAACGCAGTCCCATCAATTGATCACACCAGAAAAGAACGAAAATATAATGTACGTATATGCCATCCGCATTCACCACTTGGTCCCGTCATCACCCGTTAGGTTACTTAACTAACGACAGAGCGGGGACTGTACTAGCGCGGGTGCAAAATATATACAACATCTACTAGTATATATATCAATATATAATAATCGCTCCAGGCATGATAAATGCAACATCACAGAAAAGTAATAAGCATCACAGAACAATACAGATAATCTGGGATCCCCGGGTTTCATAGAGCCGCAAATGAAACCCGACGTTCCCATGGTCGTATGGATAGCCTGTGCAATGAAAACCTAGACCCCTACGAGCGCGGTAAGTTACCCGCAAAAACCTGAAGCGAGGCATCCCCCTTCAGCAACGTGAATGGACCACCCAGCACTTCACGGAATCCGGTAACTTGAGCACCCCTCCTTGGGTCAACCTATACCCCCTACGAGTGGGGCGAATAGCCCGCCAATTCTAGAGTGAAGCCCCCTCCGCAACCCAAATACCCAGATCGTTCCATTAACAGTAAACTAGCAATATGTAAAAGGAGTTAGGAAAGATTATACCGATCGATCCGTGTCCTTCGGTCTTCAATCCGCTCCCGTAGCTTGTTACGGCTGTCCCGGTGAAATCCGCTGTCCGATCTTGCTCGTTAAGGAGGCACCATGTCGAAGAATCTTTATATGGGCTCCCGCCTCGAACTGAGGCAACTCGGACATGAAGTTCGCTAGCCGACATGTCCAAGATGAAGTAGAGAAGAGTGTAGGATACTTTGTCTCAAGACACCCAACGAATCGGGTGGAGGTAAATTGGAGTTGCCATATTGGATGATGAAGTGAGCAAAGAATTTTTTTCTTGAAGAAAAAGAATGAGCTAGGAATTTTCATGAGCTCGGACACTTGAAGGAAGCTCTCTGTGGTTTTGGCCAAGTTGGAGTGAATGAAAAAGGCAGCCCCAAAAAACCAAGTGGTGAGGGAATATATGTTTAGATTAATATACTCACAAAAATAAAACCTTCCACCAAAACATTTCCTCCACCACAAACCCCCCCAGCAATTAAAGAAATCTCCTCATATTAAAATCCAAGCACTCACTCATCTCCACCTCACCACAGAAAACACCCTGCGCTTTTAGCCTTGCGAAAATTACAAGGGCCCCCTACAGAAAACTATCAGCCAATAGCCCCAAAGCCCATCACCAAGCCATGCCCTTGCCCATGCTCATTAAATACAGCATGGGCAGCCCCAACACAGTGCAGGAAGGTCAAGGTCAAGGTCTCAAGACAGAAAATGAAACTGGAAACTCCGGAAGCAATCCCGTAACGAATTATGAGATTACCCCTCAACTGTAAATACATACCCGCATTTATATTCCAACCGAATACAAATGCAAAGAGACAAAATTATTCCTACAGTATAATACTAGGATCCGTCTTAAACCAAAGCCCGCTAGTATTATCCGTCCGATCATGATCCGTGCACAAGTGCACGGATATGATCGAACCCTGCCATATTGCCATACGGCCTCTACAACGTTTCGCCCGAACTTGGGAAACTGTCTATGGGGGACTCTAATGACTCATCAATACACTGGCACTGGGTATAACCACTAGCACATCAGAGGTACTAGCTGTATGTAACGGTTGCCTATATATTGATCGGAAGGGAAGCTGACGAGCGAACTCATCCAGAAACCCTACTGAGCCTGACAGTGACAATATCCGTACAGTCCGGTCTGTTCGTATATGAGTATCGCATATAGGGCCTAAGGGGCTGGTAAACGTTAGACCCCCAATAGTCGTATAAGTCATGTCAGAGAGTAGCCCAGAACACCCTGAGAAACTACTAGAGTACCTACCAGTAAATCTCGATTACCCTGACCAGGGATTTCGTGTAATGGCTCTCCTAAACACAGCGCGATCTCACCCCCAATATCGGGAGAGACGAATCCCTGACGATCCGCTCACTGCCTCAATGTGGCTCGGGACTGTACCCAACTAAAACCTGTTTGCACGACTCCTTTGAACCATGGTAGGGTAGTAATCAAAGCACAGTGGGTACTCACAAGAGACAAATGACGATCTCAGGTCGACAGACTAACCTGTACACATGTCTCCTGGGAACTGCTATTTGACGATATGTATAATACCAACTAGCATGTTCCCAACGAGTTCTGTCCGGTGTACTTATAACCCAATGAGCACCTGTATACATCTTAGGTGAACCATCTGACACCAATGGCTTGTGAGACCGGCCACCGCCCTTCATCGGGGTCTCGACTGTATACACTAGTCTACTCTGGAGTATCGATGCCATGTCTCGAAACTCCCACGACTAGGGACACTTTAAGGATGTGCTTATAGACCGCAGCTCCCACGTATATGATCGCCATCATACTGCTGGCAGTCAAGCAAGAATCCTATGGGCTCTATCAACATGCAATGGTGAACTAAAGCTTGTACACGATGATAAAGACAAACCAGATAGCATACTATCATCTCGAGCAAGACTGTCCTATCGGTATAGGTCCTCCCTCAATCATTGCAATCATGTACCTGTGATCTAATAATTGACTTTGAGGGCACTATATCCAACACCTTCGGTTTATCTTTTGACTGCTTTTCTAGTTCTTGCTTTGCATAGTGGTATTGTGAATAACCTGCACCTCATTCGACGAGGAAAGAGCCGAGATCCCTTTAGTGGGAGTGACCTCTTTAGCGAAACTAGTAACAGCCTAAAAAACACTCCATTTTAAACCATTTGATTCTGCAACGAGATCAAGTTAAAAGCGTTAAAGGTTTTCTTAAAAACCATCTGCAACCCTCCGTCATTTTAGGAAGTAGAGTACTTAGTATTCGTGCTGTGTTTGTTGACCATAGTCAAGGCACAGTGTACGGTAGCTAAGTGATGTCTTCCTATATAGCATATGATGCGATTAGTTAGGACAGTCATGTGACTTTGTTGACCTTAGTTAAAGGTCATGTGGGTAGGTCTAATTAATCACGAAATGACGGGTAGAGCTTGACTAATGCTTTTGATTTGTTGACCATAGTTAAGGTCATAAGTGATAGGGGTAAAAACCATTATCGGGAGTTTCAAGTGTTGAAATTTGCAATAAGATTGCATACCTTCTATGAGATAGTTGGATCCTGATACCCACTGCGAGTAATTGTTACTCCTGGGAGAGTTTTGCACTACAATTAGCCGATCAAGTAGGTGTCTAGAAAGGTGTCAACGGGGTTACGCTCCTGGGAAAACGAGGTTTATTTTAATTAGGTCCGTGCGAAAGCACGGGGAACCTCCCTCAAAGTACCGGCACTGGCCTGGCTGAAAGATTGGCGAACTTGTAGGGTGTAATTAATCCCGGCTAGTCTTTCCTTTTAAGGTTTGAAGAAAGATTTGATAAAAACAGTGGGAGCCATCCTGATTAGATAAAATATATAACCAATCTAATCTTGCAAGAGCACACGCAGAGTGTTTTCTTCTCTCTCTCTCTCCAGTTGTGACCATGTCACGCCTTAATGAAGATAATAATATGGATATATTGACCGAACCCGCTTGTTATACTGAACTGGGGAATGTTGTTCCCGCTCCAACTTATAATTGTTATAAGACTGAGTAGGAAATAGGGGAATACCAGGATTCCCATGCCACCCAAACGAAGAAAGTGCATGATGATGCATCTTCTTCGGGTTGTTCATTACAAAGAACTGCTTCTCAGTATCCTCTACTTTCTAGGTATGTGATACCGGATCAGGATCCCAGATATGTAATTTGTTACATGGGCTACAGATAGGTAGAGAACTGAGAACGGGTGACAAAATTTCAAGAGTTGAAAAAGGTACAATTGTTGCAGCCAAGGTGTTGGCAGTTATCACCCTGTATTACTAAATACATTGATTCTGAACGAATGCTATTAGATACCGAACCTGATATACAACATCATATCAATCTCTTTATTTAGTAAAGAAGGATATAATTTTGTATTGTTGGATAATATTTTGAACATTTCCTATATCAAGAGTTGATCGGTTCAGGCACGTTATCTAAAAGCATATACATTCTAAATCAAACCACAGTTCTTAACGTACAGAACACACACAAGAGAAAGAGTTCAGAAATGAACGAATTCTTCTTGAGGCATTGTAGACTAGGTCATATCAATGCGACCCGACTAGCTAAGTTACATTTAGATGCATATTTAAATCAGTTTGAATTTACATCTTATGAAACTTGCCAGTCATGTCACAAAGATAAGATGACCATAGCTCCGTTTACTGGAAACAGAGAAAGAGTTAGTGAACTCTTGGGACTAATACATAATGATGTATGAAGGTCCCCAGTCTACATATGCCAGGACTGGTTCTTTATACTTCCTTACATTGACTGATGATCTCTTAAGATTCGGACACATGTTCCTGTTGAAACATATATCTGAAACTTTTGAGAAATTCAAAGAATATAAGTCAGAAGTAGATAACCAATACAGGTGTAAGTATTAAGTCCTTTGATGTGATCAGGGAGGAGAATACTGAGGCATGGAGATCCTGGACTATTCTAAAGGAGAATGGGATTCTCTCTCAGCATTACTCCTCCGTATACACCACAGCACAACGGTGTATCGGGGCGAAGCAATCGCACCCTATTAGATATGGTGCGCTCTATGATGAGTACTACTGAGTTACCTGTTTCCTTTTGGGGGTTATGCGCTTGAGAAGCTGTATACCTATTGAATTGGGTTCAAATCAAATCAGTGCCTACCACTCCATATAAGATATGGTATGGGAAGAGCCCATCTCTTAAGCAAGTTAAGATTTAGGGTTGTCCGGCCTATGTCTAAAAGCAAAATACGGACAAGCTCGAGGCAAGGTCAGTTCTGTAGAACTGGAAGGAGTTCCAGTTATACAAACTACAGCTGATGATTTAGTAGAACCGGTGGATTCAATAGTTCCCGATGAACCTCAGCCTCTCCGCCGATCTAGTAGGGTTCCTCATCCGCATGAGAGATACTTCGGTTTCTCGATGACAGTGGGAGCGAGGATTACATCATGAGATGATGACCCAACTAGTTTCGAGCAGGCCATCAAGAGTAAGGACTCTGTAAGAATGGCTGGATGCTTAGCGATCTGAGATGGAATCCATGTACACCAACAAAGTATGGACTTTGGTTGCCATATCTGAAGGGTTAAATCCCCATCAGGAGCAAGTATATCTTGAGAAGATTACTTGGTGTAGATAGAAAAATTGAGACTTTCAAAGCTAGACTTGTTAAAAGTTCTCGTCATCGACCAGGCATGGATAATGATGAAACCTTTTCCAGTGGCTAAGCTTAAATCCATCTGGATCCTACTTGCCATTGCTACATACCATGACTACGATATCTGGTGGTTGGGTGTCATGACTGCTTTTCTAAATAAATATTTAGAAGAGAGCGTCTATAAGTACACAGCCAGAGGGCTTCGTAAACAGTAGGAGCAGCGGAGACGTGTGCAAGATGCTTTATGTGATAAAGCAGGCATCGCGGAGTTGGAACATCTGTTTTGATGTGATAGTCAAAGTGTTTGACTTCATCAAAATGGTAGGTGAACCTTGTATATACAAAAAGGTAGTAGAGAGTAAGGTGGTCATTCTCGTATTGTACGGAGATGCCATACTCTTGATAGGAAAGGAATTTCCTATGCTACGCACGGTCAATCTCCTCTTATCACAATGATTCTCCATATAGGATCTTGGTGATACCTCCTAAATCCTGGATTTTGGATCTATGAGATAGATCTAAATGGATGTTAGGATTCTCACTAGGTGTAGTGAGATGGTATCAATCAATCCTGGGGAGAATCACTGGATAGCTTCCAGGGTGGTAAGGATGACTGAATGTCAGTCGCAGGCATTGTCTTTGCCCTCAGTGAAGGGACGGTATGTTGGAAGAGTTCCAAGCTAGATGCCATGGCAAACTAGACGATAAACTCTGGTAACATCGCTATCAAAGATACTACCAAAGAGGCAGTTTGGGTGTATATTAGTTCATGAGATGAACTAGGTTCCTACCATTGTGTGACAATGGAAGTGAGGCTTTGGCCTAGGAACCCCGGTCCCATCAGTGACCCAGACATATTCCAAGGCAGTATCACCTGATCATGGAGATAGTTGATCTCCAGGGAGATCGAGGTTAGGAGAATAGACTCAGAGGACAACACGGCGGATCCACTCACAAAGGCATTTTCCCAGAGAGAGACTTTTATGGGATGGTTGAGTATAAGATACTGCAACCACTGCTACAGATGGCCCTAGTGCAAGTGGGAGATTGTTAGTTATATGTATGCCCTAGAGGCCATTACTGTACATGAGATGTATATTGTAGTGGATCCTGGGACATATATAGGGAGGACTTTCTTGATCGACATGATAGTACGCTGTCTGGTTGCTCTTTATCTTAACATGTACACTTATTTTCTCTCTGTTACATGTTGATAAAGCCTTTAGGATGTGTACTCGACTTCCAGGATTATGATGCAGATCATACTAGTGGGGCCTGGGTAGTCCATGAGTACATCCTTCAATGTTCCTAGTCGTGGGAATATCAAGATGGGGCATCGATATTCCAGAGTAGACTAGCGTATATCTTCTCGACCCATGTGATGGGCGATGGATGATCCCATATCCATTGGTGTTTGACATCAGAGATGGTATGCGGGTGCTCAGTGGAGACTGGGTACACTGAACGGACTCGCTGAGAACTCCCAGATGGTATTATACCTCACGTCAGATGGCAGTTCTCTGGTGACATTGGTACAGATTAGTCTGTTGACACGAGATTGTCATAGAGTCTTGTGTGTCTCCCACTGTGCTCCGATTTCCACCCTACCACAGCTCTACTGAGTCGTGCAAATAGGTGGTTTTGGGGTACAGTCCCGATTCACATGGAGGCAATGAGCGATAGGAGGGAATTCGTCTCTCCCGGTATTGGGGGTTGATGTTGCGCTATGCTCGACTGGCCATAACTGGAAATCCCTGGCCTGGGTTGATGTAATTTACTGGTAAGTGTTATCAGTAGTTTCACGAACGTTATGGACCTTACATCGGCATGACTTATCAAGCTACTGGGGTCTGACGTTTACCACCCCTAGGCAAGATATGCGAAAAATCAGACGAACAGACCGGACTGTGCGGTAAGTGTTACTGATTGGATTCGCAGGAGTGTGAGCGGGCTTGCTCGTTGATCTTCTGATCGCTCAATACCTGGGTGGCCGTTACGTTTAGCAGACCGCTTGCGGCTTGTGGGTGACTGATATGATCACCACCTACTGCCGGCGTATTGACTAGTCTTTAGAGTCCTACACAGAGCTTTCCTGGCTCAAGCGAAACGAAATAGGAGCGCATATGAGATATGTACGAGACCGAGAATAATACCAGTATGTGATACTGTATTCTATTCTCGCGATTTGTATCATCGGTTGGTTATATGCGATATAGCCGGCTTACCGAATCAAGTGTTGATTCGATATATTGATACACTAGATAGTAGTCGGTTATATGCGATATGACCGGATCATTAAATCAAGTGTTAATGTATAATTATATATTTGATGTATTACTTTACATTAACTAGTATTTGTTCACTTAAGATTACATTTCTCACTTGATGTACACATAATATATATGTAATATATAATTGTGTGCATGTTTGTATCATGTTTGATGATACATGCAAACTTGGGTGTATGAGTGACTTATACCATATTTAAGTTAGTGGAAAAGATTTATATTTATTTTGTAATTCAAAATTAGTGTGCACTTTGTCATGCTTGAAGCTTCATGAAGCTTTTAGCATCATTTGACCAAGTCCACTAACTTTGTCTCACTAAAGATATTTATTAACCAAACCACTAACTTAAACTATGGTTTAGTCTCAACAAAGGTTAACTCACCCATGGTTGCATCATGATAAACTTCACTTATTATTCTTTTATCATTATTCATTATTCTTTCTTTTCTTCTTCTTCTTCTTCATCAAGAAGAAAAGGCTTGCTAGAAATTTTATAAGTGAAGAAATAAAGTGAGAAATCAAAATCTAAAGTGAACCCATTTCCTATTTCATCATCCTCTACTACTTGCAATTTAGTTTAGGGTGTTCTCTTCACAAATTTCTTGACCTAGTGAAGATGGAGCTTGCGTTTGAGTCTCCTCGACGTAGATCATCTTCGGCCTCGAAGTCAACGAGCTAGCCCGTTCATTTCTCCGAGGAATCATCGCTAGAGTCCGAGATCTCGATGATCGCAGTGAAGGGACGTCAACACGGAGCTTTAGAAGTGAAGGACCGGATCTACAAAGGTTGTATTTTTATTCACTTCTCTTTGTAATGTTAGATTACTAGTTTTGTTACCCTAGTTTTCTAGTGGTATCCTTGGTTGATTGCTTAGCACCCTCTTTTAATTTTTGTTGTGGCATGTGTGATGCTTGAAAACCCTAGGCTAGGTGCTAAGGAATCCCAACACACATGACCCAGGAAGTCCACACTATCAAGTCAAAACGCGCACTTTGAGTATTTAGCATACAGCTGGTGCTCTCTCAATATCTGCAAAGCAATAGTCAAGTGCTGCTCATGCTCCTCACGACTCCTAGAGTAGACCAGTATGTCATCAATAAACACAATAATAAACTGGTTGAGGAACGGCCTGAAAATCCGGTTCATCAGATCCATGAACGCTGCTGGCGCATTGGTGAGTCCAAACGACATCAGCAAAAACCCATAATGCCCATAGCGTGTACGAAAAGCAGTCTTCGGAATGTCATCATTCCAAACCCGCAACTGATGATAACCCGAATGCAAATCAATCTTAGAAAAATGTTTCGCACCCTGGAGCTGATCAAATAAATCGTCAATGCGAGGTAAATGATACCTATTCCGCACCTTAACTCTGTTCAATTGATGATAATCCACACACAGCCTCAAACTGCCATCCTTCTTCTTGATGAACAGAACAGGAGCTCCCCACGGCGAAACACTCGGACGCACAAGTACCATATCAAGCAACTCTTGCAATTGATCTTTAAGCTCTCTAAGCTCTGTCGAAGCCATCCGATAAGGCGGTATAGATATCGGCTCCGTGCCAGGAATCAGATCAATGCAGAACTCAATAGCGCGCTCTGGCGGCAACCCAAGTAACTCATCGGGAAAGACGTCGGGAAACACTCGCACGGTAGGAACCAGGTCCAACGACTCCACTGTGGCTCCAGTATCATGAATGAAAGCCAAGAATCCCTGACATCCCCTCCTCAAAAGCCGACTAGCGCAAAGGACAGAAATCAAATTGTGAGGGGCGGCACCACGGTCTCCCTACACAACAAACACTGACTCGCCGGGAAAACAAAACCGAACTGTCTTCTCTCTGCAGTCCACGGATGCGCAGCAAGTAGCTAACCAGTCCATGCCCAACAGAACGTCGAAGTCCAACATCTCAAGAAGGATCAAGTCGACGGGAAAATCTCTGTCTCCTAACCGGACAACACACAACCGGAACACGCGTCGCGCAACAAACGACTCTCCCACAGAAGTAGTCACGACAAGCGGCTGATCTAGCAAATACGACTCTCGGCCTAACCTCGGCACAAAGTGCGTAGAAACATACGAATGTGTAGATCCCGGATCAAAAAGAACATGTGCATCATAAGAACATACATAAAGGGTACCTGAAACCACAGCATTGGACGCCTGAGTGTCCTGGTGAGTCAAGGCAAACACCCGAGCCTGCCCTCTACCGGCAACTGGCTGACCTCCGCCTCTACCATCCCGCCCTCTTGGTACAAAACCACCGTAACCCCGACCTCTCTGCACAAGAGTCTGACGCGGAGCAACAACCAGCATAAGGGGCAACGCCTTTGGAGGTAGAGAAGGTGTTAAGGTAACTTGTGGTATAGCTGCCTCACTCACCCGTGGCTCAGCATAATTTCGAACCCGATGACCCATACTCCCGCACCGGTAACATCCAGATGCAAACTGCTGACCCTCCTGAGGGTAAGAGCTAAAAGGACGGCCTCGTCCCGAACCTCCACTATCTGAACGGGAACTGTCACGACATCTAAATGCCCGCCTCCCCGCCTGATCACCAGTACGAACCCTCTTCGGTTCCAGAGCAACTGACGACTCAGAAAGACGCTCCTCCACCAATAAGGCTGCATCCACCGCTGCCGCATATGTGTCGCAATGATGAATGCTGATGGCTAGGAACAACTGGGTAAGCAGGCCTCGAACAAACCTCTTTACCCTCATCTTCTCAGTCGCCACCAAGTACAGAGCATACACTGACAGCTCGGTAAACAGTACATCATACTCAGAAACCATCATCCCCGGAGTCTGGCGTAACGACTCAAATCTATGAGCTCGTGCATCCCTAACGCTCGGTGGAAGAAAACGGGCAAGAAATACCATCACAAACTCAGCCCAGGTCATAGGAGTAAGACCCGTGGCTCTGCCCCTCTCCAACGACCCATACCACTTCTGGGCCAGACCCTCCAGACGAAAGCTCGCAAACTCCACCCATCTCTCATCGGAGCATTGGAGCGAACGACAAATCCTGACCATCTGGTCAATAAAAGACTGCGGACACTCAGTAGTATCTGTGTCAGTGAACACCGAAGGCCTCAGCCTCATGAACTCGGTCAGTGACACGGTAATAACCTCTGGAGCTGTAACTGCGACTGCCGGAACTGTAGGTACCATCGTGGTCCCTACAACGGGTGGAACAACTTCCTGCCTCTGCGCTCGAATGGCCTCTACTAAACTCCCCATCATCTGGAGCAGGTCCTGCATACCAGCCCCAATCATAGCAATGTGCTCCAGTACAACAGGCGTACCGCCCTGGTCGGTCCTCGCCTCAGACAAGTCAACTCTGACCTTGGCCCTCACGGCCGCTCTCTGTGCCCTCGTAGTCTTCGGTGGCATATGGGCTGGAAATTGAAACAAGATTCGATAAGGACACAGAAATCAAATCACAAAGATGTATATCATCACGGAGGAAATTTGAAGCAATAAGTCCTAAGGTCACTTAGGCGGAGTACCGTGTCATAAGTATGCCGCGGAACATACACACGCTACGTCACTCTGCTTAAGCTACCTACTCCATCATACCAAGGTCATCCTACACTTCGAAAGGTAAAACCTAGCGCTCTGATACCAACTTTGTCACAACCCAAACTTTGGCCCATAACCGACACTTAAACTACGTAACGTCTACAGGCGTACGCAACTTAAGTAAGCCGAAACCCAGAAATCTAAACCACCCAAAACTGGATAAACAGAGAAAAACATAGTTTTAAACATTCGGAAAATCACAAGTAAAATCTCTAACTCTAGTTTTCTTTCTTGAAAATTTCGGCAGCACCTCCTTTGTAAAAACTAGCCCCGAAAACGGGTAGAACATAGATAATATATAAAGCATCCCAAACGGGAGCAAATCACGCCCAACGGCGGAGACAACCACCACAAACATATATAGACGACGCCGAAGCGAAGAAATATAAAAGGAAAGTGCATAAAGAAGTGAAACTTTTCAACAAAACCGGCTTCCACAAGCACTGCATCCAAAGTCACCAAATTATAATATAACACCGAATCCTCACAACACATCTCTAAGTTAAATACAAGAAGTGGTAGATGGAGAATACTAGATCCAACAAAAAAGATAATACGCTGTACAAATAGATAACCGCAAACCCACCTAAAAGAAAAGGCCCCGCAGCCAATCGTAGCGGTATCCGCAAAAGTAGAGATGATAAGACGCCCTGCCGCGACTACTCAGAGGGTAAGTCCTGCAAAACACTGTGGCACAACGGGGGTGAGTTGCCAACTCATGAGTAGTAAATAACATCATACTAAAACCGCAAGTATGCACTAACAGCAATGATCAATAACATGTAAGCTGGTAGCATGAGTATGAAAATATGAATATGCAACTATCATGATTTAGGTACACCACCAGGGTACTTTATCTACATGAATCAAATGCATATCACTGAATACTGAGTGCGGAATAATACATAATCTCATGCACAAATCATAAGCATTGAAAACCCCGGTGTAAATCAACAACACCCCAAATCCCAAAATACTCAGATCGGCCCTCGGATCGGCCCTCAAATCCTGGAAGTCTCATGGAACCTGAGTGTCAAACATCGACACTCTAAAACATCATGAAAACTAGTGCCTAACATTGACACGTAAATACTCGTATCCATACGTTCCTCGAAACCCAAGTATCCTACTTCAACACTTGTGTTCCACGTATCGGTCTTTATGATATCCATACGTTCCTCGAAACCCAAGTATCCTACCTCGACACTTGTGTTCCACGTATCGGTCTCCAAAATCCATATATCTCTCGGAATATAAGTGCCTAACATTGACACTTGAAATTCCCATATCGCATGAAAACATATCTCAAATGCGTAAATCCATGTAAAATAACATATGCAACATAAAACATCAATATGAGCATACCACGGGAAAAGTCCGCTATTTAACTGCATCAAGTTATTAAATATATCTCGCGGTCCCCAAATATCCAAATCCAAATTACATATATATATACAGCGTCCCATTCCACCAATATATATATTATAAAAAAAACTGATCATGTAACAATAGCAAAGTACATGTGCGAGCATGTAGGTATAATATGGCATATGTATAGGCATGTAGGTATACAGGTATGCTATATGTCATATGCGCTATCGCACAAGAATAATTGTTTCTATGTCGCTAGCCAATAGCAAGGTATATCAACGAATATTTGTGTTGTGCGTATCACGGCAATTACCGACAGTGTGTGTGTAGCATATCATTGGTGCTCGTGCAACATGGACTGTCAATAATAGTGCGGTGTACAAAGAATACAGGTTCAGGCACAACAAGTAACTATATGCAACGGAACTCATGCATCATCTCTATATGAGCATATAAACATGGGCTAATATCATATCATATCTAGCCCTGACGCTTAACGCCATACGGGCGATTTCCCCATAGATGTTAAATCTACTCACCGATGGTCTCGAGCTATGAAAATCCGACCACATGCTTCCTCTTGTTCGCAGCGTCCGAAGTCCCCGCTTGCGACGCTATAAATTCACAAACACATAAACAGAGCAAAATCTCAGAAATCGACCAATATAACGTAAAACTACGTTTTAAACAATGCACCAACACTAAACTAACTCACGAGTGTCCGTTTAGTGGCTAACGTGCGTAACGATACTACGAAACCTACCTGTAACGTTTCAAGAAATATAAAATATTATTTCTGGAATTTAATATTAAAATAATATTTTTCCCGAAAACTGTCCGATTTGCGAAATTGGGGTTTTCGAAAAAAGGTATAAATATATACCAATAATTATGAAATAAATGGAAATTAAAATGATTTATTCATTTAATTATATAATTAAAGGATTTGGCATTTTTAAAATTTATTTTATGCAGTTTTGATAAAAACCCGATTAGTGCACTGCTAATCGCGATTGAGCCAAATCCGCATTTTTACATTTTCCATGGTTAATGCACCATGACATGTTTCATTTTGTGACATATTTCATTTCATTTGGGCTATATATTATGGTTTATTGGTGGAGAGAAAAGAAAAGAGAAATGATTAGGAAGAAAGTCAAAAAGGGGACATAATGATAACTTGGAGAAAGAGAGAGAAGGTGTGAGTATGTGAGAGAGAGGGGGGGCTGCTGCCCAAAATCAAATCCCCCACCATTTCCATCACCCTCTTCATCTTCCTCAACTCCTCCACCCTCCACTTAAACCCTAGATCTATCTCCAACCATTCCCCAAAACCCTACACTCCCTTCACAAAAATTAATCCCCTCTTCAACCTCTATATATGGGACCAAGAAAAATTCAGTTTTTATGATCTTAGGGATTCATGGGTGCTATATGAGGTAATCCCTTCACTAATTAGGTAGTTTTTCTTTTACTTCAGTATTCATATGTGTTTAGATGTGATATTGTGAAGATTAGTGAACATTGGGAAACCCTAGTGAAGGTTTGAGTGTTGTTTGAAATTGGATGATGCCTAGTGGCTGTTAACTAGACTTGGGTGCTGTTTATTGACCTGGACCAGAGCGGAGAAAATCCAAAACACGGATTTAGAAACCCCGATATCGGATAAATGTGTGATTTTAGAGGGTATTTTGGAATCTGGAGGAACCCGGGGACGCTAGAAATGATTTTGGGTTTACTAAGAGTCGTGCAGGCACCCAGGAAGCTACCACAGAGACCCGAGACCCTAACTCCACCAAATGGCCGCAGATTAATCCATTCTGGCCGCAATTTGCAGCCAGAGCAGGGAAATAGGGTTCCAGATTTGGTCCATGGCTCTTTTTCCACTAAATTATACCCCTCCTATATGCAGTTTTAGCAAATTGCCACCTGGGGAAAATCTGGGAGCATTTTGGTGTGTTTTAGGCTATGTTTTCCGTATTTTGAAATGCAATTTCTTGACATTTGGATTTGTATTCGGTTTTTGGATGTTTGTACATCGACAACAGGGGTTGTTTGATTGTTTTTGCACGTGTAGGCCATAGGTTCTAACCTATGAGCGCACCGTGCGCCATATCGGTTTTCCGGATTCGATTTTAATTCGCATTGTGACTATTGATTATTGTAGGTACCTTCGCGTGGATTTCAAGGCGACGGAGCGTAGTGTCATCGACTTCGGCAAGCGAGAAGCAAGGTGAGTGGATCTATATCCACGGGGGAAGTCGGGTGGATGGCGTATAGCACCCCCGCAATCTATTGATGGAAAACTGATTATAGAATATGGTTAGGAAAACCTAGATTAGGAAACTAGGGTTAGAATGAAGATAGCTATGAAACTATATTAGAAACTAGAGGATAGTTAGAAGTGATATGTTACGACTATCATAGGATTGCGTTTAGCAATATTGCCGTTTAGGGTACTGTAGGATTAGATAGTTGATGTAGATGCGTCATCCGAACCATACCTTTTTCTAAACCGAAGAATCGTATGTATCTTTTAGATATGTACCTTGAGAGATGTTACTGATTTTCAAATGATATATTTTCCTTAAAACACCGTAACCCCTATTTTCAAAACTACGATTCGCTTCTTTTAAAATCTACTTGTATGGTTAGGGTGTGTATGCTAGATTAGATACCTATACTTATAGTAGAGATAGATGGTTTAGGTAAACTCAGCTTTATATGAGTTATAAATGCGATGAAAAGAATATAAGACGGATATGATGATATGATGATATGTTGGTATACAGATGCGAGTCGATCGAGATGATTTATACCTTGCCGGTCCCCTGATATGAGATTATTGCGGATGTGAACTGGGACATAGGTACATAGATATATATCCATATATAGAATGTTGTGAATCATGGATGATAGGCCGTATGTGATATTAGGCTGTATCCTCATTTGTCGTATAGGATGTTAGGATTCCTATTAGCTTAATGCCGCCGCACGATGATTTTCCGTGCGTGATGAGTCTGACTTGATGTTGATCCATACCCTTGACTAGGGGATGTCGTACGATGGATTATACCGTGCGTGATGCTGTGAGGCTAGGTGCCGATTGATAGATTCACCGACTCAGACATATGATAGTTACGTATACCGTATAGCAATTAGCTGATGATTTACCTTATGCTGCATTCATGATATTATTATTTCATTGCATATACATGTGATAGTACACCTGCACCATTATCGATGATGCGTATGTTACACGTACACTGATTGTAGGCTCACACACTTCATCATCGATAATTGCCATGTCACTACACAGTAGGATTGCTGCATCATGATATGACTCTTCGCATAACATACTTGCGCACATACGCATTGTATATCCACATTGGTGCACATATACATTGATATATTCATACTTGCGCACATACACATTGTATATCCATATTGGTGCACATATACATTGATATATTCATACTTGCGCACATACACATTGTATATCCACATTGATGCACATATACATTGATATATTCATACTTGCGCACATACACATTGTATATCCACATTGGTGTACATATACATTGATATATTCATACTTGTGCATATATACATTTGTATATCCATATTGGTGCACACATACATTGGTATATCTATACTTGCGCATATTCATATTGTACCTACATAGATCACTGGTTTTATTGGGAGATTGGGAACCGCAGGATATATTTTAAAAACTGGGATCATTTAAAAGAGCGGTTTTCCCTTAATATGTCATATCACAGTTCCATATTGCATGATATATTGATATGCTTACATTTCTATTATATGTCGCATACATCATGCTTTACGCTTTTACGCATTGAGATATACTGTTTTCATGAGATTTCTAGATTTGAGAACCATGGCTATTTCAAAAGAAAGCATATATTGTTTTAAAAACCCGGTTTCTCTTGATATGATATTTCAGTACGTCCACCATGTGTTTTCTCGGTTCTGAGAGTGGCATGTGAAACCCGATTCGAGGAGCGGTAGGCACCGTCTGCGGGTACATGGTGGACCCGGTGAGGTACCCCAGGGCAAGAAGACTCGTATATGTTAGACGGTAAGCCCGTCAGGGGAGCACTACCTACCGGTGATAGTATTTAGACTCGGCGGTTATCCGGAAAATACCGACCGGAGTAGCGAGATGGATATGATGGCCGACCAGGGTATGCGGTGCCTGAGGGCCGATCTGAGAATGCGGTGCCTGAGATATATGAGGATTTACGTGTCGATGCTGGGCACGATTTTCATGATGTTTCGAGTATCGATGCTAGACACTCAGGTTCCATGATTTAGAGGTGTCGCGAGGCGCACATGTTGATTTATATCCTCACATTTTCATGCATATGCTTTTATGATATTTACATGCATGATGTTGTTGTGTCATTGGTTGACACGGGGATGAAATTCACATGCATACATATATTGATTATATGAGTGGAAGAGATCCACATGCATACATACATTGATTATATGAGTGGACGAGATCCACATGCATACATGCATTGATTATTACTGTTAGATGTTATCCACATGCATATAGGTATTTACTGTAAGTCCACGTTGCGACCCCCGGTTCTTACGGGGAGGCGGAAACGGTATAAAAATCAAATTTTTAGCGCAAGGGGCAACATGGACTAAGCAAAGTCGGGATCTTTAACTAAACTAAAACTAGCATACTTTGCTAAAGAGAGTTAGCTACTCGGATGAAGATGGTTATACCTAAACTTGATCTCCTTCTTCTTCAAACTTTGTAGAGGTTGATGGTTCTCTTTTTTTCGCCTTCTTCCGTCGAAGATGGATCCACCTCGAGAGTTCAACCTTTGGGCTCTTCCTCGTGCTTTGAGTGAACTAGGGTTTCCGGCTTGCTAAACCTTGAACCTAGAATAAGTAGAGAGTGTCTAAGGGGTGCTTTTCTTTTTAAAGAGAAGGATTCTCAACACATGAGAAGGTTTCTCTTTAGCTAGAGGAAGAAGAAGATGAAGTGAAGAGAGAGAATGAATATGATAGAATGAGCTATCCTTTTTCTTTCTTGCAACCATAATGCAAAAAAAAAAAGAATTATCAATAATAATAATAATGAAAATGAAAAGGTTGATGGAAAGTTTTAGAATGACCATTATCATTTCAAACATTAAATGAATTTGCTAGAATCAAAGAGCATCTTTCTTTTGTAATGATGATGGTCAAAGCTTCAACCATGGTCAACAAGTCAACAAAAAACCAACCATGACACAATTTCATTTTATTATATATTATTAGTTGATATAATACAAATCCATTAGGGTTTGGAAAAAGACGACTGTCAACTGTGCATACGCACCCGTTCCGAAACCCTAATGAAAGTCATCTTCCTCTTCCTCAAATAACCGTGCATACACACCTGCATCCTTGTTCCGAGGAACATGAATACTGAGATAAAAGCAACCCCAAAACATATACCAGTATCTGGCTCAAACCAGAGCCTGCCAGTATAATCCGTCCGGACTCCAAACGTGCACAAGTGCGCGGATGAGAACGAACCCTGTCGCAAAACCATGCGACCTCTACTCTGTTTTGCCCAGAGGCGAATACCCTCTATGTGGGACTCTAAAGACTCGACACTACGCTGGCAGTGGGTTTAACCACAGACCGCAAGCGGCACTAGCTGTGCGTAACGGTCCCCAGGTAGATGTCGACAAGAAGGCTGACGAGGTGAAACCCCATCTGAACTCCTACTGAGTCTGAATGTGACAGTCTCCGTACAGTCCGGTCTGTTCGTCTGATACATCGCATGTCGGGCCTAGGGGGCGGTAAAACGTCAGTCCCCCAATAGCGGTACAAGTCGTGTCGAAGTGAAGCCCAAAACACCCTGAGATAACACTGGAAACCTACCAGTATATCTCGCTTGCCCTGGCCAGGGACTACTCGTGTAATGGCTCTCCTAGACACAGCGCGATGTCAACCCCCAATACCGGGAGAGACGAATCCTTTCTAACCGTCACTGCCTCCAAGTGCTTCGGGACTGCACCCAACCACCACCTATTTGCACGACTCCTTTGAGCCGTGGTAGGGTAGTGATCAAAGTGCAGTGGGAACACACTCGAGGCGAAGTGCCAGTGTCAAGTCAGCGGACTAAGCTGTACTCATGTCACCTGGGAACTGATAACTGACGATAGGTATAGTACCAACCTGTCAGTTCCCGACGAGTCCTGTCCAGTGTACTCGTAACCTAACGAGCACCCGTATACTATCTCCAGTACGACGTACTGATGGCTGTGGGACAAACCATCTCCCATACTGGGATGAGAAGCGCATACGCTAGTCTACTCCGGAGTATCGATGCCCTGTCTCGATAGTCCTGCGACTAGGGACCTGTATAAGGATGTGCTTATAGATTACCCAGCCCCCACTAGTGTGACTGCCATCACAACGCTGGTAATCAAGCAAAGATCCTAAGGGCTCCACTAATGCGTATAAGTGATATACTGAAATAAACACAAGTACACATTGAAGTAGAAACAAACCAAGTAGCATACTACTATATTGAGCAAGATTGTTTATACAAGGTGAATATCCCAAGCTTCCATCAAGTAATATACAAACTAGTATGATACAGTAATGGCATCTAGGGCATATACACTAACAATCTCCCACTTGCACTAAGGCCATGTACTGGCGTATCGAAGACCTATCATCTCGATCAGCCGCTCGAACTGAGTCTGGGGTAAGGCCTTGGTGAATGGATCTGCAGTGTTCTCTTCTGAAGCAACCCTCCGAACCTCGATCTCCTTGCGATCCACGATCTCCCTGATTAGGTGATACCGCCTCAAGATGTGCCTGGATCTCTGATGGGACCTGGGTTCCTTTGCTAAAGCTATAGCCCCGTTGTTGTCGCAATACAGAGGTAATGGGTCAACAATGGACGGAACCACCTGAAGTTCTTTTAAGAACTTCCTCATCCAGACAGCTTCTTTTGCGGCATCAGATGCAGCGATGTATTCCGCTTCCATAGTCGAGTCTGCAACGGTTTCCTGTTTGGAACTCTTCCAACACACCGCCCCTCCATTGAGGGTAAAGACAAAACCCGACATGGACTTGGAATCATCCTTGTCACTCTGGAAGCTGGAGTCAGCAAAGGCCTCGATCTGGAGGTCTTTTCCGCCATACACCAAGAACATCTCCTTAGTCCTTCTCAGGTACTTGAGAATGTTCTTTACTGCTATCCAATGTTTCTCCCCAGGGTTTGACTGATACCGGCTTACTACACTCAGTGCATAAGCTACATCCGGTCTGGTACACAACATCGCATACATTATAGAGCCTACCGCAGAAGCGTAGGGTATAATAGACATGCGATCCCTCTCCAAATCAGTCTTGGGAGACATCTCTTTAGAGAGGGTGATCCCGTGACAAGCCGGTAGGTTACCGCGCTTGGAATCTTCCATACTGAATCTTTTCAGTACGGTGTCGATGTACCTGGACTGTGAAAGTCCTAATATCCTCTTGGATCTATCACGATGGATCCGGATCCCCAGGATGTAAGAGGCATCACCCAGGTCTTTCATGGAGAACCTGTGTGACAAGAAACCCTTGACAGATTGTAGCATAGGAATGTCATTTCCTATTAAGAGAATGTCATCCACGTATAAAACAAGGAATACTACAGTTCTCGCTACAAATCTACTATAGATGCATGGTTCATCTGGATTTTTGATAAAGTCAAATTCCTTGACCGTCTCATCAAAACAGATGTTCCAACTCCGCGACGCCTGCTTTAGTCCATAAATGGACTTAAGCAACTTGCACACCTTTCCGCTGCTCCCACTCTGAATGAAACCCTCTGGCTGATCCATATAGACACACTCCTCTAAATTTCCATTTAGAAAAGCGGTTTTTACGTCCATCTGCCAAATCTCATAATCGTGGAAGGCAGCAATAGCAAGAAGGATCCGAATGGATTTCAGCATAGCTACTGGAGAAAAGGTTTCGTCATAGTCCAAGCCAGGTCTTTGACGGAAACCCTTTGCTACAAGTCTAGCTTTATAGGTCTCAACCTGTCCATCTACACCAATCTTCCTTTTGAAGATCCACTTGCATCCTACGGGTTTTACCCCGTCTGGAGCAATGTCCAACGTCCATACTTTGTTGGTGTACATGGACTCCATTTCGGTCCGCATTGCATCCAGCCATTTTACCGAGTCAACGCTCTGAATGGCCTGCTGGAAGCTAGTAGGCTCATCATAATCTATGATGCAATCCTCTCTATCCCCGTCTATGAGAAAACCGCAGTATCTCTCGGGCGGATGAGACTGCCTACTAATCCTACGGAGCGGCATAGGAATGTCGTGTTCTTTTGAACCCTCTGGTTCCACTAAGCTTTCAGTAATAGTCTGAGGTTCTGGAATTTCATCCAGTTCTACTGCGCTCCCACTTATCTGATTTTCCAAAAACTCAGTTTCCAAGAAGTGGGCATGACGAGAAACAAGGACTTTTTGCTCCTCTGCGTAATAGAATAGATACCCCTTGGAGTTCTTTGGGTATCCCACAAACTTGCACTGTACTGAGCGTGCCTCGAGCTTGTCCGCATGCTGCTTTTTTACAAAAGCCGGACATCCCCATGTCTTAAAAGCTTTAAGACAGGGTTTCTTCCCACTCCACATCTGATATGGTGTGGTAGGCACAGTCTTAGTAGGAACTTGGTTCAAGAGATGTGCAGCTGTTTCTAGTGCATATCCCCAGAAAGATCGCGGTAACTCAGCCTTACTCATCATGGAACGAACCATATCCAATAGGGTTCGATTCCTCCTTTCTGATACACCGTTATGTTGCGGAGTGTATGGAGGAGTACGCTGAGAGAGAATACCATTCTCTTTTAAATAGTCCAGGAACTCGGCACTCAAGTATTCACCACCTCGATCCGATCTTAGGATCTTGATACTTTTGCCTGTTTGTTTTTCAACTTCATTCTTGTAATCCCGAAATTTCTCAAAGGCCTCGGATTTGTGCTTCATTAAGAAGACATGTCCATACCTAGAGAAATCGTCTGTGAAAGTAATGAAGTATGAATAACCGCTTCTCGCATGTGTAGACATTGGACCACACACGTCACTGTGTATGAGTCCTAAGAGCTCGCTCGCTCTTTCTCCGTGTCCAGTGAACGGAGTCTTTGTCATCTTTCCCATGAGACAAGATTCACAAGTGGCATAAGACTGATACTCGAACGGATCCAAGTATCCTTCTTTATGTAACTTAGTCAACCGTGTCTCATTGATGTGACCCAGTCTACAATGCCATAAGAAAGCCTGATTGATATCTGGAGACTTTCTTTTGTGTGTATTCTGGATATTGAAAATCTGTGGTTGGTTTAATACGTATATACCATTGCTCAGTGTACCTGACCCAATCATAACTTGATTAAGGTGAATGTTTACAACATTACTTACAAACGCAAATTCATAACCTTCTTTAGAAACCAAAGATACAGAAATGATATTACAAGTTGCGTTGGGTACAAAAAAGCAATTACGCAAAACCAAAACATGCCCATCTGTCATTCCCAGGTGATAGTCCCCCACGGCTTTAGCATCCATGCTAGCTCCGTTCGCAACTCTGAGGGTCATGTCACCTGCCTTCAAAAACCTACGGTTTCTCAACGCCTGCAAAGAATTACAGATATGAGATCCTGATCCGGTATCCAATACCCAGGAAGTAGAGTTTATAGAAAGACAGTTTTCAATAACATACACACCTGAAGCTGAAGCCGCAACCTGCTTCAGTTCCTGTGTCCTGGCTTTCCAAGCCCTGCAATCTTTCTTCCAGTGTCCACTCTTATGACAATAGAAGCACTCTTCCTTTCCAATAAGCTTCCCCGCAATATTTGTTGCCTTTTCCTTTCCCTTCGTACCCACTTTACTAACACCGCCTCTTGGTTTGGCGGGGGCTTTCTTCCTCTTTCCCTTGGCTTTCGCCTTGGACCTAGAGGAAGAAGATCCTCCTACAAACAAAGCGGGTGTATCCCTACCCTTCTGTAGGGTGCCCTCTGCGCTCCTCAGCAGGTTGAGGAGTTCTGAAAGTTCAACTTCCTTTTCTTGCAAGTTGAAATTCAGTATGAACTGGGCGTAAGTGGATGGAAGGGACTGGAGAATTATATCCGTATAGAGTTCACTGTCCAACGTGGTCCCAAGTTCTGCGAGCTCCTCAGTGTAGCCAATCATCTTAAGCACGTGGTCCGCTACCGATGATCCGACGGCCAACTTTGTCGAAAATAACTTCTTCGACACTTCGTATCTTGCGATACGAGACTGCTCTCCATACAGTTCTTTTGTATGAAGAAATATGGATTCCAAATCCATATTCTCGTGCCTCCTCTGATGGTCGTTGTCCATCGAGGCAAGTACGAGGCACCTGGCCTTCGCGCTGTCAATCTCCCAAGTCGTACGGATTTCCTTATCCGCGACGCTTGAGGTGGGACCTGGGACGGGGGGAGCTTTGGTGGTAAGAAGATACCCCAGCTTGTCGTAAGCGATTGCCAATTTGACATTCCTGAGCCAATCTTTGTAGTTTGGCCCTGTCAGTATGTTTTTATCTAGAAGTAACTTAAGTCCAGTCATTTCGATTTGGTCGCTGCAGGGGGAGAGAAGAAACACTTAGCACGATGCTCTTGCAAGTTTAGAATGGTTTTTAATTTGTCTAAACAGGATGGCTCCCACTGTCTCTCGAATCCTTCCTCAAACCACAAAGGAAGAATTAGCCGGGATCAATCCCACCGTACAATACTTGCTTAACCATTCAGCCAGGCCAGTGTCGGTACTTCGAGGGAGGTTTTCCAACACTTTCGTGAAGTTCCTTAATTTAAGAACCTCTTTTCCCTGGGGGCGTAGCCCCGCTAACACCTTTCTAGGCACCTACTAGGTTTATAGCATTGATCGTTTAGTGAGAAAATTTCCCGAGGAGTAGCATATACTCACAGTAGGATCGGGATCCAAATATCATCGCGTGACGAAAATGAAGGAATCCTACCATAATCATCACACTCCAAATGGTATGCAAATCTAGCAAGTTTCAGTACTTATGAAACACCCGATGTGGATTTTTTTTTTTGCCCCATGCTCTTATGACCTTGACTAAGGCCAACAAATCATAAGTCACATGTCAAGTTCTTCCCGTCGTTATCCAGGTTAATTTGAACCCACCCGTATATACCCTTGACTATGGCCAACAAGGCAATACGACTGTCCCAAACCAACACATTCTATCTATGCAACATATGAATACCCAGCAGCTACCAAACACTGTGCCTTGACTAAGGCCAACAAACACAGCTTGAATACTGTTGAATATTCATATGAAACGACGGAGGGCTACGGATGGTTTTGGTAAAACCGTGAACGTAGTGAACTTGATATAATCGATGGAACGAGATAGCTTTTAGAAGGAGTGGCTCAAGCTCCGCATTTAAAAGTTAGTTTTGAAAAGAACCGAGTGGTTTTCCGAAAGTGTTCCATCGACTTAAACTTGGTTTATTATCTTGCATTAGTTCTTTTAATGCGTGATATTCTTGCATTAGTTCTTTTAATGCGTCCCATCATTTAATCCTACCATTGCAGAAAACAACCAAAATATGACGTACGCTTATGCCATTCGCATTCGCCACGGGGTCCCGTCATCACTCGTTAGGTTACTTAACTAACGACAGAGCGGGGGCTGGGCTAGCGCGGCTGTAAAACATAAGCAACGCCTAAATAGAAAGCAATGATAGACATTACAGATCATAGATGAATACATTGGATATACTAGCAATCCGCAATCCTTTCGAGCCTGCAATGAAAAGCGGATTACACGGTCGCGGTGAATAGCCAAATACCCCACCCAAGACCCCTACGGGTGCGGCAAACTACCCGCCAAGTACCCGGCAGTTTGTGCACCCCTCCATGGGTCTATCCTAGGAGCAAAACAGTAAAAAGAATTATACAATGACGGCTACAACCCCGACCCGGTTGTGCGGCCAAACAAATAATAATTATTACATCAATTTACATTTACAATGAATGAAAGAAAAACAAAAGCTCATATCACATCCACCCCGGCTATTCACCCGCGACAGTCCAACATATTCATATACACATTCCAATGTCAAACACAGATCATGTATAACCCCGACTAATCGTCTTATAGCGATTAGCCGACGTTCAATACATGCAAGCATCACAGATATAACCATCATAGTCAAAGTGCAGTGAAGTTCGGAAAAAAATAAGGAATTATAGGACCCCAAAAGTGAATTTCAGTTCTGGAAAATCTGGGCACATATAATATATTTTAAAAAACCCAAAACCAACACAGACACACACTGCACGAAAAACGATGTACAGAAGACGACAAAGCGCGGCGCTTCCGCGGCACATACCTACCTCGTGCGGCGGAAGCGCGGCGGTTTGAACGAATCACTGCATCGTTTTTCTTGGGTGTTCACACAAAACCCTGAGCCGAATTTACAAGTATAAAGTATTTCATTTAGAGCAGAAAAAATTTCAACAGAAACTTAGGGTTTTGTTTTTCCGGTTTTGTGATTTTTTTCGGTTCCGAACTTCGCTACACTTCACTACCAAGCTAGTTTAAGTTTAGTTAGGCTTTGATACCACTGTAAGTCCACGTTGCGACCCCCGGTTCTTACGGGGAGGCGGAAACGGTATAAAAATCAAATTTTTAGCGCAAGGGGCAACATGGACTAAGCAAAGTCGGGATCTTTAACTAAACTAAAACTAGCATACTTTGCTAAAGAGAGTTAGCTACTCGGATGAAGATGGTTATACCTAAACTTGATCTCCTTCTTCTTCAAACTTTGTAGAGGTTGATGGTTCTCTTTTTGTCGCCTTCTTCCGTCGAAGATGGATCCATCTCGAGAGTTCAACCTTTGGGCTCTTCCTCGTGCTTTGAGTGAACTAGGGTTTCCGGCTTGCTAAACCTTGAACCTAGAATAAGTAGAGAGTGTCTAAGGGGTGCTTTTCTTTTTAAAGAGAAGGATTCTCAACACATGAGAAGGTTTCTCTTTAGCTAGAGGAAGAAGAAGATGAAGTGAAGAGAGAGAATGAATATGATAGAATGAGCTATCCTTTTTCTTTCTTGCAACCATAATGCAAAAGAAAAAGAATTATCAATAATAATAATAATGAAAATGAAAAGGTTGATGGAAAGTTTTAGAATGACCATTATCATTTCAAACATTAAATGAATTTGCTAGAATCAAAGAGCATCTTTCTTTTGTAATGATGATGGTCAAAGCTTCAACCATGGTCAACAAGTCAACCATGGTCAACAAGTCAACAAAAAACCAACCATGACACAATTTCATTTTATTATATATTATTAATTGATATAATACAAATCCATTAGGGTTTGGAAAAAGACGACTGTCAACTGTGCATACGCACCCGTTCCGAAACCCTAATGAAAGTCATCTTCCTCTTCCTCAAATAACCGTGCATACACACCTGCATCCTTGTTCCGAGGAACATGAATACTGAGATAAAAGCAACCCCAAAACATATACCAGTATCTGGCTCAAACCAGAGCCTGCTAGTATAATCCGTCCGGACTCCAAACGTGCACAAGTGCGCGGATGAGAACGAACCCTGTCGCAAAACCATGCGACCTCTACTCTGTTTTGCCCAGAGGAGAATACCCTCTGTGTGGGACTCTAAAGACTCGACACTACGCTGGCAGTGGGTTTAACCACAGACCGCAAGCGGCACTAGCTGTGCGTAACGGTCCCCAGGTAGATGTCGACAAGAAGGCTGACGAGGTGAAACCCCATCTGAACTCCTACTGAGTCTGAATGTGACAGTCTCCGTACAGTCCGGTCTGTTCGTCTGATACATCGCATGTCGGGCCTAGGGGGCGGTAAAACGTCAGTCCCCCAATAGCGGTACAAGTCGTGTCGGAGTGAAGCCCAAAACACCCTGAGATAACACTGGAAACCTACTAGTATATCTCGCTTGCCCTGGCCAGGGACTACTCGTGTAATGGCTCTCCTAGACACAGCGCGATGTCAACCCCCAATACCGGGAGAGACGAATCCTTTCTAACCGTCACTGCCTCCAAGTGCTTCGGGACTGCACCCAACCACCACCTGTTTGCACGACTCCTTTGAGCCGTGGTAGGGTAGTGATCAAAGTGCAGTGGGAACACACTCGAGGCGAAGTGCCAGTGTCAAGTCAGCGGACTAAGCTGTACTCATGTCACCTGGGAACTGATAACTGACGATAGGTATAGTACCAACCTGTCAGTTCCCGACGAGTCCTGTCCAGTGTACTCGTAACCTAACGAGCACCCGTATACTATCTCCAGTACGACGTACTGATGGCTGTGGGACAAACCATCTCCCATACTGGGATGAGAAGCGCATACGCTAGTCTACTCCGGAGTATCGATGCCCTGTCTCGATAGTCCTGTGACTAGGGACCTGTATAAGGATGTGCTTATAGATTACCCAGCCCCCACTAGTGTGACTGCCATCACAACGCTGGTAATCAAGCAAAGATCCTAAGGGCTCCACTAATGCGTATAAGTGATATACTGAAATAAACACAAGTACACATTGAAGTAGAAACAAACCAAGTAGCATACTACTATATTGAGCAAGATTGTTTATACAAGGTGAATATCCCAAGCTTCCATCAAGTAATATACAAACTAGTATGATACAGTAATGGCCTCTAGGGCATATACACTAACATTTACTACTTTGTTGGCACATATACAGACCCGGTCACCCTAGATATCATAGTATTACCTTTATGATATAGTTGACCAAGGAGTCATTGTTTATTCGATTTCTATCTGTTGATATTTTTCTACTCACGAGTTGGCAACTCACCCCCGTTGTGCCACAGTTCTTGCAGGTTGACCACTTGGATCAGTAGTGGTTTCGCTGGCACACAGTTGCATTCGGGTGTTTTGCATTGGTAGGTGGGACACTTGTATCGTACCCACTCTTATATTTATATTCTTATTGTATCTAGTTAACTCCATCAGTCAAAAGTTGCAATTGTATAAGTGATGAGACTTAGTAGTCTTGTAGTTGCGAGATTTGAGCGATGGGTTTTATATTCACTTTTGGGGTTATATTTTGCTCATTTCTTAATCTTTTTGCGGTGAACTTCGTCGTTGGGCGTCGTATACTTATTTATACTGTATTGCGTGATTGTGATCCTCCGTTTGGCGAAGAGCTAGCTCCCGCTTGGGGATGCCATTATTCTTATTATGTATTGTGGTTTTGGATCAAAATATACAAAGGAGGTGCTGCCAAATTTTTTTAAAACGAAACATATTTTCAAACTAGTAAATTTCACTTGCATCATTCATGTTTCTTTTCCATGCAATTAAGCACACTTGATTTCATTATACCTTTATTTTCAAAACTCCACCTCCTTTATTTTCTTAAAAAGGTTTAGATTTTTGGTTTCAGCTTACTTGAATTCCGTTACGCCTTTAGACGTTGCGTGATTCAAGTACTGGTTACGAGCTAATATTTCGGGTCGTGACAAAGTTGGTATCAAAGCGCTAGATTTAACCTTGTTTCGAGTCTATGTTTGACTATGCGGAGTCTAGGGCGGGTATGTATTTCGGAACCTAGGCTTGACCTTACGGAACTTAGACTTGAACGGGGGGTATTAGACCCAAACTTTCATTTCATAGGCTGACCCTGATTGATGGACTAGGTAGCTTGAGTAGAGTGACGTACCGTACGTATGTTCCGCGGCATATTTACGATACGATACTCCACTTAAGAAACCTTAGGATGTACATATTTTTTAGACTTATGATTCTCTTTATACCCATGATTATACATCTATTGGAGATCCTCGATTCTATTAGTTCTATGATCATACTTTCATTGATGATGTTCCTTCTTATGATCATGTATCCATTCTGGATCTGTCGTTTTCTTTCTTGCCGTTGATCTGCTCTCTTCGATACTCGATTGAGGTTCCTGTCACCATAGTTTGAGCGCAGTTTGAGCTGCTTCTAGCGTTGCGGTCAGGGCGAGCTCGTCTGGTACGAGGGCTGACCATTGTGTTTTCGGGTGACATAAGAACGTCTCGAGTTAGTATTTTGTTGTGACCTCTTGTGGAGGCGAGAGCTTGGTTTTACACCGGATGATCGGGCCATTGTTAGAGCTGCCAGTTGCGAGAGGACTGTTGATGTACAATATACCTCAGAGATTTTGATATCGCCTACCATGCAGACAGGTGACCCAGCTGTTGCTGAGATAATGGGATGTCGCTTCCAGAGCTTACGAGCTAAGACCGCCGGAGCTTCCAGGCAGAAATGCGACAGATGATAGCTAGTCTACCCCGATTTAAGAGACGAAAGTGATTCGTCAGATTGATGCGCCGACGCAGGCCCCGTTGAGTTGAAGATTTCCAGTGTGGAAAGAATCTTACTCAGCCCTAGAGCAGACCGATCCAGAGACGATCGCCGATGTATCGCCTTTCCTGGAGGATTGAGGCATTGTTTAGCGTGCGGGCGAAGGATATTCACATATTGCACAGGCGAAGCTAAAAGGTTCAAACGAGTGTCAGAAACCCATTTTCCCAAGCTTAAAGTGTTCAGAGGAACATGCAGGTAATTCTGTGGACCCTCTAGAAGAATGAAAGCCTAACTCGACATGATGACCACGGAACCACTTTGAACCTTGGGGTTCGCAGCAGTTTAGCGGTGCCATCATTGAGGCTTGGGTTTGCCCTTCTACGGCTAGTCCAGAGGTGCTGTGGTATGTACCAGATATTTTTAGACTGCGCTCAGGTGTTGAGTGTCACGCCCCGCTTCCCAGAGTACGCAAGATTGGGCACGTGACATAGCCAACCATGCTACCTGTGGGTAGGAAAATCCATCCACAGTCACATTACGGTTGTAGAGATATCAAGAACAAAATAAATAAACTATCTAACACATGTCCAAATCCATAATGATAAGAGTCAATGAAAAATAAATGCGGAAGCAATGATCCAATACAATAATGGAAAGGTACGTCCCATAATGCGGGATCGACCCTGGAAATAAAATGCAATAAATGAACTAACCACTGCAGAACTCACAAATCAGCCTGCTGGCTGAAGTGCTCCTGCTCGGTCAGCGACAGTGGTAAAGAATCTGGGCCATGCAAAACCCAGACGTCAGCGCGTCATGTCAACCAAATAATACAATATAAACATGGTAATAAGCAATGCAGGTATGAACATGAATAAAGCAGTACTAAGAAATAACAGAGCAGGGTAATGTGCAACGGTGACTAAACTGTCCTATCAGGTTTTTACTCTATAGTCTTTGAAATTAATTGATGAATCGTCGATGTAACTCAATAGTATCCCGTGCGTGCCCGGGATCACGGTCAAGGTCCTCGGGGCTGAATCCGAGACGTGCCGCTAAGCAGTAATAGGTAGTAGGATGGATGAGTGATGTCAGCATCATCACTCCCGGACTGGCCAAGCCCGTAAGACTGATCAGAACAAGTATCGAACTGTTGAGTTACAAGTCGGTTTCACCTTTGATTTCCCCATACCCCCAAGTTATGTATGTCAGGTCAGGTATTCAGTAGTCAAGGACTAATGGCAACACAACATCAGGTAAAAGTAGGTCTGTCTGGATAGACAGCAGGAATGGTCAGGTTTGTCGGCATTAGGCATGAAATCAGGTAACAGGTCAGGTCACGTTTCAACAGGTTGAGTCGATATGTACAGGGTGTCATGTCCGGTGTATCAGTACATGTGTCAGGTGTATCAAGATCGGGTCCATATGTAATGCAATCAAATGTACGCTTATAACAGGTATAGTAACGAATAAGGAACAACAGCAGGAACAGTAAATAACAATATTATTCCAGGTAAACACGGTGATGCTTTGTATTCTCTTATAACAGGTTCAAGCACCCTTGGAGTGCAATAATCACAGGGTAAAACAATATTAATAACAACCGGTAATAATGATATAGGTGTGCGACTATTAACCTCTAAATAGTAAAATGATTAGCAGGTAGTTGTTATAAAGGTTAGGTGGCAAAATACGATTTAGGTGGCAGTATTATAATATACATCATATTTCATCCAATGAGATAAGTAGCAATACTAGTTAATATAGCAAGTTTGTGAGTCAAGCATTTAATTAGTTTAACGTAGCATGTAGCAAGAAATCTTGCCTCGACGGTTTCGCAAACCGGAAAGCACGGATGCAAAGTCGGCAGAAAACACGAGATGGGTGCACGGACTACGGATCGAGTCCCAACAGCGAACAGCGGGACCACACGGACCAGAATACTTCGCTGGAGCGTCGGGTCCAAACGACGGCACGGCCGGAATTCGGCAAAAGTCGAAACGACGACGAGTTAGCAACCATACGATAAACATAAGCAAGGACCAGCGAGAGGGGGGTTTAACATTAATGGAAAGATAGAGATGCTTACAGGGAGACACCAGGGTGCAACCACGACGGCTCGACGGCGATGGGGCGCCGGCAGCGAGGAACGATGCGCGGCAAGGGTTCGAGGTGGCTGGACGTTGCTGGAAAACGATGGTGCTGAGAGTAGAGGAGGTGCTGGCCTGCTCTGGTGGTCGAGGGGAGAAGGAGGTGGTCGGAGGGGAGAACGAGGGTCGACTGCACGTTTTCCGGCGACCCGGGGTTGGTGCTAGGGTCGGGCTCGGGTTCAGGTGGTCCGGCGAGGGGAGGAGGAAGGCGACGACGAGGTCGGGACGAGGAGGAAGAGAGGAGGATTTGGGTGTCGTCGGCAATGGGAGGCGGCGGCGGCGGCGAGGTCTGTGGCTGGTGATGGCGTCGGGGTTGGGTGCAGGCGCGGAAAGAGGCGGAGGAAGGAGGTAGGAGGGTGCGGCTAGGTTGAGGAGGTGCTGACGGCGACGGCGAGGTCGCGGTGGGGCCGGCGGCAAGGTCACGAGGAGGCTAGGGTTAGGGTTCGGGGTTCACGCGAAGTTTTCCTCGTGTGAGGAAGAAGGGTGAACAGGGGGTTTATATATATAGGAAGAGAGAGAGAGAGGTTAGGATTGGAGAGAGAGAGAGAGAGAGAGAGAGATTTGATGAGGAGAGATAGAGAGAGAGTGGGAAAAGGTGGGGCCCATGAGAAGAAGCCTCGTGATTGGCTGATCACGAGACAGAAAAGAGTGAGAATGAGATTTGTGAATATTTAGTGGTTAAATTTTAACAGAATTGTATATATATATATATAGTTTAGTATATTAAATTAAAATGGGTATTTTGGCGCGAAATGAAACATTTCCAAATCGAGCCCGGGTTGCACCCAAATGTTCCAAATTCAAATTATAGGATTTTAAGCGGGTTCCAAATTTTGAAAAGAGGTGTTTAATGATTAAAATGCATGCCCCCAAGTCGGACACTTGTACGCGTGCGTAGTCGTCCAAACTTGCCCGTTTAGCCGAACGGGATGGAATCTCGACGTGCGGACGCTACCACGCGACTAGTGGCGACGAGTAGGCCAACATGGATATTTTTAATTTCATTTTAGGAGTTAAAATTTGTTATGTGCCAAAATGACTTAACCGGTTAAAATTTTGCAAAAGCGCCAAACAATTAGGATAATCGAAATGAGCAATGTATAACACTCAACTAGAACCAGAAATAGTATTATTGGGCTCGGGTGTTACATCATACCCAACTACAAAAGAATTTCGTCCTCGAAATTCCAAGAATACAAGATAGCTAACTACTGGAAAAGGTGAGGGAATTTCTGCCGGATCTCGTCTTCGCGCTCCCAAGTGGATTCTCCATGCAAACGATTACCCCAAGAAACTAGCACAGGAGGGATAACTTTGTTCCTAAGAACCTTTTCTCTTCGATCCTTGATTTCAACCGGTCGCTCTTCAAGGTTAGGTCCTCCCGTACGGTCAACTCCGAATGATCCAAGACGTGAGTTTCATCTCGAACATACCTCCGTAGTTGAGACACATGAAACACATCGTGCACTCCTGCCAATGACTGTGGTAACGCCAAACGGTACGCTCCAATATCTCGAAGGGTCCAACGAATCGAGGACTAAGCTTTCCCCGACTTCCAAAGCGAATCACCCCTCTAGTCGGTGATATCTTCAGGAATACCAAATCACCCACGGCGAACTCTAGAGGTCTTCTTGACGTGTCAGCCCAACTTTTTTGTCTGTCTTGAGCTGCCTTCATATGCTTCCTGATTGTATTCACCTTCTCGACTGTCTGTACCACCAAATCTGGTCCTAGTAACCTTCGTTCACCAACGTCATCCCACCAAACAGGTGAACGACACTTACGACCATACAACGCTTCAAACAGAGCCATCTGAATAGTCGCTTGGAAGCTATTGTTGTACGAAAACTCCACCAGGTGTAGATGATCCTCCCAAGAACCTTTGAAGTCCAACATGCAAGCCCTCAACATATCTTCAAGGGTCTGGATCGTTCTCTCCGATTGTCCATCAATTTGAGGATGGTAAGCTGTGCTAAACTTCAATCGAGTCCCCAAACTTTCTTGTAAACTCCTCCAGAAGTGCGACAAGAACCGAGTGTCCCGATCGGACACGATGCTTACCGGTACTCCATGCAATCTCACAATCTCCTGCATGTACCGCTCTGCCAAAGTCTCTGTCGATTGACCAACCCGAAAAGGAATAAAGTGAGCCGCCTTGGTCAACCGATCAACAATCACCCATACTGCATTGTTGCCCTTTGGACTCCGCGGTAAAGCCGTCATGAAATCCATGGTTATATGTTCCCACTTCCACTGAGGAATCGGAAGTGGTTGCAACAAACCAGCAACCCTTTGGTGTTCAGCCTTGACTTGCTGACACACCAAGCACTTAGCCACGAAGCGAGCAATTTCCCGTTTCATACCTTCCCACCAGAAATGCTGTCGAATATCTCGGTACATCTTTGTCCCTCCTGGATGTACAGAGTAAGCTGAACTGTGTGCCTCCCCCATAAGCTCTTCACGCACATCTCCTTTTGGCACACACACACGGCTACCATATCTCAACGAACCATCTTCATGGATCAGTAAATCGGTTCGTAGTCCGGCTCCAACCTGCTCTCGAAACTTTTGCAGTCTAGGATCCTGCGATTATGCCGTTTTAATCTTCTCAACTAAGGACGACTGTACTTGCAACTGCATCAACTGTCCCGTAGCATGTGGTAGCACAACCTCCAAGTCAAATCTCTGAAAATCCGCAATGATCTCCCTTTGTGCGGTCAATACCTGAATTGCTGGTAACCGACTCAGCGCATCCGGCACGACGTTGACCTTTCCCGGATGGTACTTAAGATCAAGGTCATAGTCAGCCATCAGCTCTAACCATTTGCGTTGCCTCATGTTCAACTCCTTCTGAGTGAACACATACTTTAAACTCTTGTGATCTGTAAAGACTTCAACTCTCTCGCCCAAAAGGTAGTGTCTCCAAATCTTCAGGGCGAAGATCACGGCTGCAAGCTCTAAGTCATGAGTCGGATAATTCTTCTCATGAGTCTTCAGTTGTCTCGATGCGTAAGCGACGACTTTCCCGTTCTGCATCAAAACACATCCCAATCCTTTTCCAGATGCGTCGCTGTGAATCACCAGTCCTCCTGAATCATCCGGTACGGTTAGGATAGGGGCGGTTATCAACTTCTGCTTCAACGTCTCGAAGGCCAATGCACATCCATCCGTCCAAACGAACGGTACTTCCTTACGCGTAAGCTTGGTTAACGGCTCTGCCAAACGAACGAAGTTCTCCACAAATCTCCTGTAGTATCCGGCCAAACCAAGGAAACTTCTTATCTCAGCCACACTTCTTGGAATAGGCCAATCTCGAACTGCTGCAATCTTCTCGGGATCAACGGCGATTCCATTGCCCGACACAACATGCCCCAGAAACTTCACTTCTTCCAGCCAGAATTCGCACTTACTCATCTTCGCGAATAATTTCTCCTGTCTCAGCGTCTGCAGTGCGATCCTTAAATGCTCAGCATGCTCCTCCGGACTCTTCGAATACACCAGAATATCGTCAATGAATACCACAATAAACTGGTCCAAGAATGGTGAAAAGACCCGGTTCATCAAATCCATGAATATTGCCGGCGCATTCGTCACTCCGAAGGGCATCACTAGATACTCAAAATGCCCATATCGAGTTCGAAACGCCGTCTTGCAAATGTCTTCCGCTTTCACTCGGACCTGATGATATCCTGATCGCAAATCCAGTTTCAAGAATACCCTCGCGCCACTAAGCTGCTCAAAAAGTTCTCCAATGCGAGGGATCGGGTACTGGTTCTTAATAGTCACCCGATTCAATTCTCGATAATCAATGCACATCCTTCTCGTGCCATCCTTCTTCTTTACTAAAAGAACTGGAGCTCCCCAAGGTGAGTTGCTGCTTCGAATCCATCCCTTCTCGAGTAATTCACCAACTTGTTTCTTAACTTCTTCCAATTCCACCGGTGCCATTGGATAATAAGATTTTGATACTGGCGCTGCACCAGGAATAAGGTCAAACGCAAACTCCACATCTCGCTTCGGCGGTAAGCCGGATATATCTTCAAACACATCCATAAAGTCGCGAACAACTGCCGGCTCTTCCTTACTATCAACTTCCATAGTCGCAAGAACACTGTTTGTTGGCCTAGCCCTAAACTCGACTGGCCCGACAGAACTGCTTCCTTACCGCAACTGCTGTCTGCATCGTTGGCCGTGAAAGGTCCAGCGAGACTACTGAGTCTCGTCCACTCCGCTGCATGCACGTCCACGGTTGCTCCATTCTGCCTTAGTCCGATAAATTTCTTCCCTTTCCCCCGCACAGTCTGCGGGAAGAACTTCTCCAGGGGGGTTCTTAGAAAAACTTCGCCCAACTGATCGGCTTGGGCAAGCGGGTCTCCTCCACAAGCCATCACTCTCGGGCGTAAACCACTAACTGAATGCGCACCACATCAACTCCTTTGTCCTCTGGAATCTGTGTCGCAATCAGCAAATTCTCCGTGTCACTAGCCACGGCTCGGCTGGCAACGGCTCCTCCAGAACAGTGAAAGTAGTAGGACCCAAACGTCTGAAATCTGCCACGGTCCCTACTCGGCTAACTGGTCTAGTTCCATCGTTGTTTACAGACTGCTGAACGATCTGCAAACCCTCCTGAAACGAATCTGCTATTGCTGGATCAGCTCAGTCTGTCTCTTTGATTTCCAACATTTCTCTTATCACTCCAAGCATGGCGGCTTCGTTCACATGCCTCCGGTACGTCTTCAACCTCTTACCTGTCATAATCCTGAACTCAAAATACCCAACATTAGCATGATGATAGATTCTGAATATGGATTAAAGCTAGAACTCCAAGATACTTAAATAGAGTACCGCATTGTAGCTATGCCGCGGTATCATAGCCGCAATCACTTAACTCCACCCAAGTCGCCCAAGTCCTAGGGATAACAAGAAATCAGGTTTTCGAGTCGACATGCAAAGTAAGTTTGCACGTCGTAAAAGATATAATCCGGAAGAATGTGATTCAAGAATGGTAAAACGGTCAAGGTGGCAGGACATGTTTCCTAATCACGGGTATTCTGATTCGTGTATCGGGTACAATACCCAACTACAAAAGAATCAACCCAACTAACCTATGGCTCTGATACCAAAAAAACCATGTCACGCCCCGCTTCCCAGAGTACGCAAGATTGGGCACGTGACATAGCCAACCATGCTACCTGTGGGTAGGAAAATCCATCCACAGTCACATTACGGTTGTAGAGATATCAAGAACAAAATAAATAAACTATCTAACACATGTCCAAATCCATAATGATAAGAGTCAATGAAAAATAAATGCGGAAGCAATGATCCAATACAATAATGGAAATGTACGTCCCATAATGCGGGATCGACCCTGGAAATAAAATGCAATAAATGAACTAACCACTGCAGAACTCACAAATCAGCCTGCTGGCTGAAGTACTCCTGCTCGGTCAGCGACAGTGGTAAAGAATCTGGGCCATGCAAAACCCAGACGTCAGCGCGTCATGTCAACCAAATAATACAATATAAACATGGTAATAAGCAATGCAGGTATGAACATGAATAAAGCAGTACTAAGAAATAACAGAGCAGGGTAATGTGCAACGGTGACTAAACTGTCCTATCAGGTTTTTACTCTATAGTCTTTGAAATCAATTGATGAATCGTCGATGTAACTCAATAGTATCCCGTGCGTGCCCGGGATCACGGTCAAGGTCCTCGGGGCTGAATCCGAGACGTGCCGCTAAGCAGTAATAGGTAGTAGGATGGATGAGTGATGTCAGCATCATCACTCCCGGACTGGCCAAGCCCGTAAGACTGATCAGAACAAGTATCGAACTGTTGAGTTACAAGTCGGTTTCACCTTTGATTTCCCCATACCCCCAAGTTATGTATGTCAGGTCAGGTATTCAGTAGTCAAGGACTAATGGCAACACAACATCAGGTAAAAGTAGGTCTGTCTGGATAGACAGCAGGAATGGTCAGGTTTGTCGGCATTAGGCATGAAATCAGGTAACAGGTCAGGTCACGTTTCAACAGGTTGAGTCGATATGTACAGGGTGTCATGTCCGGTGTATCAGTACATGTGTCAGGTGTATCAAGATCGGGTCAATATGTAATGCAATCAAATGTACGCTTATAACAGGTATAGTAACGAATAAGGAACAACAGCAGGAACAGTAAATAACAATATTATTCCAGGTAAACACGGTGATGCTTTGTATTCTCTTATAACAGGTTCAAGCACCCTTGGAGTGCAATAATCACAGGGTAAAACAATATTAATAACAACCGGTAATAATGATATAGGTGTGCGACTATTAACCTCTAAATAGTAAAATGATTAGCAGGTAGTTGTTATAAAGGTTAGGTGGCAAAATACGATTTAGGTGGCAGTATTATAATATACATCATATTTCATCCAATGAGATAAGTAGCAATACTAGTTAATATAGCAAGTTTGTGAGTCAAGCATTTAATTAGTTTAACGTAGCATGTAGCAAGAAATCTTGCCTCGACGGTTTCGCAAACCGGAAAGCACGGATGCAAAGTCGGCAGAAAACACGAGATGGGTGCACGGACTACGGATCGAGTCCCAACAGCGAACAGCGGGACCACACGGACCAGAATACTTCGCTGGAGCGTCGGGTCCAAACGACGGCACGGCCGGAATTCGGCAAAAGTCGAAACGACGACGAGTTAGCAACCATACGATAAACATAAGCAAGGACCAGCGAGAGGGGGGTTTAACATTAATGGAAAGATAGAGATGCTTACAGGGAGACACCAGGGTGCAACCACGACGGCTCGACGGCGATGGGGCGCCGGCAGCGAGGAACGGTGCGCGGCAAGGGTTCGAGGTGGCTGGAGGTTGCTGGAAAACGATGGTGCTGAGAGTAGAGGAGGTGCTGGCCTGCTCTGGTGGTCGAGGGGAGAAGGAGGTGGTCGGAGGTGGCACGGGTGACGTCGACGAGGGTCGACTGCACGTTTTCCGGCGACCCGGGGTTGGTGCTAGGGTCGGGCTCGGGTTCAGGTGGTCCGGCGAGGGGAGGAGGAAGGCGACGACGAGGTCGGGACGAGGAGGAAGAGAGGAGGATTTGGGTGTCGTCGGCAATGGGAGGCGGCGGTGGCGGCGAGGTCTGTGGCTGGTGATGGCGTCGGGGTTGGGTGCAGGCGCGGAAAGCGGCGGAGGAAGGAGGTAGGAGGGTGCGGCTAGGTTGAGGAGGTGCTGACGGCGACGGCGAGGTCACGAGGAGGCTAGGGTTAGGGTTCGGGGTTCACGCGAAGTTTTCCTCGTGTGAGGAAGAAGGGTGAACATGGGGTTTATATATATAGGAAGAGAGAGAGAGAGGTTAGGATTGGAGAGAGAGAGAGAGAGATTTGATGAGGAGAGATAGAGAGAGAGTGGGAAAAGGTGGGGCCCACGAGAAGAAGCCTCGTGATTGGCTGATCACGAGACAGAAAAGAGTGAGAATGAGATTTGTGAATATTTAGTGGTTAAATTTTAACAGAATTGTATATATATATATATAGTTTAGTATATTAAATTAAAATGGGTATTTTGGCGCGAAATGAAACATTTCCAAATCGAGCTCGGGTTGCGCCCAAATGTTCCAAATTCAAATTATAGGATTTTAAGCGGGTTCCAAATTTTGGAAAGAGGTGTTTAATGATTAAAATGCATGCCCCCAAGTCGGACACTTGTACGTGTGCGTAGTCGTCCAAACTTGCCCGTTTAGCCGAACGGGACGGAATCTCGACGTGCGGACGCTACCACGCGACTAGTGGCGATGAGTAGGCCAACATGGACATTTTTAATTTCATTTTAGGAGTTAAAATTTGTTATGTGCCAAAATGACTTAACCGGTTAAAATTTTGCAAAAAACACCAAACAATTAGGATAATTGAAATGAGCAATGTATAACACTCAACTAGAACCAGAAATAGTATTATTGGGCTCGGGTGTTACATTGAGCCTTCGAGAAATTTTGGGACCTTGATGACTCGATCGAAAAGTTTGACGTCGTCCAGACACCATGTGATAAGAGACCAGTAAGCTGACCAGCTTTGGATAGAGGACCTCACCCAGATGAGTAGTGAGTATTCCTCTGATGGATGGGACGAGCTCCCGAGGGCGTGTTCGGCCAGACATCTTCTACAGAGTACGTGATTTCGAGTCCGTGCGAGAGACTTCGGATTAACAGAGGCCGAGAATAGTTGCAGTGCGCAGATAGCATGGCGTGGCGTCATAGTGGATGACGATAAAGACAAGTTAAACCAGAGGTCGTGCGAGACGCTGACGAGCTGTTTTTACTCCCCGTCGAGATCAGAGACCTAATATACTTACAGAGGCATTGGGATACGGCCTGTTTCCGAGGAAATGTGTACGGCACACGCAGAGGTCCTGAAAACGAGGAAAGATTATGTAAGAGTATCAGCCTCCGTACAGTTCGGCATAGGCAAGATCGGAAGAGACCTTGAGCAGGATTCCTTCCGGGGCACTGCTGCAATAAGATTTGCACCCAGGATCAAATGTGTCACATGTATTCAGAGAGCCAGAGGCCGACGCCAGTGACGTGCTGCCCTACGAGTGGTCGTGATGATTGACCGAGAGATGACCAGAGAAGTGCTAGAGCGAAATCGTCTCCGTTAGCACACCTGACTGGGCCGATCAGCGAATGGATTGCGAGATTGGTAATCCACAGAGAAGATAAGGATGCAGAGACAGAGGACGCCAGACTGTGAGCAGGAGGCGAGCGGATATTCTTGCCCTTCCAGTTTTCAGGCGCACCGATTTATTTTTCGACATTGTAGGAGGTGTACCTCAATGTCCTTTGTTGCATTTTGCGTTGTGATCTGAGTATCACGCCTATATCGCTTGGATTTGAGTTTTGATGATGAGTTTCCTGATATCGATTTCGTTCACCATGGATGCACCAGATTTGCGCTCCGGGCATTTGAGGCCCTAGATTTTCATTTCTTGCGGTTTGTCGCACCAGATTTATATTTTAGTGCATTTTCTGCACCAGATTCGAATATCGCACATTAGTTGCACTAGATTTGCATTTCTTACATTTGTTGCACCGGACGGATATTTATGCGTTTTTCGCACTGGATTTATACTCCGTACCTTGGTTGCACCCGTTTTATGTCCTTGAGCATCCGTTTTACCAGATTTGTATTTCCGTGTGCGTTGGCACTTGCCGTTTGTTTTCGTGCATGCTACTGCACTTTATACTTTTACGGACCCGACGCGTTTTGGTTGGGTTTTGTGCATATTAGGCGCTTGATTTTGGATTTTGTGCGCATCGGTTGCACTTGAGTGAGATTTTACTCATGCATGTAGGATGCTCTTGATTTAGATTTCTTCCGCGCATATTGGATGCGATTTCACTCGTGCGGGACATATGCACTTGGGTTGGATTTTCGCGCATGTTGAGCGCATGCTATGAGATGTGATTCTGTGCACACCGGATGCATGGGATTGATGATTTTAGTGCACTTTAGATGCACTTAATATTGTTGTCGTGCACACCCGTTGCACTGGACAGATACTTTCGTGCACACCCGTTGCACTTAGTTTACTTTTCGTACATTGGTAGCACTTGTGTTTGGGTTTGATTTCCATGCGCACCAGACGCATGTGATCGCTGGATACGCCTTTTTAGGCTGATCTTGCTTTTGAGAACTTTGTTTTCATGTTGGGCACCATATTGTGTAGTAGCCAAACAGGACTGATCTGAGGACAGTACCTGAGTACTTTGCATGCATTAAAAGATTTCCAAAAAGGGTTTTCAAAAGGAGCTATAGTCTCGCTATTTTCTATGTGTCCGTGAGCGACACGAACGCTTATAAAGGAAAACCTTTTTGGATATTTTGAAAACGACGGAACATGTATTTAAGAAAATATATATGGGCATATATTAATATTTTAAAATGAGTGTCCGTCAGTTATGCCGTGAGTTACGCATTCCAGTGGCGATTTAGAAAAGATTTTGCATGTATTTTATTCATATTTTGGAGTTTTCAAAGATGCGTACTATACACGTATTATAGTATTTGACTAGTGTATATTGGATTTCAGTAGTGGATTTCGAGATCCGCATCTCTATTGTAACTCCAAGGATATGCGTGCAAATCCGATGATTTGCGTGGCGCTTGATGGAGTTCGATTTTGAGTTTTTACTCAATTTCATGCGCACTTGACGCACCGTGTTATTTCTGCGTTTTCCATGACTTCGGAGCCCCATTGTTTTGAGCCGATTATTGAAATGTTTTAGATTTTGGGGGTATAAATTTAAAATTCGGGGACCGAATTTATTTAAGGGGGGAAGATTGTAACGTTTCAAGAAATATAAAATATTATTTCTGGAATTTAATATTAAAATAATATTTTTCCCGAAAACTGCCCGATTTGCGAAATTGGGGTTTTCGAAAAAAGGTATAAATATATACCAATAATTATGAAATAAATGGAAATTAAAATGATTTATTCATTTAATTATATAATTAAAGGATTTAGAATTTTTAAAATTTATTTTATGCAGTTTTGTTAAAAACCCGATTAGTGCACTGCTAATCGCGATTAAGTCAAATCCGCGTTTTTACAGTTTCCATGGTTAGTGCACCATGACATGTTTCATTTTGTGATATGTTTCATTTCATTTGGGCTATATATTATGGTTTATTGGTGGAGAGAAAAGAAAAGAGAAATGATTGGGGAGAAAGTCAAAAAGGGGACATAATGATGACTTGGGGAGAGAGAGAGAAGGTGTGAGTATGTGAGAGAGAGAGAGAGGGGGGGACTGCTGCCCAAAATCAAATCCCCCACCATTTCCATCACCCTCTTCATCTTCCTCAACTCCTCCACCCTCCACTTAAACCCTAGATCTATCTCCAACCATTCCCCAAAACCTTACACTCCCTTCACCAAAATTAATCCCCTCTTTAACCTCTATACATGGGACCAAGAAAAATTCAGTTTTGATGATCTTAGGGATTCATGGGTGCTATATGAGGTAATCCCTTCACTAATTAGGTAGTTTTTCATTTACTTTAGTATTCATATGTGTTTAGATGTGATATTGTGAAGATTAGTGAACATTGGGAAACCCTAGTGAAGGTTTGAGTGTTGTTCGAAATTGGATGATGCATAGTGGCTGTTAACTAGACATGGGTGATGTTTATTGACCTGGACAAGAGCAGAGAAAACCCAAAATACGGATTTAGAAACCCCGACATCGGATAAATGTGTGATTTTAGAGGGTATTTTGGAATCTGGAGCAACCCGGCGACTCTAGAAATGATTTTGGGTTTACTAAGAGTCGTGCAGGCACCCAGGAAGCTACCACAGAGACCCGAGACCCCAACTCCACCAAATGGCCGCAGATTTATCCATTCTGGCCACAATTTGCGGCCAGAGCAGGGAAATAGGGTTCCATATTTAGTCCATGGCTCTTTTTGCACTAAATTAGATCCCTCCTATATGCAGTTTTGGAAAATTGTCACCTGGGGAAAATCTGGGAGCATTTTGGTGTGTTTTAGGCTACGTTTTCCGTATTTTGAAATGAAATTTCTTGACATTTGGATTTGTATTCGGTTGTTTGATGTTTGTACATCGACAACAGGGGTTGTTTGATTGTTTTTGCACGTGTAGGCCATAGGTTCTAACCTATGAGCGCACCGTGTGCCATATCGGTTTTCCGGATTCGATTTTAATTCGCATTGCGACTGTTGATTATTGTAGGTACCTTCGTGTGGATTCCGAGGCGACGGAGCGTGGCGTCATCGACTTCGGCAAGCGAGAAGCAAGGTGAGTGGATCTATATCCACGGGGGAGTCGGGTGGATGGCGTATAGCACCCCCGCAATGTATTAATGGAAAATTGATTATAGAATATGGTTAGGAAAACCTAGATTAGGAAACTAGGGTTAGAATGAAGATAGCTATGAAACCATATTAGAAACTAGAGGATAGTTAGAAGTGATATGTTACGACTATCATAGGATTGCGTTTAGCAATATTGCCGTTTAGGGTACTGTAGGATTAGATAGTCGATGTAGATGCGTCATCTGAACCATACCTTTTTCTAAACCAAAGAATCGTATGTATCTTTTAAATATGTACCTTGAGAGATGTTACGGATTTTCAAATGATATCTTTTCCCTAAAACACCGTAACCCCTATTTTCAAAACTACGATTCGCTTCTTTTAAAATCTACTTGTATGGTTAGGGTGTGTATGCTAGGTTAGATACCTATACTTATAGTAGAGATAGAAGGTTTAGGTAAACTCGGCTTGATATGAGTTATAAATGCGATGAAAAGAATATAAGACAGATATGATGATATGATGATATGTTGGTATACGGATGCGAGTCGATCCAGATGATATATACCCTGTCGGTCCCCTGATATGAGATTATTGCGGATGTGAACCGGGACATAGGTACAAAGATATATATCCATATATAGAATTTTGTGAATCATGGATGATAGGCCATATGTGATATTAGGCTGTACCCTCATTTGTCGTATAGGATGTTAGGATCCCTATTAGCTTAATGCCGCCGCACGATGATTTTCCGTGCATGATGAGTTTGACTTGATGTTGATCCATACCCTTGACTAGAGGATGTCGTACGATGGATTATACCGTGCGTGATGCTGTGAGGCTAGGTGCCGATTGATAGATTCACCGACTCAGACATATGATAGTTGCGTATACCGTATAGCAATTAGCTGATGATTTACCTTATGCAGCATTCATGATATTATTATTGCATTGCATATACCTGTGATAGTACACCTGCACCGTTATCGATGATGTGTATGTTACACGTACACTGATTGTAGGCTCACACACTTCATCATCGATAATTGCCATGTCTCTACACAGTAGGATTGATGTATCATGATATAACTCTTCGCATAACATACTTGCGCACATACACATTGTATATCCACATTGGTGCACATATACATTGATATATTCATACTTGCGCAGATACACATTGTATATCTACATTGGTGCACATATACATTGATATATTCATACTTGCGCACATACACATTGTATATCCACATTGGTGCACATATACATTGATATATTCATATTTGCGCACATACACATTGTATATCCATATTGGTGCACATATACATTGATATATTCATACTTGCGCATATATACATTTGTATATCCATGTTGGTGCACCCATACATTGGTACATCTATACTTGCGCATATACATATTGTACCTACATAGATCACTGGTTTTATTGGGAGATTGGGAACCGCAGGATATATTTTAAAAACTGGGATCATTTAAAAGAGCGGTTTTCCCTTAATATGTCATATCACAGTTCCATGTTGCATGATATATTGATATGCTTACATTTCTGTTATATGTCGCATACATCATGCTTTACGCTTTTACGCATTAAGATATGTTGTTTTCACGAGATTTCTGGATTTGAGAACCGTGGCTATTTCAAAAGAAGGCATATATTGTTTTAAAAACCCAGTTTCTCTTGATATGATATTTCAGTGCGTCCACCATGTGTTTTCTCGGTTCTGATAGTGGCATGTGAAACCCGATTCAAGGAGCGGTAGGCACCGTCTGCGGGTACATGGTGGACCCGGTGAGGTACCCCGGGGTAAGAAGACTCGTATATGTTAGACGGTGAGCCCGGCTGGGGAGCACTACCTACCGGTGATAGTATTTGGACTCGGCGGTTATCCGGAGGATACCGACCGGAGTAGCGAGATGGATATGAGGGCCGACCAGGGTGCGCGGCGCCTGACGGCCGATCTGATGATGCGGTGCCTGAGATATATGAGGATTTACGTGTCGATGCTGGGCACGGTTTTCTTGATGTTTCAAGTGTCGATGCTGGACACTCAGGTTCCATGATTTAGAGGTGTCGCAAGGCGCACATGTTGATTTATATCCTCACATTTTCATGCATATGCTTTTATGATATTTACATGCATGATGTTGTTGTGTCAGTGGTTGACACGGGGATGAGATCCACATGCATACATATATTGATTATATGAGTGGACGAGATCCACATGCATACATACATTGATTATATGGGTGGACGAGATCCACATGCATACATGCATTGATTATTACTGTTGGATGTTATCCACATGCATATAGGTATTGACTATCTTGTTGGCACATATACAGACCCGGTCACCCTAGATACGTAGTATTACCTTTATGATATAGTTGACCTAGGAGTCGTTGTTTATTCGATTTCTATCTGTTGATATTTTTCTACTTACGAGTTAGAAACTCACCCCCGTTGTGCCACAGTTCTTGCAGGTTGACCGCTTGGATCAGTTGCGGCTTCGCTGGCACACAGTTGCATTCGGGTGTTTTGCATTGGTAGGTGGGACACTTGTATCGTACCCATTCTTGTATCTATATTCTTATTGTATCTAGTTAACTCCATCAATCAAAAGTTGTAATTGTATAAGTGATGAGATTTAGTGAGACTTGTAGTTGCGAGATTTGAGCGATGGGTTTTATATTCACTTTTGGGGTTATATTTTGCTCATTTCTTTATCTTTTTGTGGTGAACTTCGCCGTTGGACGTCGTATACTTATTTATATTGTATTGCGTGGTTGTGATCCGCCGTTTGGTGAAGAGCTAGCTCCCGCTTGGGGATGCCATTATTCTTATTATGTATTGTGGTTTTGGATCAAAATATACAAAGGAGGTGCTGCCAAAATTTTTAAAAGACGAAACATGTTTTCAAACTAGTAAATTTCACTTGCATCATTCATGTTTCTTTTCCATGCAATTAAGCACACTTGATTTCATTATACCTTTATTTCAAAAACTCCACCTCCTTTATTTTCTTAAAAAGGTTTAGATTTCTGGGTTTCAGCTTACTTGAATTCCGTTACGCCTTTAGACGTTGCGTGATTCAAGTGCTGGTCACGAGCTAATATTTCGGGTCGTGACACTACCCAAGTGCAGCAGCTGCACAAGATCACGATTCGTGTCGGATAACGTAACACGCGGACACAAAACACTAGATTATAGGAAAACGATCCCAGATTTTGCATATTGTAATTACTCAAAAATTAAACAGTACCAAACACCCTTAAACCACAGCAGATAGCTACCCATAAAAAACCAACACCCATCTCCCCTCCATAACCGGTGTCGCCTGAATTTGCCAAAAGGTCACCGGCCAAATCCGATGGAGTGGGTCTCGTGTCTCAGGTGGGATCTTAGGTTCACTTGTACATCACTACAATCTTATTTGGTCACTTAGTAAAAATCCTAGGTCACAGCAGATCACAGAGGTTCTAAAAAGACACTAAAATCACGATATTACACTAATCGATACTTAAAGTGTTCTACGCAACAACCAACGAGCTATACATCATAAAAACTCCTATTTAACAGATTAGGGATTTTACCTATCAATACTTGCTCACAAGATCCAAGCTTTCCTAGCTCCAAGTGATCAAAGAAGCCAAAGTAATACTTGAAGTGTTTTTGTGATTATTTACGGAAATTTTGGAGATTTAATTAGCTTGGAATTGTTGCAAATGGAAAAGAAATGATCAAGAGCATAAGGGGGAAGAAGAGCTCGGCCAAGTGAGGAGGTGAGGGAATTAGGTAGAGTTTTCTAGCGAATTCCTTGCATTAAATGCATATAAATGTACATCAATGCACATTCATGCATGAAGCCACCTCTCCCATTCCTTTTTATTTTCTTTAAAAACTTAATCCTTTTAGCACAAAAGATCTAGATATTATATGGAGGTTTTGTTCTACTCAAGCTTGAATTATTGAAATGATAAAAAATTTGGAGAAATTTCCCAAACCTAAAATGTAAATACCACATTAAAATAATATTAAAATAGGGAAAAATTCTATTTGAACCAAAACGTCTGTCACGACCCAAAAGTACGGAACGTGACCGGCACTTAAATTACAAAGCGTCTAGAGGCGCAACGCAATCTAAGTAAGCCGAAGCCCAGAAATCAAAAGCATATAAAAGAAGAAGAAGTAAAGGAAAACATGAAGAAAACAAATTTAAAAGCAACATCCAATTTTCTCAAAAATTTCGGCAGAGTCTCCTTTGTAAAAACTGGCCCCAAACGGGTACAAACAAGAATAAATGCATACAAACAATAAAAAAGCATCCCCAAACGGGAGCTAGCTCTACGCCAAAAGGAGAAAACAACCACATCAATGCACAATAGTATACAACGCCAAAGGGCGAGCCTCAAAACTCAAAAGAAAACAAAACCACCAGATATCATAATAATACAAGCGCGACTCTAAGGTCGAAATAAACAACTGATCCAGTAAACTATCAAGTAATACAAGTTTGGTTGATGGAGCTTTCTAGATACAAATAAAATAATAAAAGTACAATTGCGGGTCAGATACAAGTGAACCAACCTACCGTGCAAATCACCCTGAATGAAAAGATGTGCCAGCAAGCCGCCAGGAAAACCTGTATATCGAACCTGTAATAAACTTTGGCACAACGGGGGTGAGTTGCCAACTCGTGAGTAGAAAATATCTACGAAAAGAAATCGAATGCACGACGATGTCCTAGGTCATAATAATATACTAATATACTACTAGTCATCAAGTAAAGACAGGATAATAAGCTACGTGTAAGTGCAAATGCTCCGTACTCGTATCAGTGTCTCATATAGTACTATGTCATGTGAATGAGTATGCATGCACCATGAATGTCAAATAACCATTCCTGAAATCTAGATATATCTGTATAAGAAATCTTTAGCTTTTATCATGGTAAAATGTGTATAGAAATCTGAAATATCAACGATTAAATCCATGGAAATCCATGTCAAGTATCGACACAAAACATTTAAATCTCAAGTCTCAATACCTCATAATCTCAATGTCTCATAGCCTCAATATCTCGGGCTCCGTCAGTCCGGATCGGCCCATATCATCAAATCTCACGACAACGGTCGGTATCCTCCGGATATCCGCCGCGCCAGACATCACCGGTAGGTAGCCTTCCCCTGCCAGGCTCATCGTCTACAACTCGATCTTCTTGCTCCGGGGTACCATACCGGGCCCACCATGTACCCGAGACGGTTCATCCATTCCTCGAATCGGGTCTCGAAATCCAACAGAAAACATGAAATCTCATGGTGGACGACACATACATCACGAGAAAACCGCATCTTATGTTTTAAAAAGAGAGGAGGAGAGAGAGAAGTTTTTATATATTCTTGCGGTTTTCCCAAAAAATCCAGAAATCTCATAGAAATCCAAAATCCCAAAATCATGAGTAAGTATATGATAAGTGTCGGCATATAAACCATAATACTGCATGATAACATCAAAATGCGAATGCATGAAATGCCTAAGTAATAAATGCCATGTCTATACTAACACCAGAGAGTAATCACAATATTATATCGATCTAGCTGTTAGCTGATTCTATCAATAACAGATAATATGATCTAAAATGTACATGACATAGCAATTACCCATGATGATGTGTGTGAGCCGGCAAATAAGTGTGTGTGGAATATGCGTATCATCGGTAATGGTGCTGGTGTCCTAACAGGCAAAGTGTTATTCTGATAATAGAAACATATGTATGAACATGCAACATTATGATTACGGTCTGAATGTAAAGACAGATGTGTAATAACCACTCATTTGATATACAAGTATAACTATCACTATATGTCTCGAGCCTAACTAGTGTCCATCTAACCTCCTAAAGAAATAAACCTAAGAACTAGTCGATAAGAAATAAGAGTACACCTAAAATCTGAGTCTATATCTCTAATAGTCGGCGATCCAGCCTCAATAGCGTCACGTACGTAGTACGACTTCCTCGAATCAAGAGTGCGAATCAATCATCACATCTATGCTTCGTACGGTAAAATCCATCGTACGGCATCCCAATATCGGGGTACGGTTCAAGTATCACCTACGTGTCTCATCATTCGTATACTATCATCATCAACACATGTCAAGATCAAGGTGTTATACTGTAATCGCATACATCAATCATATATCATTGCCAGCATAAATATACATCGTTAATTTATCCTCAGAAATATCATACCACATGTATCATATTATGATTAGGTCACACTTATATCATATCGTAATCAAGTCACATGTATATGATATCGTAATCAAGTCACACATATATCATATCAGAATTTCAGGCACAGGTTACGGTCCGGGTTCTATTTTAGAGTCCCATATACTTCAATATCATCACCACCCTTTATTATTGTTCAAGTGTACAAATCCATTATCCCATTTTCTAATGATCCGCTAACATCATAACACGACTGTATAGCCAAGAATCACGGCATCAGCCCAGTTATATTGTTTCATCCCCGTGTATCATATCACATCCTTGTATCACATATACGTATTGTGTATATATATATATACCTACACCTAGTTCTATATATATATATATGCATACACGTATACACCACGTCGAGTCTCAGTGTGTGTGTGTATCTACCTGAAACCTACGAATCTCTTCCAAGGTATTCATCCTCTGGTATGGTCTTTCTAAATCAGTCTAGTCCAACCTAGGGTCATTACTAGGGTCCTACTCATCAAGAATCTAAGGTCACGTCTGGCTTCCTAATGACAATAAGTACTATCCCTGTTCTACGTTTGCGGGGGTGCTAAACGCCATCCACCCGACTTCCCCCCGTAGATATACATCTACTCACCTGGTCCTTGTCTGCCGAAGACGGTGTCGCCATCCTCTTCTTCATCGTCCGCAGTCCACGTGAGGGGTACCTATACGTAAACACATATAATATCGTAAACTGAATCACAGACAATATCAAAACGACGCACGAAACGCGCATAGGTTAAAACCTATGTCCCGCTCATGCAAAAGAACCAAATATCGCTCGATATCGGCGTACAAACGCCGATTGATCGAGATAAGCATAAACAAACAACTCATAGTTTTAAAACTCATTACTTATAATATAAAGCATGATTTAATTCATTGAAACCCTAAAAATCGATCAAATCATCCGATTTCGAAAAACCCGATACGCCAATTTACCGGTTTACTTCAAAGCTTACTGTTTAATTGAAACTAATGGTCATAATACTCATTAATTAACCTAACTAGATTATAGAAACCATTACCATATTTTTAACACCCTAATTTATATTAGTTTGAAAATTCTAGTTTGCAAACTTGCCCGATTTCGATACTTTTAAGGAAAATTTCACAATATCAAATATAAACTGGATTTTGCATGAATTAATGCATTAAACTATAATTCATGATGATAATGACATAATGAAACCATAAATTATATTTTAAATTTCATTTATTTAAGAATTTCCAAAATCTAGTTAGCAAAAATCGCATTTTTTATTACTAGTTTACAATTATCAATAGAAACTAGTAACGAATTTAAGTTTTTTATTCCACTAACAAGTTAATATCCTCTTTAAAACCACAATCTAGTGTTACAAATGTTAATTGAAATTTTATCTCACCAATATATACAATATATAGAAATCTAGTTTGCAAAATGGATTAATTTAAACAATTTTGGATAAACAATTTACAATATATCATCCATACAAGATTTTCCACTTCTAAAAATGTTAAACTAGTTATCATAACCCTACTTAATTAATAAAATTCATAACTTAATTTTATAAACGCTAACTTGAATTTTAAAACTTGTAGATAGAAATTATTTATTAAATTTAATTATGCTTAAATGAAACATCTAATAACAATAAATCAAAAGAAGATTTATACCTCCACAACATGAGATCCAAACATGAAAATAAACCTCCAAAATGAATGTTTTCCATCTCCAAAATCCATGTAAAGATGAGCAAAGAATAGAGGGTAGGAATTTATTAGGATTTTGTGGATTTTTTTTTGAATTTTTGATGATTTTTGATGATTTTTAATGCAAAAATGATGGGGGGAAAATTTTGGGGCTGCCCATGGAGGTGAGGCCGGCCATGAGGTGAGGAAAAGAGAGGAGAGTGAGAAAAGGTGAAGAAAAGTGTAGAAGGTTTCATAAAAATATCATACAATTAAGTCTTTTCATGAATTTATTTAAAAATTCTTTATTTTCTTCACTCCATTTGACCTAGAATGGTCTAGAAGCATTGTAAAATTTTGAAAATAAATTTTGCATGAAACACACTTGATTCTAAGATGCAATGGTTCATTTTTGCAAATTTAACCCATTCAAATTTGTAATTTACACTAATTTAGTGTAAAAATAAAGCTTATGTTAATATTTAAAATAAATAATTTAAGAAAAATATTTAATTAAACTAAAAATTTATAAGTGGCTAAATAAACACCATTTAGTAGTAATAACATAATTAAAATAGGTATTTTTAAATTTATAGTGAAAAATAATTACGGTTTAGTTTTATGAAAACTACGTTTTACTTTACCGAAAATTATAAAATTCACTTAAACAATTTTATTTATTTAATTAATTATTTAATTTTTTTTAAAATGTTACAATATTCCCTCCTTTAAGAAATTCGGTCCCCGAATTTAAATTAAAACTCCCCCCAATTACTAAAACATCCAGCCAAAACACTCAAATCGTTGGGGCTCCGAAATCATCAATACATAAATAAAATCAACTCCGCCAAGCATAACGCAATTATCGGAGTTATGGCGAAAATAAAATATCAAAACCAAATACGAAAACCAACATAATATACAACAAAACTACAACTTATATATTAAGCGCATCATAGTAAAATCGTCCAAATATTTGCATAAAGAAGCATGCAAGAACCCCTTTTGAAAATCGCCGTGTGATGCACGTGTCACGGCATAAGTAGCGGACGTTTATTTAAAAAAATATAGCTATATATATATATATATATATATATATATATATCTTTTATTTAACATACACGTCCCGCCTGGTTACTAAATCAAATAGTAATGATTATAAAAACATACTGCTCAAACTGAAATCAATCCCAATCACATCATAAAAATATCGGGTACGTCCGGTGCGCACTGAAATCGAAACCAAATACAGATACCATGAATACATACAAAAACAAAATTAAGTGTAACAGGTGTGCACCAAAAACATCTGTCAAGTGCAACGGGCGTGCACGACTCAATATCAGATGCATCTAATCTGCACAAAACCCCGATTTAGTGCATCTGGTGTGCACAAAATCGCATCAAGTGTGCCAAGTGTGCGCAAGAATCTCAATCAGGTGCACATGGTGCATGAAATCATACACCGAATATCAAGATCGAAATCACAGTACGAAAGTGCATGAAAACTAGGTCGAAGCATATGTCAAAATCATGTGTAACCCATATGCACGAAATCAAATCAAAATCTCAAAATGTATAAAACCAAATCGAGTGTACTGGGTATGTACAAAACAACATCAATACAACTGATAAATGAAGCACGAATAGAACGTAATGAATGCACACATAAGAAATACCAATCGTAGAACAAAATCCTCAAAATACCAAAAAAAATAAAATCCAATCAACGGAAATATGAAATTCAAATCACCAAATCACAATCGTAAACACTATCGTCAATGTGCGCCTCTTTCCCCCTTTCCTCTAGTGTCGACTGCTTCGAACTTGTCTCTTCATAGGTGTGCTGACTGCGCTACCAACGACAATACTCATATCTAAAGTCTCCCACGTAGTCGAATCCTTCACCTGATATCCGGACTACATTAAACTTTTCGATCGATCCATCAAAATCCCATAATTCCCCGAGAGCTCAACACTCAAGTACAGTTTAAAAATATCCGGTACATACCCCAGCATCGATGGTCCAGCCGTAGAAGGGCAAACCCGAGCCTCACTAATGGCACCGCGGAACTGCCGTAAACCCTAAGGTTCAAGGGCGTTCTCGTAGTCATTATGTCGAGTTAGGGTTTCATTCTTCTAGAGGGTCCATCGAAATACCTGCATGTTCTTCCGAATACTTTAAACTTAGGAAAATGGGTTTCTGACAATCGTTCGAATCCTTTAACTTCGTCTGGACGGCATGTGAATACCCTTCGTCCGCACGCTAAACAATGCTTCACTCTTCAAGAATAAACAATACCCTAATGGTTATCGCATTCGAGCCGCAGCTCCCTCTGCCCGTGCGCCCGTGGTAACAGAAACCAGCCTCCGATATCGATGAAGATAGGTCAAAGGAACGAATGAAATGCGGTGCAAACAAATGTACATCCTAAGGCTACTTAAGAAGAGTAGCGTATCGTAAGTATGCCGCGGATCATACCCACAGTACGTCACTCTACCTAAGTCGCCTACTCCATCAACCATGGGTCACCCTAGACATATACAAGGTTAAGCCTAGCACTCTGATACCAACTTTGTCACGACCCGAAAGTACGGAACGTGACCGGCACTTAGATTACAAAGCGTCTAGAGGCGCAACGCAATCTAAGTAAACCGAAGCCCAGAAATCTAAACCATATAAAAGAAGAAGAAGTAAAGGAAAACATGAAGAAAACAATTTTAAAAGCAACATCCAATTTTCTCAAAAATTTCGGCAGAGTCTCCTTTGTAAAAACTGGCCCCAAACGGGTACAAACAAGAATAAATACATACAAACAATAAAAAAGCATCCCCAAACGGGTGCTAGCTCTACGCCAAAAGGCGGAAACAACCATATCAATGCACAATAGTATACAACGCCAAAGGGCGAGGCTCAAAACTCAAAAGAAAACAAAACTACCAGATATCATAATAATACAAGCGCGACTCTAAGGTCGAAATAAACAACTGATCCAGTAAACTATCAAGTAATACAAGTTTGGTTGATTGAGCTTTCTAGATACAAATGAAATAATAAAAGTACAATGGCGGTCCAGATACAAGTGAACCAACCTACCGTGCAAATCACCCTGAATGAAAAGATGTGCCAGCAAGCCGCCAGGAAAACCTGTACATCGAACCTGTAATAAAATTTGGTACAACGGGGGTGAGTTGCCAACTCGTGAGTAGAAGATATCTGCGAAAAGAAATCGAATGCACGACACTGTCCTAGGTCATAATAATATACTAATATACTACTAGTCATCAAGTAAAGACAGGATAATAAGCTACGTGTAAGTGCAAATGCTCCGTGCTCGTATCAGTGTCTCATATAGTACTATGTCATGTGAATGAGTATGCATGCACCATGAATGTCAAATAACCAATCCTGAAATCTAGATATATCTGTATAAGAAATCTTTAGGTTTTATCATGGTAAAATGTGTATAGAAATCTGAAATATCAACGATGAAATCCATGGAAATCCGTGTCAAGCATCGACACAAAACATGTAAATCTCAAGTCTCAATACCTCATAATCTCAATGTCTCATAGTCTCAATATCTCGAGCTCCGTCATTCCGGATCGGCCCATATCATCAAATCTCACGACAACGGTCGGTATCCTCCGGATATCCACCGCGCCAGACATCACCGGTAGGTAGCCTTCCCCTGCCAGGCTCATCGTCTACAACTCGATCTTCTTGCCTCGGGGTACCATACCGGGCCCACCATGTACCCGAGACGGTTCATCTACTCCTCGAATCGGGTCTCGAAATCCAACAGAAAACATGAAATCTCATGGTGGACGACACATACATCACGAGAAAACCGCATCTTATGTTTTAAAAAGAGAGGAGGAGAGAGAGAAGTTTTTATATATTCTTGCGGTTTTCCCCAAAAATCCAGAAATCTCATAGAAATCCAAAATCCCAAAATCATGAGTAAGTATATGATAAGTGTCGGTATATGCCCCATAATACTGCATGATAACATGAAAATGCGAATGCATGAAACGTCTAAGTAATAAATGCCATGTCTATACTAACACCAGAGAGTAATCACAATATTATATTGATCTAGCTGTTAGCTGATTCTATCAATAACAGATAATATGATCTAAAGTGTACGTGAAATAGCAATTACCGATGATGATGTGTGTGAGCCGGCAAATAAGTGTGCGTGGAATATGCGTATCCTCGGTAATGGTGCTGGTGTCCTAACAGGCAAAGTGTTATTCTGATTATAGAAACATATGTATGAACATGCAACATTATGATTACGGTCTGAATGTAAAGACAGATGTGTAATAACCACTCATTTGATATACAAGTATAACTACCACTATATGTTTCGAGCCTAACTAGTGTCCATCTAACCTCCTAAAGAAATAAACCTAAGAACTAGTCGGTAAGAAATAAGAGTACACCTAAAGTCTGAGTCCATATCTCTAATAGTCGGCGATCCAGCCTCAATAGCGTCACGTACGTAGTACGACTTCCTCGAATCAAGAGTGCGGATCAATCATCACATCTATGCCTTGTACGATAAAATCCATCGTACGGCATCCCAATATCGGGGTACGGGTCAAGTATCACCTACGTGTCTCATCATTCGTATAATATCATCATCAACACATGTCAAGATCAAGGTGCTATACTGTAATCGCATACATCAATCATATATCATTGCCAGCATAAATATACATCGTTAATTTATCCTCAGAAATATCATACCACATGTATCATATTATGATTAGGTCACACTTATATCATATCGTAATCAAGTCACATCTATATGATATCATAATCAAGTCACACATATATCATATCAGAATTTCAGGCACAGGTTACGGTCCGGGTTCTATTTTAGAGTCCCATATACTTTAATATCATCACCACCCTTTATTATTGTTCAAGTATACAAATCCATTATCCCATTTTCTAATGATCCGCTAACATCATGACACGACTGTATAGCCAAGAATCACGGCATCAGCCCAGTTATATTGTTTCATCCCCGTGTATCATATCACATCCTTGTATCACATATACGTATTATGTATATATATATATATACCTACACCTAGTCCTATATATATATATACACACACACATACATACACGTATACACCACGTCGAGTCTCAGTGTGTGTGTGTGTGTATCTACCTGAAACCTACGAATCTCTTCCAAGGTATTCATCCTCTGGTATGGTCTTTCTAAATCAGTCTAGTCCAACCTAAGGTCATTACTAGGATCCTACTCATCAATAATCTAAGGTCGCGTCTGGCTTCCTAATGACAATAAGTACTACACCTATTCTACGTTTGCGGGGGTGCTAAACGCCATCCACCCGACTTCCCCCCGTAGATATACATTTACTCACCTGGTCCTTGTCTGCCGAAGACGGTGTCGCCATTCTCTTCTTCATCGCCCGCAGTCCACGTGAGGGGTACCTATACGCAAACACATATAATATCGTAAACTGAATCACGGACAACATCAAAACGATGCACGAAGCGCGCAAAGGTTAAAACCTATGTCTCGCTCATGCAAAAGAACTAAATATCGCTCGATATCGGCGTACAAACGCCGATTGATCGAGATAAGCATCAATAAACAACTCATAGTTTTAAAACTCATTACTTATAATATAAAGCATGATTTAATTCATCGAAACCCTAAAAATTGATCAAATCATCCGATTTCGAAAAACCCGAAACGCCAATTTACCGTTTTACTTCAAAGCTTACTGTTTAATTGAAACTAATGGTCATAATACTCATTAATTAACCTAACTAGATTATAGAAACCATTACCATATTTTTAACACCCTAATTTATATTAGTTTGAAAATTCTAGTTTGCAAACTTGCCCGATTTCGATACTTTTAAGGAAAATTTCACAATATCACATCTAAACTGGATTTTGCATGAATTAATGCATTAAACTACAATTCATGATGATAATGATATAATGAAACCATAAATTATATTTTAAATTTCATTTATTTAAGAATTTCCAAAATCTAGTTAGCAAAAATCGCATTTTTTATTACTATTTTTCAATTATCAATAGAAACTAGTAACCAATTTAAGTTTTTCATTCCACTAACAAATTAATATCCTCTTTAAAACTACAATCTAGTGTTACAAATATTAATTGAAATTTTATCTCACCAATATATACAATATATAGAAATCTAGTTTGTAAAATGGATTAATTTAAACAATTTTGGATAAACAATTTACAATATATCATCCATACAAGATTTTCCACTTCTAAAAAATTAAACTAGTTATCATAACCCTACTTAATTAATAAAATTCATAACTTAATTTTATAAATCCTAACTTGAATTTTAAAACTTGTAGATAGATATTATTTATTAAATCTAATTATGCTTAAATGAAACATCTAATAACAATAAATCAAAAGAAGAAGATTTATACCTCCACAACATGAGATCGAAACATGAAAATAAGCCTCCAAAATGAATGCTTTCCATCTCCAAAATCCATGCAAAGATGAGCAAAGAATAGAGGGTTGGAATTTATTAGGATTTTGTGAATTTTTTATTGAATTTTTGATGAATTTTGATGATTTTTAATGCAAAAATGATGGGGGGAAAATTTTGCGGCTGCCCATGGAGATGAGGCCGGCCATGAGGTGAGGAAAAGAGAGGAGAGTGAGAAAAGGTGAAGAAAAGTGTAGTAGGTTTAATAAAAATATCATACAATTAAGTCTTTTCATGAATTTATTTAAAAATTCTTTATTTTCTTCAGTCCATTTGACTAGAATGGTCTAGAACCATTGTAAAATTTTGAAAATAAATTTTCCATGAAACACACTTGATTCTAAGATGCAATGGTTCATTTTTGCAAATTTAACCCATTCAAATTTGTAATTTAGACTAATTTAGTGTAAAAATAAAACTTATGTTAATATTTAAAATAATTAATTTAAGAAAAATATTTAATTAAACTAAAAATTTATAAGTGGCTAAATAAACACCATTTACTAGTAATAACATAATTAAAATAAGTATTTTTAAATTTATAGTGAAAAATAATTACGGTTTAGTTTTATGAAAACTACGTTTTACTTTACCGAAAATTATAAAATTCACTTAAACGATTTTATTTATTTAATTAATTATTTAATTATTTTTAAAATGTTATAACGTCCCATATACCCCCAAAGCTTGCGCACTAGCTTTATTTTAGCTAAACTAGGTACTGGCAAGTCTATATGGACGTTTGGTCACAGTCGGGTTAAAACGGGAAATACCGACAATTTTACCCTAAAACGGAAAAATTCGCATAACGATATTCTAAAACGTTACACACAGGGTCAACAATGGAGATTTTATCAGTGACACTCATGATCCTTTGCCGAAACAGAGACTCCATTTAAGCAAAAGTAGCGACAGACCTATCTGGTATGTTTACGTACCAGTCGAAGGTGACACCGGTCAAGCTATTGACAAACTGACAAAGAAGGAGTGTATCATTGCCCCCCGTATTTCTACACGACGCTCTAAAGTAGGCAATGTGATAATTTGCGTTCCCGATTCCATCAAATCTTCCGAACTTAGGAATGACGTAGCCACTAGGGAACTCGATGAGATTATACTGTGCGGGGTACGGCCTCCTACTGCTGTCAACGACCCTCTGGGCCTCAGCTTCAGCCACCAATGTTTTGACTTTGCTGGTGACCAAATCCATTATCCGATCTTGTGTTAGCGGGACGGTGCTATCTGGGGCCAAGGCATCCCTAAAAGCGGAATGTGGCCGGCTTTCATGCAGCTCGCCCAAACTTGGACCCAAAGGGACAAGCATTGGTTGCTTCGGGTCATTATCGCCCATCTCATGGGTAGAGACTTGCATTTGATTGGAAGGCGCTTGAGCAACTTGAGCCGTGAGCTGCATCACGACATTTGTCAGGTCATCAATTTTCGAGTAAAGCTTGGACATCTCTTTATCTTTGCTCCTGAGCTGTTTTCGGAGCTCTTAAAGTAGCTCCTGCTCTGTGGTCCTGGGGTGGAAAGTCGGCTTTGGTAGTGATATATGCTTTAGAGGCCATTATTGTATAGTAATGGATTGTATATTACATTTTGGAAGCTTGGGATATACACAGATATAATAACAGTCTTGCTCAATATGATAGTATGCTATCTGGTTTGATTCTATCATAATATGTGTATATATTTCTTTTAACATATCGCTAATACATATTGATAGAGCCCTTATGATCTTTGCTTGACTACCAGCGTTGTAATGGCAGTCACACTAGTGGGGGCTGGATAGTCTATAAGCATATCCTTAAGCTTGTCCCTAGTCGTAAGATTATCGAGATAGGGCATCGATACTCTAGAGTAGACTAGTGTATACGCTTCTCATCCCAGTCAGGGGAGATGGCCTGTCCCGTAGCTATTGGTATGCCGTACCAGAGATAGTATACAGGTGCTCATTGGGTTATGAGTTACACTGGACGGACTCGATGGGAACTGCTGGTTGGTATTATACCTATCGTCAGTTAGCAGTTCCCGGGTGACATAAGTACAGGTTAGTCCGTTGACTTGACATCACTATTCGTCTCAAGTGTGTTCCCACTGTACTTAGATTACTACTCTACCACGGCTCAAATGAGTCGTGCAAACAGGTAGTGGTTGGGTGCAGTCCTAAAGCACTTGGAGGCAGTAATGGATAGAAAGGATTCGTTTCTCCCGGTATTGGGAGTTGATATCGCGCTGTGTTCGGATAACCAATACACAAAGTCCCTGGCCAAGGCAAGTGAGATTTATTGGTAGGCAACCAGTAATTTCTTAGGGTGTATTGGGCTCTACATTGACACGACTTATTGCGCTATTAGGGGTCTGACGTTTACCACCTCCTAGGCCCGATATACGATACTCTTATATGAATAGATCTGACTGTACGGAGATTGTCACAGATAGGCTCAGTAGGAGTTCGGATGAGTTTGCTCGTCGGCCTTCTTATCGACAGATACTTGGGTAGTCGTTACGTACAGCTAGTGCCACTGACGAACTTGTGGTTAAACCCACTGCCAGCATACTGTCGAGTCTTTAGAGTCCCACACAAAGAGTTTCCCTGGTTCAGGCGAAACGATGTAGAGGCTAGAGGCCATATGGTTTTACATGCAGGGTTTCGATCATATACATGCACTAGCTGCACAGATGTTGTTCGGACGGATAATACTAGTGGGCTTTGGTTTAAGCCGGATCCTAGTATTATATTATTAGATTATTATTATCTCATTGCATTCTTATTTTTTGGAGTACGAATACGGGTATGTATATACGGTGAGGGCATTCTTGTAATTTTACAAGTGACGCTTCTAGAAGGGGACACCTCATTATTGGATTTATCTATTTTTGGAAATAGATTAATAAGGTGGAAAATGGAGATATTTGTTGCATGGTGAAGCATGGCTTATTTCATTTGTTTATTGGTTTGGACTTACTATTGAAGCATGGTTGATATTTTCTATTGGAAAATAATCCATGCTTCATGTGAGATAGAGAATGAGTCATTCTTCACTAGCACAAGACTTAGTTCATTTGTTGATTTCCTTTCTCTCTCTATTCTTCCTCTCCTTCTTCCTTAAGACCCTAAGCCCTCATATGAGTGTTAGTTATATGTATGCCCTAGAGGCCATTACTGTACATATGATGTATATTGTAGTGGATGCTTGGATATATATAGGGAGGACTTTCTTGCTCGACATGATAGTACGCTATCTGGTTGCTCTTTATCTTAACATATACTCTGATTGTCTCTATGTTACATATTGATAAAGCCCTTAGGATATGTACTCGACTACTGGGACTATGATGAGATCATATTAGTGGGGCCACGGTAGTCGACGAGTACATCCTATAACTGTTCCTAGTCGAGGGTGTATCGAGACAGGGTATCGATACACCAGAGTAGACTAGCGTATACGCATCTTGACCCATATAATGGGCGATGGATGATCACATATCCATCGGTGTTTGACATCAAGGATGGTGTACGGGTGCTCAGTGGAGACTGGGTACACTGGACGGACTCGCCGAGAACTCCCAGATGGTATTATACCTCACGTCAGATGGCAGTTCTCTGGTGACACTGGTACAGGTTAGTCTGTAGACCCGAGATCGTCATAGTGTCTTGTATGATTCCCGCTGTGCTTTGATTTCCATCATACCACGTCCAAGAGGGCATGCAAAAAGGTGGCTTTTGGGTACAGTCCCAAATCACATGGAGGCAATGAGCGATAGGAGGGGATCCGTCTCTCCCGGTATAGGGAGTTGATGTTGCGCTGTGTTCGATTGGCTATAACTGGAAATCCCTGGCCAGGGTTGCTGAGATTTACTGGTAAGTGTTATCAGTAGTTTCTCAAACTGTTATAGACCTCATATCGACGCGACTTATCAAGCTACTGGGGTCTGACGTTTACCACCCCTAGGCGAGATATGCGATATATCAGACGAAGAGACCGGACTGTACGGGAGTGTTACTGATTGGATTCGCAGGAGAATGTACAGGCTTGCTTGTTGATCTTATGATCGCTCAATACCTAGGTGGCTGTTACGTTTAGCTGACCGCTTGCAGCATGTGGGTGTTTGATATGATCATCACCTACTTCCGGCGTATTGACGATTCTTTAGAGTCCTAAACAGAGGTTTCTTGACTCAGGAAAAACGGAGTAGGAGCACATATATGATATGTGCGGGACCGAGAACAATACGTGTATGTGATACCGTATTAGATTCTCGCGATATGAGATATCGGCCGGGTATATGTGATATAGCCGGGTCATCGGATCAAGTGTTGATTCGATGAACTGATACAGATTATATTAGTCGGTTATTTGTGAAATAGCCGGATTATCGGATCAAGTGTTGATTTGATAATTTAATGTATAATAATATATTTGATATATTAAAATTACATTAACTAATATAAGCTCACTAAAAGATTCTTTTTCTCACTTGGGTAATACATTGATATATATGCGATATATGTTAATTGTATTATTTTATTTTGTTACAATAAATAATGTATATGTGATATATAATATTGTAACATGTTATGGTTATAAATGCAACATGATTAGTGGAGATTAATCTTGGTTAGGGTTTGATTTGGGTTAATTTTTCTAGTAGCTTCTAGAAGCTTTGCTTTTGTTTTAAGCAAAGATATTTGTTAAAGATATTTTTGTGAGATATTATTTAACCCAACCCAAACCCTTAACCCTAGTAAACTCTCTACAATGGTTAAGTCTTCTCACTTGAACAATGGTTGCATTTCTAATCTCACACAACTTTTTCATTATTCATCACAAAGAGAATGGTTCTTCTTCTTCCTTCTTCTTTCATGAAAAAGCTTTCTAGCCTTTTAAGTTGTGATGAAAATGAGTGAGATCAAGAAAATAAATGAGAGCTAAATTCCTTCTTCATCATCCTAATCTATCCTAGCCATTTAGATTAGGGTGTTCACTTCATTAGTGAGTGAGAGCTTGAGTTAAAGTTTCTTCAAGGTATATCATCTTAGTTATCGAAGATCGGAAGCAAGCTTGCATCTTTCTCTTCGTGGAGCCTCTCTAGAGTCCGGGAACATGATGATCGCAGCGAAGGGACCTCAACACGGAGCTTTAGAAGTGAAGGACCGAACTACAAAGGTTGTAATCCCAAACTCTTAGATGTTAAAGTGTTTAACATGCTTTGTTTCGCCTAATCTCTAGTCTAAGATCTTGGTTTAGGGTTGTTCGGCACGGCTAAATTTTAAATCGGGCATAGTTGATGCCTTATAGACCCTTATAAGAGTGCCCAGTAACCCTACAGTGGTATCAGAGCCAAGCTAGAGCTTTAGGCGAAGTCTAGACAAAGTTTACAGTCCGATCGAACCCCGAAACACCGTTTTAGACCCTCTCTGGATATTTTCTAAAAATGTGATTTTTTTCTGTATTAAAAATACTCAGAAAATAAAGCAGGAAAATCTAAGAATTACTGTGAAGTACGGACCACCAACTCGATCACGTGAGCGCGGAACCGCGGCCAAACCAAGCGTTTGGCGGCGGTTCCGCGGCCACAATTTGGAGTTGGTCCCTGATACTTCAGGTATTAATTCTTGGGTCCTTTTTCATAGTTCTGGGTATTTTTAATCTTGCTCAAGTGTTGAGTTTTCTGGAGATCTTTTGTATTCATTGATTCGATCGGAAAGTTTAACTTCGTTTTGTTTTTCTGGGTAATTTAGAACGTGTTAAAAAGTTTGAACGGATATCAATAACTCACTTTTTCCCCTGCAGGAAAATTTCTAAGTGTTGGATTTTTCCGTAGTTTAAGAACATTCTTAGTCATGCAAGTTACGCGGTGGACCCTCTAGAAAAACACAAACCTTAACTCGATTATGTGACCGTCTGAACTGCCTCTAAACCTTAGGGTTTGGGGCAGTACGGCGTTGCCACATGTGAGGCGTTGGTTTGACCCTTCTACGGCTGGACCATTGGTACTGTGGCATGTGATGGATTTTTTTTTGAACTCCGCTCAAGTGTTGAGCTATTTGGGAAATCTTGGGTGTTTGTTTATTCGATCGGAAAGTTTAACATTGTCTATTTATCTGGAATGTGATACAATATTTGGAATCCACAAATAGTTATGAGATAACTAAATTGAATGTTATAAATCTAGCAGTTTAGTCTCATTTGATCGGTTGCCACGGGATTTTCATGTGATCAAAAGTCCGTCGCAATCACGTAGCGTACGCGGATACTCGCTGGGTAAATTTAATAGACAGCTATGCCCTATAGCCCCGACCAAGTGACTGTAGGAGAACCCCGTCGCCAAAGCATCCGTTCGGGTGCTCGCGGCAGCGGTGTTCCGCCTTAGTGCACTTCGTCGACGGCATCTGGGGGTGCGGCCGTCTACTAAAGTTTGTGACGAGCATTCGATCAGGATATCAAGAATCTTGTTGAATTTCCCGACTAGATATTGAAAAATGTTTTCGAGATCGAGACTAAAATGCGGGGTTTATAATTGTTAGGCATGCGATGTCTACGGAATTCATTTGGTTAGGCATGAAATGTCTAAGGAGGTTGCGGATTCCAACTGTTGTAGTTTTACACTTTCTTTTCTGCGACCGTAAGTGTAATATGTGGTGTATTGCCGATTTCGTTACTATACATCAACGACAACTGCGATACGCATATTTACTTACATTGATGATATGTGATATTATGTGTTGCTGTGATATGTTATATTGGATCGTCGTGTTTGAATAGCCGGGGTTTTTATGTGAGATGAGAGTTTTTCTTTTTCATTCATGTAAAATTTATTGTATGTAATATTCTTTTATTGGGGCTCTTCCGGGATGAGGATGATGTCACCATTGTATATTATTTACGTTTCCGCATTAGGTAGACCTAAGGCGGGGAGCACAAGTAACCGGGTTCTAAGGTCCAGTGGGAGACCATTTCGAGGAGTCGAGACCGGGTCTCCTAACCCTAGAATTGGTAGTGTTGCTTGCCGCTCTCGTAGGGGTCTAGGGATGTGGGTTTGGCTATTCATCGCGACCGTGGAATCCGTGTTTTATACAGGCTCGTATTAAAACACGGACCTCCCAGTATATCAAATATTTCATATATGTTCTTCTGCTGCAATGTTCTGTGATGAGATCATATTACTGCCTGAGACGAATGTTTATATTATATATATAAGATATATGTTATATTGCAGATTTCGTTACAAATGTGATGCTTGTGAAGCATAATAAAATGGGACTTCATTAATGAGATTAATGAAACTAAAAGAAACCTAAAGATGTGGTAGAAACTTGTCTCAAAAACTGGTAGCTCTAGTTCTTGCTTTGCATAGCGGTGTTCTTTGTAGAACATCCAGCACCTTATTCGATAAGGAAAGAGCCGAGATCCCTTCACCGGGAGTGAACTCTTTAGCGAAACTAGCAGATGCTACACACTCGGTTTGTCTTTTGATTGTTTTTATAGTTTCTGCTTTGCATAGTGATATTTATGAAATATCCTGCACCTTATTCGATGAGGAAAGAGCCGAGATCCCTTCACCGGGAGTGACCTCTTTAGCAAAACTAGAAAAGGCCTCAAAAACATTCCATTCAAAATCACTCGATTCTACAACGATATCAAGTTCATTACGCAAAGGGTTTTCTTAAAAATCTGTCGTAGCCCTCCGTCATTTCAGATAAGTACTTTATAGTATTCGTACTGTTGGAGATAGTGCCCTCATAGTCAATTATTGGATCGCAGGTACGTGATTGCAATGATTGCGGAGGACCTATACCGGTAGGACAGTCTTACTCGAGATGATAGTATGCTATTTGGTTTGCCTTTATCAGTCGTGTACATGTTCAGGTGACTGATTACATGTTACACTTTGATAGAGCCCTTAGGATCTTACTTTACTACCAACAGTATGATGGCGATCATATACGTGAGAGTTGGGTAGTTTATATGCATATCCTTAATTGTGCTCCCTAGTCGTGGGAGTTTCGAGACAGGGCATCGATACTCCGGAGTAGACTAGTGTATACAGTCGAGATCCCGACGAGGGGCGGTGGCCGGTCTCACAAGCCACTGGTGTCAGTTGGATCACCTAAGATGTATATAGGTGCTCATTGGGTTATGAGTACACCGGACAGGACTCGCCGGGAATCTGCTAGTTAGTACTATACCTATCGTCAGATAGCAGTTTCCTGGTGACGTGTGTACAGGTTAGTTCATCGACCTGAGGTCGTCATTTGTCTCGTGTGAGTTCCCACTGTGCTTTGATTTCTACCCTACCACGGCTCAAAGGAGTCGTTCAAACAGGTAGCTTTTGGGTACAGTCCCGAGCCATATGGAGGCACGTGAGCGGATCGGCAGGGGATTCGTCTCTCCCGGTATTAGGGGCGAGGTCGTGCTGTGTCTAGGAGAGCCATTACACAAAGTCCATGGCCATGGCAGGAGATTTACTGGTAGGTACTCCAGTAGTATCTCAGGGTGTTTTTGGGCTACACTCCGACACGACTTATACTGCTTCTGGGGGTCTGACGTTACTAGCCCCCTAGGCGGATATGCGATACTCATTGACGAATGGACCGGACTGTATATACATTGTCACTGTTAGGCTCAGTAGGGTTTTCGGATGAGTTCGCTCATCGGCCTCCCTTGAGTTCGCTCATCGGCCTCCCTTAAGGTCAGTCCATGGGCAGCCGTTACGCATAGCTAGTGCCGCTGACGGTTTGTGGTTAAACCCACTGCCAGGGTACTGACGAGTCATTAGAGTCCCCCACAGACAGTTTCCCAAGTTCGGGCGAAACGTTGTAGAGGCCGTATGGTGTTATGGCAGGGTTCGGAAAATGCACGTGCGTTTACGCACGTGTCAGTTTTCGGGCAGATGATACTGGTCGGCTTTGGTTTAAGCCGGATCTGAGTATTATATTGAGTAGGTATAATATCTTTGTCTCAGTTGCATTTGTATTCGGTCGTAATACAAATGCGGGTATATTTATACAGTTTCGGGGTTGTCCTGAAATTCGTTTCAGGATCACTTTTGGAAATTGCCAGTTTTCAGTTTTCTATCAGCCGTCTTTTAACATTCGGTTAAAGACGGATTTATCTTTTCTTAGATGAGGGTGAGTCATGCTTCTAGAAGGTTCTAGAAGGTGATGACTTGGCTATTTGGTGTTGTGTTTTCATTGGTTGCATTAATGAATGGATGACTAGGTTTAGTGAGTCATTCATTTCATTAATGAGTTTTGTTTACTTAAGGATATTTCTTCTTGATCTTTGTATATGGTCACCTCCTTATTTGCTCCTACACTCACCCTCCTCCTTCTCTTTATAGAGGATATCGGAGATCGACGAGATCGGAGCAACCGCAACGGAGCGTGGGATGATGGTTAAAGAACGAAGGACTCGGATCGTTCGGTATAACCTTTCTACACTCTTTACAGTTTGTTATTTTAGCAATAATGGCAGATCCGGGTTAAAGTATACGATAGCGCCGGTTAAAAAGTTTTTGTTCCGCATTTGGCGTCTGTAGACGGCCGGGGCGCTAGCGTAGACTTACATTGGTATCAAAGCCTCACCATTTTGCTATACTAAATTGTGCTAACGCGTTTAAAACATCGATCGAACCGGAAATCAAAAATCGCATTTTTCCAACTTGACAGTTTCTGTTGATTTTAAACGGTGTCCTAAAAATATTTCACACATCTCAGAAAACTGTGCAGGGTTTTTTAAGAACGACGTACAAATTTGGGATCATGATTCGACAAGACTGCCGCGGAAACACGGCCAAACCCATGGTTTGGCCGCGGATCCGCTGCCATTCTGTGTCATCATGCCCCCAAATTTGCTCAGTGGGTTCTTCTCTGGAAATTAGGGTTTTTGGTATATATATTTTGGGCCCAGATTTTGTTACTGTTCTACAGATGTTCGTGGGGCCCACTTTATGATATCTAGTCGATCGAAATTTAAACATGTTAGTTTACAGTGCTTACATTATATCTCCGACCGGGAATGTCATTTGATCGGTAAACCGCGTCTGATTGCTATAGTTCTTTTAGACGGGTTTGCGAACGTGACATTCGCGTTGATGTTCTGTGTTGTGCTGTGATGTTGCGGATTTGTCGTGGTGGATAGCAGTGTGCAATGGTAGTACAGTTTGAGTTTATTTGTACATTTGATATTGCGGGGCGAGCGTCCAACATGTGGACTGCCGTCACTGCCTGTTGTATAATATTCTTTTGGGGCACGACCAGGTTGCGGTCGATGTACCTGTTGTACTATTTTTCATTACTGTACTAGGTTTTACCCCATGACGGAGTGCACGGATAGCCGGGTTCTGGAGGGCAACGGGTCCGCATCTCATGGCTTTGAGAGGCAGAGGGACCCCACTCTAAAATTGGCAGACTATTCGTCGCACTCGTAGGGGGTACAGGTTGACCCAAGGAGGGGTGCTCAATTTACCGGATTCCGTGAAGTGCCGGGTGTTCCATTCACTATGCTGTGGGGACTACCTCGCTTCAGGTTTCGGCGGGTAACTTGCCGCACCCGTAGGGGTCTAGGTTTTCATTGCACAGGCTATCCACACGATAGGGGAACGTCGGGTTTCAGCAGTGGCTCTGTGAAACTCGGGGATCCTAGATTATCTGTATTGTTCTGTGATGCTTATTACTTTTCTGTAATGTTGCATATTATCACGCCTGGAGCGATTATTGTATATTGGTTTATATACTATTAGATGTTGTATATGTTTTACACCCGCCTAGTCCAGTCCCCGCTCTGTCGTTAGTTAAGTAACCTAACGGGTGATGACGGGACCCAGTGACGAATGCGGATGGCATATACGTACATTTTATTTTCGTTCTTTTCTGGTGTGATTGATTGATGGGACTGCGTTGATTCTGATCAATGCAAAGTAAAACAAACCTGTTTGATGTTGTTGGAACAAATTTAAAAAGTGTTATTGCAAAGACGTTTCCTTTTGTTTTGCATAGCGGTATTCAGTGGAATATCCTGCACCTCATTCGACGGGGCAAGGGCCGATATCCCTTCACCGGGACTGACCCCTTGGGCAGAAGTTTGCGTCAGGGTAATAACTTCATTATAGTCGATTACAAGTTGCTTTGCATAGCGGTATTCAGTGGAATATCCTGCACCTCATTCCACGAGGAAAGAGCCGAGATCCCTTCACCGGGAGTGACCTCTTTAGCAAAGGTTTTCGTCACTATATTTTAAAAAAGCTATCAGGTTCCTTCAACGAGATCAAGTTCATTACGCTAAAGGTTTTTCGCCAAAAACCAGTCGTAGCCCTCCGTCTTTTCTTATGGATGGTCAGTAATATTCAAGCTATGTTTGTTGGCTTTCGTCAAGGCATAGTGTTTGGTAGTTGCTGGGGTATTCATTTGTTGCATAGATAGATGTGTTCGTTTGGGACAGTCGTATTACCTTGTTGGCTTTCGTCAAGGGTATGTACGGGTGGGTTCAAATTAACAAGATAATGACGGGCAGAACTTGACATGTGACTTATGATTTGTTGACATACGCCAAGGTCATAAGAGCATGGGGCATAATTCATATCGGGAGTTTCTAAAGAAACTGAAACTTGCCAAGTATGCGCATACCTTCTGGAGTATGAGTAACGTGGATGCATTCCATCACGTTATCATGCGATGAGAGTTGGATCCCGATTCCCACTGATGAGTTGGTTTACTCTTCGGGTGATCCCGATTGATTCTTCTTTCAGGTTTGGAGGAGAATTTGACAGGACAGTGGGAGGTTTTTGGATTAGATAAAGTGATAACCATTCTGATCTAGGTTAGAGTGCACGCAGAGTGTTTCTTTTCTCTCTCTCTTTGGCAGCGACCTTTGACCGACCCTAGACTATGACTCAGTGACCAGGTTGACCGAACCTTCTTAAAATACTGGCTTTTGGATTGTCTATGTTGCATAAGTCATTGCCACTCCTTCTTCTACCCTTTGCATTTCTCAGAACACCCGTATTACTACGGATATCCACTTCCATTGGATAGATCCATCGTATGGTTATATACGAACTCGAAGGGACTTCTTCGAGGTTGGATCCAGGTTTAGGAGAAATAGAATTGGTTTATTCAGTTGTCTTTTATTATCATCTTCTCTCAAGTTGCGAGGGCTCCTTGGTTTAGGAGAGTACACCTATTACGCTTATTGGACAGTCTTATTCCAAACCATAGGCTGGTGCCGAAAGGTAGGGAATGAAGAAAACCAATTAGCCTAAGCAGGGTGTGCAGAAGGTAATATGTAAAGACAAAATAAAGGGATTAGAAAGAGGGCAAAGTAAATTGCGACTGTTATCATTCACGACCAAAACCGCGTACTTCATCGCCACTCTTATTTCACCTTTAAAGGAATAAGGTATTATTCAGTTGTCTTTTATCATCACCTTCTCTCAAGATACGAGTACTCCTTGGTTTAGGAGGGTACACCTATTATGCTTACTGGATAGTCTTCTTCCAAACCATAGGCTGGTGCCGAACGGTGGGGAAGGAAGAAAACCATTTAGCCTAACGATGGTGTACAGAAGGTAACGACTAAAGACAAATAAAGGGATTTGGAGAGATGGCAATAAAATATACGGTTGAAGTCATGAATTGGATTATGGAAGAGGCATTGCTATGAATACCAGGATACCCCTACGAAACATTTTCATGTTTCAGTGCATTGTTAAAAGAAAGCTGTTTTCCCGATTAGACACTTACTCCAAGGGTATGTATTTACCAGGTTTCATTCTCATATCTGTATGGTTTTACAGATGATGAGTGGGAGTAAGTTATTGGGAATTAGGTGATCATCCTTATTATATCGGAATTCGTTGTAATTGGTGATATTTGAGGAAATCGCCAGGGTACAGTTTTCAACCTACAACGCACAGGTTTTGAATTGTTTAACTCAGCGGACTTATACAGAGTATTGTATGTTGTCCAAGTGTCCGTCAGGACAAAGGGGTAGGTCCTCGTACTTTGTTCTGTTTACTTATAACTTCTCTAGTATTTAGACAAGTGTTTCGTAGAAATATACGGTCTAAGTTTTGAGAAGTTGTGGGTATAAGAATAAAGTAGAAAACCAGGTATCACAAGTATCGGGATTCTTCAAAGAGATTGAAGATGTAGATTCTTGTGATTGGTATTCAGATGATAGTAATGGTTTTGAGAAACGTGTTTCTCTTTCAGGTTACTCATAATTGGATGGATTCCTAAGTTGAGTAATGCTGATTAGCCTCTTTCCATTGAGTTGATATGCACTGGAGACAGCTGCATGATTTGAATATGGTTCCAATTAAATAAATGCCAAAGTTTCTATATTGGATATAGAATGGATCATACCTTAAAGGATGTTAAGGTACGGAGAGTTGTCCAGCTTATGCTTAAAACCAGACTCTGGATAACTCAGGGCACATTTCTGTAATGGCTGTTTGTGGGTTGACCCTGGCTATGACGAGGGTTGATATTCTACCATTTGGAAGATCAATAGTGATATTGTTCTTGACTCGACACAGTTTTAGTAAAATAGATTTTTTCAGAAAACAGTAGTGGGAGTATGGTAGAACTGGAAGTGATTCCAGAACCGCAAACGATTACGGAAAATTTAATAGGACCTATATATTCAATCAGGTTTGACATTCCAATAGCCACTCCGCAGATATGGTGGGTAACCTCAGACACCCGAGAGGTACTTCGGTAGCCTCAAGGACGGTGACAGGGAGGTTCTTATCTACCCAGACTTGACACTACTGTTGTTCCAGGCTATGAGACCCGGTAGGAGGGTTGTCGTAGTCAGTGGGAGCATCGGAAGCATAGTGGGCAAGTAGCTTATGTCTATTTATAGACTAGAGCAGTAATAGCGGAGAAAGATCATCTATTTTTTGATGTGACAGTCATGGGTTTGACTTCAATCAGAATAGCGGATGGATCTGTTAAGAAGGTAGTAGGGTGTGATGTCATGGTATCTGGATGACATACACAGAGTAGGAAGTAAAATTCCTATACTACGATCGGTTGTACTGTGGTCGTCACACAGTTGTTTCTCCAGACAGGATATGGATATAATATTTGACATTCTGGTTTCTGGATCTATGGTTTTAGATCTAGATTTGGGTAGTTTCCCAATGTGGGTACTTTGACAGATATTCTAATGGTTTTTAGAATAGTTGACTCCTAGCATGGTGATGTACCTGCAGGTGATGGAGTCACCCTCTCCAAAGGTGTCGTATAGACTAAAGGGGAGAGGGAAGTGCATGATTGGCAGATCACTTGCTTAGGCAATTGAGTCAATCATGAGATGTCAAGTACCACACCAGATGTTGTTTTTGCACTAGATGCAATGAGTTTGTTTTAATCCAATCCTGGAGAAACATAAGGAAGCAGTTTTAGAACATAAGTGGATGTTTTACGGATTTGATGATGACAGCCTCTTTCGGGAGACGATTATCATTCCAGGCTTCAAAGGTGACGTGGATGACAGAGTGATTGTCAGAGTTATAGTTTTTCCCTCTGATGAAGAGGGACAGTATTATGGACAGGTGGTCCAAGAGGATACTGTGGGTGGCATGGTACCGGATACTGATTAGGTTCAGTGATCGATACAGTCTAAGAAGTTTGGATTTGGAGTTCATTTATGAACTAGGTCCCATCTGAAATCCAGACATATTCTAAGACAGGTATTACTCAATTCGGGAGATGGCTTTCTCCGCGAACTTGAGACTAAGAGAGATATTGAAAGAAACATCTAGACGGATCCACTCACTGAGGCTATTTCTCGAACACAATAGTTTTACAAACGGGCTTTGTGAAACTGATTAGTAGAGGAGTTGGATGTTCGGTTTCACACGGGCTGTGAGTAGTCGACATCGCAATAATTAGTCTTGAGTGCAAGTGGGAGATTGTTGGAGATAGTGCCCTCATAGTCAATTATTGGATCGCAGGTACGTGATTGCAATGATTGCGGAGGACCTATACCGGTAGGACAGTCTTACTCGAGATGATAGTATGCTATTTGGTTTGCCTTTATCAGTCGTGTACATGTTCAGGTGACTGATTACATGTTACACTTTGATAGAGCCCTTAGGATCTTGCTTTACTACCAACAGTATGATGGCGATCATATACGTGAGAGTTGGGTAGTTTATATGCATATCCTTAATTGTGGTCCCTAGTCGTGGGAGTTTCGAGACAGGGCATCGATACTCCGGAGTAGACTAGTGTATACAGTCGAGACCCCGACGAGGGGCGGTGGCCGGTCTCACAAGCCACTGGTGTCAGTTGGATCACCTAAGATGTATACAGGTGCTCATTGGGTTATGAGTACACCGGACAGGACTCGCCGGGAATCTGCTAGTTAGTACTATACCTATCGTCAGATAGCAGTTCCCTGGTGACGTGTGTACAGGTTAGTTCATCGACCTGAGGTCGTCATTTGTCTCGTGTGAGTTCCCACTGTGCTTTGATTTCTACCCTACCACGGCTCAAAGGAGTCGTGCAAACAGGTAGCTTTTGGGTACAGTCCCGAGCCATATGGAGGCACGTGAGCGGATCGGCAGGGGATTCGTCTCTCCCGGTATTGGGGGCGAGGTCGTGCTGTGTCTAGGAGAGCCATTACACAAAGTCCATGGCCATGGCAGGAGATTTACTGGTAGGTACTCCAGTAGTATCTCAGGGTGTTTTTGGGCTACACTCCGACACGACTTATACTGCTTCTGGGGGTCTGACGTTACTAGCCCCCTAGGCGGATATGCGATACTCATTGACGAACGAACCGGACTGTATATACATTGTCACTGTTAGGCTCACTAGGGTTTTCGGATGAGTTCGCTCATCGGCCTCCCTTGAGTTCGCTCATCGGCCTCCCTTAAGGTCAGTCCATGGGCAGCCGTTACGCATAGCTAGTGCCGCTGACGGTTTGTGGTTAAACCCACTGCCAGGGTACTGACGAGTCATTAGAGTCCCCCACAGACAGTTTCCCAAGTTCGGGCGAAACGTTGTAGAGGCCGTATGGTGTTATGGCAGGGTTCGGAAAATACACGTGCGTTTACGCACGTGTCAGTTTTCGGGCAGATGATACTGGTCGGCTTTGGTTTAAGCCGGATCCGAGTATTATATTGAGTAGGTATAATATCTTTGTCTCAGTTGCATTTGTATTCGGTCGTAATACAAATGCGGGTATATTTATACAGTTTCGGGGTTGTCCTGAAATTCGTTTCAGGATCACTTTTGGAAGTTGCCAGTTTCCAGTTTTCTATCAGCCGTCTTTTAACATTCGGTTAAAGACGGATTTATCTTTTCTTGGATGAGGGTGAGTCATTCTTCTAGAAGGTTCTAGAAGGTGATGACTTGGCTATTTGGTGTTGTGTTTTCATTGGTTGCATTAATGAATGGATGACTAGGTTTAGTGAGTCATTCATTTCATTAATGAGTTTTGTTTACTTAAGGATATTTCTTCTTGATCTTTGTATATGGTCACCTCCTTATTTGCTCCTACACTCACCCTCCTCCTCCTTAAAAGGTGGCCGGCCCTCTCTCTCCTCCACTACTCACTCATTTTGAGAAATTATGGTTGCTAAAAAGAAAAGACTAAAGTTTTGGATACATGGAAATTTCATAGTTCATTTCTTGTTCCATTTCATTTCCATCGGCAACTTCATTTACCGATCGTCCACGGACTTGGACGAAGTGAGAAAAAGTCATCTACTCATTCTCTACATCATTCTTGGTCGTCTCTTCTAGCAAACTTGACGACCGAGTTGCCTCAAGTCAGAGGCGGGAGCCCGTTTAAAGAATCGTCGACGTGGTGCCACCTCGACGAGGATATCGGAGATCGACAAGATCGGAGCAGCCGCAACGGAGCGTGGGATGATGGTTAAAGAACGAAGGACTCGGATCGTTCGGTATAACCTTTCTACACTCTTTACAGTTTGTTAGTTTAGCAATAATGGCAGATCCGGGTTAAAGTATACGATAGCGCCAGTTAAAAAGTTTTTGTTCCGCATTTGGCGTCTGTAGACGGCCGGGGCGCTAGCGTAGACTTACACGCACTACGTTTGTTGAATTTCAAGTGTGCGGTAGCTATTTCTGCTTATCTGCATAAGCATATGATGCGATTGAGTTAGGGTAGTCGTACGATTTTGTTGGCTTTCGTCAAGGGTCATGCGGGTGGGTTTAATTCAATCGGGAAATGACGGGTTGAACTTGACTGGTAGCCTATGGTTTGTTGGCTTTCGTCAAGGTTATAGAATGCTAGGGGTAAAATATTATCGGGAATTTCAAGTGTTGAAATTTGCAATGAGATTGCATACCTTCTATGAGATAGTTGGATCCCGATACCCGCTGTGAGTAAGAGTAACTCCTGGGAAAGTTTTACACATTACAATTAGCCGATCAAAGTAGGTGTCTAAAAATGTGTTAACGGGGTTACGTCCCTGAGAAAACGAGGTTTATTTTAATTAGGTCCGTGCGAAAGCACAGGGAACCACCCTCAAAGTACCGGCACTGGCCTGGCTAAAAGATTGGCCAACTTGTAGGGTATAATTAATCCCGGCTAGTCTTTCCTTTTAGGGTTTGAAGGAAGATTTAACTAAAACAGTGGGAGCCATCCTGATTAGATAAATTGATAACCAATCTAATCTTGTAAAAGCGTACGCTGAGTGTTTTCTTCTCTCCCTCTCCTGGTTGCGACTATGTCACACCTTAATCAAGATAATAATACGGATGTATTGACCGAACCCGCTTGTTATACTGCGCTAAGGAACGTTGGTCTCGCTCCAACTTATAATTGTTATAAGACAGAGCAGAAAAATAGGGGATTACCAGAATTCCCGTGCCGCCCAAACGAAGAAAGTGCATGCTGATGCATCTTCTTCGGGTGTGTTCATTACAGAGAACTGTTTCTCAAGTATCCTTTACGTCCTGGGTATGAGATACCGGATCAGGATCCCACATATGTAATTTATTACATGGGCTACAGATAGGTAGGAACTGAGAACGGGTGATAATTTTCGTGGGATAGAAATGGTGCAAGTGCTGCAGCCAAGTCTGTTGGTAGTTATCACCCTGTATTAATAAATACATTGATTCTGAACGAATGTTATTAGATACCGAACCTGATATATAACATCACATCAGTCTCTTTATTAGTAAAGAAGGATATAATTTTGTATTGTTGGATAATGTTTTGAACATTTCCTATATCAAGAGTTGATCAGTTCAGGCACGTTATCTAAAAGTATAGACGTTCTAAATCAAACCACAGTTCTTCGTGTACAGAACACACACAAGAAGAAGAGTTCAGAAATGAACGAATCCTTCTTGAGGCATTGTAGACTAGGTCATATCAAAGCGACATGACTAGCTGAAGTTACATTTAGATGTATATTTAAATCTGTTTGAATTTACATCTTGTGAAACTTGCCGGTCATGTCACAAAGATAAGATGACCATAGCTCTGTTTATTGGAAACAGAGAAAGAGTTAGTGAACTTTTGGGATTGATACATGATGATGTATGTAAGGTCCCCTGTCTACACATGCCAGGACCGGTTCTTTATACTTCATTATATTCACTGATGGTCTCTCAAGATTTGCACATGTGTTTCTGTTGAAACACAAGTCTGAACCTTTTGAGAAATTCAATGAATATGAGTTAGAAGTAGAGAACCAAAAACTGGGAAAAGTATTATGTCCTTTGATGTGATCAAGGAGCAGAATACTTGAGCACGGAATTCCTGGACTATTCTAAAGGAGAATGAGATTCTCTCTCAGCATTACTCCTCCGTATACACCACAGCACCTCGGTGTATCGGGGCGGAGCAATCACACCCTATGTGATATGGTGAGCTCTAGGATGAGTACTACTGAGTTTCCTATTTCTTTTTGGGAGTTATGCACTTGAGAAGCTGCATACCTATTGAATAGGGTTCCAATCAAATCAGATGCCTACCACTTCATATATGATATGGAATGGGAAGAGCCCATATCTTAAGTAAGTTAAGATTTGGGGTTGTCCAGCCTATGTCTAAAAGCATAATCTGGACAAGCTCGAGGCAAAGTCAGTTTTGTAAAAGTTTGTTGGATATCCCAAGCATTCGCAAGGGAATATCTTCTACGTAACCGAGGAACAGAAGATGTTTTGTTTCTCAGCATGCCACCTTTGTGAAAGGGAATTTCTTATGAAGAAATTAGTGGTTATAAGGTAGAACTGGAAGGAGTTCCAGCCAAACAAACTGCAGCTCATGATTTGGTAGATCCGGAGGATTCAATAGTTTGCAACGAACCCCGGCCTCTCCGCCGATCTGGTAGGGTTCCTCATCCACCTGAGAGATACTTCGGTATTCTCTATGACAGTGGGAGTGAGGATTGCATCATGAGATGATGACCCAACTATTTTCGAGCTGGCCATCAGGAGTGGGTCTCTGTAAGAATGGCTGGATGCTTAGCGATCTGAGATGGAATCCTTATACACCAACAAAGTATGGACTTTGGTTGCTTTATCTGAAGGGTTAAATCCCTATCAGGAGCAAGTATATCTTGAGAAGATTACTTGGTGTACATGGAAAAGTTGAGACTTTCAAAGTTATGCTTAAGTCCATCCAGATCCTACTTGCCACGGCTACATACCATGACTACGATATCTGGTGGTTGGGTGTCATGACTGCTTTTCTAAATGTTGATTTGGAAGAGAGCGTCTATAAGTACACAGCCAGAGGGCTTCGTAGACAGTGGGAGAAGCGGAAACGTATGCAAGATGTTGTATGTGATAAATCAGGCATCGCGGAGTTGGAACATCTGTTTTGATGTGTGTTACGACCCGAAAGAGCACGTGACTGGCCCTTGAACTATATGAAGTCTAAAGGACTCCATCTGATCCAAGTAAGCCAAAGGCCCAGAAATCTAAAACCATTTTAAGGATAAATGAATATACAAGCAATACACTATACAACGCCAAATGGCGAGGATCAAAATTCAAAAGGGAACCCAGATAAGCATGAAAACTGTAACACTACTAAGCGCGACTCTAAGATCGAAATAATACATCACTAGTGTCTGAGTCTGAAACAATACACAAGTTTTTGGTTGATGGAATTTCTAGATACAATGAATAATACAAGTACAACGGCGGTTCTGATACAAAGAACCCATCTACCAAGCAAATCACCCGCAAAGGAAAGCAGTGTGCCAGAAGTGCCGCTATGGAACCTGTACGGCAAGCCGTGCAAGAACTGTGGCACAATAGGGGTGAGTTGCCAACTCGTGAATAGAAAATATCTACAAGCAGAAATCGAATGCAAGACATAATCCTAAGTCAATACAATCAGTATATAATATAACCCTCAAGAGTAAGTCTGAAGCATGAAAATGTGGCAGTATAACATCTAATCATGTAGGTAGTGCCAAGTACTCGTGCCAGTGCCTCAGATAATAACATGTCATAATATAAGGTATGTTTGCATGAAGGAAACATGATGAAGTATCAAATGGATATCAATACACATATATTAGCGTCCCATTCCACTAATATTGGTGTAAGGGTATATATAGCAGCGCCCTCGTACCCTGTTATATATACAAATGAAGTATGATCAATTTAGTCAAGGTCTGTATGTAATCAATGTCTGTATAAACGTGGAACCCGTCCACCCGTCACCCAATGACAATAAGCATCATGCATGTAAATGTGAGGATATAATCAAATCATGGAAAACATCATCAAACCCGTGCCTAGCATCGACACGTAAATCCTCATTTATTGGGCTCCGTCAGTCCGGATCAGCCCACGGGCTATGTCTGCGGAATCGGTCCTCGGCCCCGGCAGTACGCCCATATCTATCTATCGACTCTGGTCAGTATCCTCTGGATAACCGCCAGGTCCAACCAATCACCAGTAGGTAGTAGTCCCTCTGCAAGGCTCACCGTCTACTACACAGCGAAACCGTTCTCACCCCGGGGTACCATACCGGGTCCACCATGTACCCGTAATCGGTCTCATCCAACTCCTCGATTCGGGTTCACATATATCACTCTAGCACCGAGAAAACACATGGTGGACGCACCGAAATATCATATCAAGGGAAACCGGGTTTTTAAATAATTAACTATTCTCTTTTGGAATGTCCACGGTTCCCCAAATCCAGAATTAACATGGAAACAACATATCTCAATGCGTAATCTAAGCAAGTATGAAGATATCAATGTATGTGTGCACTGGTATGAATATACCGTGTGCATGTGCGCAGGTATGAAGATATCACTATATGTGTACAAGTGTGGGTATGTGACATATAAATGAAATGCAAGTATAACAGTATATCATGCAACATGGAATTAATAGTATGCACATACAAGGTCATATCCTGATGCAACAATGCTACTGTGTAGTGACATGGCAATTATCGATGAAGAAGTGTGTGAGCCGGCAAGCAAGTGTACGTGGAACATATGCATCATCGATAATGGTGCTAGTGTCCTATCAACATGATAGTAATATAGCAGTAAACATATGCAAAGCAATGTGAATAGCAGGAATATGCGGAAATTGACTAATCAACGTAACAGTAAAGAATCTACACCCATATGTATATGTCATGCGGTTATGCCATTTGAAATAAGAATGACTCGGGTCTAGTTTAACATCTACTATGCAAACTACAGATCTAAGTATCAATTCAATCGGGAGGGGTATGGAAACCACCTAAATCTGAGTCGATATACAAATATATATATATATACGATAGTCGGTGATCTCGCCTCAATAGTATCACGTACGATACGGTATATCATTTAACATCCACGAGTCATGAGTGCGGATCTAACATCAATAGAAAGCTCGTACGGTAAATCGTCGTACGGCATCCCAATAGCTGGGTACGGGTCAGTATCACACTCCTCTCATCAAATATCAGGTATCATTATCATCATATCACATAATCTGGGATACAGATCTAAGTCTAGTACAAATCAATACCATTTATATAAGTATGAAAGCGGGGGTAAAACACATGCCCAACGGCCCGCTAAGATCACATGTCGTATCGCAAGTACGAGTCACATCACATCACCGATCTGTTGGAGATAGTGCCCTCAGAGTCAATTATTAGGTCACGGGTACGTGATTGCAATGATTGATGGAGGACCTATCCCGGTAGGACAGTCTTACTCGAGATGATAGTATGCTATCTGGTTTACCTTTATCATCGTGTACTGCTTTAAGTGACCTGACAAGTCGCTATTACACGTTGGTAGAGCCCCTAGGATTCTTGCTTGACCACCAGCAGTATGAGGGCGATCATATAAGTGGGAGCTGGGGGTCTATAAGCATATCCTTAAAAGGTCCCTAGTCGTGAGAGTTTCGAGACAGGGCATCGATTCTCCAGAGTAGACTAGTGTATACAGTCGAGACCCCGACGAGGGGCGGTGGCCGGTCTCACAAGCCACTGGTGTCAGTTGGATCACCTAAGATGTATACATGTGCTCATTGGGTTATGAGTACACCGGACAGGACTCGCCGGGAACATGCTAGTTGGTAATATACCAGACGTCAGATGGCAGTTCCCTGGTGACATGTGTGCAGGTTAGTTCATCGACCTGGGGATCGTCATTTGTCTCGTGTGAGTTCCCACTGTACTTTGATTACTACCCTACCACGGCTCAAAGGAGTCGTGCAAACAGGTTTTAGTTGGGTACAGTCCCGAGCCACATGGAGGCATTGAGCGTATCTTCAGGGGTTCGTCTCTCCCGGTATTGGGGGTGAGGTCGTGCTGTGTCTAGGAGAGCCATTACACGAAGCCCTCGGCCGAGGCAAGGAGATTTACTGGTAGGTATTCCAGTAGTATCTTAGGGTGTTCTGGGCTACACTCCGACACGACTTGTACCGCTTTTGGGGGTCTGACTTTTACCAACCCCCTAGGCCCGCCATGCGATGCTCATAGACGAACGGACCGGACTGTACGGATATTGTCACTGACAGGCTCAGTAGGGTTGTCAGGCTGAGTTCGCTCACAGACATCCCTTTTAGTCAGTACCTGGTAGCCCGTTACGTATTGGCTTATACCTCTGACGTGCTAGTGGTTAAATCCACAACCAAGGTGTTAACGAGTCTTTAGAGTCCCCCACATTCAGTTACTCAGTTTTCGGGCGAAAGGTTGTAGAGGCCGTATGGAGATATGGCAAGGTCCGATCAGATACGTGCGGTATTGCACGGATCAGGATCGGACAGTTTGTACTATAGGCCGTATGGAAATATGGCAGGGTTTGATCAGATACGTGCGGTATTGCACGGATCAGGATCGAACGGATATTACTAGCCGGCTTTGGTTTAAGCCGGATCCTAGTATAGTACAGTGTAGATTTTGTCTCATTGCATTTGTATTTCGGTCGGAATACAAATGCGGGTGTGTATGCACAGTATCGGGGTTTTCCTGTAATTTATTACGGGACCAGTTTTCTGGAGTTGCCAGTTTGCTTTCCGTTTCGGCCAATTTCCTTTGTATCGTTCATTGGCCGAAGATTGGTGGAGGAGGGCTTATTTGCATTGTTGCAAATAAGCTTTTGTGGAGGGGGGACTTTGCATGTTTCCTTGTATCATGATGGTGCACCATTCTTTTGACCTTGACTTCCATCTTCATGATGGCATGACTTTTGGAAGTGATCATTAGCTTGTTGGAGTGTTGGATTTGGTGCTATCATGGTTGTTGGTGAGTAGTTGAGAGTGGGTCTGATTGTGACCATATTCTTTTCATGATTTCTTTTTGCATGATAGTCTTCCCACTCTCTCCTTTTTTGGAGGGCTCTCTCATTCTTTCCCCTCCCTCACCTCTCATGGCCGGCCCAAGCATTGTGGGGCTGTCCCAAATTTTTGGTGGGGATGTTTGGCTCATTTCATGTTGCAAAAATCCCACAAGATCATTCCAAAAAGCTCCAAGTTTAATCCCTCCACCAAAGGCAATTCCTACAACCCCGAAATGAGACTTCTTCTCTAGATATTCTACAGCGAACCTTGGGCACGTCGAGTAGCCGGCTTCGTGCCCGAGTTGCCTCGGCATTGAGGTGGGAGCCCGTAAAAGAAGTAGGCGATGTGGTGCACTTCCGGCGACGAGGAGGAGACGGGACATTCCGCAGGAGATCGGGACTATGACGAGAAGACCGGAGGACTTGGATCGTCGGTATATCTCTATTCCCTTTCTTATAGATAGCTAGGACTAGTTAGTGGTTCGATCCGGGTATTAGTGCGCGGCGGTTTGCCTGTTCAAGTAAAAATTAAAGTTTATCACCGCTTCCGCATTTGGCCGTCGGATTGACGGCCGGGGCGCCGCCGTGCACTTACAGTGGTATCAGAGCCTCGCCATTAACTTAGTCTAGCTTTGTGTAATGTGTTTTGCAATTCCGATCGAAGAAATGTTCCGAAAACCCAATATCACCCACGACAGTTTTCTGTTGTTTTTTTTCAGTGTCGAAAATTTTTTCAGGTTGTATAAAATTGATGTACTGGAAATTATAAGGATACTGTAGAAATTCGACACTGTGATTCACCAATGGGAGCGCGGAACCGCGGCCAAACCCCCCTTTGGGCCGCGGTTCCGCCGCACAATGGAGTGATCACTGTATCCAATTTCTACAGTTCCTTTCTGGGGTTAAAATTGGGGTTTTGGAATATTAATTTTGGGCCCAGAATTTCTTGATGTGCTACAGTAGTACTTGGGGGCCCACTTGTTAAAGTATGATCGATCGGATATTTTAAACACATTATTTCACAGTATTTACATTATATCTGCGACCGTGAATGTCACTCGATCGGTAAATCCGGTCTAACTGCTATAGCCCGGTTAGACGGATTTGCGAACGTGACTTTCACGTTGATGTTCTGTTTTTGCTGTGATGTTGCGGATCGGTCGTGGGGGATAGCCTGGATGCAATGCTAGTACAGTTGTGGTTGTATTAGGTACATTTGATATTGCGGGGCGAGCGTCCGACATGTGGACTGCCGTCACTGCCTGTTTGTATTATTATTTTGGGACACGGCCAGGTTGCGGTCGTTGTACCCGTTGTATGTATATTTTACTTTCTGTACTAGGCTTACCCCACGGAGGGGTGCACGGATAGCCGGGTTCTAGAGGGCAACAAGCCCGCATCTCATGGCATTGGGACGGAGGGGGCTTCACTCTAGGATTGGCGGGCTATTCGCCGCACTCGTAGGGGGTACAGGTTGACCCAGGAGGGGTGCCCAAGTTACCGGATTCCGTGAAGTGCTGGGTGGTCCATTCACGGCGCTGAAGGGGGCTGCCTCGCTTCAGGTTTTGGCGGGTAACTTGCCGCGCCCGTAGGGGTCTAGGTTCTCATTGCACAAGCTATCCACACGACCAGGGGAACGTCGGGTTTCAGCGGCTCTGTGAAACCCGGGGATCCCAGATATCTGTATTGTTTCTGTGATGCTGTTCATTCTCTGTGATGTTGCATTTTATTCACGCCTTGAGCGAATATAATATATTGGTATATATATTAGTAGATGTTGTATATGTTTTGCATCCGCGCTAGTCCAGTCCCCGCTCTGTCGTTAGTTAGCTAACCTAACGGGTAATGACGGGACCCAGTGGCGAATGCGGATGGCATATACGTACATCAGTATATTTTCGTTCTTTGTGGTGTGATCAATTGATGGTGTAGGGTCCCTAGGCACACTAGTGAGGTCTCGCAAGGCATCGAACATGCCAATTTCAAAAATTATAGGTGCCGAAAGACCCGACTACGGACCGTTGGCTAGAAAACTAGGCGAAACATGAACTAGTTAACACTTAACTACAAGTTTAAACGGAAATACAACCTTTGTAGATCCGGTTCTTCACCTCCATAGCTCCGCAACGAAGTCCCCTCGCTGTCCAAATGAATTCCCGGGCTCTAGTGTCGGCTTCGTCGGAGAAATGGCGAGCTAGGTCATTGATGTCCATGCCGAAGATGATCTACGTCGAGGCATCACTAGATCAAGCTCCACCTTCACCAAGCTCTGAAAACTTGTGAAGGAAACACACTCTACTACTTGGCAAGAGGTAGAGGATGAAGAAATAGGAAGTGGGTAGACTTTAGAATTGGATTTCTCACTCATTACATCAATCCACCATTGATGTAGTCAAGCTTTTCTTCTTGAAGGAGAAGAAGAAGAAGAAGCTAATTGTTATATGATTAATTCCAAAATAAAAAGAATAATCAATTCTTATCATCTTAGAACCATGGTTAGGTGTAGAGAGTGAATCATGGTTTAGTGGAATGGTTGGGTTAAGCATGAGACAAAAATGGTTACTTTATGAAAGCTTCAAGAAGCTTCAAGTGCAAACAAATAAAAGCCACCATTTCTTCTCATTTCTTTTCCTTTTTCCAAAAAGAAAAAGATTAATAAATGAATATGTAAAACCCTAATTATCCACTTAACCATGGTTTAAATCTTTACACTTAACCAAAAAGACATGCATCATCAAACATGATACAAACAAGTGCACAAAATCATATCGCATATGTAATGCGCACATCCGAGTGAGAAAATCCATTCAAAGTGAACCGATACTAGTTAATGCAAAGTAATATATCAAATATATAATTATACATTAAATCATTAAATCAACACTTGATTCAATGATCCGGTCATGACGCACACAACCGACTGGTATCAATAGTAACAACTTATCGAATCAACACTTGATCCGATAACCCGGCTATATCGCATATAACCGATCAATGTCACATCGCGAGAATCGAATGCAGTATCACATACTGGTATTATTCTCGGTCCCGCACATATCTCATATGCGCTCCTATTTCGTTTCGCTTGAGCCAGGAAACCTCTGTGTAGGACTCTAAAGACTCGTCAATACGCCGGCTGCAGATGATGATCATATCAAACACCCACAAGCCGCAAGCGGTCTGCTAAACGTAACGGCCACCCGGGTATTGAGCGATCTGAAGATCGACGAGCAAGCCCGCTCACACTCCAGTGAATCCAACCAGTAACACTACCGTACAGTCCGGTCTGATCGTCTGATATGTCGCATATCTCGCCTAGGGGTGGTAAACGTCAGACCCCAATAGCTCGATAAGTCGTGTCGATATGAGGTCTATAACAATTCGAGAAACTACTGGTAACACTTACCAGTAAATCTCAGCAACTCTGGCCAGGGATTTCCTGTTATAGCCAATCGAACACAGCGCAACATCAACCCCCTATACCGGGAGAGACGAATCCCCTCCTATCGCTCATTGCCTCCATGTGACTCGGGACTGTACCCAAAAACCACCGTTTTGCACGCCCTCTTGGACGTGGTAAGATGGAAATCAAAGCACAGTGGGAACCACACAAGACTCTATGACGATCTCGGGTCAACAGACTACTCTGTACCAGTGTCACCAGAGAACTGCCATCTGACGTGAGGTATAATACCATCTGGGAGTTCTCGGCGAGTCCGTCCAGTGTACCCAGTCTCTACTGAGCACCCGTATATCATCTCCGATGTCAAACACCAATGGATATGGGATCATCCATCGCCCATCTGTATGGGTCGAGAAGGTACACGCTAGTCTACTCTGGTATATCGATGCCCCGTCTCGATACACCCACGACTAGGGACTTTGAAGGATGTACTTATGGACTACCATGTCCCCACTAGTATGATCCGCATCATAGTCCAGGTAGTCAAGTACAGATCTTAAGGGCTTTACCAACATGTAACAGAGAGACAATCAGTATACACGTTAAGGTAAAGAGCAACCAGATAGCATACTATCATATTGAGCAAGAAAGTCCTCCCTATATATGTCCCGGCATCCACTACAATATACATCCTATGTATAGTAATGGCCTCTAGGGCATACATATAACTAACAATCTCCCACTTGCACTAGGGCCATCTGTAGCAGTAGTTGTAGTATCTCATACTCAACCATCCCATAAAAGTCTCTCTCTGGGAACAGGCCTTTGTGAGTGGATCCGCTGTGTTGTCCTCTGAGTCTACTCTCCTAACCTCGATCTCCCTGGAGATCAACCATCTCCATGATCAAGTGATACTGCCTTAGAGTATGTCTGGATCACTGATGGGACCGGCGTTCCTTGGCATAAGCCACAACTCCATTGTCACACAATGGGAGGAACATAGTTCATCTCATGAACCAATATACACCCAAACAGCCTCTTTGGTAGCATCTTAAGTAGCAATGTATCCTGCCTTTATCGTCTAGTATGTCACGGTACCTAGCTTGGAACTCTTCCAACATACCGTCCCTCTACTGAGGATTAAGACAATGCCTGCGACTGACACTCAGTCATCCTTATCACCCTGGAACCCTTCCAGTGATTCTCCACAGGATCAGTTGATACCATCTCACTACAACTAGTGAGTATCCTAACATCCAATTAGATCTATCTCATAGATCCAAAACCCAGGATTTAGGAGGTATCACCTTTATCTTATATGGAGAATCATTGTGATAAACGGAGATTGATCGAGCGTAGCATAGGAAACTCTTTCCCTATCAAGAGTATGTCATCCACGTACTCTACGAGGATCATCACCATACTCCCTACTACCTTTTTGTATATACAAGGTTCATCTACCATTTTGATGATGTCAAACTCTTTGACTTATCCATCAAAACAGATGTTCCAACTTCGCGATGCCTGCTTTATCCTATAAAACATCTTGTACACGTTTCCGCTGCTCCCACTGTCTACGAGACCCTTTGGCTGTGTGCTTATAGACGCACTCTTCTAAAACATCATTTTAGAAAAGCAGTCAAGACATCCAACCACCAGATATCGTAGTCATGGTATGTAGCCGTGGCAAGTAGGATCTGGATGGACTTAAGCATAGCTTCTTGAAAAGGTTTCATCATTATCCACGCCTGGTCGATGACGAAAAACTTTAACAAGTCTAGCTTTGAAAGTCTCAACCTTTCCATCTATACCAAGTAATCTTCTCAAGATATACTTGCTCCTGATGGGGATTTAACCCTTCAGATATAGCAACCAAAGTCCATACTTTGTTGGTGTATAAGGATTCCATCTCAGATCGATAAACATCCAGCCATTCTTACAGAGACTTACTCTCGATGGCCAGCTCGAAGCTAGTTGGGTCATCATCTCATGATGCAATCCTCGCTCCCGCTGTCACAGAGAAACCGAAGTAACTCTCAGGTGGGTGAGGAACCCTACTAGATCGGCGGAGAGGCCGAGGTTCGTTGGTGACTATTGAATCCTTTGGTTCTTTCAAATCATCTGCTGTTGTTTGTATAGCTGGAACCTTTCCAGTTCTACATTACAGACCTTGCCTCGAGCTTGTCCGGATTTTTCTTTTAGACATAGCCCGGACAACCCCAAATCTTAACCAACTTAAGATATGGGCTCTTCCCTTATCATATCACATATGAAATGGTAGGCAACTGATTTGATTTGAACCGTATTCAATAGGTATGCAGCTTCTCAAGCGCATAACACCCAAAAGGAAATAGGTAACTCAGTAGTACTCATCATAGAGCACACCATATAAAATAGGGTGTATCTGCTCCGCCCCGATATACCATCGTGCTATGGTGTATACGGAGGAGTAATGCTGAGAGAGAATCTCATTCTCCTTTAGAATAATCCAGGAATTCCGTGCTCAAGTATTCTCCTCCCTGATCTCATCATAGGACATAATACTTATACCCGTATTTTGGTTCTCTACTTCTAACTTATATTCTGTGAATATCTCAAAAGGTTCGGACTCATGTTTCAACAGGAACATATAACTGAATCTTGAGAGGTTATCAGAGAATATAATGAAGTATAAAGAACCAGTCCTGGTATTTGTAGACTGGGGACCTACATACATCAACATGTATCATCCTAAGAGTTCACCAACTCTTTCTCTGTTTCCAATAAACAGAGCTAGTGTCATTATATCTTTGTGACATGACTGGCAAGTTTCACAAGATGTAGATTCAAACTGATTTAAATATGCATCTACATGTAACTTCAGCTAGTCGGGTCACATTGATCTGACCTAGTCTACAATACCTTAAGAAGGATCCGTTCAATTCTGAACTCTTCCTCTTGTGTGTGTTCTGTATACTAAGAACTGTAGTTTGATTTAGAACATTAATGCTTTTAGATAACGTGCCTGAACCGATCAACTTTTGATATAGGAAATGTTCAAAACATTATCCAACAATACAAAATTTTATCGTTTCTTTACTAATAAAGAGACAGATATGATTTTGTATATCAGGTTCGGTATCTAATAACATTCGTTCAGAATCAATGTATTTGGAATACAGGGTGACAGTGACCGACAGACTTGGCTGCAACTCTTGCCCCGTTTTCTGCCTCATGAAACTTATCACCCGTTCTCAGTTCTCTGTAATGAACACACCCGAAGATGATGCATCAACATGCACTCTCTTCGTTTGGGCGGCACTGGAATTCTGGTAATCCCCAATTTCCTGCTCTGTCTTATAACAATTATAAGTTGGAGCGGGACCAACGTTCCCCAGCTCAGTATAACAAGCGGGTTCGGTCAATAATCCGTATTATTATCTTGATTAAGACGTGATATGGTCGCTACCTGGAGAGAGAGAGAAGAAAACACTCAGCGTGCGCTCTTGCAAGAATATATTGGTTTTTATTTTATCTAATCAGGATGGCTCCCACTGCTTTTTATCAAATCTTCCTTCAAACCCTAAAAGGAAAGACTAGCTGGGATTAATTACACACTACAAGTTCGCCAATCTTTCAGCCAGGCCAGTGTCGGTACTTTGAGGGAGGTCCCCCGTGCTTTCGCACGAACCTAATTACTGTAAAGCTCGTTTTCCCAGAGGCGTAACCTCGTTAACACCTTTCTAGACACCTACTTGATCGGCTAATTGTAATGTATAAAACTCTCCCAGGAGTAACACTTACTCGCAGCGGGTATCGGGATCCAACTATCTCATAGAAGGTATGCAATCTCATTGCAAATTTCAACGCTTCAAATTCCCGATAATTTTACCCCTAGATCGCTATGACCTTGACGGAGGCCAAACAACCCATAGTCCGCTAGTCAAGTTCAACCCGTCATTTCCTGATTGAATTAAACCCACCCGCACGACCCTTGACGGAGGCCAAACAACGCCGTACGAATACCCTAATCCAATCGCATCATATGCTAGCAGATAAGCACTAGTTAGCTACCGTACACTACGCCTTGACGGAGGCCAAACAACCGCAGCACGAATACTAACTAGTACGTATCTGAAATGACGGAGGGCTACGACAGGTTTTTCTGAAAACCTATTGCGTAATGAACTTGATATCGTTGTAGAATCAAATGAATTTTTAAAATGGAGTGCTTTTGAGGCTTTTCTAGTTTTGCTAAAGGAGTCACTCCCGGTGAAGGGATCGTCGGTCCTTTCCTCGTCGAATGAGGTGCGGGATATATCATATATATCACTGTGCAAAGCAAAAACACTTAAAAGCAATCAAAAGACAAACCGAGTGTGTAGCATCTGCCAGTTATTGCTAAAGGAGTCACTCCCGGTGAAGGGATCTCGGTCCTTTCCTCATCGAATAAGGTGCAGGATATATCACATATATCTCTGTGCAAAGCAAGAACTGTAGCTACCTGTTTTATTTTGAAATTCGATTCTACAACATCTTAGGTTTCTTTTATTTCATTAATCACATTAATGAAGTCCCATCATTTAAGTACCTAAACATCACAGATAAATACGACGTACACTTATGCCATCCGCATTCGCCTCAATGTCCCCTCGTGCACCGTTAGGTTAGGTAACTAACGGCAGAGCGGGGCAGGGCTAGCGCGGGTGTAAAACATAAGTAACGTCTATATAATATATCATATATACTATATACGGTATCTATCACAGAACATCACATGATCACATCACAGATATCGCAGCAGAAGAAACATATGAAATATTGGATATACTAGGACGTCCGTGTTTTCAATACGAGCCAGTATAAAACACGGATTCCACGGTCGTGATGAATAGCCAAACCCACACCCCTAGACCCCTACGAGAGCGGTAAGCAACCCTACCAATTCTGGAGTTAGGAGACCCGGACTCGACTCCTCGAGTTGGTCTCCCACTGGACTCCAGAACCCGGTTACTTGTGCTCCCCTCCTTGGGTCTATCCTAGTGCGGAAAAGTAAATAATATACAAACAGTGACTACTTCCGCAACCTGGAAGTGCCCCAATAAAAGAATATTACATACAAGTTTTTACATGAATGAAAATGAAAAACACTCATCTCACATAAAAACCCCCGGCTATTCAAACACGACGATCCAATATAACATATCCAGCAACACATAACATCACATGTCATCAACGTAAGTAAATATGCGCATCCCAATTGTCGTTGACATATAGCAACGAAACCGGCGATATCACATATTACACTTACGGTCACAGAAAAGAAAGTGTAAAACTACAACAGTTGGAATCCGCAATCTTTATAGACATCGCATGCCTAATCAAATGAATTCCTTAGACATCGCATGCCTAACAATTATAAACCCCGCATTTTAGTCCCATCATCGAAAACACTTTTCAATATCAAGTCGGGCAATTCAACAAGATTCCCGACAGCCTGATCGAATGCTCGTCGCAAACTTCAGTAGACGGCCGCACCCCCGATACCGTCGACGAAGTGCACCAAGGCGGAACACCGCTGCCGCGAGCACCCGAACGGATGCTTTCGGCGACGGGGTTCTCCTACAGTCACTTGGTCGGGGCTATGGAGTGAGGCTGTCTATTAAGTTTACCCGGCGAGTATCCGCGTACGCTACGTGATTGGGACGGACTTTTGATCACATCAAAATTCCGTGGCAACCGATCAAGTGAGACTAAACTGCTATGTTTATAACATTCATTTAGTTATCTCATAACTATTGTGAATTCCAATTATTGTATCCCATTTCAGATAAACAGAAAATGTTAAACTTTTCGATCGAACAGTCAAACACCCAAGTTTTCCCGATACAGCTCAACACATGAAACAAGTCTAAAAACATTCAGTTCGTACCTTAGTACCAACGGTCCAGCCGTAGAAGGGTCAAGCCAACGCCTCACATGTGGCACGCCGTACTACCCCAAACCCGAAGGTTCAAAGGGCAGTTCAAGATGGTCACATAATCGAGTTAAGGTTTGTTGTCTTCTAAAGGGTCCATCGAGTTACTTGCACTACTTAGAACATCTTTAAACTACGGAAAAATCCAACACTTAGAAATTTCCCGACAGGGGAAAAATTGAGTATTTATATCCGGTCGAACATTTTAACAGTTTCTAAAATATCCGGAAAAACATAAACAAAGTTAAATTATCTGATCAAATTAACGAATCCCCAATAAAACCCTAGAAAACTCAACACCTGAGTGGAATTAAAAAATTCACATCAAAAATTGCCAAGAAAGGACCTAAGAATAAATATATGAAATTTGAGGGACTAAGTCGAAATTTGGGCCGCGGAAGCGCCGCCAAACCCCTGGTTTGGCCGCTGATCCACGCTCCAATTATTGAATTAGTTGACCAAACTTCACAGTAATTCTTAGTTTTTCCTGCTTATTTTTCTGCATATTTTTAATTCGCAAAATGCAACAGTTTTGAAAAATGTACAGAGAGCGATTTTGCTTGGGGTTTCGCGGTTCGATCGGATCTCTAACTTCGTCTACCGATCGCCTAAGGCTCTAGCTAGGCTCTGATACCACTGTAGGGTCCTTAGGCACACTAGTGAGGTCTCGCAAGGCATCGAACATGCCAATTTCAAAAATTATAGGTGCCGAGAGACCCGACTACGGACCGTTGGCTAGAAAACTAGGCGAAACATGAACTAGTTAACACTTAACTACAAGTTTAAACGGAAATACAACCTTTGTAGATCCGGTTCTTCACCTCCATAGCTCCGCAATGAAGTCCCCTCACTGTCCAAATGAATTCCCGGGCTCTAGTGTCGGCTTCGTCGGAGAAATGGCGAGCTAGGTCGTCGATGTCCATGCCGAAGATGATCTACGTCGAGGCATCGCTAGATCAAGCTCCACCTTCACCAAGCTCTGAAAACATGTGAAGGAAACACACTCTACTACTTGGCAAGAGGTAGAGGATGAAGAAATAGGAAGTGGGTAGACTTTAGAATTGGATTTCTCACTCATTACATCAATCCACCATTGATGTAGTCAAGCTTTTCTTCTTGAAGGAGAAGAAGAAGAAGAAGCTAATTGTTATATGATTAATTCCAAAATAAAAAGAATAATCAATTCTTATCATCTTAGAACCATGGTTAGGTGTAGAGAGTGAATCATGGTTTAGTGGAATGGTTGGGTTAAGCATGAGACAAAAATGGTTACTTTATGAAAGCTTCAAGAAGCTTCAAGTGCAAACAAATAAAAGCCACCATTTCTTCTCATTTCTTTTCCTTTTTCCAAAAAGAAAAAGATTAATAAATGAATATGTAAAACCCTAATTATCCACTTAACCATGGTTTAAATCTTTACACTTAACCAAAAAGACATGCATCATCAAACATGATACAAACAAGTGCACAAAATCATATCGCATATGTAATGCGCACATCCGAGTGAGAAAATCCATTCAAAGTGAACCGATACTAGTTAATGCAAAGTAATATATCAAATATATAATTATACATTAAATCATTAAATCAACACTTGATTCAATGATCCGGTCATGACGCACACAACCGACTGGTATCAATAGTAACAACTTATCGAATCAACACTTGATCCGATAACCCGGCTATATCGCATATAACCGATCAATGTCACATCGCGAGAATCGAATGCAGTATCACATACTGGTATTATTCTCGGTCCCGCACATATCTCATATGCGCTCCTATTTCGTTTCGCTTGAGCCAGGAAACCTCTGTGTAGGACTCTAAAGACTCGTCAATACGCCGGCAGCAGATGATGATCATATCAAACACCCACAAGCCGCAAGCGGTCTGCTAAACGTAACGGCCACCCGGGTATTGAGCGATCTGAAGATCGACGAGCAAGCCCGCTCACACTCCAGTGAATCCAACCAGTAACACTACCGTACAGTCCGGTCTGATCGTCTGATATGTCGCATATTTCGCCTAGGGGTGGTAAACGTCAGACCCCAATAGCTCGATAAGTCGTGTCGATATGAGGTCTATAACAATTCGAGAAACTACTGGTAACACTTACCAGTAAATCTCAGCAACCCTGGCCAGGGATTTCCTGTTATAGCCAATCGAACACAGCGCAACATCAACCCCCTATACCGGGAGAGACGAATCCCCTCCTTTCGCTCATTGCCTCCATGTGACTCGGGACTGTACCCAAAAACCACCGTTTTGCACGCCCTCTTGGACGTGGTAAGATGGAAATCAAAGCACAGTGGGAACCACACAAGACTCTATGACGATCTCGGGTCAACAGACTACTCTGTACCAGTGTCACCAGAGAACTGCCATCTGACGTGAGGTATAATACCATCTGGGAGTTCTCGGCGAGTCCGTCCAGTGTACCCAGTCTCTACTGAGCACCCGTATAACATCTCCGATGTCAAACACCAATGGATATGGGATCATCCATCGCCCATCTGTATGGGTCAAGAAGGTACACGCTAGTCTACTCTGGTATATCAATGCCCCGTCTCGATACACCCACGACTAGGGACTTTGAAGGATGTACTTATGGACTACCATGTCCCCACTAGTATGATCCGCATCATAGTCCAGGTAGTCAAGTACAGATCCTAAGGGCTTTACCAACATGTAACAGAGAGACAATCAGTATACACGTTAAGGTAAAGAGCAACCAGATAGCATACTATCATGTTGAGCAAGAAAGTCCTCCCTATATATGTCCCGGCATCCACTACAATATACATCCTATGTATTGTAATGGCCTCTAGGGCATACATATAACTAACAGATGGGACTGCATTGATTCGGATTAATGCAAGTTAAAACAAACCTAATCTGATGTTGTTGGAACACTTTTCAAAAAGCTGTTATTGCAAGGACGTTCACTTTTGTTTTGCATCGTGGTATTCAGTTTGAATATTCTGCTCCTCAGTCGACGAGGCAAGGGCCGAGATCCCTTCACCGGGAGTGACCCCTTGGACAATAAGTTTGCGTCAGGGCATTAACTTCACTATAGCCGATTACTTTTGCTTTGCATCGTGGTATTCAGTTGGAATATCCTGCACCCCATTCTACAGGGAAAGAGCCGAGATCCCTTCACCGGGAGTGACCTCTTTAGCGGAAGTTGTCGTCACTATATTTCTAAAAAGCTATCCGTTCCTTCGACGATATCAAGTTCATTACGTTAAAGGTTTTCGCCAGAAACCATTCGTAGCCCTCCGTCGTTTCATATGGATAGTCAATAGTATTCAAGCTGTGTTTGTTGGCCAAAGTCAAGGCACAGTGTTTGGTAGCTGTTGGTTATTCATATGCAGCATAGATAGATGCGTTGGTTTGGAACAGTCGTATAGCCTTGTTGGCCAAAGTCAAGGGCTTGTGCGGGTGGATTCGAATCAACCTGGAGAATGACGGGTAGAACTTGACATGTGACTTATGATTTGTTGGCCAAAGTCAAGGTCATAAGAGCATGGGGCAGAAATCACATCGGGAGTTTCAAAAGAACTGAAACTTGCCAGATATGCGCATACCTTCTGGAGTGTGGTAGCGTGAGCGGATTCCGTCACGTTATCATGTGATGATAGTTGGATCCCGATTCCCACTGATGAGTTAGTTTACTCCTCGGGTGACCCCGACTAATTCTTCTTTCAGGTTTGGAGGAGAATTTGAGGTACAGTGGGAGGATTCCAGATTAGATAAATTGGTAACCATTCTGATCTAGGTTAGAGTGCACGCTGAGTGTTTCTTTTCTCTCTCTCTTTGGCAGCGACCATTGACCCGACCCTAAGACTATGACTCAGTGACCAAGTTGACCGAACCTTCTTTAACACTGGCTTTTGGATTGTCATAGTTGCAAACCTCATTGCCACTCCTACTTTTACCCTTTTCTCCACGACACCCCGTATTACTACGAACGTCCACTTCCATTGGACAAAACCATCGTATGGTTAGATACGAACTCGAAGGAATTTATTCGAGGATGGTTTCAGGTTCTGGAGGAAACGGATAGGATTATTCAGTTGTCTTTTCCTTTTACCTTCTCTCAGGTTGCGAGTACTCCTTGGTTTAGGAGATAGTACACCTATTACGCAAATTGGATAGTCTTCTTCCAAACCATAGGCTGGTGCCGACCGGTAGGGAATGAAGAAAATCAATTAGCCTAACGATGGTGTACAGAAGGTATTAAGTTCAGACAAAGGAAGGGATTAGTAAGAGGGCAAAGTAAATTGCAACAGATATTCACGACCAAACCAAGTATTCCTTCGCCAATCCTAAAATCACCTTTGTATTTCTCCAAGACACTCCGTATCACTACGAAGATCCACAGTTTATTGGATACTCCATCGTATGGTTATATACGAACTCGAAAGGAACTTGTTCCAGTTCGGGGATGGATTCTGGTCCAGGAGAAATAGGAATAAGGTTTATTCGGTTGTCTTTTATCTTCACCCTCTCTCATTGCGAGTGTTCCTAGGATTGGGACAGTACACCCATTATGCTTATTGGATAGTCTTCTTCTAAACCATAGGCTAGTGCCGAACGGTAGGGAAGGAAGAAAACCATTTGGCCTAAAGGGGTGTGCAGAAGGTAAAGACTAAAGACATATGAAGGGATTTGGAGAGGTGGCAAAGAATTATACGGTTACAGTCGTGAATCTGGAAGAGGCATTACTAAGAATACCAGGATACCCCATCGAAACATTTCGATGTTTCAGTCTCACTGCGTACTGTTAAAGGAAAACTGATTTCCCGATTAGACACTTGCTCCAGGGTATGTATTTACCAGGTATGATTCTCACATCTGCATGGTTTTACAGATGATGGGTGGGAGTAGGTTATTGGGAATTGGGTGATCATCCTCATTATATCGGGATTCGTTGTAATCAGTGATATTTGAGGAGATCGCCTGGGTTGTTTGCTGGTCGGCAAATATTTGGTTTTGAATATCCGCTGTTATGCACCAATTTCAAATTGATATATCTGTACGTCTATTTTCATAGAGTGAGATGTACCTTTTTGAAATTATGTCTATGACATTTACCTATATCAGTGGATGGTTAGGTAAGGAGCATTGAACAGCGGTGTAATTCTTCTTAACCATAAGTACAGTTTTCAACCTACGACACACAGTGAATGAGTTATCAGACTCAAGGGACTTATACAGAGTATTGTATGTTGTCCAGGGTCCATCAGGACAGAGGGGTTGGTCCTCGTACTATATTCGGTTTACTTATGACTTCTCTAGTTTTTTGACAGGTGTTTCGTGGAAACACAGGATCTGAATTTTGAGAAGTTATAGGTATTTGAATAGAGTAGAGAACCAGGTATAGCAAGTATCGGGATTCTTCAAAGAGATCGAAGATGTAGATACTTGTCAATGGTATTCAGTTGCTAGTAATGATAAAGAGATCTTGCTTCTCTTTCAGGTTACTCATAATTGGAAGCATTCCTGAGTTGAGTAACGCTGATCGGCCTCCTTCCATTTAGTTGACATGCACTGGAGACAGTTGCATGTTTTGGATCTGGTTCAATTAAATCAGTGCCTCTGGTCCTATATGGGATATAGAACAGTTCATATCTTAACGGTGTTAAGGTACGGGGAGTTGTCCGGCTTATGCTTAAAACCAGACACTGGACAACTCAAGGCACGTTTCTGTAATGGCTGTTTGTGGGTTGACCCAGGCTATGACGCGGGTTAATTTTCTACCATCTGGATGAACAATAGCAATATTGTTCTAGACTCGCCACAGTTTTAATAAAAATGGATTTTTTCAGAAAACAGTAGTGGGAGTATGGTAGAACTGGAAGTGATTCCAGAACCACAAACGATTACTGAAGATTTGATAAGGAACCTAAAGATTCAATCTGGATTGACATTCCATTGGCCACTCCGCAGATAAGGTGGGTAACTTCAGCCACCCGAGAGGTACTACGGTAGCCTCAAGGACGGTGACAGGGAAGTTCTTGTTTACCCACAATTACCATTGCTGTTGTTCCAGGCTGCGAGACCCGGTGGGAGGATGAGTATAGCGTCGTTCTAAACTAGTTTTAGAAGTGTACGTCTATATGACTCTGCCAGAGGATTGTCGTAGTCAGTGGGAGCAGCGGAAGCATTGGTGGACAGGTAGCTTATGTCTATTTATAGACTAAAGCAGATGTAGCGGAGATAGATCATCTATTTCTGACGTGACAGTCATAGGTTTGACTTCATCAGAATAGGGGATGGATCTGTTGAGAAGGTAGTAGGGTGTGATGTCCTGGTATTTGGATGACATACACAGAGTAGGAAGTGATATTCCTATACTACAATCGGTTATACTTTGGTCGTCACACAGTGGTTTCTCCACAAAGGAAATGGATTTTATATCAAACATACTGGTTACTGGATCTATGGTTTTAGATCTAGATTTGGGTGGTTTCCCAATCAGGATACTTAGACAGCATTCTAAGAGTATTTAGAATGGACGACTCCTGGCACGGTAGTGTACCTGCAGGTGATGGAGTCACCCTCTCTAAAGGTGTCTTACAGACTAAAGGGGAGAGGGATGTGCATGATTGGCAGATCACTTGCTCAGGCAATTGAGTCAATCATGAGATGTCAAGTACCACACCAGACATTGTTCTTGCACTAGATGCAATAAGTTGACATTAATCCAATCCTGGAGAAACAGTCGGAAGCAGTTTTAGAACATAAGTGGATGTTCTAGGGATATGATAACGACAGCCTCATTCGGGAAACAGTTATCATTCCAGGCTTCCAAGGTGACGTGGACGACAAGGAGGTTGTCAGAGTTATAATTTTTCCTTCTGATGAGGGGCAGTATTTTGGACAGGTGGTCCAAGGCAATACTGAGGGTGGCATGGCGCAGGATACTGATTAAGTTCAGTTGACGATACAGTCTAAGAAGTTTGGATTTGGAGTTCATTTATGAGCTATGTCCCATCAGACATCCAGACACATTCTAAGACAGGTATTGCTCATTTCGGGAGATGGCTTTCTCCGCGAACATGAGATATAGAGAGACATAGAAAGAAACATCAATGCGGATCCACTCACTGAGGCTATTCCTCGAACGCAATAGTTTCGCAAACGAGCTTTGTGAGACTGACTAGTAGAGGAGTTGGGTGTTCGGTATCACACGGGCTGTGAGTATGCGACATCGCAATAATTAACTTGAGTGCAAGTGGGAGATTGTTGGAGATAGTGCCCTCAGAGTCAATTATTAGGTCACAGGTACGTGATTGCAATGATTGATGGAGGACCAATCCCGGTAGGACAGTCTTACTCGAGATGATAGTATGCTATCTGGTTTACCTTTATCATCGTGTACTGCTTTAAGTGACCTGACAAGTCGCTATTACACGTTGGTAGAGCCCCTAGGATTCTTGCTTGACCACCAGCAGTATGAGGGCGATCATATAAGTGGGAGCTGGGGGTCTATAAGCATATCCTTAAAAGGTCCCTAGTCGTGAGAGTTTCGAGACAGGGCATCGATTCTCCGGAGTAGACTAGTGTATACAGTCGAGACCCCGACGAGGGGCGGTGGCCGGTCTCACAAGCCACTGGTGTCAGTTGGATCACCTAAGATGTATACAGGTGCTCATTGGGTTATGAGTACACCGGACAGGACTCGCCGGGAACATGCTAGTTGGTAATATACCAGACGTCAGATGGCAGTTCCCTGGTGACATGTGTGCAGGTTAGTTCATCGACCTGGGGATCGTCATTTGTCTCGTGTAAGTTCCCACTGTACTTTGATTACTACCCTACCACGGCTCAAAGGAGTCGTACAAACAGGTTTTAGTTGGGTACAGTCCCGAGCCACATGGAGGCAGTGAGCGTATCTTCAGGGGTTCGTCTCTCCCGGTATTGGGGGTGAGGTCGTGCTGTGTCTAGGAGAGCCATTACACGAAGCCCTCGGCCGAGGCAAGGAGATTTACTGGTAGGTATTCCAGTAGTATCTCAGGGTGTTCTGGGCTACACTCCGACACGACTTGTACCGCTTTTGGGGGTCTGACTTTTACCAACCCCCTAGGCCCGCCATGCGATGCTCATAGACGAACGGACCGGACTGTACGGATATTGTCACTGACAGGCTCAGTAGGGTTGTCAGGCTGAGTTCGCTCACAGACATCCCTTTTAGTCAGTACCTGGTAGCCCGTTACGTTTTGGCTTATACCTCTGACGTGCTAGTGGTTAAATCCACAACCAAGGTGTTGACGAGTCTTTAGAGTCCCCCACATTCAGTTACTCAGCTTTCGGGCGAAAGGTTGTAGAGGCCGTATGGAGATATGGCAAGGTCCGATGAGATACGTGCGGTATTGCACGGATCAGGATCGGACAGTTTGTACTATAGGCCGTATGGAAATATGGCAGGGTTCGATCAGATACGTGCGGTATTGCACGGATCAGGATCGAACGGATATTACTAGCCGGCTTTGGTTTAAGCCGGATCCTAGTATAGTACAGTGTAGATTTTGTCTCATTGCATTTGTATTTCGGTCGGAATACAAATGCGGGTGTGTATGCACAGTATCGGGGTTTTCCTGTAATTTATTACGGGACCAGTTTTCTGGAGTTGCCAGTTTGCTTTCCGTTTCGGCCAATTTCCTTTGTATCGTTCATTGGCCGAAGATTGGTGGAGGAGGGCTTATTTGCATTGTTGCAAATAAGCTTTTGTGGAGGGGGGTCTTTGCATGTTTCCTTGTATCATGATGGTGCACCATTCTTTTGACCTTGACTTCTATCTTCATGATGGCATGACTTTTGAAAGTGATCATTAGCTTGTTGGAGTGTTGGATTTGGTGCTATCATGGTTGTTGGTGAGTAGTTGAGAGTGGGTCTGATTGTGACCATATTCTTTTCATGATTTCTTTTTGCATGATAGTCTTCCCACTCTCTCCTTTTTTGGAGGGCTCTCTCATTCTTTCCCCTCCCTCACCTCTCATGGCCGGCCCAAGCATTGTGGGGCTGTCCCAAATTTTTGGTGGGGATGTTTGGCTCATTTCATGTTGCAAAAATCCCACAAGATCATTCCAAAAAGCTCCAAGTTCAATCCCTCCACCAAAGGCAATTCCTACAACCCCGAAATGAGACTTCTTCTCTAGATATTCTACAGCGAACCTTGGGCACGTCGAGTAGCCGGCTTCGTGCCCGAGTTGCCTCGGCATTGAGGTGGGAGCCCGTAAAAGAAGTAGGCGATGTGGTGCACTTCCGGCGACGAGGAGGAGACGGGACATTCCGCAGGAGATCGGGACTATGACGAGAAGACCGGAGGACTTGGATCGTCGGTATATCTCTATTCCCTTTCTTATAGATAGCTAGGACTAGTTAGTGGTTCGATCCGGGTATTAGTGCGCGGCGGTTTGCCAGTTCAAGTAAAAATTAAAGTTTATCACCGCTTCCGCATTTGGCCGTCGGATTGACGGCCGGGGCGCCGCCGTGCACTTACACGATCTCACGGCACAATGCCCAAAATCATCGACTCATCTCCAATGTCATCCAATATCCTCATCAACACTGTGTAAATATAGTGAATATGCAAGGGTGCGCGTGTGGTGTAAACCTATTCTAGGGTTCGCGACTATGAACTATACTAGTTTACTTCTGACCCTAAGCTATCCATACTACACCTCACACAATATCCATAACACACTATAACTATCAAGCATAATATATAGTATACCAACTACGGACTGCGGGGGTGCTATACGCCATCCACCCGACTTTCCCCAGTAGATATAATCTACTCACCTTGCGTCTTCATTTGTCGACGTCGCCACGCGCTCGCTTGTCATCCCGAAGTCTTCATAGGTACCTACACGTCAAAGTATCGTAATGCGTATTAAAACCAAATCAAAGCTAAAACGGCACACCAAACCTAAAACGATACGATAAGGGGCCTATAGGTTAGAACCTATGGCACGCCTTCAAAACCATCAACAAGTCCTCGATATCGTCGTATAAACGTCAAATAGTCGAGGTAAAACACAATACACAATTTCAGAACTATAAATACGGAATACGGAAACACGAATCCAAACCAGCAACTAAGGAAATAGGCTCCAGATTTCACCCAAGGTCAAACTAGACAAATCTACACATACCAGGGGCCTAATCTACTGAGAACACCAAAACCAAGACGAACCAAAATGGGGTAGGTCTGGCCGCAAATTGCGTCCAAACAGAATAAATCTGCGGTCGGGTCAAGGAGTTAGGGGCTAGGGTCTTGGGGTTAGTTTCCTGGGTGCCTGCACATGTCACTGTCCATTCAATATAATTTTCAGAGTCTCGGGTTGATAGCAGATCTCAAATAACCTTCACAGATTCCACAGACTTTCCGATATCGGTTTCTAAATCCGTATTCCGGGCCTTAAGTCTCAGGTTAGGGTCTCAATTCATGCACTAGGGTGTTGGTGTAGCCTCTACTGAACTCAATTTCACATTGCAACTCATAATTTCCTCAAACCCTAACTAGGTTTTCCTTAACTCCATAATATCACACAATATCGGTTCAATCTAAACATGGGGGTAAAGGAAATGCTAAAACTAAGTTAATGATCCAGAAAATACCTCATTTGGCAACTCAAGAATTTTCTTGAGTTGCCCCTAGTGGCCAAAATCCTTGCTTCTTTAGTCCAATGTGTAGATCTTGAGCTTGTGCACACTTTTAATGAAATGGAGATTGGGTTTTGGGATTGTATTTGAGATGATTTGGGGCTTTGAAGAGGGGAAGGAGGTGAGGTGCAGGAGCAGCAGCAGCAATGGAGGGAGAGGGAGGGAAAATGAATGAGGAATGAAGAGAATAGCTAAGTCCAAAATCAAAGAAAACCCATACCTTTCTCTCTCTCACCATACCTCATTTCTTTATTCTTTTCCCATTTTCTTTTCCATTTCTTTTTCTTATTCTCTCAAAATCATTCTCCCAAGAATAGTAAACCCAAAGTGAACCATGGCAAGAAAATGCACAAGTGTGAAAAAGTGATATGTGCATGTTTTGCACAAAAAGCTAAAAAACCAATTAGCAATTTTTAATCGCGATTAGCACTAAATTAGCATATAACTAATCAATTAAACTTAGAAATGGCATAATACTCTAAATTACCCTTATTTTAGAATTTTCCAAAATTAATATTTTTTATTATTTCGAAATGTTACAATCTACCCCCCTTAAATAAATTCGGTCCCCGAATTTAAATTTAAACCCCCAACTACAAAAACATTCAGTCAAAATCCAAGTTGTCGGATACGTTATAATCGAATCACAAAATCACCAATCGTCAATACGGTCGTCGGTAGTCCCTCCTTCAAAGTCGAGAAGGTGCCAGTGCATCTATTGCTAGCAGCGCAAGATATCTACTTGTCCCTTACTCGCGGTCTGGCGTCCTCTGTCTCTGGATCCTTATCTTCTCTGTGGATTACCAATTTCACAATCGATCGGCTCATCGGCCCTGTCAGGTGTGCTAACGGGGACGATTCCGTTCTGGCACTTATCTGGTCATCTCTCGGTCAATTCTTACGACCACTCGTAAGGCAGCATGTCACTGGCGTCAGCCTCTGGCTCTCTGAATGCACATCACACATCTGATCCTGAGTGCAAACATCATTGCAGCAATGTCGTGGAAGGAATCCTGCTCAAGGTCTCTTCCGATCTTGCCTATGCCGAACTGTACGGAGGCTGGCTCTCTTGCATAATCTCTTCTCACTCGATGGACATCTGTGTCCTCAGCACAATATTTTCTCAGAAATTGGTCGCATCCTAACGCTTCTGTAAGCATATCAGGTCTCTAGTCTCGACGGGAAGTAATGATAGCTCGTCAGCGTCTCGCACGAACCTCTGGTTCCACTTGTCTCTATCGTCGTCCACTATGGCGTCACGCCATGCTATCTACGCACTGCACTGTTCTCGGCCACAGTCAATCCGAAGTCTTTCGCACGGACTCAAAATCGCGTACTCTGTAGCTTCACCATTCTATAGAAGATGTCTGGCCGAACAAGTCCTCGGGAACGCGTCCCAACCATCGGAGGAATGCTCAATACTCTTTCGTCCTCGATCAATTTACAACGCATCTGGGTGAGGTCCTTTATCCGAACCCGGTCAACTACCTCGTCGACGATGCCGAACTCTGGCCTGCTGGGTCTGCGCAATATGACCACTCCTGGGTCTAGGTCTTCTCGTATCGTATTCCAGAAAGGTCCTGTCGAGGTCTCTCTCTCAAATCTCATTCCTGCCGGATTGCCCGGAAGTCATCATCCATTGCTGAAGCTAATTCTTATTCCGGAACGGCTGCATACTTATCGCGCCTCTTTCTGGGAGATATATCTATATACAACGCCTCTATGTGTGTATCGCATCTCTAATGTCAGCGGAGTGGGACGTCATCTCGTCGAAATCTCTTGCGAACTCTTTACTTCACTCTGCTTCAATGTCGGCTGCTTCGGACTCGTCTCATCATGGCTGCACGGACTGCGCTCCAACAGCTATCCTCTTATCTGGAGTCTTCCAAGAAATGCATCTCACCACCTAGCATCCGAAGGAAGTCGAACCATTCAATCGATTCGTCAAAACCTCATAATCCCCCAAGAGCTCAACATCTTGGGTACAGTTTAACAGCATCGAGTACATACCACAGCATCAATGATCCAGCCGTAGAAGGGCAAACTCAAGCCTCACTAATGGCGCCGCAGAACTGCCGCAAACCCTAAGGTTCAAGAGCTTTCACACGGTCATTAAGTCGAGTTAGGGTTTCGTTCTTCTAGAGGGTCCATAGAATCACCTGCATGTCTTTCCGAATACCTTAAACTTGGAATAGCAGGTTTCTGACATTCGATCGTCTCTGTCGACTCTCAACGTCTCCGCGTGAAGTCGTCTCTAGCTGGAAGCAACCTATCTGATGACCTCGCATCGGTAAACGAACGAATCGCACGCCCTAGTCATCCACCCTCGGTGACTAGCGACCTTCCATCATATCTCTAAGTATATACTCATGCTGTAGTAGCTCCAATCATCTGGGCGATATCTCGTCATTTGCAGCAGTAACTGGCTCATTCACCTGTATGCCGAACAGCGTCTCAATCCTCCAGGAAAGGCAATACATTGGCAGTCATCTCTAAATCGGTCTGCTCTAGATCTGAGTGAAACTCTTCGCACTGGAAATCTTCAATCCAACTGGGCCTGCTCTGGCGCATAAATCGGACGAATCACCTTCGTCTTTCAAATCGGGTAGACTAGCTATCATCTGTCTCATATCTGCCTGGAAGCTCCGGCGATCTCAGCTCGTAAGCTCCGGAAGCGACATCCTATGAATCTCAGCAGCCGCTGGTTCATCTGTCTGCATGGTAGGCGACATAATAATCTCTGAGGTATGCTGTACATCAACAGTCTTCTCTCAACTGGCAGCTCTAACAATGGCCCGATCATCCGGTGCAAAACCAAGCACTCGCCTCCACTAGAGGTCACAGTCACCAATACTAACTCAAGACGTTCCCATGTCACCAGAAAATACAATGGTCGGCCTTCATACCAGACGAGCTCGCACTGACCGTAACCCTAGCAGCAGCCCAAGCTGTGCTCAACATGGCGACAGGAACCTCAATCGATTATCGAAAATAGCAGATCAATGGCAAGAAAGAAAACAACAGATCCAGAGTGGATACATGATCATAAGGAGGAACAGCATCAATGAAGGTATGATCATGAAACTAACAGAATCGGGGATCTCAAATGGATGTATAATCATGGATATGAAGAGAATCACTGATCTCGAAAATATGTACATCCTAAGGTTCCTTAAGCGGAGTGGCGTGTCGTAAGTATGTCGCGGAACATACCCACGGTACGTCACTCTACTTTAGTCACCTATTCCATCAACCAAGGGTCATCCTACACGACAAAAGTTCGGGTCTAATACCCCCTCGACTAAGTCTAAGTTCCGTAAGGTCAAGCCTAAGTTCCGTATATATATAGACACCCTAGGCTCCACATAGTCAAACTTAGACTCGAACCAAGGTCAACCAAGCGCTCTGATACCAACTTTGTCACGACCCGAAAGAGCACGTGACTGGCCCTTGAACCATATGAAGTCTAAAGGACTCCATCTGATCCAAGTAAGCCAAAAGACCAGAAATCTAAAACCATTTTAAGGATAAATGAATATACAAGCAATACACTATACAACGCCAAATGGCGAGGATCAAAATTCAAAAGGGAACCCAGATAAGCATGAAAACTGTAACACTACTAAGCGCGACTCTAAGGTCGAAATAATACATCACTAGTGTCTGAGTCTGAAACAATACACAAGTTTTTGGTTGATGGAATTTCTAGATACAATGAATAATACAAGTACAACGGCAGTTCTGATACAAAGAACCCACCTACTAAACAAATCTCCCGCAAAGGAAAGCAGTGTGCCAGAAGTGCCGCTATGGAACCTGTACGGCAAGCCCTGCAAGAACTGTGGCACAACGGGGGTGAGTTGCCAACTCGTGAACAGAAAATATCTACAAGCAGAAATCGAATGCAAGATATAATCCAAAGTCAATACAATCAGTATATAATATAACCCTCAAGAGTAAGTCTGAAGCATGAAAATGTGGCAGTATAACATCTAATCATGTAGGTAGTGCCAAGTACTCGTGCCAGTGCCTCAGATAATAACATATCATAATGTAAGGTATGTCTGCATGAAGTAAACATGATGAAGTATCAAATGGATATCAATACACATATATTAGCGTCCCATTCCACTAATATTTGTTAGTTATATGTATGCCCTAGAGGCCATTACTGTACATAGGATGTATATTGTAGTGGATGCTGGGACATATATAGGGAGGACTTTCTTGCTCGACATGATAGTATGCTATCTGGTTACTCTTTACCTTAACGTGTATACAGATTGTCTCTCTGTTACATGTTGGTAAAGCCCTTAGGATGTGTACTTGACTACCTGGACTATGATGCGGATCATACTAGTGGGGACATGGTAATCCATAAGTACATCCTTCAAGGTCCGTAGTCATGGGTGTATCGAGACGGGGCATCGATATACCAGTGTAGACTAGCGTATACCTTCTCGACCCATACAGATGAGCGATGGATGATCCCATATCCATTGGTGTTTGACATCAGAGATGATATACGGGTGCTCAGTGGAGACTGGGTACACTAGACAGACTCGCCGAGAACTCCCAGATGGTATTATACCTTACGTCAGATGGCAGTTCTCTGGAGACACTGGTACAGAGTAGTCTGTTGACCCGAGATCATCATAGAGTCTTGTGTGATTCCCACTGTGCTTTGATTTCCACCTTACCACGTCCAAGAGGGCGTGCAAAACGGTGGTTTTTGGGTACAGTCCCGAATCACATGGAGGCAATGAGCGATAGGAGGGGATTCGTCTCTCCCGGTATAGGGAGTTGATGTTGCGCTGTGTTCGATTGGCTATAACCGGAAATCCCTGGCCAGGGTTGCTGAGATTTACTGGTAAGTGTTACCAGTCTTGAACTGCCCTTTGAACCTTAGGGTTTGGGGCAGTACGGCGTGCCACATGTGAGGCGTTGGCTTGACCCTTCTACGGCTGGACCGTTGGTACTGAGGCACGAAGTGAATGTTTTAAAACTTATTTCATGTGTTGAGCTGTTTCGGGAAAACTTGGGTGTTCGATCGGAAAATTTAACATTTTATATTTATCCGGAATGTGATACAATACTTGGAATCCACAAGTAGTTATGAGATAACTGATATGAATGTTATAAACATAGCACTTTAGTCTCACTTGATCGGTTGCCACGGAATTTTGATGCGATCAAAAGTCCGTCGCAATCACGTAGCGTACGCGGATACTCGCTGGGTAAACTTAATAGACAACCTCACTCCATAGCCCCGACCAAGTGACTGTAGGAGAACCCCGTCGCCGAAAGCATCCGTTCGGGTGCTTGCGGCAGCGGTGTTCCGCCTTGGTGCACTTCGTCGACGGTATCGGGGGTGCGGCCGTCTACTAAAGTTTGCGACGAGTATTCGATCAGGATGTCGGGAATCTTGTTGAATTGCCCGACTTGATATTGAAAAGTGTTTTCGATTTTGAGACTAAAATGCGGGGTTTATAATTGTTAGGCATGCGATGTCTAAGTAATTCATTTGATTAGGCATGCGATGTCTAAGGAGGTTGCGGATTCCAACTGTTGTAGTTTTACACTTTCTTTTCTGTGACCGTAAGTGTAATATGTGATATCGCCGGTTTCGTTGCTATATGTCAACGACAATTGGGATGCGCATATTTACTTACGTTGATGATATGTGATGTTATGTGTTGCTGGATATGTTATATTGGATCGTCGTGTTTGAATAGCCGGGGGTTTTTATGTGAGATGAGTGTTTTTCATTTTCATTCATGTAAAAAATTGTATGTAATATTCTTTTATTGGGGCACTTCCAGGTTGCGGAAGATGTCACCATTTGTATATTATTTACTTTTCCGCACTAGGATAGACCCAAGGAGGAGGGCATAAGTAACCGGGTTCCGGAGTCCAGTGGGAGACCAACTCGAGGAGTCGAGTCCGGGTCTCCTAACTCTAGAATTGGTAGGGTTGCTTGCCGCTCTCGTAGGGGTCTAGGTGTGTGGGTTTGGCTATTCATCGCGACCGTGGAATCCGTGTTTTATACTGGCTCGTATTGAAAACACGGACGTCCTAGTATATCCAATATTTCATATGTTTCTTCTGCTGCGATATCTGTGATGTGATCATGTGATGTTCTATGATGGATACTGTATATAGTATATATGATATATTATATAGGCATAACTTATGTTTTACACCCGCACTAGCCCTGCCCCGCTCTGTCGTTAGTTACCTAACCTAACGGTGCACGAGGGGACATCGAGGCGAATGCGGATGGCATAAGTGTACATCGTATTTATCTGTGATGTTTAGGTACTTAAATGATGGGACTTCATTAATATGATTAATGAAAGAAAAAGAAACCTAAAGATGTTGTGGAATCGAATTTCAAAATTAAAACAGGTAGATACAGTTCTTGCTTTGCACAGCGGTATATATGATATATCCTGCACCTTATTCGATAAGGAAAGGACCGAGATCCCTTCACCGGGAGTGACTCCTTTAGCAATAACTGGCAGATGCTACACACTCGGTTTGTCTTTTGATTGCTTTTAAGAGTTTTTGCTTTGCACAGTGATATATATATATGATATATCCCGCACCTCATTCGACGAGGAAAGGGCCGACGATCCCTTCACCGGGAGTGACCCCTTTAGCAAAACTAGAAAAGCATCAAAAACACTCCATTTCAAAATCATTTGATTCTACAACGATATCAAGTTCATTACGCAATAGGTTTTCAGAAAAACCTGTCGTAGCCCTCCGTCATTTCAGATAAGTACTAGTTAGTATTCGTGCTGCGGTTGTTTGGCATGCGTCAAGGCGTAGTGTACGGTAGCTAACTAGTGCTTATCTGCTAGCATACGATGCGATTGGATTAGGGTATTCGTATGGCGTTGTTTGGCATGCGTCAAGGGTCGTGCGGGTGGGTTTAATTCAATCAAGAAATGTACGGGTTGAACTTGACTAGCGGACTATGGGTTGTTTGGCATGCGTCAAGGTCATAGCACGCTAGGGGCAAAATATTATCGGGAATTTCAAGTGTTGAAATTTGCAATGAGATTGCATACCTTCTATGAGATAGTTGGATCCCGATACCCGCTGCGAGTAAGAGTTACTCCTGGGAGAGTTTTACACATTACAATTAGCCGATCAAGTAGGTGTCTAGAAAGGTGTCAACGGGGTTACGCCTCTGGAAAAATGAGGTTTACATTAATTAGGTTCGTGCGAAAGCACGGGGGACCTCCCTCAAAGTACCGACACTGGCCTGGCTGAAAGATTGGCGAACCTGTAGCGTGTAATTAATCCCGGCTAGTCTTTCCTTTTAGGGTTTGAAGGAAGATTTGATAAAAACAGTAGGAGCCATCCTGATTAGATAAAATAATAACCAATCTAATCTTGCAAGAGCATACGCTGAGTGTTTTCTTCTCTCTCTCTCTCCAGGTAGCGACTATATCACGCCTTAATCAAGATAATAATACGGATTATTGACCGAACCCGCTTGTTATACTGAGCTGGGGAACGTTAGTCCCGCTCCAACTTATAATTGTTATAACACAGAGCAGGAAATTGGGGATTACCAGAATTCCCGTGCCACCCAAACGAAGAAAGTGCATATGATGCATCTCCTTCGGGTGTGTTCATTATATAGAACTG